>OY998185.1:55736372-56949372 GCA_963921935.1 Galeruca laticollis | reverse complement strand
ATGTGAATTTCAAAAATTGTTGTAAATGTACATGACGCTTAGACGAATAATTCAGTGCAACTTTACTCAAAATAAATCAAACTTTCTTTTTTATGTAGTTTTTAAGTAAAATCAGATTAGGTCTGTAATTTTACAATGTGCATATAATTATACTTATATTCTCGATGACAGAAAAAGTTTTTGTGTCTGTGCTGCCATCTAGCGCTAGGTAGCTTCAATATCAAACCTCCCTCGTAATTATACTTATATTTTTTAATAATCTTGTAAGTTTACAGAGGATTCTTATGTAATATTTGTGCAAAATCTGGAATGATTTGAATAAATTCTTTTAAAAACTAAACTTTAACAGTGAACATGCGACGTCAAAAAATATTGTAAGTATACATGAAATTTTGGTAAATGAGGAAAGAATAAAAAACTTTATTGAAAATTTATTATAAAATTTTGTAATTTAAATATGTATGGATTCTATAGAATGTGAAACTATATCGATTCCTAAAAATTCATCTTTTGACAGAAGAGAAAAAGTAATACGTGTAGTGGTACGGCCTAAGGCCGAGTAGACAGTACCAGGACAGTCTAATAAATTTTTTTTCTTGCCAAATGGTTTTTTAGATCAGCTTAAAATTAGTTGGAAAATAATTATGTATATATAAAAATTTTATCTGAATAAATTTCAGTCAATAAATTGAGAATTATTTGGAAGAATGTTTCTTTGTAAGTATCAATTGAAAATAGAAAAAGGTGGATAAATTGAATATATGACATGGTATTTTACGTGATTTCAAAAATTTTTGTGATTTTAATTTAATTAGGTATTCGAATTGTTTATTAAATGGAATGTTATTCTTTCTAGAGTCACTTGAGACGTGTACATGGCGCAAAGTTTTACTGATATCCGTAGATAGCAGCTTTGGTGGTATCTAACAATAACATAAAAGGAAAGTTCTAATATTACAAAAAAAAACCTAAATTTGTTCCTCATTTTCAATATAGCATAAACGGCCTTAAAGCCAGAAAATACCTCTTCACGGAAAAGTTTTTTTATTCCTTCTTGCTTAGTTAAAAAGTTTAACAAGCAATTACCGGATTCATAAAAGCTTTTGTCAATATCATGGAAAAAGTCAGAAATTAGTTGCTTGTTTTGCTTTTAAACATGCAACAAAGTTTTTGATAGGTTTCGTGCTCCAGATCGGTTTTGTTTTCGGTTGATCAATAGCTTAGTGGCAAACATCAAGAGTTATATACATAATCGATTTTATTTAGAAATAACTCTATAAAATTCACTAGTTACTGATAATTTTGTTTAATAATATGCAGCAAATACTTTTTAGACTACGTTTAAGATTTTATTCTAATTGGTGACATATTTTAACTTTGGAAATATCTCACGCCAATAATATTAAACCAATAAAATAGAAGCATTGTTTAACGTTGCCATGAAACCAGTGTATTTTTTCGGAATTTTTTCTACGTGGTGTACCAGCAACTGGGTATTACAGCGGAAATTTATTTAATAGAATAAAAAGTGACAACACGAAATTTTATAAAAGGTTAACAATTAACCAATTTGTTTTGTTAACCTGTTTGTATTATTAATTATTGAAAGAACAAAACACGCAAACAAAACAAATTTTTAGTTTAATCTAATTTCCTGTTAAAAGTTATAATAATAATAAATGCACAATAGTTTCGTATTCGTTGTAGTTCAGAACTATTAAGCTGTGAAATACGGGGCCCATAACTTGCATTAGAGATAATAAGTGATTCACAAAGAATTTGTTTAACTCTAGATGTTAAGTAGAGCCTATGGCCATATAATAATTTTAAATTGGAAATTGAAGGACGAAGTATTTCATCAACATGATCCTGATAATTTAGTTTGATATCCAAAATTAGTCTTTCTCGACAGTTTCAATTTTTTCTGAAATAACTTCAATAAGAATCTGATCTGAAATATTTTTCCTTGCTTCAGGTCGACCAAAAAGCATTAATTTCGTCTTGGAAGCATTAACTGTAAGAAAAAATATATTCGAGACTTGCAATAAGTTACCAATATCTTCATTTATGTGTAGACATACTTCACTCACTTTCTCCTGCTTAAATCAGTAGTAAAGCTGAGAATCGTTTGTATATAAGTGGTAGCGATACCATTCAAGATGTTTCTGGAGTTCAGCTGTATAAAGAATAAATAATAAGGGGCCAAGAATGGAGCCTTGTGGAACTCCATTTTTTACAGACTTTCCGTTGAAAGATACCCTTTGCTCTCTATTGGTTAGGTAACTACTTACTAGTTCAACAGCACTTGTGTTAAAGCAATAGAAGTGGTGTATTTTTAAAAGTAATGCATGGTTTTTTCGATCGAGGGCTTTGCTATAATCTACAAGGACTAGAATCATTAGTCATTATCATCTAGTGTGCGATGAGTATCATCAGTTACTTTCAGTAAAGCTGTGGTACAACAGTAGTTTGTCATGAAGCCAGATTGGTTCTCAGGTATTAGATTATAGTAGTCAACATTTGCTAGAACATAATTTTCTCAGAAACCTTGGACAACGCGCTTACTCGTCTGAGTTCGGATAAGTTTTCAGGGCTAGGGATTTTAGGTATCGGAATTACTTTGGTTTTTTTCCATTCATTGGAAAGCGTTTTTGATTGGTTAGAAGTGTTAATGATATGCATAATAAAGGGTAAGACGTATGGACAATCGTGAAGTAATAATGTAAGAGGGATATCCTCTAACCCCTTCGCATTTGATTTAATACCAAGAAACACTCTATAAACCTCCTTATGAGTAGTTTCTTCAAATGTTGAATCGCCCACATTGTCAAGCTTATTATTAGCATAATAAAATAAAGTCTCCTTTTCAGGTAGTAAATCTGACATTGAACTTTCAATGAAGTAATTATTTATTTCAGATAAGTCACCCATATATATATATATATATATATATATATATATATATATATATATATATATATATATATATATATATATATATAAATAAAATTGAAAATATCACGGGGATTGCAGCCTATTTTCAATTTTATTTGTTGATAGTTCAGCCGTGACTACTTGATTCTGTTTTATATATATATATATATATATATATTATATGTATTTATATATATATATATACATATATATATATATATATATATATATATATATATATATATATATATATACACTACTCCAAGAATTTAACGCACCACCAAAAAATAACCAAAAGTTTAAAGTAAATTTTTGTCTAAACTGCTTGTCGGATTTGAATGAATTTTTTTTTGAATGACAGGTTGACACTTCCAGAGAGTTAGTGTACTACTGTATTTGCATACAAACTTATTTTTGTAAAAATACGGGGTGCTGCAATGACAACCTGATTTTTTCATAAAATTTGTAACACCTTGTGGAGTTCAAAAGTAACAATATCAACTTAAAATTAAAATCAAACTGTAGCTTTATCTTTTTGTAACATTTTGTTTTTTGATTTACTCTATTATCTTGGCCACAACAAGAGAAAATCAATTTTATAGCATAACATGTTTTTTATTAAAATTTATTATTCAACTTTAACAACGAAAAACAAAGAAACAAAACGTAAACAAAAGTCAGTAGCGAGTATTTCCGCCTCTGGCAGAAATAACTGCTTGGCACCGACGGCCCATACTTAAAATAAGCGACCGTATATCATTTTGGTCAATTTCTTCCCATATTTCAATCAGTCGCCTCCCCACGTCTTCCAAGGTGTTCAAGTTCCGTTCCTCTCGTAACCACCTCCCAAGAGTTTCCCAAAGATTCTCTATGGGATTTAAATCAGGGCTTCTAGCTGGCCATGCCATGATATCGATGCCAACTTCCTCTAGATAATTCCTCACAACTCCAGCAACATGAGGCCTGGCATTATCGTGCATCAACATAAATCCTTGCCCTATATATGGCGCATATGGCATTACATGTTGGTCTAAAACCTCCAATATGTACCTTTCAGCTGTAAGGCTTCCATTATTTATGACCACAAGTTCTGTGCGACCAGTCAAAGAATTACCTTCCCAGACCATCACAGATCCTCCTCCAAATAATGTGTTATTTGAGAAATTACACTGAGCATATCGTTCGTTAGGGCGTCGATATACACGTATGCGCCTGTCATTATTGTACAAACAAAATCTTGACTCATCCGTAAATAATACCTGTTGCCATTCCGCTTCTAACCAGTTACGATGTTCCATGGCAAAATTCAGCCTCGCTCTTCGATGATCTCTAGTTAGAGCTGGCCCCCGAGCAGCAATTCTAGGTCTCAAATTGTGTTCTCGTAGTCACTGACGAGCTGTTTCACCACAAATTTGTACACCAGTAGCATCTCGAAGCTGGGTTTGAAGGGTCCGGGCTGTTACAAAACGTTGTCTTAATGCCGATAATCTTAAAAAACGGTCCTGATTAGGGGTTGTTATTCGATTCCTTCCTTGTCCCGGTCTACGACCATGACTTCCAGTGTCTCTATATCTTTGTATAACTCGTGAAACGGTTGTATGGGATACATTAAATCGTCTACCAATTCTTCGGTAATTCCAGCCTTCCTCGAACAATATTAATGCTTGAGCACATTCTTCGCCAGTAAGATTTCGTGTTTCACGTTGCATATTAATTAAAATAAAGGTTTTTATAAAAAAACGTAAGGGCTAACACTAAAAATACACTTCTATGAAATACTTTTTGACACCAGTATTTAGCTAATGACAATTTACTGTAACTTATTGTTTTTCATAGCCTGCTACTCACTTTTATTATTATAAATTTTAATAAAAAACATGTTATGCTATAAAATTGATTTTCTCTTGTCGTGGCCAAGATAATAGAGTAAATCAAAAAACAAAATGTTACAAAAAGATAAAGCTACAGTTTGATTTTAATTTTAAGTTGATATTGTTACTGTTGAACTCCACAGGGTGTTACAAATTTTATGAAAAAATCAGGTTATCATTGCAACACCCCGTATTTATGCAAAAATAAGTTTGTATGCAAATACAGTAGTACACTAACTCTCTGGAAGTGTCAACCTGTCATTCAAAAAAAAATTCATTCAAATCGGACAAGAAGTTTAGACAAAAATTTACTTTAAATTTTTGGTTATTTTTTGGTGGTGCGTTAAATTCTTGGAGTAGTGTATATATATGTATATATATTGTAATGTTTTTCTAATTTATTTAAACAGAAATCGGGTGAGATAAATTTTAAACACACGGTAGGTTCACTTACTTAATTTATTTAAGCACTAAACTAATCACTAACACTTAATTTATATATACTCAGTTTATTCACTTAAACTAATTTATATAATCATTTAATTTATATTCACTCATTTACTGTTCAAATTATAAAACCAAACTAACTCTTCCTGATCAGTCCCTTATATATTGAAGCATTTTTTACTAGTAAATTCCGGACTGCGGCTTACACACACAAAAATAATTGGTTCTGGCCTTTTCTAGATAAGTCTGGTCACAAAAACAATGCTTAGATAATATAGTCGTAAACAGTTATAAAAAACAGTGCGTATCCGCCATAATTTTAACTTTGATACCTGGCTTAGACAGGGACATCGCGGTAGGTAGATCGATCTTGAAATTCATTTTTAGTTACCGCGTAGAAGACGTACCGCGAATTATGTTTCAGTTTCAGTATCTTGCCAGGGGCTGGAATCTGGTCTTCAAGTTCTTCTAATTGCCCGAACTTCTTTCGAAAGACGGATGCCAACGCTCGTGCGTTCTTGAGACGGGTGGGGGTGTTGTATGCCAGTAAATAATCTTCCGGGAGAATGAACAAATCTTGTCGTTATTCTGAAGTGACTCCATATCTAGCTTTCCCGGTACCTCCACAAGCGCCCATAAATTCATCGAAGGTAGGGCCAGACACATCTCGAATATGGTTTACTCCTTTCTCTAGGTCATGGTCTCCTTCGAATAGTTCTAGTCGGTTTTGGTGAACTACTTTTGGTTTTCCGTTGGGGATCTTGCTTATGCGATATATAACATCATTGATCCTTTTCTTGATAAAATATGGACTTTCCCAGCATTTTTGTAATTTTGGAGTAAATCGTTTTCTCCTCGTCGGGTTGTGTAATCATACTTTGTCCCCTTCTTTAAAACCGCCTTCTGTGGCCTACGTGTCGTACCCACTTTTCATTCTGTCGCTGGCAACTTGAATATTTGTTCGAACCAATTCATGAATATCGTCCAGCCTTCTTCTCAATTGGATCACGTTAGTCTTCTCCTGCTAGATCTTCTCCAGGCCGGCAGCCAAATTCCAGGTCACAAGGAAGCCTCATTTCACGTCCTAACAAGATTTTCCAGGTAGGTCTCCGATTTTCTTCCTTCCACTGCCGAATCATCTTCAGGTGAGGATGATTCTCCTGATTCTCTCTAATCCTTGTGGGTGACCATTCCTCCTGCAGCTTCCCCAGATTCCGCCTTGTTGCAGTGGGAGCAGTCTGTTGGGCACGGCCGTCTGGACAGCGAGTCGGCATTCCGGTGACTCACATCAGCTCGATGTTCGATGCTGAAATCGTACTCTTGAAGTCGTTCAATCCATCTAGCGATCTGGCCCTCAGGATTATTGAACTGCATCAACCACTTGAGTGCTGCATAATCAGTCCGGATTAGTGTTATGTAAAGGTGCAGTTAGTGTATGCTTAAACCTTATTGTTCGATTTGCTCATAGTCTATAACTTACTGGTTAAATACCTTAGTTTATCCGAAACAAAGAAACGCGATTATGGAAAAACTACAAGGAATAATTCCGATAAGCAGTTAAGATAAAGAGAAAAAAGAATCAGCTTTTTTACCAACTTGCCAAAGTTGAAATCTCATTATTGTCGGAAATCCTCTTCTAAACCATATCTAAAGCCCTGCTGGAAAAGCAAACACGAACTGTATGACTTTTTCAAAAATGGTTGTTTAACAGATAGAAAGACAAAACCGGTTGGATTAACCCTATTCAAATATATTTTTGAAGAAGTAAATATGTCTTTATTCAGTCCCAAAAAAGAATGTGATATTTGTATAGGGTACCGAACACAAAACATTTCAGAGTAGAAACTTTTTCCGCTCTCGAATATTTTCAGAAAAGTATCCAAAATATTCGTAAGCTCAAAACAATTTCCAGAAATAATTTGATTTCTAGTGGTATTCCTAGTGATAAAACGTAATTCATTACCAGTCAGAGCATATAGCACAGGGATCGGTGGTTCTACCTTTTTGAACTTGGTTTGTTCTCTTCAACTCCTATCAATCAAAACTAAAATTGAGGTAAAAGTCTTAGTTCAACAATTTTTGTTGTCAAAATCAACTTTTGCAGATAGAGACTTGCTTATCTAAATTCTAAATGGAATGGAAGTATCGGTAGGAGAGATATATAGGTTTCGGTTTTGGATAGATAATTTTATCAAGGGTAGAAACACAACAGCTTTTTTTATCGGATAAATGTCTCTCTGTTTCGAAACAGTTTGCCAATCAGTAATTTTACGAAAAAAACTGACCTGATAAAATCGCGAGACCTAATGTCGAGCAATTATATCAAATGTCTGCTTTTAAAGTAAATTTACTGATGGAAAAATGTTGAGATGAAAAGACAAATTTATCCAATAAAAAAAAGTTCGCGTGTTTTTTGATAAGATAAATTGACGGCAGAACGTAAGAATTAAAAACAGAGACTTCGTTTTTATTGAACAATTAATTAATAATTAACAGAACAAATTAATTGAAAAAACATTTATTGAAAACACAATTAATTATTATAGATTGGTTGCATTGGTGTACCTACTTATTTTAATATCTTTCTTTCTTTTTATTTTATGTCGTGTTTCCATTTTGATATGGAACTTTTTAAATTACAAACAAGTAATAATTGTCATTGTGTAAAGTGACATTCGCTTAATAGATATTGAGGAAGAGAAGTTTTTATGCGATAAAAAATGATGCACCTTTTTTATCGATGTTAAAGTGACAAAAACTTTTCCAGGTATATGACATTTTAGCATTGGAGTTGATTTGCCAACGTAAAAATTCAGATGCCGATTTGTTTAATAATTATACAGTGTGATTAACCAAATTTCCCAAAAACGTATTTTCCATATTTTAAATTTTGGCGGACGCGTTCACGCATTCACCAATATTTCAACTACATACCCAAAAGTCCTTTATCTTTTTCAAAATCACTTATTGATAGAAATCGTGACAAAACCTCCAAACCATCAGAATAAATTCCACTCGATCATCTATGTCATCATATATTTACAATTTTAGATTGTCTTAAAATCGTTGGAAAAGATTTCGTTTCTCTTCAACGAATTTGGAGAATGTTTTACCTTTTTATCCTATATATAGAGATGGGAAGGGATACGAACCACAATTTGTAGCTTTTTTTTGTCAAACGATTATTAGTTCAAACATATTGAATCAACTAAATTGGAATCAGTTATTAGTTACAGTGTCTTATTCTATTTTTTATTATATCTAGAGTTTAATAATTTTTTGAGGAATATAGTACGGTATAACAAGTTTCACATTCGCCTTTCACAAATTTTGATGGGCAATTACAAATAATTAGGATCAGCATATAAATCTAAAGAATTCTAAGGTACGTCGATATACTTTATTTCATTGCAAACGTTATTTTTTCATATAGAGCATCTCTACAAAATCATAACCGTTTCGTTAACTTTGAGCAGTTCGAAGTAGCAAATATTGTGATTACTTTTGTTCGATTCAGTGCTCAACTTTTCCAATGCCAGACGTCTTGCTTCGCGTTTTATCTAGCTTATTTTCAGGATGAGAAATCGGGTAAAAGAACAAAATCGTGTCGATATATACACAGCTTGATTGTATAGAAAAGATTTTGAGTCGTTTTTATCGTTTATTACGTGGGAAAATATTTTTGTTTAGATCAAAGTTAATACGATGATGATGTGGGGGTCTAATTAAGTTTGCATTTGCGACGAATATTCAGATTAGCTTTGGAGGTAATATAATGTTTACAATACTTGTAGATATTCATTACTTTTATTAAGTCCTAGATTTCTATATAACCTGCCCATATAAGAGCAATAATGGCAGTACAACATGAACGCAAATGTTGCGTTGAATAAAAACCAACAATAGTACTTTTCACCTCTTGACAAGCGCAAGCGCTGCAGCCATTTTGAAAGAGCGAGAATTTAAAAGTTTCGTACTGTTTTGTGCAATAATGACTAGGGATGCAATATTATCTTCACAAACAAATCCATCATTAATAGTAATTTATGTAACAATTGCATAAAGTGGTACTTTTTTTCACGAATCGAAAAAGTTGACAGCACGAGCCGACACTTTGTGCACATGTTGCGTACATTATTTTTCCTACAGCCCTATACAAAAAAATAAAATTCAAATAGAAATTTGGGATATGTTAATTAAGTTCCTTTGGTAAATTACAATTATATGAATTCCAAGTTTCATGAAAGTTCATCCTCGATGTCCAGCCAAGCTTCATTGTGTTATCTTATGGAAAGCGTGAAATAAAGTTAACGTTAAGGCACTTTTTTTAACGCTTTTTTATTTATTTTCACTCTAACCATAAACAACCACTTTAAGCGCTACAAACCGATAAAATACAAGGTACTTTACAGATAGGGCGTAGAAAAATAGTTATTTATGTAACAAGTGTGTAAAGTAGCCTTTTTTCGACGAATGTGAATATTGTCGCATGAGCCACATAGGTCGAAAAAGGCCTTTACACACGAATTGCATACACTATTTTTTCTACTACCCAAAATTTTATCAAAATACAGAAGTTTAATAGTAATTTTCTTTGCGCACTAAAGTAGGTTTAATTTTTCTTTAGAAGAAACTATAACGCTTTTATTGATTCCTAATAAAATATATTATATATTGATTCATATTTTGAACATTTTAATCAAAATAACAACAAATTAACAAAACAACAGACGAATTCAATTATTAACAATACTAATATTAAAGGTGCAATTTGTGCACTCGGACATTTTCGGAATATTTTGTTATTTCAATTTTCCTACACCATTCTTTGAACAAATTGTATTTTGTTTTGGGGAAAGAAATCATTAGAAGCCTTCTGTACTACCTGTAATATGTTTGATGGTGTATTTTCAAAATAATCTTCTGAGAGCTCGCCAGAGGAATCCATCTTTATAAATATATGTAGCTACCTATTTCGTTTTCTAGAATCTAAAATAACATCATAGTTTCCTAAAAATGTTCAATACTTGAATATAAATACTTTTGCTCACCCTAGCTATAGTCGGTAGATCTCCATTTCAATCTTAAATGTCCGATTCAATGCACAAAGAAATGTCAGTCACTCACAGCCAACTTATAGATACCTACCTATGCACCCTATTCTATTATTTGCCAGGACCCAGTAATTATTTATCAATAATTATTAGGTATGTACTTCACTGAATTATCTATGTTTCAATCTCCGATTTAAAGAAAACTCAGATTTAATATCCGTTTATTATACCTTCCTATATTTTTATAAGACTAGATAAAACTACATACAAATTGGAACTTTTTCTTCACGCACTAGTGCGTAAAGAGTTTTACGCACTCCAAAATGTGTCTAAAGTACGTACTTTACGCATGGTAGTAGAAAAACAATTTTTTGATGTTGCTGTCATTGTTGACAAATCAGTCAAGGCGTATAATTATGAACGATTAAAATGTGATTAAAGTGTTATGGGCGTACTCAAAAAGGCAAAATAAATCTACTAGTTGAGAGGTTAGCTGTCAATACAATCTATTATCTAAATAAATATAAGTGAATAATTATTATCTAAATAAAATTAGATAAATTATTTTATCCTAACTGAACATCATTTATCGTCAGCACATGTAGAAACTCTAAAATTAATATTTAGGTTGATAATGAATATTAATAATAATGAAATTTAATACTTTTCTGATATAAACATAATGTCTTTATAATCAAAGAGGATTGATTACGCGTATATATTAAGTACATCTATCTATCAATAAAAATATTTCATGTTAGTAGTACGATGTAGTGAAAGTAGTCTGTGGTCATCGGCTTGTTGTCTGTGGTCACGGCTTAAAATGTTATTAGTTTTCTAAATATATTATCCCACCATGTAGCATTCACAATTTGACGCACGCAAAACTTTATTTGCAAACTGTTGAAGTATTTCAAGATTTCAACTCCCAAAAAGGAAACAAAATTTAAAATTTTTTGCTCCTTTATTTTGTTTGAGCTGTTTTCGGAAATCTATCAAGAATGAACGAATTGTAATATTTTCACATCATGATTTGAAAAACCACTGTTTATATTAATGTATATTTCAATAGTTGAATACATGCAACGTCTATTTTCGTTTATTTCCAATGAAATTAAATGCTTTTTATTTGACATATGCTGATGCGAATTTAAAAGCTTTCATCCCGTTTTCCAACTCTCAGTCCGACTTATAAGTTTATTGGATTTTCTCAGAGGTTACATCCGATTTGTTCGGTCGCTAAAATGACATGGTATTTCGTATGGGGATTGTGACATTCGACATCATTTGACAACAAACTTTATTTTCCGGAATAATATATAGGTGAATTGCGTTTGGTATATCTTTATATACAGGATGAAATTGGAATTAATTAACTGATATGATTGTGTTATTTTATATTTTGTGTTCATTGAATGACAAAAAGTCAGCTGACAGCGCATATGATTTATTGGCATATTATTAACAGATGAATAAATGGTGTTCGTTATATTTGCTCGTACTTATTTTAATTAAATAGTAGTTTTACAACATTTTAGTGGCGACGAGGAACAGAAATGTCGGAAGAGGGAGATTTACAGAAACTTAAGAAGACACGGGCTGTAATTAAAGACCAATTCACAAAGGCCAAAAGACAGAAGGTAACCCTACATTGAATGAGCTTAGTGTCAAGCTGAATGCTATTGCAGAATACTGGGATCATTATAAACGAACTTAGAATAGGATCGATTCTCTAATGAAAACGAGTTAGAGAACGAAATAGAATGTAGATGCAATGTTGAAGATTATTACTTACAGCTTACAGCTAAATTACAGGACTTAATACAGGATATAAAACCTGCTTGTTCAATTACTATACCTTACTCATCTTACGATCAAACTGTTTGTACCTCACATGGTTTTACACCGGAGAGCATCAACTCTACTTCTTATGTTCCTGATGAAACAATTACAAATTTTATTAGAAGACTAGAGGTATTTCTACATCTAAAAGATCAACTCATTGATGATAAAAGTAAGGTTTACACATTACTGCACGCCCTTACTCCCCAGTTGCACCAGCAGATTTATGATATCTGTGCTCCTGAAAATTCATTATCAAAAAACTATAATGAGTTAGTAAATCTACGACATTTTCGTTTAAGCTTATTCCCGGTAATCGGCCAACATGGTTAAGGTTAAAAATAAAAAGATTTTTTGTATTGTTTACATTCTCTTCTCATTCATTTTATTTTCTCCACTACGTTTCGGCGTATTATACATTATAAATCTACTGTCGACTGTGGACATTGCGTTCTAAAATATTTTAAAATCAAATAAAGTTACTCGAACCTGTCTGATTCATACAACCATCAACAAAGCATACAAATAATATTCATAGGCGGGTAAGATGCAAAACACCCATAGCTACTCTATTAAATGGTTGTATATTTTTGGGAGACTTTGAAGGTCCGTCTTATAGTTATTTGAATTTTTGTTCTTTTTGATACAAATCATTTCTTTGATTTCACGTTTGAACCTGTTTTCTTCTTTGTCTAAAATTTTTATGTTTTCAAAATCAAAACTATGGTGGTTTTCGAATGCGTGTTTTGAAAGGGCTGTGGAATGTTCATTGTTGGTTTTTATGTTATATTGGTGATTGTAAATTCTGTTATGTAGGTATTGAGATGTTTGACCCACGTATTCACCATGGCAATCTTTACATTTGACATTATACACTACATTACTTTGTTTCAATTTTTCGGTTTTCGGTTTAAGTTTTGTGAAAAAAGTCTAGGTATAATTATTAGGTTTGTGCGCTACATTTATATTATTTTTACTCAACAGCCCCTGAATTTTTTCTGACGCACCTTGTACGTATGGTAAACTGATATATGTTTTGGTTGAGATATTATTACTAGAGGTATTACTACTCCTATTGTTTGTGTCCCTTGCATTATTATTGTTATACATGTTATGTATTCGTTTTTTTATTATAGGATTGTAAAAACTTTCTGGATATTCATTACTTTGTAAAACTTCTTTAATCTTCTTCAAATTATCAGGTCTGTTATTAGGATGTGAGAGTTTTAGGGCCCTGTCTGTAAGGTTATTAACAACATTTCTTTTGTATGTGATTGGTACATTAGAATTAAAATTTAAATATCTTTCAGACCATACATGTTTGGTAAACCAATTTGTCTCAATTTTACCGGTACTATCATATTCAATTGTTATATCCAAAAAGTTTATTAGTTTTTCGTTATCTTTCTCAAAAGTAAATTGTATTCTAGGGTGGAAGTTGTTAAATTTTTTAAGTGTATAATCTAACTTGGATGCTGGTATGCATAGAAGGCAGTCATCAACGTATCTTTTATAAAAATTTTGAACTTAATTTAATTGATTTCTAACTGTATTTTCCAAATCTTCCATTACTAGATTTGCTATGACTGCTGCAATTGGTGATCCCATGGCTATACCATAAATTTGCGGAAAAAAATCATCATTATATTTAAAATATGTTGAATTCAAACACAACAATGTGGCTTCTAGAAATTCGTTTAGGGGCAAAGAAGTATATTTATTTATTTCTAGCCACCGGTTTTTTATACAAGTTATTGCTAAACTAGTTGGAATATTGGTATATAAGGAGATAACGTCAAAGGAAACTAGTATACGATCTTTAGGAATAATTCTATTTTTAACAAATTCAGTAAAATGCCATGAGTCTTTGATATGGTTGTTGTTACCAATTACGTTGGTCAAGATATCAGAGAGAAATTTTGACAGTTGATGTGTTGGAGCACCAATATTACTAACAATAGGTCGTAGAGGTATATTATTTTTATGTAGTTTCGGTAGTCCATAAATTGATGGAGGTTTACCGTTATGGTTCATAAGCTTGAATTTTGTACCTATATTTATTAGTTTTTCTTTATATTGATTAACGTGTTTATTTGTTTTTGAATTTTGTTAGTGGGATCTGAATTCTCTTTTTTGTATGTAGTTTCGTCACTCAATAAAGTGTTTATTTTGTTGATGTATTCTTGTTTATACATAATCACAATTTTATTACATTTATCAGCCTGTAGTATTAAAATGTTGGTGTTATTTTTAATGAAATGTTGAGTTTGTTTAATCAAAAGGTTGAAATGTTTTTTTATTTGGAAATTTGAATTAGCTATTTTGTATTTTTGATTTGTGATGATGTTACATATTTTATTTCTGATTTTTTCTACATGGTTGTTATCGATATTGCGGAAAAAACTTTCTACGCTACTGATGATTTCATTTGTTGGTAATTCAAAATCTGAAATTGAAAATTTGGGTCCAAGACCTAAAAAGTATTTGATGTTTTCAGGAATATTAATATTCGAAAATTTAAATAATACGGTCAGGAAATACACACTGGAAAATAAATCTACTACAGGATTTTGTTGACTCACAGCCAAGCCAAATTGCACTACAACACAAATTTATTTCTAGAAAACATCACGAACATAAATCTATAAACGATTTTTCAGTAGCTCTAAATAAAATGACGATTAACTGCGACTTTAATTGTGGATGTGGAAAGTCGTGGCAGAAATGTTTCTCAAATTACAGTTTATTCGTGGGATTGATGACTTGAACATTCGAACGAGATTGCTTCAAGATCGAGAGAAACGCACATACCAAGATATAGTTAACATAGCTTCGGCTATAGAGTTGGCCAAGTCAGAAAGTATGAGTATACATAATAAAACTGAAGAAACAGTTGATTTAAATAAAATCGACACCAGAAATGTCAGTGACAGTAGGAAAAACAAAACAAGGGACGACACGAATAGACAAACACCTCTTAGCCCACAATCTTCATCAGAAATCGACAAACTTAGAAGCAAATGTTATAGATGTGGTTCATCTTCACACAAAGCTAATCAATGTCGATTTATAGATACAGAATGTCGAAAGTGTAGAAATGTTGGACACATTGCAAGCGTATGTTTACAGAAAAAATCTCAACTATTGGTACCCAAAAATGTAAGACAACATCAAACTGAGAATGGGTCTTAAAATAGTGAAAACGAATATGAAATCAACGTTCTTAGCGACAAGTGCAATGACAAATTTATGGTTGAGATTGGCATAGAAGGATAGCCTGTACCCATGGAATTAGATACGGGAGCAGCCCTTAGTACAATGTCTTACACTGAGTTTAAAAAACTGAATATACCTCTGAAAATGTTTTCAAGAAATATTGAACTTCGCACTTATACTGGAAACCAAGAGCGATCACATTTGCTAAATGCATGTACAAGACCCAGACATTTGTGGGAAAACTATATCTCATTGATCAAAAGGTAGATGCAATATTCAGAAGGGACTGGCTACGAGAGGTCAGGTTAGACTGGGGTGAAATCAAAAGTCTAAAAACCACTCAACTTCCAAATCTGACAAACATTTTAAGTGAATTTAGTGATATCTTTGATAAAAAAGTCGGTGAAATACCTGAATAATTGGGACAGTTTAGGCTTATCGATGATGCTACACCAATTTTTATTAAGCCAAGACAGGTACCATTTTCCCTCAAACTAAAGTAGAAAACGAACTTAACAAACTGTGGCATAATAACAACTCTGACTGGGGTACCCCTATTGTGCCCGTTGTCAAGCCAAATGGCCAAGTGCGGATTTGTGCTGACTATAAAGTTACAGTGAACAAAGTCGTAAAGGATGAAAACTCTCCGATACCTAGAATAGAAGAGATTTACTCACAAATGAATGGAGGAAAACTATTTTTCCTCCTACCCCTATAGAAAGTACACTTTCCTCCCTCAAATCAGGGAGGAAACTCATACTTTTTCTCCCTAGGGAGGAAAAGTACCTTCCTCCCTAGGGAGGAAAGTATTTTTCCTCCCCCTCATTTCAAGTAAGTTGTAAACGATGAAACTTGTGAATTCATTATATTCATATTGTTTCCATAATTTCTAGAACATCCTGTGTATCCTGTTTTTTGGTAAAAATCAAACATTAATGTTACTTCAACGTAGTTCTTCAATACAAATTTCAACTTCAGGAATCTTAGATATACGTTTTTTGAGTTCAGAATAAGAGAAGTCATAGTATGCTGTGGCTCACTGACAGTAAACACGGCGATTGACTTTTGAGGTGCAAAGTCGCTACATTCATTAAACTTAGTTGAATTTTTGAAAAATGGAGAGCGATTCAAGTGATTTTGAATTTCCAAATACACCACCTAATATTAAGGAACAAGCCAACATAGCGTCATTAACCTTACTACCACAAAAATCTAGAGACAGGTATGAAAAACAACATGCACAATATAAGCAATGGGCTGAAGACAACAAGATACATAAATATTCAGAGAATGTTTTACTGGCATATTTTTCACTACAAGGAAATAAATTTTCAAAAAAAGGTGGGTAGGAGGAAAAATCATATGTATCACATGGGAGTGAAGTGCCTTTTCCTCCTTTGGATGTTTACTGCCCTCCGCTTCGCGTCGGGCAGTGAACTACATCCTGCGGGAGGAAAAGTGGCACTTTCCTCCCTAGTAATACAAATAGCTATTGCACCTTGGATATTAGCAACGCGTACCTTCACATGCAAACATTGAGTACACACAAAGGACTGTACAAAGTGAACCGCCTTATGTTTGGGGGAAAAGTAGCACCTTCTCTTTGGCAACAGTTTATGGACAAGGAATAGAGGGAATAAAAAGCTTCTTTGACGACATTATATTACAGGGTAAAACGTCTGACGAATTAATGATAAAATTACGTATCGTCCTACAACGCATAAGAAACGCCAACCTAAGACTGAACCAGGATAAGTGCAAATCTTTTCAAACCAGTATACAGTATCTTGGACACGTTATTGACGCTCAGGGCCTCCACAAAATAAAAGATAAAGTAGCATCCATCATGAACAGTAAGAAACCAGAGATTATTAATGAACTTCGGAAATTCCTTGGTCTAGAAAATCTATTATAATAAATTCATAAAAAACTTATCCACGATCCTTCACCCACTCAACAATGTACTTTAAAATGACAAACCATATATATGGACATCCAAATGTGAAGAAAGTTTCCAAAAGGTAAAATCAGAGATAGCAAATGATAATGTTCTCGTTGACTACAACCCATATTTGCCCTTAGTACTTGCAACCGACGCATCCTCAGTAGGTCTTGAAGCTATAATTTCTCATCTTTACAGTGATGGAAGTGAAAGACCAGTTAGTTTCGCCTCACGCAGTTTAACAAAATTTGAGCTGAACTACAGTCAAATTGACAAGGAAGCGACGGGTATCTATTGGGAACTAAAAAATTTTCTCCCCTACTGCTATGGTCGTAAATTTACCTTGTTTACAGACCATAAACCGTTAGTGTGTCCATATTTAACCCAACAAAGACACTTCCATCGATATCTACTACCAGACTATTCAACTACGCACAGTTTCTGTATAGTTTTGATTATAAAATCGAATACAGAAGAACCTATGATCGTGCTAACGTTGATTTTTTATCGCGTTTTCCTACAGAACCACTTCTCGTAACCGGATGGATAGCTGCAGCTTGTTTCAACTTAGTCAGCTTGATTCACTGCAAGTTGATAGTAAAGTGATTTGTAGAGCAACTGCTCAGGACAAGAATCTACAACAAGTTTTACATGCACTCAAAAAGGGAGAATCAATTGAACAGTTTCATTTTCACGACAACGAACTTATCCTGCAAGATGGATCTATTTTTAAAGGCCATAGGGTAGTAATTCCAGAAGATTTTCATCAGACTGTGCTTAAGGAATTGCATGTCGGACATCTAGGCGTAGAGAAAATGAAAGAACTAGCTAGAAGCTATTGTACATGGAAAAATATCGATCGAGATATTGAACATATGGTGAAAACATGCAAACAATGTCGACTAAAACAAAATCAACCCAGCAAAGAAGAAAATCATCCGTGGTTAACTCCTCGAGGTCCGTGGGAGAGAATCCATATTGACTTTGCAGGACCAATGCAAGGACAATGATACTTTATTGTTGTTCACGCATTTACGAAGTGGGTTGAAGTAATTCCCACCAAAAATACTACTTCAGATTGGTGCGTGAGAGAACTCAGAATAGTAGTTTCTACAAGTGCGCAAAGCGTTACTTCTCCCACGAGCGCAGAAGTAAGGCGAGTGCCGCAAATTCGGCGAGTGGGAAAAGTGCTTTGCGTACGAGTTGTACACAATATTTTTTCTACAACTACGTTTATTAATTAAAGAAAAAAGTAACTTATATATGTATTTTATTTAACTTAAACAGAACGAATTTAAGAAATGAACACAGAATATAGAAAAATTAGTTAAAAGTTGATAGTAAAATTGGATCAATTTCGAATTGTTATGCCTGGTATACTATCTATTTTTTATGATAAGTTATCGTTAATGTTTGTCAACGAAGATGTTGATGCTTGTTTTTCATTAGGAATAATATTATATGAAGTCGAAGCCCCAGGTATAATAGATTTTTCAATTTTGTTGACAATATAATTTTGTTTGATATCGAGTCGTCAATATATCCTTCCGCCACTGTATTTGAGCGCCATCCACCATGTCGCTCCAATATTAATAAGTCTCCACGTGAATTTGCTAAAATTGTAGCTGAAGATCGTCTAAAACAATGACCCGTGTACAATTTAGAGTTGGGTAATTTTAAATATTCTGCAATTTGTTTAGGCATATTTCCGAATTTATTTAAGCCCCCAACTTGCCGCGTGCATTTTCCGTGTTGGTAATTAAGAAATAACCTCTTTTCATTTGTATTTTGTGGACGCAGACGTGCATATTTTTTGTATAAATCATAGAATTTTCCAACTACAGTAAATGTACGTGGTATTTTTGTCTTAGTTATTGGAACAGTAACCAATAAAAGGCTTCTTGTAAATCTTTTACGTTATCAATAGTTAATTTCCATAATTCTTCCCTTCGACATGCTCCAGCTAATCCAAAAGTCATGACAAGTAAATTTGTGATTGAAATTAAAATTTTAATTAAGTTCCAAAATTAAAGTAAAAAGATTAAATAAATTGCAAATACATAAAGAAGTCGACAGGATTTGAACCCGGGCCTGATGTGTTTTCCACTAAGCTATTGCGGCAACAAATATGAAATTCTGTATTTAGGTCTTTCCGGTGCTTTATTTTATTTTAAGTTTTTTATTTCGATTTTTCTATATTATGAAGGACATTGGTTACTAAATAATAATAGATTGAAAAACTAAATATAATCTTTAAAATTATGACTTACTTTGACGAGTAGATAGATATTGTCTGGCGCTTCTTCTAAAAATTTATGGATTTCAGTAGATGTCAATGTAAGGAATTTTTTTGTCACAGCTTTTTTCGTTTCGCTTTTTTAAATATACTCGAAGTTTTGTATACTTTGAAATATCTATGTTATGTTTGATACTTATGAGGCTCCTTATCATTGAATATATAGACCACAGTGTAGACGGTTTAAAGTTTGCAGAAATTTCTTGAAAATAAGCCAACAAAACATTTTCTGAGAATGATTTAATATTGTTTATTTCTCTCCAGTTCATAAACTTGCTGTATTGTTTTTGATATTTGTTTTTTGAAACTCCAGGTAACAAATTTTCGATTGCATTTTGAGCCTTTTCGATAATATCTGGAGGAGTATTCTCAATATCGGAATTCGACAACTCGAAAGATAAATTATGATCTCGGTTCATAGTTCCTAAAATAATGGGTAATAAATGAATTTGTTTATAATCTATAATCAATAAACTGAAATACATAATCTAAAAAATAGTTTACTTAGAGAATATTTAGTTTAAATTTAAAATTTGAACACCCAGAAATCCACTATAAAGTATTGTCAAAAATATTTGACATTGACATTTCCGTGGGTAAAGTGACATTTCCGTGCGGAAAAGTACCATAACGTGTACTTTTCCCACACTCTACATTATTACTTTTCTAAGGGATATCAAACTCAAGAAAAGGCTTGCGCTGCGCATAAAAATTTGTGTATAAAAGCGTGTTTTGCATAGTAGTTGTAGAAGAAAATGTTTGTTACATTTGGCCTTCCATTGGTTTTAGTTTCAGACAATGGAAGCCAATTTACATCGGGCACGTTTCGACAGTTTTTATGTGCAAATGGTGTAGCACAGAGAAACTACAGCACCATACCACCCGTCATCGAACGTACAAGTGCGATTCGTTCAGACAGTGAGAAAGTCACTTACAGCAATAAGAGAGGAGGGAGGAAAGCTTAATATCAAACGCAGTTGCGACAAATCTCAAATACCACCGGATCAAATGTGTGATGATCCCGAAAAAGACAGTATTGGAAAAAAAGACATTTTTATTAAATTGTGTATATTATATTTTTCAAAGTTAACAGCGGCCATCGATCTGATTAAGGTCAGGCGAGCACCCAGAAATCACGTTTCTATTAAACGTAAACACTGCATTCACATACGCGGTTGAACCTACCGGTGAATGACTTCAATGTGTCCTATAAAAACAAGGTGTAATTAACCAATGATTCATTTATTATTATTTTGAATAAGTTAAAAGGTTTTTGATATTGTAATCTGTGTTAATTCTAAATATACTAAACCCAGTAATTTTTATAAATGATGTTGTTTATTCAATCCCCGAAGAACGGCTACTAGGTAAGTGTTTTCCTCAAAGATATAATGGCTCTATGGTAAACGTAGTTTATACGTACTGAGTAACCACCACAAATGCATACCACTCAATGTACGGTAGGAAGATTCGAACTCACTTGAGCTTAATGCATCCCAAAATCGATCAAGAAACGACTACAACAAAGGAGGTAAAAAGGCACTTTGATATCGGGGATAGAGTTCAAGCAAACATGAATGGGACTTTGGGAACATTGTAGAGAAAGAGAGTACTTTAATTTACAAGATTAGAATGGACGATGGCAGTATTTGGCAAAGACATATTGACCAACTTCTGAAATGTGAAGTGTTCCAGTCCTAACAAATTAAAGGGGAGAGTCACTTTCCAACAAAAATATACCCCAAACCATAAATGGCTGGATATATAACATGCTCTCAAAAAGAGCGATAAAAATCAGTGTGGATGATGTAACCATCAGAGGCTTGGTTGTAAAAGGTTGTCCACAGGGAGGGGTGCTCTCGCCACTACTGTGGAACATGGTCTTAGACTCCTTGGTCAGCCACCTCAACGAAAGCAACTTCTACACAATAGCATACGCAGATGACCTAGTGATTCTGCTAACAGGAAGATTCGAGGAGACACTCTGCTCTTTAATGCAAGAGGCCGTCAATATCATAGAACAATGGTGCAGGGACCATTCGCTGTCAATAAATCCAAAAAAGACGGAGATGGTTCTTTTCACGAAAAAAAGGAAGCTTGCAAAACATCAATCCACAAAGCTCCTAGATACCAAACTTAATTTCTCTTCAGTGGAGAAATATTTAGGGGTCACCTTTGACAGTAAGTTAACGTGGAACTCTCACTTAGAAAACAGAGTTAAAAAAGCATATATTTCTCATGAGCTGTGTCGTAGAACCATCGGCCGCACCTGGGGAATGTCAGCTAGAGTTGCTGCCTGGATCTACACTGCCATCATCAGACCTATGCTAACGTACGGCGCGATTGCCTGGGGAGCTAAAGCAAACCAGCTGACAGTCGTCCGTAAACTGGATCAAATCCGAAGAACAGCATGCCTCAACACTACAGGAGGCATGAGAACCACACCAACAAGAGCTATGGAGGTAATCCTTGGTCTCACTTCCCTTGACATATACATCAAGGAAATTGTTTTGATGACCATGACACGTCTACGCTCTACCGGTATACAACCTGATGTAGGATCCGGTAAACTGAGACGTAACTTGTGGCATGTGGCCCTCAGGGAGGTCCCACTGCTGCAGGCCAATACGGACTCGATTCCACCGCGATATGCCTTCTACAGGCCCTACAAGGTAATCTTTAAAAACAACGAACAAGACCCAACGGAAGAATACGCAATCCGCATCTTCACAGATGGGTCTAAATCCAATGTGGGCTCAGGATGTGGTATTTTTTCCATATCCCTGAATCTAAACATAAAATGGGCAATGGGCTGCAATGCTGTTGTTGTTCAAACAGAGCTCACTGCTATCTGCATCGCTGCTAAAGAGATTACCAAAAGGAAAATCACAGGTAATAATATATACATCCTTACGGACAGTAGACAAACACTACTAGCCCTGAACAGACCACGTATTACATCAGGCCTAGTACTAGAATGCCACATGGCCTTAATCGAAGCCTGTAACAACAACACGGTCACTTTAGGCTGGATTAACCGGAAACCGTATTGCAGACTCGCTAGCCAGGAAGGCAGCTTCCCAAAAACTTTTGGGACCTGGCACTTTCATTGGTCTATCGGCGTCAGCGACGGTCGACCTATTAAAGGAACACTCCCTTAATAAGTATAAGGGTAGATGGGACGACACAGAAGGCTGCAGGCTTGCTACGATATCAGGACAGCAAAGTAGCTAAAAAATACGTGACTATGAACAGGCGGAACATACGAACAGCCACGGGTATTCTGACTGGTCACTGCCACCTACGAAAACACCTCCACAGACTGGGTCTCTCTGACACCCCACTTGGTAGAGGATGTGAGCAAGAAGATGAGACTGTCGAGCACATTCTTTGTGAATGTCAGCCACTCTCTCATCTTAGATTTCATGTATTCGGCGAGCACAGGCTAACACACGCCAATATGAGGAAACTTAATTCAGGCGACGTTATCGCCTACTTCAGAGAAGTAGGCTGGATGATGAGCTAGAATGAAGTTTTGAAACTCAGAAGGATGCACAATGGGCCAATTGTGGCCTAAGTGCTGTGGGGTCTACCCACCCTTCCAACCTTTACATATTACAGAGACAAAAAGTCAGCTGACAGCGCTTCTGGTTTATTGGAATATTTTTGACAGATAAATCAATTGTGTCAGTTCTATTTGCTCGTACTTATTTCAATTAAATAGTAGTTTTACAACACAATATAAACTGTTAAGCAGAGCTGCTGTACAGAAGTAAATGCAGAGTATATACATATATTACTGACTACTAATCATTAATACCTCCTACAATAGCAGCAGTAAATTAAACATTCTAATATATGATGTTCGTTTCTTAACATAAAGTAATTGAAAATTAAAAATATATTTTCATCGAAAACTCTTTCACAGTGGTAATATTAATAACTTTTGGCCGTATCTCGAGGAAAAGTTGAAAGCTAAACGAGAAATAAATCCGAAAATTAAAACATTAGAGCTTATTAAAAGCATAAATCACATTAGTGGATAAAGTAATTACTTTCATTGATATCTTTTGAGAATTTAGGAAATCCGGAGCTCGCTACAATTAGAAATTCTGCGGCGTCCCGCTTTCAGTTCTTCTTCTTTTCGTTATTAACAGCCTTTTTCTCGGTGGCGATATAAGATTTTTATATTGTTCGAGATGAGTTATATTGTCGCATTTGCAGGATTAATTCTATAAATTTTTGTTAGATGTTGTTTTAATTTGATGTTAATGTGATAATTTATCGAATTTATCAATCTTTATAACTAGTTTTTGAAAGCTATAAACTTAATATGTACTTTGAATCATAAGCCAAAAGAGCCTAAATTGTTTATGCTTATCAAACACGATGTTTCAAACATTCTCATTACCTTTGTTTCTGGTATATAGTTTGCTATCAACAATGCACCGTGCGCCCATGTAAATACACACATTTCGTTGCTTCAATAAAATATCAATTTGTTGTTAGTATTAAATAGTTGAATATTTTGAAAACTTTGTACGTAATTGTTAAAGTAGTATTGCTGTTGTGACAATAATTATATACATCAGTTAATTAAAAAGTGCATTTTAAACGAACTACTGTAAGTACCCATTCGTCAAATTTTGTGAAGGTTGGCGATGCTTAATAATTGCGTTCACTGTTCCAAGTCTGTCTCCGATCGAGAATCAGTACTTCAGTGTGACGGCTGCAAGCGATCACTACACATGGAATGTACAGGGATATCTGCGTCTGATCGCGTAACGCGTCAGAAAGTTCGACGTTTGAGTATTCTGTGTAACTCTTGCGTGGTCAACTTGGGAAATTCTCTCGACTTAAAGAAACTCTTTACTGATTTTGAGACTGATCTGCAGACAAAGGTAGACAATCATATTGCTACTCTTACAGTCGAGTTAAATACGTTAAAAAATAAAATTGCCACGATGGAGGCAATTAACTCCATCGAAATCACCGACAAAATCGCGAACGAGGCTGTCGAAAGCGTGGTTCGTGCCAAAAATATTTTGATTAAGAGTGTACCAGAAACTGACGGGGATTCCATCGTTAAAAAAGAATGTGACCGAGCTGCAATTGAGGAAGTGCTCGACGCTGTCGGCCGTCCCACCTCTTCGGTCACATTTTATCGAATAGGCAAAATATGCTAAACGTAATCATGCCAACCGAATCAGATGCCAAATACATTCTAAAAATCCCAATGGCACAGGACCAATTAGACAGGCTTATTTCAGTAACATGTTTGCATAAAACCCAAAATAAAAAATTAGATACAACAGTAATAGAATGTTTTGAGATGTACAAAAAACCAAAGTAACATACTGGCATCAAATCAAAAACAAAAAAATTAAAAAAAAATTCTGGTAAATTTGTGAATTTTCTTAAATAAATGTACGATTTGGAGAGAAATGTTAAATACAAAAGTTGTAGAACGTGTTAAGGTCTATAAAGTAACTTTTTTGTGTCAAATGAATAACAAAGGAAATACGATTTTTTTCTACTTTGACAGGCCGCCATTTTGTTTTTACTGGGCCGATTTGGCTCATTATTGAACTAGTTCAAGATTTTGGTCTAACCGCTTTTTGTGGCAAGTTTGGTTTCGATCCGTCAAAAAATACGCCCTCTATCGTGCTTACAAATTCTGTTATAATTTGTGAATTTTCTTAAATAAATGTTTTAATGTACGATTTAGAGAAAAATGTTAAATACAAAAGTTGTAGAAAGTGTTAAGGTCTATGAAAAAGCTGAGTAACTTTTTTGCGTCAAACGAAAAACAAAGGAAATACGATTTTTTTTCAACTTTGACAGGCCGCCATTTTGTTTTTACTGGGCCGATTTGGCTCATTAACGAACTCGTCCAAGAGATTTTGGCCTAAACGATTTTTGTAGTGAGTTTGGTTCCGATCCGTCAAAAAATACGCCCTCTATCGTGCTAACAAATTCCGTTATAACACACACACACATATATATATATATATATATATATATATATATATATATATATATATATATATATATATATATATATTGTCACATACAGGTTGTCCCACCATTGTAGTGACATGTGTTGATCACATATTTAATATTTAATTATTTGAAAGAAAGTGGTATTTTGAGAAACATAATTTTGAGTGTACCGAGAAATTTATTAGTGTAGGAATTACAAAAAGCTGTGAAACGGGTGTTAACGTCTGAAAAGTTATACGGAAGTAGGAAATAAGAAGTGTCTTAATTGAGAATTGTTATGATTAGAAAGGAAAATGATATGTTCAATGCGGTTGTATTTATGGTAGTTGATCTATTAATTTCCATCGAATAAAATCTGAGTTTGACAATACATGACATTGATTAAAATAAAAATTTATCTGAACAAGCCTTTAAGGAAACTAAGGAAGGAAGTGAGGAGAGAGGTTGTTAAAACGGGAGACTATTCACTTGACATATTTTGGTGACAGAAGTTTGATCCCGAAAAGACGGAAAATAACTAAAAAAATTATATTAGAGACGATTCAGGAATTGAAAATTAAAATAACATAGTCAATACGAGCAATAGAACAAATATAATTGAAAATTGAAACGGTATATGGAAAACAGAGATTAAAATATTATGGAATGATGCAAGACTGGGAAAATAGTACGTGAGATTATTTTAACACAGATAGTAGACATAAATAAAACATATTTAGAAGATTGTGAGCAAAATAAATAATTTGAGACGATAACTAATAATTTGAAGAAGAACATTATATTGAGAACAGAAATAAATATTTTGGAAAGAATCGACATGGTAAAGAAATACATGAACCCAATATAAGACAGCGGAACCACATAAATAAATATATACAGACGAGTTTGCGAAAAAAGAACATTAAGTTAAAAGGTCGGTTAAATTTTATACTAGTTAGTTTTTTTTGAAGTTTTGTAATTATTAAATTTGGTTATTTCGTTAACAATTTTAGAAAGATCTAGTTAATTTTATAGTAGTTTTTTTAAAAGTTGTGTAATTATTGAATTAGGTTATTTCGTTGATAATTTGAGAGAGTTCTATTTGATTTGATTGAAAATTTTGGAAGTCGTATAAATTATTGAAATTATTTTGTTAATTATTGGATCATTGGATATAGAGGATATAGAAATTTTGTTTAGTTGCTTGTAATTTTAATAGATTTTCTTTATAAGGTAAGCTAAGTATTGAAATTCATCCAGAACAAAGATTTTTGTTTGAGGAATTCAAAAGAAGCAGTCCTGTATGAAGAAAGGTAAGAGTTTTTAGTATACAATCTAGAGTTAGTGTTAGTAAAATTTTGAATAGTAATAAATTTAGGTCAAATTAGAGAAAATTAACATACAGGGTGTTTCTTGAATTAAGATTTAGAATAAAAACTTAATTGTAGAACTGTGTAAAACTGTTAATTTATTTTTATAAAAAAAACAGGAAATAAAAAGAAAAGATATATTTGAACACTGCAATTCATTCGAGAACCGACTCCCTGAAAATAAGAGGTCTTATATATACCCAGAGCATATAGATTTACATTATTTTTCTTATGATAAGTTGAATTAAGTCAGAATAATCATATTAAATTTCACTCACCTATTTATGGTAAGTTGGCGTCCATAAATTATTAAATATATAGCAATACGCGTTATATATACCAAAAGTTAATTAAAATAAATTGTGTATATAGAAATAATCACAATCATAATAGAATTTGTCGCTTTAAAGTGTTAATTATAATATATATATATATATATATATATATATATATATATATATATATATATATATATATATATATATATATATATATATATATATATATATATATATATATATATATATATATATATATATATATATATAATATATATATATATATATAAATATATATATACTTTGGAAAAGAGGGTGATTTTGGCATCTAGGAACACCAAAACGAAAAACTGCATTGAAATTTTTCCGAAGTCGCGTCATGCTACTCTCTACAATAGCCCTATTTCATTCTGAAATAAGCCTAAAAATAAGAAAAAGGTTTTAGAGACTCGCTCAACCAGCAAATTGTCCATTATGGATGACAAAACTCCATCACAACAATTGTTTCTTACAGAATTGCGCAAAGGACTGGAGAATCGCACCAATAATGGAGAGAAGAACCTGATAAAGCCAGCCCTTTCATGGTTTTGACTTTGACACTTTCGGTAATTACTCAAACTTTCTCTTCGATAATCCTTTCGACAGTGGATTGAAAATCTCCAAATAAAACGCTAGTTCGTGCAAGATTAACTTCTGACAAGGATGACTGATTTATTTATTTAAAGTTGACAAAAATATAATTATATACAAAGTTACTACGCCGCTTTAATCAGAAAATTGGTAGATCAGCTCGAATACTAAATGTAACTAAAATGATTAAGTACTTACAATTGGCCTTTTTCACTTCAAAACACTTAATTTTATTAATAATTATCTACTGTAATTATCCGCTCTAGGAATGAAATTACAAATTTCTTTATTTAAGGGAAGTAACGCTCTGCGTATGTGGAATAATTAATTGACACTTTTTTGACATTTCTCTTTTTTCAATATCAATCAATTTTTTGACTGACAGGCCTTGCCTATCTAAATTTAAATGAATAATATGTTCGGACGTGTTCCGAACATACTCCCGCCCTGTTGAAATATCGGATTTCAATAGGAAGGAAAAGCAAGGAAAGGTGGAACAACGCGCGAATGAAATGGCGCGACGATACTATCATCGAAAGACAACCCGAGAACGCAATCAACGAAGCAACTGTGTGCAGGTTGATTACGGACTAGAGTCTGCACTGGGCAGAGGACAAACCTTGGTAATCGGTCTAACGAACGTGCCTTCTTTGGTACGGAGTTTTATAGCACGCACTCTTTGGTCCACGCCAGGAATAACCTCGACAATTCTTGCCAAAGGCCAGTGAAGGGGAGGAGTATCATCTTCCTTCAACAGGACCAAGTCATTGACCTGGAGATTCTTCGAAGGGGCTAGCCATTTGGGCCGATTTTGTAAACGGTTTAAGTACTCTGTAGTCCATCTTTTCCAGAAGTATTGTTGCATTTGTGAACATCTCTGCCAGTGTGCAAGTCTGTTTTCAGGCAGGTGTGTGAAACTGTGGTCAGGATAGGAGGTTAGAGGACAGCCAATCAGGAAATGGCCGGGAGTTAGGACTTGGAAGTCATTGGGATCACTAGATACAGGACATAATGGTCTAGAGTTTAGGATAGCCTCAATTTGGGTGAGAACGGTACTCAACTCCTCGAAGGTGAGTTGAGCGTTTCCAGCGATACGTTGCAAGTGTCTTTTCGCACCACGGACAGCGGATTCCCACAGACCTCCCCAATGGGGACTGCGAGGAGGAATGAACTTCCACTCGAAGCTGGCTTCAGAAGCGAATGTTTTGATGTGATCGGATAAATTGGAATTAGAGAAGAATTCGCGCAATTCCTTCAAATGATTTTTGGCGCCTACATAATTGGTGGCGTTGTCACTGTAGATAACTGTAGGAATTCCCCTACGTGAAATGAAACGCTTCAGGGTGAGCAAGAAGGCTTCAGTGGATAAGGAGGACACTAGTTCCAAGTGGATGGCCTTTGTGGTCATGCATATGAAAACCGCCATGTAACACTTTGTGATAGAAGCTTTTCGGAGGCGGTAAGATTTTATAAAGAAAGGGCCACCATAATCGATGCCTACCCTTTCAAAGGGTCTCGAAGGCTTGACTCTGTCTGCTGGCAAGTCGGACATAATTTGTTGAGCAGAAACAGCCATGAAACGGAAACAAGTCATACATTCATGAATCACTCTTTTTACTTCCCTGATTCCATTCAGAGGCCAATATTGCAAACGGACGTTAGCAAGAACGGATTGGGCACCAGCGTGTCCCAATCTGACATGTTCTCTCTTGAGCAGGAGGGAAACTACGTGGTTTCTGGCAGGAAGGAGCACGGGATGCTTATGAGGCTCAGGAACGTCTGCATGTCGCAAACGGCCTCCGACGCAGATGAGTCCTTTATCATTAATAAAAGAATTGAGGGCTAATATGCCTTTCTCGGAAATGGGTTTCAGGGATTTCAATTCTGAAATCTCCTTGGAAAAGTATTTGAACTGTAAGTTTCGAAGGACCAGCACTAAGGCAGAATTTATTTCTGATATGGACAAGGTGCCGTGGAGTCTTGGTTCATTGCCCTTGGAATTGGACACAAACCGGAGTATATAAGCTATAGTATGCAACAACTTATTGAACGAAGAAAACTTTTCAAATATGGGGTTCCAAAATATGAATTCGCAGTTGGTGGTTGCCACCAACACTTGAAGCTTGTTGCCCTTTTGTTCGGGTACGACATTCGGAGGTTTCAACGTGAATTTAGAAAAGTCGACATTTAATTCGGACAGGAAATCAGGACCATTCCACCATAGCTCGGAATTTAAGAGATCGAAAGCGAGTACTCCTCTGGACAGCAAATCGGCAGGATTTTTAGAAGAGCGAACATGCCTCCAATTAGCTTGCGGAATGGAAATTTGAATTTGGGAAACTCTGTTGGCTACAAATGTATGCCAGCGGGAAGGATGTGATTGAATCCAGCAGAGGGCTATCTGGGAGTCAGTCCACAGATTGATGGATTCGAATTCTACACAATTCTCGAATATCTTGAGAATCCTTTGGGTTAACTTAGAAAGTAGTACCATTGCGCATAGTTCAAGGCGCGGAAGTGAAACCGTCTTGAGAGGCGTAACTCTCGACTTGGAACTTACTAAAGTGTTGGAGACGGTGTTGTCGGAATAAATAGTTCTGAAATATAAACAGGAACCATAAGCTCGCTCGCTACTATCAGCAAAGCCATGAATTTGAACCTTTATTATTGATTTATCGGAAAACAGATATCTAGGAATTTTCAAACGTCTTAAGGAATCAATGGAGGATATGAATTTTTTCCATTCTTGGGCTAGTTCAGGAGTTATAGTTTCATCCCAGGAAAGCTTTGATAGCCACAATCTTTGAATGAAAATCTTTCCTACGACTATGAATGGGCTCAAGTATCCGATTGGATCAAACATCTGAGCTATGAGGGATAACGCCTTGCGCTTAGAAGGAGTTTCTGAAGGAATGAGTTTAGGTAAGGAGATGGCAAATTCGTCCGAGGACGGATTCCAGCATAGCCCCAAAACCTTATTGGGAGTGTCTTCCATTTCTATTTCAAGTTGAATTGGGTTAGAGGAGTCACAATATTTTTGTCGAAATTGCGAGCAATTGGATGACCATTTATGCAGTCGGAAACCCGCGGAATTTAATAATGTATTGAGTTGGTGATAGGACTCTTCCAACTCGGATATTGAATCAACACCATGAAGTACATCATCTACGTACGTTTGATGTAACAAGGCTCTTTGCGCAGAAGAAAACTCATTGGAATTGGAAGCGAGTTCTTTTAGAACTCTTGTAGCAAGAAATGACGAACAAGTGACTCCATAAGTCACCGTGGAGAGTTGGATGCATTTAAGATCCTCTTGCGGTGAGTTTCTCCACAAAATATTCTGGAAGTGCAATTGCGAAGGATTCATTCTAACCTGGCGATACATTTTCTGGATATCACAGGTCAGGACAAACTTGTATAAACGAAACCGACATAGTATGTCATATAGGTCCGGCTGAACTCCGTAGCCTTTGTGTAGGATATCATTCAAGGAAAATCCAGTCGAAGTTTTGCTGGAAGCATCAAAAACTACCCTGAGTTTAGTGGTTTCACTGGAATGTTTGATCACACAGTGATGTGGAAGGAAGTATTTGTTCTCAACGGGTTTGTCGTTGGCATCAAATGGAACGTAGGTTGCATGTTTCAAAGAAACATATTCATCAATGAATCTTTTATAATCTGAAAATAACTCTGGGTTATTTTGGAAACGTTTTTCTAAGTTGCAAAATCGCTTTTTTGCAATATGGAAAGAGTTACCGAGTGGATTATTACCGGTGGGATCTTTGAAAGGAAAATTCACTTGGAAAGTTCCGTCTTCCAAACGAACGTGTGTTTGAATGAAACTTTGTTCAGCCAATAATTCGTCAGCTGACAAGGACTTGACTTCTGAGAGTTCTTCGACTTCCCAGAATTTTGAAAGAATTGTGTCTAACGAGTCACCATGCTTGGAAGTATTTTGACAAAAAAGAGCAACTTTATTATCTTTAGAAGCACTTTGTGGAGGTAATTGTCCTCCAATTACCCATCCAAACCTTGTCAGCTGGAGAGTAGGAAGTTTAGGACCCAGTCGATAGATCTGTGGAAGTAAAATTTCATAATAAGCATCAGCGCCCAAGAGGATGTCCACATCGGACGGGGCATGGAAATCTGGATCAGCCAGTTTGAACATTGGAGGAATGTTCAACTTATGTCTATTCAACGGAATTCTAGGCAATATAGAAGTAATTACAGGGAGTACTGCACATGAATCTTTGAGTTTATAATCCTCCTTAGTATTGGAGAAAATTAGAATGTCTATCATTTTGTTCGAAATTGTAGGAGTGCATTTAATGCCGGAAAATTGGATTTGATTATCATAGGTTTTGAGATGCATTCTTCTAACGAATTTTCCAGAAGCGAAAGAACATTGGCTGCCGTTGTCTAGAATTATTCTAGCCTTAACAAGGTTACCATTATCGGAAAGAACATATACGACCGCTGTGGCCAATAGAACTTCGGGACCACCTTGATCTACAAAGAGGGAGAATGGCCCCGAGGGCGGAGACACATTAACTTGAGCTTCAGACTCGGCATTTCGGAAAGGTATTGCATCTGCAGAGTTAGGAGTTGGCGATTGACAAGACTGTGCTCGCCGATCCTGGTTATAATTGAAGATTTGAACATTCCTAGGAATGGCTTCGGTACTATATTGTGGACTAGAAAACGCTCTCGGACTATAATTGGAATTATGAACATTTGGAGAACTATTAGTTGATACAGAAGTTCGGTGAAGGAGTGTGTGGTGTTTTTTGCCACATAAGGAACAACCTCTAGACTTACACTCTGTCAGTGAATGCTTTGCCCCCAAACAATTGAAACATAAGGATTGCGACTTCAGAAACTGATATTTTTCATCAGTACTAAGCCTGGAAAAAATGGAGCATTTGTAGATATCGTGATCAATAATTTTGCAAAGCCAACAAGTTCGTCGTTTACTCGTAGGCGAACTAGGAGACACGTTCTTTACATGTAACGAAGTTTTGGAATTTGCCTTTGAGGCACCTTTTTCGGTTTTTACTTCATATGAAGCGGAGTGTGAAGGAGTATTTAAGGATTCTAGGGCGTTGCATCTGGCTTCGATAATCTCGAAAAATTCCTTTAAAGTAGGATCTGATTTTGAATCTCTATTGGATTGATACTCTCTTTTAGAGCCATAGTCTAGCTTTCTCATGAGGATGTTGAGGACAATTAAATCCCAATGTTGGGTTGGACATTTTAGATTTTTTAAGGATTCTAAATTTTTTCGCACATTTACTAAAAATTCTCTCAAGGTAAATGGTGTACATTTAGTTATGCTAGGACTATCTATTATTGAATTTAAATGTGAATTTATAATAGCTAAACTGTTTTCGTACCTACTTTCTAAAATATTGACTGCAATTTCAAAATTGCCATTGGTTATTTCTAAGGATTCAATAAGAGATAACGGTTCTCCTTTCAAATAGGACTTTAGGTAAATTAACCTTTGAACATTTGTTAGCTGAACGTTATTCTTTATCAAGGCTGTAAACAATCGATAAAACGGGGCCCACTTAGTGTAATCACCGGCAAAGTGGGGTATAGAAATTTGGGGAAGTTTTACCCCTAAGTTTTGCTCATTTGTTATTGGAGCGGATTGATTAAGGTTAGGATTCGAAGCTGGAGTAGGAGGTACAGATAAACTGTGAATTTTTTGTTTAAGACAAGCAATTGATCTATCAAATTTATCTTGATATGAATCTCTATCTTCCGAATCTTTTTTATTAACGTCCAAATCCTCAATTTCATTTTGAGCGTCGTTATATTTAACTATCTCGCACTCCAATTTATCTAATTTAGTTTTAAGAAGGAAAATATCTGTTTCAGAATCTATATTTGTGATAATCCAATTTTGGGTTTGTGTGATCGCGGATTTAGCATTCTTTCTAGCTTTTAGAAAGGCTTGCATTGTGTGTTTTGAAACGAAAAACTCAATCTATTGAAACTAGAAATTATACAACTATTCTAAAATGTAAGAACCGCGCAGGGTTCTGTGGAAAATGCACTTTTCGCTCGCTTTCACTACACGAAATCGAAGCTTCTTATGCGACACTAATGTTGAAGCGACCTTATGTAAAGCACTACAAACGTAAAGTTTTTCTTTCTTAAAAGAAACTAATCGAAATCAAAATAAAATATATCATTAAACAGTCAATAACAGTATGTAGGCGATATTATTTAAAACAAATAAATCGCTATGGAATGGAAAATTGTTTAGTACGGCCCTGGAATATTTACCACAACTTTTTTAATAATTAATTTACTAACTAAATGGAAGAAATTAAATTTTTATTTAATTTATGGATATTGAGTTCGAATTATTTAACATACGGGCCTGGAATTTCTTTATAAAGAACAATATTACTAATTACTAATGAGCTGTCTACCTTGAAATAAGAAATATATCTGTAAGAAACTTAATCTAATTATAAGAAATTTTAAAAATAAACAGAACAGCAGTATTCTCCAAATTGCCTAATGGAAATCAGGAACGGAACAGGAACGAGATATTTTCACCCAGAAAATATTTGTAATCACCACTTGGAAGGTCGTTGTATTTTTAATACAATGCAGGAACAAACAGGAACTATTTTTGTCAGAAAATATCTAATGCATCTAGGCTCGAATGACCATATGATAAAGCCAGCCCTTTCATGGTTTTGACTTTGACACTTTCGGTAATTACTCAAACTTTCTCTTCGATAATCCTTTTGACAGTGGATTGAAAATCTCCAAATAAAACGCTAGTTCGTGCAAGATTAACTTCTGACAAGGATGACTGATTTATTTATTTAAAGTTGACAAAAATATAATTATTTACAAAGTTACTACGCCGCTTTAATCAGAAAATTGGTAGATCAGCTCGAATACTAAATGTAACTAAAATGATTAAGTACTTACAATTGGCCTTTTTCACTTCAAAACACTTAATTTTATTAATAATTATCTACTGTAATTATCCGCTCTAGGAATGAAATTACAAATTTCTTTTAAGGGAAGTAACGCTCTGCGTATGTGGAATAATTAATTGACACTTTTTTGACATTTCTCTTTTTTCAATATCAATCAATTTTTTGACTGACAGGCCTTGCCTATCTAAATTTAAATGAATAATATGTTCGGACGTGTTCCGAACAGAACCTTACCATGAAATTTGTACGAGGATCACCAAAAATAGTTACATTTCGCCAAGAAATGTTGTTTTCAAATTTTTGAAAACTGGTTGTTACTTCATACTAATCTAATGAATTTAATGAATTTGTATGTTCGGTTGATTTAATTAAACCCTCCATAATACTTATCAGCGAAACTTGGCTGAAGCCTTCAATTTCGGACTCAGTGGTTCGAATTGATGGCTTTACTATTTTTCGAACCGATAGACCCATATATCTCTCTGATTATATAACTAGTAATTCTTCTGTATCTGAAATAGATATAACTGTCACAAACATTGATCTATATGCATTAAAATATCCAAAAGTCTCATGTCCATACACTTAGCTTGCATATATCGTCCAAGCGACTCACAATTGGCATATAATATCACTCTCCTTGATAAACTGGATGTGTTATCCATGCTTGACAATCTAGTTATCATTGGGGATTTCAATTTTCCGGATATATCCTGGCCTATAATAAATATTCCTGAGGGCAATGAAGCAAAAAATTTGTTTATGCAATTCATCCAAAACTTTAATTGAACCCAAGTTGTCCACGAACCTACTCGTTTCCGACACAATAATAATCCATCCACCCTCGGTCATATTTTGACCAATGACGAATGTTCGCTATCATGCCTGGAGATCAGTTCACCAATAGGTAAGTCCGATCATGCAGCAATAACTGTCAATATTGAACTTAACTTACCCGCTGCTGACGATGATAAGAGTTACATGACTATCGAAGTAACAAATTTTATAAATGTCAATCGTACTCTCTCGTCCATCAATTGGGATCACACATTGCTTGATAATAATACCTATTTACATTTATGGAAATTTTTCTATGACACGGTAACAAAATGTTTGAATGAGAATACGTTAGAAATTAAAGCCATGGATCAATAGTGAAATATATGATTTGATAAAACATAAACGAAATTTGTGGAGAAGATTTAAACGCACCAACAATAATGAAGATTTCTTAACTCTCAGAAGATTCTCTAATACAATAATTAGTCGGTTGGTTAACGCCAGAAGAAGTTTCGAGGAAAGTATTGCTAATAGTGGCAACCCTGAAGAGTTTTTTAAGCACATGCGTTCCTGTCTTTCATCTAAAGTCGGTGTCCCTTTACGTAGGAAAAGTGATGGAGTATTATGTTCGTCTAATTATGAAACTTCCGAAATGTTGTCCTTTAGTTTTTCTGAGGCTTTTACTTCTGAACCAATTAATGACACTTTGCCTCCAATATTTGGTACTCGGGTCTCAGAATCCCTTAGTAATATTGAATTTTCACCCCAGCAAATTAAAGAAAAACTATTAAATATCAAGACGAACACTTCTCCTGGTCTTGATGGTTTGCAAGCAATGTTTCTTAAAAAATGAGCAGACTCAATTTCAAATCCACTTTCAATCATAATGAATGCCTCTTTCACGCAATGTTCTATTCCACCAATCTGGAAATCGGCGTCAGTTACTCCTATATTCAAAAAGGGCAATAAACTGGATCCAAGCAATTACATGGTTTTGTTCGAGGTCGCTCTACCATGTCCATTCTTCTTCCCTGTGTTAATTACTAGACAAAAGTTCTAGACAACAGATATCCGATTGACGTCATTTATTTGGGCTTCTCCAAGACCTTCGACAAAGTCCCAAAAAGAAGACTTTTATATAAATTAGATCACTTTGGCATACGGGGCAGCCTGAATTTATGGATCTCCAATTTTTTATCGGACAGGATTTTTAAAGTCAGAGTCGGCCAAGTGTTCTCCAATGACAGGCCAGTTTCTAGTGGTGTTTCACAGGGTTCCGTCCTTGGCCCATTGCTGTTTGTTGTTGCGTAATTTTTGTTGTCTTCTATAGAGGGCGGTGGTCCAGAAATGGTTGGGAACCACTGCTCTAGAGTGTCACTTGAAACTTACTGTAAACTGTACAAATGTTACGTGCGTACTATTTTCGAATATGCGGGTCCTATGTGGTATCCTGATCTTATTCGTGACCAAGTTTTATTAGAAAACGTGCAAAAAAGGGCTACTCGACTTGCATTCGGTCGCGTAAGGCCTTCATATGAGAAGCGACTGACTGGGGCGAATCTCATCTCGTTTCAAGACCGTCGACTTCGGGGAGACTTGATATTATGTTATAAAATCATTAAGCACAACTTTGGTGATCTTCAATCTATGTTTCTATTCAATACTGACCTTACACTGAGAGGTCACCCATGTAAACTTAAGAAGGAGTCCTTTAGATCCCAAGTAAGACAGCACTTTTTACCAAACAGAATGTTTGATGTCTGGAACAATCTTCCTGATGATGTTGTTGACGCACCATCAGTTAACGCATTTAAGAACAGAATTGATAGACTTTTATTTAATAGTTAATAGTGCGCATTGTTGCATTTATTATTCATCTGAATTTGTTTTATTTATATCCTTTTTCGCTGTATAGTTGTTGCGTATATTGCTGAAAACTACGATTTTGTTAATAATTGTTAATTGGTCATTGATTATGTTTATAGGCGTTTAAGCACTTATTTATGTTTTCAGATCATGGGCTTCATAGGTTCTTACCTCAGCCCTTATTTCTATTGTAATAAGTATAATAATAATAATGCTTGCTTCGAGGAATGAATTGTTCATTAAAATCAATTTTGATGATAAAAATATCAAAACAGAATATAAAATTCTTTTTATAAAGAAAATTACGTGTAATTGAAAATATTTACCCTAACATATATTAATGGTTTCATGAAATCCACACCCTCATTATTCACTCTCGCAAACAGGGTCATACAACTTCGGGGTGTGTGTTAATAGTTGTCTACGCTGGCGTCGTTCCAATTATGTTAAACTTTGACATGGAGTAACCGATAACTTTATTTTACCTGGCGCGCATTGAACTAACGACTAATTCAATTTAACGATGACACAAAACTATGTAGACAGTAAATGACAGTTCACAAATTGCATATAATTGGTTTACTTGGAACAACCGCGCCAATTTACGAGTGGTTGAGGGAAGCCGATGCATTTTGATTTCGTTTCAGCACATGTATCGAAATTGGTGCTAGCGGCGTAATTTTTTGAAAGCTATCTGATGACAGTTTCGTTCATTATTGATATACTAATACCAGGCAGGAAGTTTGTGATTTATTTCTTAATTTCAAAAAACTAGGCGGCTAGTTTTTTTGTTATTGTGAAATGTCATTATTTCGATTGACGTTCAGTAACTTACCGATGGCGTTATCCCATGAATACGGATCACCCTGTATAATGAAAATTTGTTGTTAAATGTAGAATAATAAAATTAAAAATCGACGTGTTTCAGGTTTTTGTGAAAAGATCTTTGGTTTTCAAAATATCGCATTTATTCCATACTCTACGGACACACTGTATAAATTGACCAGAGAAATATCAAGTAAAAACACCCGGCTATTTTTAATTTTTGGTAAATACTGGAAAATATAAAAATAATTATTTGATGGCATATCAAACAGTCATTAAAGAAACTATTCATACTTCGTCTATATTCGCATAATTCATTCTGCTACTAACCTCAATTTATTTATTTATTTACTTATTTACTGATTAAATTGATTTAGAATTTCATGATACAATAAATTCCACCGGCTAGAAATTCACTTATCCAACCCACCGAAAATATATAATTTAGCCCGCTGGAAAGTTATTCTTTTACCTAAGAATATGTCCCATGGTTATCCTTTCTCTTGGAGAAATCATCCGTGTAGTTTTCATTCTATGAATATTTCCGACACACAGGTTCTGTTTTAGCTGCAAACGTGTCAGTACGGTGTGAGCAGATGTTTCAAATATTAAAGCGCTCTAGCCGACAGACACGGTAAAAATTGTTCGAAATTGTCAAATATTCAAGAGGTTAGGGCTATAAAAATGGCTGAAATGGAAAACTCGATCATTTCTTTATTGGATTAAATGGTTCACTTGGATAATAAGGAAATCGAAAAGTTCCGTTAGTTAAAGAATCAATTGGAAGCTGCGGCTTTAGTTGGTTCTTTTGTATTACATTCAATGTAGAGTTTCGTTGAAAATATAACAATTCCATGAAATCCAGAATCTTATAGTTTCTCTTAAAATCAATGGAACATAACTATCGGATTTCCACCACCAAACAACACTAACTCCACCTCTCGGAGGTACGCTCAACCAATCGGTTCAAGAAATTTTTGCGATATATCGTGGTAGCCATTATTGAAAATGATCTCAAAATTTTTGTATAAATCTAGTTGTGAATCACTAGAAGGTTCAAAAATAACTTGAGAGTGGGAAAGAAATCGAAAATTTTTTTTCCAAAAACTTTATTTGGTAATGAAATTTACTGTCTCGACCCTCAGCCTGTGGAATATTCTGTTACGAAACAGCACACCAGTCCCCAAATCCGACTCTATCTAAGCCAGGTATGAAAGTTAAAATGATGACCTATGCGTAGGGATTTCTTAGAATTATTTACGATTGTGACTATCTTATCTAGACATTGTTTTTGTGTCCAGTCTTATGCAGAAAATGCCAGAAAGCCAATTGTTTTTGTGTAAGCTGCAATCTAGAATTATCTAGTGAAAAAGGCACTAATATATAAGGGACCGACCAGGAAGAGCTAGTTTAGTTGATAAAGTGCTATCGAGGAATAAACAAGAATACACCGAAATAGCGAACAGTAAAGTGTTGATATAAATTTGTGTGCATATAAATTAAATTTAAGTGATTAGTTAAGTGAATATAAATTGAGTGTTAGTAGTTAAGTGTTTGAGTAAAAATGGCCAAGAAACTAAGGGAGTTGAAAGTGACTGAGTTAAGAGCAGAATTGGAAGATCGTGAGTTGGAAACGTCCGGTAAGAAAAGTGAATTAGTAGAAAGACTTAAGTAAAGTGGCACTGGAAAATGACGACTTTGATCCAGAAACAGTTTTATTTGATGACGAGGCTTCCGCCTTAATCTCGTCAATTTCTGCTAACATTAACGAGAAGATTTCTGCCATGGAAGAGAACATGGACTAGAAAATTTCTGCTATGTAGACGACATTTCTGCTAATATTTCAGCTAACATGGACGAGAAGATTTCTGTCATGGACTAGAAGATTTCTGTTATGAAGAACGACATTTCTGCTAATATTTCGGCTAACATGGACGAGAAGATTTCTGCCATGGAAGAGAACATGGACGAGAAGATTTCTGATATGAAGAACGATATTTCTACTATGAAGAAAGATATTTCGGCTAACATGGACGAGAAGATTTCTGCCATAGAAGAGAAGATTTCAACTAATATGAAAAACGATATTTCAGTAATGAAGAACGACATTTCTGCTAATATTGATGACAAGATTTCTACTTTGGAGAACGATATATCTGCCGATATCTTATTAATGGAAAACGACATTGCCGCTGAAGTTGAAAATTAAATTTTTCAACGATGGACGAGAAGATTGAGAATAAGATAACAACGATGGACGAGAAAATCAAGGAATCAGAAAGAAAGATGACAGATATAAGAACTTAAGACACGCCAGCGGAAGAAAAGAAGACCGAGCAAACAAAACCTTGCAAGCCAGAAACACCCCTTTAGTTAGAAGACATTGGTAGTTTTACCCGAGTCAAGGCCCCAACGTTCGATGGAAAATGTCGTGGACCAATTATGTGAAACAAATTGAAGCAACCACTTGAGTGAATAATTGGTCCGATAGAGAGAAGGCAGAGAACTTAGCTATCGCGCTTCGGGGAGATGCCTTAGCTGTACTAGAGACGATACCACTTGAAGAAACGGATGACTTCGAGCAGCTGAAGAAGAGGTTGAACATGCGATATGGCCACGAATATCTAGACCACTTGTACCAATCCCAGCTGAAGAACCGAAGGCAGAAACGTGATAAGGCCCTTCAAGAGTATGAAGTGGATATTGCCCGATTAGTTCGATTCGCTTATTCATCAGCACCAGAGTACATGATGGAATACATGGACATATAGGCCTTTATTGATGGCTTACGTGACTCCAATATGCAGAGGACGCTTCGTTTAGCCCATCCGAAAACATTAGTCGACGCATTGACAGCTGCTTTTAATATGAAGCAGCAACGATGGCTTCCGGATACAACAAAGGTAAAACCATACAGGAAGAAGGTGACGATGACAGACTTGACCAGATCGTCAACTTGTTGAAAGGTATGGTAGACAAGAAGCCGAAGAAAATCAGGTGCTGTAATTGTGGCGAGCTAGAGCATGCACGCTGTTCGTGTAAGCGTCCTACGACTCCTGCAAACCAAGAAACTCTTAAATGCAAAGCAGCCAAGAAAAGCTCGCGGTACAACTAAGGTAGGACCATGCAGGAAGATGACAATGATAAACTTGACCAGATCGTCAACTTGTTGAAAGGTATGGCAGACAGGATGCCGAAGAAGATCAAATGCCGGAAGTGTGGCGAGCTAGTGTACGTACACAGTCCGCCTAAGCGCCCCAAGATTCCTGTAACCCAAGAACTCCAGTCACAGGGGAAATTAGACAGGGGTGAACATCCAGCTGATATGAATCACCAAAAAACCAACTCTTTGCCTAGACGGTCATGCCCTGTAGACTATTCACAATGCAACAAGTCAAAATCTAAAGAAGTTGCAGTTTCAAGAATTACAGTAGTCAGTGAAGGATGGTTACCCACCAGGATCAGAGAAGATCCTTCAACTTGGAATATTGTATTGGTCAACGTCGAGTCAGATTAACTTATATGGGTAAAATTTGGATTTTTACTGTGGACTTGAAGAGTAAATTCTAATAAAAATTTTTTACAGTAAGCTGAAAGGTTTCAAAGTGTACTTTTTAAATATAATAATGTCGGATGATCAATACTTCTATGACTGCTTGACCTTTTACTATAATATACAGCTTGATAAATAAAATATTGCGTTTTGAAAAATGCTAACTTCTAAAATTGGAGTTTCATAGAGTAATGGATAACTGTTTATAGAGAAAGGGAAGTTAGTTTTGCTACTGATAACTTCATTAAAACCCTGAATGAAATAATAAAAAAATCTACTTATTCCAAAAAAAATAAAACTTTCAAAAAGAAGAAACCGTGGATCACCAACGGCCTTATAACTTCTATTGATGAAAGAGACAAATTAAACCAACTCTCCATAAGAGATCCCTTCAATTTAGAGAAAAAAGCTGCTCATGATAATTACAAAAATAAACTTACTGCATTATTGAAAAAAACAAAACATGAATACCTCAAAAGAAAGATTTATGAAAACAAATCATCTACAACAAATCTGTGGAACGTCATTAAGGAGTTCTGCAATAAACCAAATACAAACAAGACGATAAAGAAAATTAAATCTGATAATGGTGCTGATATAACTGATAATCTGCAGATTGCGAAATACTTCAATCAATATTTCTCTAGTATTGGTGAAAAAATGACTAATGCTATTCCTCAAAGTCCAGAAATCAAAACGAAACGCGTCTGTGCCTCAATATTCCTGAAGCCAACAGACCACACCGAAATAGAAGAGCTTATTAGGCAATTGAAGAATAAAAAAGCTAGTGGCCTCGATGGTATATCAAACGGAATCCTTAACATAACAAGTAATTTTGTGTGTAAACCGATATCGTATATTATTAACTTAGCTTTAGATAATGGAAAAGTCCCAAATCACTTTAAAAAGGCAGTAATAAAACCAATTCACAAATCAGGAGACAGACATCTAATAAGCAACTATAGAACTATATCTTTGATTTCTTCAGTATCAAAATTGTTTGAAAGAGCAGTAAAAAACCGCTTGGTTAGTTTTATTAACAAGAATAAAATAATCTCTTCTCACCAATTCGGGTTTCAGGAGGGAAAATCTACTCAGGATGCTATCGCTAGATTAACATCCATCGTTTATTCAGCTATTGATCACAAAAAATCTTGTTTGGGAGTATTTGTTGATCTGGCAAAAGCTTTTGACACGGTAAATCATGGTTTATTGCTCGATACATTAGAACGCCTTGTAATTCGCGGTATTGCACTGGACCTTTTCGAAAGTTCTCTCAAAGACCGCAAACAAGTTGTAAAAATAGATAATATGTGTAGCCAAGAAGAGTTGGTAACAGTCGGAATTCCCCAAGGAACCGTTCTTGGGCCGATACTATTTATAATTTACTTGAACGATTTGCTACAGTTGGACTCAACTGGACTAATCTTGTCATTTGCTGATGACACAGCTATTATTTACGAAGGGCAAAACTGGTCAGGAATCCAAAAAAATGCTTCTGACGATATGCAGTGGTTTGAGTCGAACAAATTGACTGTTAACGCCACTAAAACTAAAATAATACCATTTACTTCATATAGACCATTTTTGCCGGATTATAATACTATCTCTGTAAGAAATTGTACTCTTGATCTCGTGCACACGGTCAAATATCTAGGCATACATATTGACTCATTTTTGAAATGGGACGTTCATGATCGCAACATCACCAATAAGCTCAGAGGCCTAATCTACAGATTCAAACAACTCGTAGAATTTTTATCTCATTAACAACTGAAAACTATATACTCCGCTTTTGTTGAATCCATATTACTATATGGGATCATTGGTTGGGGAGGAATTAGGAATAATTATCTAAACTCGATCAATACCGTTCAGAAACTCATTCTGAAAATTATTCTAAAAAAACCTCGCAGATTCTCCTCCAATCAAGTATATATTAATTCAAAGGTATTGGACATTCGGCAACTTTTTTGCTTCAAAACCCTTTGTTTCTTGTACTCTAACAGGCATTATACATATAATGTACCACATACATACGGAACGAGACAGAATACACAATCCGCTATATTATGGAACAATTTACCCCACACTTTGAAGAAATATAATTCAGTTTGTCTTTTCAAAAACAAATTAAAGGAATGTATGTTTTGAAAGGGCAGAAAGTATTTCGCTAATGTAAGTGATCCGATTTTAGTTATATAAATGTTGTTTGTTGTTTTGCACCTTGTGTTTATGTGTGTGTATATGAGTGTATATTCTTAGTTTATAAAACTGTTAATTGTCCTAAATATATATCTTTCACCTGTAAAAGTTATTAGTTATTAGTGTCATAATTAATAATAAATGATAAATGTAAATACTGGTTATTACTATTTATGTTTTTTTTAACTTTCAACATTTGTCAGACTCATTTAAGATATATGTTCTATAAAGAATCAATACCCGAAGACAAGTTCTTTGATGAACTTAGTCGGGTACCCTACTACTCTTGTTTATTTAATGTACATCGCATCTGTTCATGAACACTATACCTCAGATTATTTTTTTATAGTTGTTAAATTATTATTCGATGATATGTATTTTATTTTTTTGTATGTAAACATGTATGTATTTATAAATAAACATTCATTCATTCATTCAATCATTAGAATCGCAAAGTAGAAAAAAGTTGTTATATAATACGTTGCAAATATATTTCCGAGAGGGAAATTGCAAGATTTATCAAAACAAAATAGGGGTTACTATTTAAACAAAAATATCAGTGACATCACTGCCCAAAAAAGGGAAGCGGGGATTGAATTATTTTTGAAAAATTGCAGTTTTACTAAACAAAAGTGACCTGTCCGAACATTTTTCTATTATAATTAATTTATTCCTTTCATTTGAACCATACATATATATAATGTGAATTGATGAATCCGATACGATGATTGCTCATATTTCTCCGAATCGTTGATGATATTCCAGATGTTAATTTCATGTCTTAAATTGGGTTTTCCTGCTTCTCCCCTTTACACTAAAATTCAGTTGTGGCACCGCGGGGAGTCAACTCGTTGAAATTATTCTCATCTCGTCCCGTTTTAACTCAGCTCACAGGCAGTATCATTAACTACTTTGTTGTTTTACCTCTTTTATTCCAATCTCAGGAATGTTTGCCTCAAGCATTACATCGTTTAGGGCTCGCCAACTTTACCAGGAATAGTGTTGTTAGGGAGTCTCATTTAGTTTTTGTGTAACTTGAGTACGTTTTCTCGATAATAAGTTTCTTTTCGCGTCTTCATGATTAAAATTTTGTAAATTTATATCTCAACAATATCTACGGTTAAAATACATATTGTTACGAAACAGCACACTGGTATAGTCCCTAAAACCGACCCTGTCTAAGCCAGGTATAAAAGTTAAAATTATGGCGGATACGCAGTTATAAAAAACTGTTTACGATTGAGACTATCTTATCTAGAACTGGTTTTGTGACCAGAGTTATCTAGAAAAGGCCAGAATCAATTGTCCGGAATTTACTAATAAAAATGGCTTTAATATATAAGGAGACTGATCAGGAAGAGTTAGTTAGTTGATAATTTGACATCGTGAGATAAACAAATAAATTAGTGAATATAAATTAGTCTAACTGAATATACTGTATATATAAATTAAGTGTTAGTGATTAGTGAGTTAGTGTTTAAATAAATTAGTAAGTAGCCATACCGAGTGTTTGAAATTTATCCCACCCGTAATAAAAACTTTTAATAAATAAGAAAAACATTACATTGGTGTCAGGTGTGGGGTAATATAAATAAATATCTACGTAAAAATGGCCAAGAGATTAAGGGATCTGAAAGTGGCGGAATTAAGAGCAGAATTGGAAGATCGTGAGTTGGAAACGTCCGGTAAGAAAAGTGAATTAGTAGAAAGACTTAAAGTGGCACTGGAAAATGACGGCTTTTATCCAGAAACAGTTTTATTTAATGACGAGGCTTCCACCTTAATCTCGTCAATTTCTGCTAACATGGACGAGAAGATTTCTGCCATGGAAGAGAACATTTCTACTAACATGGACGAGAAGATTTCTGATATGAAGAACGATATTTCTACTATGAAGAATGATATTTCGGCTAACATGGACGAGAAGATTTCTGCCATGGAAGAAAACATGGACGAGAAGATTTCTGCAATGGAAGAAAACATGGACGAGAAGATTCCTGCCATGGAAGAGAAACTTTCAACGAATGCGAAAAACGATATTTCCGCTTTGAAGAACGATATATCTGCCGATATCTTATTAATGAAAAACGACATTGCCGCTGACATTGAAAATGAAATTTCGTCTCTAAAATCTGAAATCGAGGATAAGATGTCAACGATGGACGAGAAAATCGAGAATAAAATGTCAACGATGGACGAGAATATCGAGAATAAGATTACAGCAATAGACGAGAAAAACAAGGAGTTAGAGGAAAAGATTGCCGATTCAAGAACGCGATGCACACCAGAGGAAGAAAAGAAGACCGAGCAAACGAAGACATTGGCAGTTTTACCCGAGTCAAGGCCCCAACGTTCGATGGAAAAATGCCGGGGACCAATTATGTGAAACAATTTGAAGCAGCCGCTAGAGTGAATAATTGGTCCGATAGAGGAAGAAACGGATGACTTCGAACTGCTGAAGAAGAGGTTGGACATGCGGGAACGTGGCGAAACCCTTCAAGAGTATGAAATGGATATTGCCCGACTAGTTCGATTTGCTTATCCATCAGCACCAGAGGACATGATGGAATGTTTAGGCATCCAGGCCTTTATTGACGGCTTATGTAACTACGATATGGAGAAGACGCTTCGATTAGCTCATCCTAAAACATTGGTGGGTGCATTGACTGCTGCTCTCGAATATGAAGCAGCCACGATGGCTTCGGGATACAACAAAGGTAGGACCATACAGGAAGAAGGTGACGATGACAGACTTGACCAGATCGTCAACTTGTTGAAAGGAATGGTAGACAAGAAGCCAATTAAAATCAGGTGTTGTAATTGTGGCGAGCTAGAGCATGCACGCAGTTCGTGTAAGCATCCTACGACTCCTGCAAACCAAAAACCTCTTAAATGCAAAGCAGCCACGAAGGGCTCGCGGTACAACAAAGGTAGGACCATGCAGGAAGAAGATGACGATGGCGAACTTGACCAAATCATCAACTTGTTGAAAGACATGACAGACAAGAGGCCGAAAAAGATCAAATGCCGGAAGTGTGGCGAGCTAGAGCACGTACGCAGTCCGTCTAAGCGCCCCAAGACTCCTGTAACCCAAGAGTTCCAGACACAGGGGAAATCAGACAAGGGTGAACATCCAGCTGATGTGAATCACCGAAAAGCCAACTCCTTGCCTAGACGACCATGCCCTGTAGACTATTCACAATGCAACAAGTCGAAATCTAAGGAAGCTGCAGTTTCAAGAACTACTGTAGTCAATGAAGAATGGTCACCCACTAGGATCAGAGAAGATCAGGAGAATGATCCTCACCTGAAGATGATCCGGCAATGGAAGGAAGAAAATCGGCGACCTACCTGGCAAGAAGTGTCAAGATTTTCACCGACCCTCAAGGCGTATTGGGCTCAGGGGGACTCCCTTGTCCTGGAAGAAGGCATATTGAAAAGAATCCTTGAGAACGATGATGGTTCCGAGAAGAGAAGACAGATAGTTATTCCGAGAGCGAGAGTAGCTGAGGTACTGAAGAAGTTACACAACAGTCCATCGGGAGGTCATCTGGGAGTGAAGAAAACCCTTCAGCGAGTCCGTGAAAGGTTTTATTGGATGAACAGCTTCGACAATGTGAAGGACTGGTGTAAGAAATGTGCGACTTGTGCTACGAGTAATGGACCACATCGCAAGAGAAAGGCACCCATGAAACAGTACAATGTTGGAAGCCCTTTCGAAAGGATTGCTTTAGATATCGCTGGACCATTTCCGACGACAGAAAATGGTAGCAAGTACATACTGGTTGTAATGGATTAATTCACAAAGTGGGTGGAAATTTACGCTATCCCGAACCAAGAGTCCACAAACAACTGTCGCGAATGTATTGGTGAAGGAATTTATCAGCCGATATGGAGTATCCTTGGAAGTCCACAGTAACCAGGGAAGAAATTTTGAAAGCCATCTATTCCAGGAGATTTGCGACAAGCTGCGAATGAAGAAGACCAGGACAGCAGCTTTACATCCACAGTCAGATGGAATGGTCGAGAGAATGAACAGGACTACTGGAAAATACCTGTCCAAAGTAGTATCCAGCCATCAGAGAGATTGGGACCAGTATCTTTCCCTATTCGCATTGGCTTATCGATCTGCCGTCAAGGAGTCCACGGGTGAAACACCGGCGAAAATCCTGTTTGGACGTGAAATGAGGCTTCCTTGTGACCTGGAATTTGGCTGCCGGCCAGGAGAAGATCTAGCAGGCGAAGACTACGTAATCCAATTAAGAAGAAGGCTGGATGATATTCATGAATTAGTTCGAACAAATCTTCAAGTTGCCAGCGACAGAATGAAAAGTCGGTACGACACGCAGGCCACAGAAGGTGGTTTTAAAGAAGGGGACAAAGTATCGTTACACAACCCGACGAGGAGAAAAGGATTTTCTCAAAAATTACAAAAATCCTGGGAAGGTCCATACTCAATCAAGAAAAGGATCAATGATGTTATATATCGCATAAGCAAGATCCCCAAAGGAAAACCAAAAGTAGTTCACCAAAACCGACTAGCGCCATTCGAAGGAGACCATGACATAGAGGAAGGAGTAAACCTTATTCGAGATGTGTCTGACACCACCTTCGAAGAATTTATGGGCGCGTATGGAGGTACCGGGAAAGCTAGATATGGAGTCACTTCGGAACAACAACAAGATTTGTTCACTCTCCCGGAAGATTATTCACTGGCATACAACATCCCCGCCCGTATCAAGAACGCACGAGGGTTGGCAACCGTCTTTCGAAAGAAGTTCGGGCAATTAGAAAAACTTGAAGACCAGATTCCAGCCCCTGGCAAGACACTGAAACTGAAACATAATTCGCGGTACGTCTTCTACGTGGTAACTAAAAATGAATTCCAAGATCGATCTACCTACCGCGATGTGTGAGAAGCACTTCGAAACCTCCGAGACCATGTGTTGGAATCCAACGTGAAGAAACTGGCTATGCCTAAGATAGCGAGTAACCAGTTGGATTGTCGACTTATCAGGAACATGATAGAGGTTATCTTTCAAGATACCGGTGTCCAAATATTAATTTGCAGCTACAACCCCCGTTATCAGTATCCGATGAAGACGGTGTCCTGCTATTTCCATAAGATCGGAAAGTGTAGAAATGGGGCCAGTTGCCGATTCAAACATCCAGTCTCGTCTACACAAAAGTTCCAGGAGGAAGTTCCATTTAAGGAGGGGGTAATGTTACGAAACAGCACACTGGTATAGTCCCTAAAACCGACCCTGTCTAAGCCAGGTATAATAGTTAAAATTATGGCGGATACGCAGTTATAAAAAACTGTTTACGATTGAGACTATCTTATCTAGAACCAGAGTGATCTAGAAAAGACCAGAAAAATTATTTGTGTGTATAAGCCGCAGCCCGGAATTCTCTAGTACAAAAGGCACTAGTATATAAGGGGACTGATCAGGAAGAGTTAGTTAGTTGATAATTAGACATCGTGAGATAAACAAATAAATAAGTGAATTAGTGAACTGTTTATATAAATTAGTTATAAATTAAGTGTTAGTGATTAGTGAGTTAGTGTTTAAATAAATTAGTAAGTAGCCATACCGAGTGTTTGAAATTTATCCCACCCGTAATAAAAACTTTTAATAAATAAGAAAAACATTACAATATATCCAAATTTTCTCATAACGATAAACTCGATTCAATGTTCCCTTTATTATAATAATTTTTCTACTTACCTCGGCAGGGAAGGCATATCCATTTATTGAATGTTCGGACCCGAACTGATCGTGGAGACCGTAGTGGATGTGAATCTCTTGAAATTGATATTTGTAAGAAAGCGGACCACCAGTCACATTTATGTGTTGCCTGGTATCGTTTTCCACTGTGAATATCACGCTATGACCGGTGTTCATGATCGACCCGCTTACCTGCAACAAAGATAGAACCTTTTTCATAACGTTTTTTTGGGTATTTGGATATATTTAGCGATAATAATTTAATATACTGGTCGAAAATATGTTTAGAGATGCGACATTCCGTTTCTAAGAGTGACAGTTTCAAAACAACAGTTTCTCAAATAAAATTTTTAGTAGAGATGACGTGGTTAATATTTTTTTCAGCTCCATTGTAACAATAATAACTAAGAAGTTTTTTGACAGGAACTAATTTTTTTCATTTGGTTGTCTATCAACATATTATTAATACACATCCTTTCCGTGCACGTGTAACAAAATTCGAGGTACATTTACTTACTATATTGCGTTCTTAAAATGTTATATTGAATACCGTTCAGGAGAAACTAGAAATTGTGGGAATTTATTTTAAAAATTTATGAACTGCTAGGGTCACAATACGCATATTCAATAATTATCATTCAAATAGAAACATTGGGCATCGGTATGTTCCAAACTTGACTAATTAATGCTCTGTGGAAAACATATGACACGAATCTCAGCAATCTATCAGAAATGAAGCAGTCGAGGTGGCAGTTTTGGGTCACTTGCAGGTGGATGATGCCCAGTGGATAAGGAAAGTGGCTCAGGCCTCTAACGTATACCACAAAGTAGCGATAGTGAATGCATAATCACTTACTTGGTCCATAAATTGAAAAAAGATGATCCGGTCGGAAGAAAATTCCGGTTCCTGTTGTACCCAATATTTCCACACTTTCCTGTCTTGCTAATCTGTTCATTTCCATACCATTTTTAGGCCTATTACTTTTCCGCCCAACCAATCTATATGCGAGAAAAGTATTGGCTTACCCCAAAAAAAATTGGAATTTTGAAATTTTTTATTGAGTTATTTTCACGTTTTTCAACAACAACAACACGAAAAAACGGTTTTTAGAAAAAAATCCTGTGTGTATGTCGTCGTCGTTGTCGTCGGCCACTTTTGCTTACATGTCTTGTTAGCACGATACAGCCTCCGGAGTGCAATAAGTCACCAATTTTATGATTGTCACAGATGAACCCTATTGATTTTCAGCTCACCAGGGCCAGTATAACGGGTGCTATGGTACTAGAAGTACGACATTTTGTTATTTTTTGAGAAATTTCAATTTGTTATCACGATACAGCCTCCGGAGTTCAACAAGTCACCAATTTTATGATTGAATATTATTCAGGACATCTCACTGATGAACCCTATTGATTTTCAGCTCACCAGAGCCAATACAGCAGGTGCTACAGTACTTTAAGTACGATATTTTTGTCATTTTTGCAGAAGTTTTAGTTTGTTAGCACGATACAGCTTCCAGAGTATATACAAGTGACCAATCTTATGATTGGATATTATTCAGAGCGTCTCAAAGATAAACCCTATTGATATTCGGCTCACTAAAGCCAGTACAACGGGTGTCATTTGTCATTTTTGGAAAATTTTCAGTTTGTTATCACGATACAGCCTCCAGAGAGTATACGATTGATCAATTTTATGATTGAATATTGTTCAAGGTGTCTCACAGATGTACTCTATTGATTTTCAGTTGAATAGAGCGAGTACAGCGGGTCCTATAAATCCAAATATGCTAAATTTTTGATTATTTTTGGTGAAATTTCGGTTTGTTAGCACGATACATTCCACGTAGTGTATACAAGTGACAATTTCATGATATAATATTGTCCAGGGCCACAGATGCGGAAAAGTTAGTTTTAATCTTTAAAACCGTTTATTTCAAAACGAAATAGGGCTATTGGAGAAAGTAACATGACACGACTTCGGAAAAATGTGAATACAGTTTTCCGTTTTGGTGATCCTCAATACCAAAACATGTTGTTTTGGCAGCAAGCCCTTGTTCCAAAGGTTGTATATATACAGGGTTTCAATTAGAAAACGAACGGTATTTAATATTGCCTAAACTAATGGCACTATCAAAATTTGGCGAAACACGTCAATTCACATATCAAAGGGGACAACTGTTGAGGCGTTTACCATTTAACAGAAGAATATCACAGGTGCATGAGTTCAATAAATTTAAACAATATTTAATGAGCGCCAAATAAACTGACATTGAATATTTTTTTTAATGTGTATAACCAAATTTTTCTCCAAATTATAAAAATTTTCTTAATTTCAAATAGATCTAAATTATATAAATATCTTAGATACGGTCCTGTATCCCTTGTTCAAATGTATGCACCACTGATGTCGTCCTGTGTAATATTACCAACATAAAATGTATATAAGGAAATGATCGAGTACGGTTTATAAAACAAGATAAACAAATTTAAACTTAATTCTACAAATTAACTGTCTCAACCCCTACTTTGTGTAATCTACTCATATTAGTGTTTTAAATGAAACTTAAACAGTAAGTTTCATTTGAAACATTAATTCTACAAATTTGATCTAAACTTTCTGTGAATGATGCGCCTTCTGTTTCAAGAAACAAATTTTTTGATTGTCATTAACCAATGAAATTGAATCTCCCTTTTTTATTTATAAAAGAATTGATTGATTTCATTAAATAGATTCAATCTTCTAAAAAAGAAATGTTATTTATCCAGTTTCTAAATATTTTATTGTCACATTTTCCTTTTATTGATAATATTTGACAATATTTCTCATATACAATTTATGTTAGCAATCCTGACTTTTTGTTATGAAACTTTTCATGTTTATACACCTATATGACATCACAAAAATCACTTTCACATGATGTTACGGTCTTAATAATCGTATTAATTGTTTTCTTGTTGCTATGCTAGATCTTAGCTTAGGGCGAAAAAAATCAATAAATGTAGGTAGTGTTTTCAAACAATTTCCAGCTCTACAGAAATTCACTGTATTTTTGGTTGCCGCAGTATTTAGGAGCTATAATGCACCTGTTAAAATTGAGAATTTGGATATTCGAATCAAAGTGATTCGTTTACGTTTTTTTTATTTAATTATATTTATATTCCAATTGTCATATTTTCGTACAGGGTATAATATAGAAGATTGAGCCATTTTTAAAAAATTGTTATGATTACTATTGCTATTAGATACGTGGCTATGGATTTTAGACTATATACAGTGTGTAGTAGTATTTTCCTATATATATATATATATATATATATATATATATATATATATATATATATATATTGCACGCAAATAGAAGAAGGGGCTACTGAAAAGAGCGGTAACCGCAGACATGCTTGTTTCTGGCTCATTAGCCGTCATCGGTACGGTACAACCAAGAAAAGATGTGAAACATGGGAGCAAAGATGTTGAATGAAACATGAGAAAATATAACAGAATTCAGCAGTATAGTCAAACACAACATTTGTGTCAGTAATATTAGAAGATATCATCGAATATTCGAGACAACAACCAACATAGACACGGAGGTGCATATAACACTCCCGTCTTAAACTTCTGACCCAGATTAATGAAATAATAGCAAGATGTACGAATAGTGCGTGACATATGAACAATAAGCAACGACTAGATAAGTGGGTATTGCACGCAAATAGAAGAAGGGGCTACTGTTTCATTCAACACCTTTGCTCCCATGTTTCACATCTTTGCTTGGTTGTACCGTACCGATGACGGCTAATGAGCCAGAAACATGCATGTCTGCGGTTACCACTCTTTTCAGTAACCCCTTCTTCTATTTTCATGCAATACCCACTTATCTATTCGTTGCTTATTATATATATATATATATATATATATATATATATATATATATATATATATATATATATATATATATATATATATATATATATCTGAGATAGTCTTTGCCGACTAATTAGGTATAAAACCACGAATATTGGGGTAACGGCAAGTTAATTTAAAGAAAACTCTTGTTACTGTTTTTCTTCCAAGCTTTCGGAAACGTTTATTTCCATTATCAAGGATAAGTAAATTGAGATTGTTATAAATTGGTAAATATAATTATATTTGAATTTTTTTAAAAAAAATTTTTCAATCATAAATCATTTTGACATTTTGACAGATTCATGAATGTAAACATTTTCTTTATATGCTAAAATGTTTTTGAAAACAAAAGAAGAAAATTGGTTATATTTGTAATATAGGTTATTAGTTATTCAAATATTTTATTATATAAAATTCAACCTCAAATTATTATAGATGTCATCATGTCATCTTAATAATTTAAAAGTATTGAAAACATTTTTAAAATCATTTACCTAAAATAAAATTATTTCTAAAAATCATCAAATAAGAATTTGAAATTTAGTTATTTTTATTATCAATTGTTAGTAGATAATAATAAATATCACTCAGATTATAATGGTCACTTTTTTTGTTGATAGTATTAGGTTCTTGAAATATTTGAGCCATTTCTAAGAAAAGTCTTTTTTTGGTACTTGGTTGTATGTCCAAAATATCAACAGATTCAAAATCCTAAAGTGATCATTATCAATTACATGAAAGATGTGCTTTATCTGAACATGTAATTGATAATGATCACTTTATGGATTTTGAATCTGTTAATATTTTGGACATACAACCAAATACCAAAAAAAGACTTTGCTTAGAAATGGCTCATATATTTCAAGAACCTAATACTATCAACAAAAAAAGTGACCATAATAATCTGAGTGATATTTATTATTATCTACTAACAATTGATAATAAAAATAACCAAATTTCAAATTCTTATTTGATGATTTTTAGAAATAATTTTATTTTAGGTAAATGATTTTAAACATGTTTTCAATACTTTCAAATTATTAAGATGACATGATGACATCTATAATAATTTGAGGTTGAATTTTATATAATAAAAGAAGAATATTTGAATAACTAATAACCTATATTGCAAATATAACCAATTTTCCTCTTTTGTTTTCAAAAACATTTTAGCATATAAAGAAAATGTTAACATTCATGAATCTGTCAAAATGTCAAAATGATTTATGATTGAAAACATTTTTTTTAAAAAATTCAAATATAATTATATTTACCAATTTATAACAATCTCAATCAATTTACTTATCCTTGATAATGGAAATAAACGTTTCCGAAAGCTTGGAAGAAAAACAGTAACAAGAGTTTTCTTTAAATTAACTTGCCGTTACCCCAATATTCGTGGTTATATATATATATATATATATATATATATATATATATATATATATATATATATATATATGTATATATATATACAGGGTTTCCCGCATAAGAATCGACACAGAGCAGAGGCATTTAGGGGAGCCCAAAATATGATAATTTGGGGTAATTCACATCTATACCAAGTTGCATCCCTGAAGAGTTATAGGGCCTCAAAATAGGGCCCAAAATTTCGAAAACAAATTAATTTCTTTGCAACCCTTTAACTTAAAAATACCAAATTTGATACACTGAACATGAATGGTCAATGTTATCGATATTGACAATAAAGTAAAATGTTTACCACTTACATTAATTCTATCGAGAATTTTAGTTTTGATGTAAATATCTATAATAAATTATTTAAAACATAATTCAATGAAAAACTCAAAAAAACAATATGACATCAAACAAATTATTTAAGCTTGAACTACGATACTTTTAATTTTTTGTTTGTTTTCAAATTAAGGGTCGTTTTGAATGACGTTTTGTTTTTCTAAATCTAAAAGATAAACATAGATTACACTAATGTTATTTATGTCTATGATATAATAATTTTTTTTTCTACTATACACTTACTTTTGAATCGAAATACTAGTAATACCACGCAGTATATTGAATTAAATCCCCTTAGAAGAACGTGACCTACTAAGAAACTGAAATTTATTAAACATATGAATGACAATTGATTTACCAGCACTGTAGCTTATACCTTAAAATTGATATTATTGCAATAATTGAATGTTTAAATATATTATGTTCAACTAAATTTTGACATACAAATTTTAATAATTTATTAGCGAGGTTTTTTCCATCCCCTTTCATACAGCTTGCCGTAATTTTGTTTCTGTAATTTCGTTATGGGTGTCAAATTATTTCCTAATTAACCCACAGGCACTCAAATATATTTATTCCCTGTTTAATGACGGAATAGTTTGGGAAACTGGAGCATGAGCGAAATTAATGATGAATTATTACTAACCTCTCCATATTTTTCTTTTAAACGAGATGAAATAACATACATTCATAAAAACCCGTGGTATGTGATAGAAGGTGTTTAAAAAGTCAAAATTTTACATGTAAACCTACTTTCATTTTCAACAAGAAAATTTTAGTATAAACTCAATTTTCTCGTGGGAAGATAATATTTAAACGACTTGGGGGTTTTATATGAAAAATTCAAGAAAAACATTTGCCACGTTTTCATATAATCGTAACATATTCCATTACCTCGGTTTTACATTCGAACCTGATCCAACATTTCCCACAAAAACTTCATTTCGCCATCTTTTTCCGTTCCGTCAGCCTCTCGGAATACAAATCGTCTGTTATTACATCCATAATCTTGTTATCGAACAACTTTTTATTCATAGTGCTGCTCCACATCAGTCATTATGTCAAATTAAATTATTTGTGAATGTAAAAACGCAAAGAAATAGAAATATCTGAAGAAATGCAAATTAATAGAATACAGATAGTAGGCATAAAAATGAAATGAAGAACAAAGGAACTGAAAAAATACAAATAACATTAGGTTATACTATTCTGTAGTACAATATGATAGACAATAAAAAAATTTAACAATATACCAACAATCCTTCGACGTTACCAGCACCCTTGTTTAACATAATATTATGAGTAAAATGTGTATCGGAACGGAATTATTTAAAGGATTTGGAATCCCTTAAACCTCCTGTACGTAACCCTATCAATATGTTCACTTATTTTTCTGTCATTTATTTCATAGAGCTACTTTTAATATTTTCGTAACAAAAAGGGTTCTAATACCTGAATCAACTAATTGTAGAGAAAATAAATTAATATGCCATTTATTGTCAAATCTACTACGATGTCAGACAGAGAAATAACGTGAAGCCTTCAAATGAAACTCGAAATTCTCCCATTAAACAAACTAAAGGTATCAACATTTTTAAACACATTAACATAATAATAATAATTGGATTCTGTACCACATAGCTGGTTGATCGAGATCCTTGAGATCTATGGGATTGACAAAAGTATAATCATGTTCTTAAAATCATGTATGGCCGACTGGAGAATAACATTACACATCAGTTTAAAAGGAACGCAAACAGACATCGAAAAAATCCGAATAGGTAATGGAATTTTTCAGGGGCAATCGTTGAGTCCTTTATGGTCCATCACCAGTATGAACACTTTTTCAAGAACTTTAAAGAATGCCCATCTTGGCTACAAACTCAAAAGTAGCAATACTAAACTAGACATCACCCGCCTGTTTTACGTATGCATCGACTGAGGCAGATTTGGATAGGCTAATAGCCATCACAGATACAGTTAGTAAAGATATAAACTTGACGTTCGTATTAGGAAAATGTGCCAAACTGATAGCACACAGAGAAAAATCTTTGGAATATGGAAACATAGAGCAAGACACCTTTAGATACCTTGACCACGAAACCTACAAATACCTGGGATACCAACAGCAGTTAGTAATAAAACGTGAATACACCAAAGAGAGAATGAATGAAGTAACGAGTCAGAGAGTACAAAAAATTGTTCGATGATTGCACACCCAGGGCCAGTTAAAATGTAGAACTATTTCTGGAAACCTTTAACAACATTGCAACCCAGCAAACACAAAAACATATTGAATACATATATGTTACATATTTTTTGAAATATAAAAGTCACAGTTATATAAAACTGAAGTCACAACTAGGTAATATTTATGTATTGAATACTGACAAAGGCCGGCATAGCTAGAGAACAATAATGATATAAGAAATACATATTATAAATTATATCTCAAATATTTCCAAATTACTATGTAATATATATGTGAAAATGAGATAATATCTAGAGAATATTTATGTATTGAATATTACATAATATAGATGTAATAAAAGTTACCTAATTTTTCTTTTGCCTCACCCCTTACCTAAAATATTTTATTCCATTGTATCTATGAAAAAATTCAGCGAAATTCAGAAAAATCTGTTAAGATATTATTTTTCATAGATGAAATATGAAATAAAATATTTTTAGTAGTGTTGATGGCCAAAAGACTAAGGAACTATTGTTACTATATTATTCAATACCTACCTTATGAATATTTCAAACTTAATACAATTTAATATTTGTATATTGTAAGTGGTATTTATCTATCTTTGGGATTTAGTAGCTGGTACTTAGTTACTAGAAAAACAGCAAATAGATGCATATAAGTAGATTTATTTTATTAACACAAAAAAGAGAAACTAAAAACAAAACACCTAATGAAAAAAAAGATAGCAAAACTGAAAATATTCAAAAACTAAATGATAATAAAATATAAAAAGATAATGCAAAACAAATGAATATTCAAAAACAAAACAATAATTAACTTTGAAAAATATTCTCTTAGAAGACTTTTCGATGTCCACTTTTAAGCGTGTGGGCAATATTAAGGGATATTATCCATTGTTCTGAAGGGTTGAATTTTCGCCCTTCTTTTCCCCCTGGGTCCCTATTCTGTAACTCAAGCGAAAGTCGTGCACGACTATTCATTGGTATGAGTACTCTCTCACTCCTCACTCACATAATTCTTAAAACCGTATTCACGATGAATCAGCGACTCCACTACATTTGGCTCAGCGTTGCCAAATGAAACGGCCAGTTTTGACCTACTATTTAGTAGTTTAAATGTAGTTTAGGTTATATGAGGATAAGAAACGAAGAAATATTTTTAGATTCTGTTGTTGTCCAACGTTGTTATTTGTGGGTAATTTGAGTTGTGTGTATATTTCAGTTTTGTGTATTAGTTATTTACTATATTCAAAAAAGACGATAATAATGTTGTGTAAAGCACAAAAAACATTGTTAATAGAATTTATGAACAATCATCCAGAATTGCGTAATGGAAAATTTACGCCAAATTAAAAACCACAAAAACTAAAGTGTTAACTCTTCTCTAAAAATAAATAACAACTAAAAACTAAGTCTGTACTATGAACTAAACCACTTGTTCAATTAAAATTAAACCTGTTTACTGTTTTAATTACAACAATCCAACAACATACAACAGAGAAAACTCATTGATCATGATTAATCTTTGATTTTTGAGGTTTAGTTAAAGAACAAAAATAAAACGGTCCTTGTCATCATTTTATTGGCCTCTTATTTATATTTATTCTGTGACTAAAGATATGCGCAAGTCCGTTCTCTTACTCCCCTTCTTTTACCCAGTAGAGCACTCTCCTACCTTAGAAAATACGGATTTATGATATTTAGGAGAGTGGCATGCGCAGTAACGTTAAATTGTGAGAGAGAACTCGTGCACGAGCTCTCGCTTGAGTTACAGAATAGGGGGCCTGGAGTCTATTTATTTAGCCTTATCCACACTAAGGTGATTTTATCGAAATCAGTGCATGTCATATTAAACTGTTCCAGCAACGTTTCTAAAAATGTAGGTATATATTAATTATATTAAATAAATAAATCATATAGTAACAATACCTTGAAATAACTTAATTGATTTTAAGTTCCTTATTTCTATGTCCTAACCATGAGTGAGATGTCTCTATATTATGTATTTCTGGTTCACCGTCACCATTGTAAGATTGTACTACGTACCGCTTTTCTGTGTTATTGATAAATCACAGAAGTCTTTCAATTTTTTTCGTTTTAAACAGTTATTTTGCCTAAAATTAATAATTTATATTAATCTAAGTATTCGAATATAAATAACTTTCAACAGATAAGTGTTAATCAATACATTTCATGATATTTTGTCTTGACTTACTACCTGCGGTCAGAGGATTAAATATGTGTATTTCATATGATATTATTACAAAATCTACTTGAGCCCTAAGTGCATACCTGGGCGGCGGTATTTGTTTCGGATTAACGACTCCCTACAGGGGGAATTATTGTTAAATCATGTTTAAGTTGTAAGTTAAACCGAAAATATTATCTCTTGAAAAGTACTTTAGTGAGATAGGTATATAATGTGATTTGTAATTATTGTATACTTTGATATAGTCAACCTTTTTAATACGTTTGTTAAATAAGCTCTTGTAAACGACAGTTGAATGAACGGCTCCATTGGCGATGCCCCTTGCCTGTTGAAAATAATAATAATAATTATAATAATAATAATAAAAATAATAATAATAACACTTACATGATGTGATCTCCATTCCACTACAAACAAAACTGAAAACAAACACACAGACAAAACTAACGAAAACCCATTTAAAACGTTATTCTACTTGCAGGAATGTGCGTACATCAACTCGTGACAATTTGAAAGTTACAAAATATTGAAGATGACTTTCTGTTTTTTCTTTAGAAAGACATTAGTCGAGGTTTGTAAAGAAATACATATGAAATATATAAAATATTTTACGTAACAAATTTTACGTAATAAATATATATAAAAAACTTTCATATTTATGTAGCAGAATTTACATCCTGAATACATATAAAATTCGATATAACCAATATAAAAAACATTTTATAATATAAATATTGAGAATATATAACAGAATTTATGAAGATTTTGTTACATAAAAAATATATAGACGTTTTATATAAAAATCGTTCCTCCCCTGTTATATATTTTTATGTAACATATACATTTGTGTTTGCTGGGAAGAGTAAATGCTACAAATTATACATGTAATAAAGGAAAAAACACTATCCGAAAAACTGTAGACCAATCACTTGTCTGAACACTTTATACAAAATTATAACAAAAACAATCTCCGAAAACATAATAAAATACATCACAGAAAAAAATATAGAGCATGAAGAACAGAAGAATTGCACAAAAGGAGCTAGAGGTTGTAAGGGACAACTTATAATAGACAGAGTAATAACAAAATAAGCAGAAACAATAATAGGAATATCGCAGTCGCATGGATAGATTATCAGAAAGCATACGATTCAATCCCTCATTCATGGCTCCTGCACATTCCACAAATCTACAAAATTGATCCAACTATCATTACATTCCTTGAACATACAATGAAGAACTGGGAAACAAAATTATTACTTAAACTACCTAACAAATACATAGAAACAGACAACATGCAGATCAAGAGAGGAATCTTCCAAGGAGACCCATGGTGCCCGAAGTGGTTCATCCTGGCACTGAACCCACTAAGCAGCCTACTGTAAGCAACCAACATCGGATACAGACTATATCTTATCACTTCTATTCTACTTCGATGACATAAAGTTGTATTGAGTGAATGTAAAAGACAAGTACTCAGTCTGTATATATTTATTAAAATGCAGCTAAGCGCTTCCAACCATTAGGCCATTATCAAAGCTGTCCTCATGAAAAAGATCCTAAAACAGGTGTCAAAAAACATCCAGCTAACAAAATTGAAACAATGTATGATGTTAAGTCGTTGTTAAAATGATATCATTCAAAAAAACATTAAAATACCCCTTTGAGAGGGTGTACAATTATATTTCACATCATGGAAATTCCCATTCAGAAGTGTAAACTATCATCGTCACCTTCTTCCTGTATGGTCCTAATTTTGTTATATCCCGAAGCCTTCGTTGCTGCTTCATATTCAAGAGCAGCTGTCAATGCGTCGACTAATGTTTTCGGATAGGCTAAACGAAGCGTCCTCTGCATATTGGGGTCAAGTAAGCCATCAATAAAGACATTCCATCATGTTCTCTGGTGCTGATAGATAAGCGAATCGAACTAATCGGGCAATATCCATTTCATACTCTTGAAGGGGTTCGTCACGTTTCTGCCTTCGGTTCTTTAGCTGGGATTGGTACAAGTGCTCTCGATGTTCAAGGCCATATCGCATGTCCAACCTCTTCTACAGCTGCTCGAAGTCATCCGTTTCTTGAAATGGTATCGTCTGAAGTACATCTAAGGCATCTCCGCGAAGCGCGATGGTTAAGTTTACTGCCTTCTCCTTATCGGATCAATTATTCACTCAAGTGGTTGCTTCAAACTGTTTCACATAATTGGTCCACGACATTTTTCCATCGAACGTTGGGGCCTTGAGTCGGGTAAAACTACCAATGTCTTCTAACTTAGAGTGTGTTTCTGGCTTGCAAGGTTTTGTTTGCTCGGTCTTATTTTCTTCCGCTTTCGTGTCTTGAGTTCTTATATCTGTCATCTTTCTTTCTAACTCCTTCATTTTCTCGTCCATCGTTGTCATTTTATTCTCGATTTTCTCGTCCATCGTTGACATCTTATTCTCGATTTCAGATTTTAGAGACGAAATTTCATTTTCAACGTCAGCGGCAATGTCGTTTTTCATTAATAAGATATCGGCAGAATTCGTAGTAGAAATATCGCTTTTCACATTCGTTGAAATCTTCTCTTCCATGGCAGCAATCTTCTCATCTATGTTCTCTTCCATGGCAGAGAACTTCTCGTCCATGTTAGCAGGAGTATCAGCAGAAATTGACTAGATTAAGGTGGAAGCCTCGGCATTAAATAAAACTCTTTGTGGATCAAAGCCGTCATTTTCCAGTGCCACTTTAAGTCGTTCTACTAATTCACTTTTCTTACCGGACGTTTCCAACAACTCACGATCTTCCAATTCTGCTCTTAATTCCGCCACTTTCAGATCCCTTAATCTCTTGGCCATTTTTACGTAGCAATTTATTTATATTACCCCACACCTGACACCAATGTAAAGTTTTTCTTATTTATTTAAACAGTAAACGGGTGGGATAAGCTTTAAACACACGGTATGGCTACTTACGAATTTATTTGAACACTAAACTACTCACTAACGCTTAATTTATATACACTTAACTATTCACTTAAATTTAATTTATTTACACACAACCTTAATTATTAATTTATGTCAACACTTTACTGTTCGCTATTTCGGTGTATTCTTGTTTATTTGTCGAGATCACTTTATCAATTCAACTAAACTCTTCCCGGTCGGTCCTTTATATATATTAGTGCCTTTTGTACTAGATAATTCTAGATTGCAGCTTACACAAAAACAATTGGCTCTGGCATTTTGTCACAATTGTAAGCAGTTCTGAAAAATCCTTGCGTATCCGCCATAATTTTAACTTTTATACATGGCTTAGACAGAGTCGGATTCAGGGTCTAGACTAGTGTGCTATTTCGTAACAATATTATATTAAAAAAATACAATTTTCAAGTTTTTTCTAAAGCCGTATCTCAAATTATTTTCAGTCGTAAATATCATCAAATATGGAAGTAATTTCACATTTCATCGAACGGGAAACGAAATCGAGCTTAATAAATTATGAAACATTTGTCTGAGATTATCCCTTGCCATATTTATATAATTGACAATTTCATCCGGTGAACATACCCTCGAAATGATCCTATACCCTCTTAGACCTCAAAGCCCCTTTCCAAGTATTTAGATTCTAGTTGGGAAACGAGAAGGAGATTCACATAAGGATATGATATTAAGCTCATCTATCCGCATCACGCAAAAGCGCCATCTATAATAAGGCGTCGTTGAAACGACAGACACATTCATACGGTAGTTCCGTAATCCGGGCAATCGTCACCACGACCCGGAGTTAAGTACATGACAGGATGGATATAATATTGTAACATTGTAACGCGACACAAATAATATGGATTTGAGATTATTTTTTTCCATTTGGGACGACAAATATTTGCCGTTAAATGTTTGTGAATGTATGTACTTGAACTGTTCTAACAAGATAAACGCATCTTGTTAACTTCAAAAATACCTTTTAAAGAGAAAACGTTTGAGCTATATAATCCTTCTTACTTACTCTATGTTTATCTAGGTGAAGTGGTCGAAGATTGGGATCGAAAAGCAGCTTATTCGGCTCTAAATTAACTGGAGACTGTCGCCTGCCCTTGTTGCACAACGACCATTCCGGATTTATGAGACCCCAAAATGCGGGACCTGAAAAGGAAAAAGATTCGAATTTTATTGGACATTTATATGCTTCTATTAATGAAAATATGGGGTATGCAATAAAAATGAGTCGTAGAATTCCTTTCAACCTTTTTTGCACATTTTCAAGCTTAACAAATATTAGATTTCTGATAATTATGGTGTAATTATATAAACGAAACGTCGCTTTAGACGGAATCTAATTCATCAAACTGTTGCATCTGAATCGTCGGATGAGTATGCATAGTCAATTTGAAAACGAAATATTTCCACTTTACGATACGCGAATATCGAAAAGATTCGCAATCAAATCAAATCTGAAGTGAATGAGTGGGCAATATAAAGTCTGAACATCTCGATCTATATCGCCACGAAACCGACGCCGAGAAAGATCGCGCAATCTTTCTGAGAAATATAACAGGCTATTCTCGATTGGTTTTCCTGCAAATCTCTTTTGTTTTGGGAAACTGTGAGGTGTTGCACCATAAATAAAATTATTTATTGCAAGAAAAACCAAAATATTTAATAGTGTTTTGAATGAAACTCACTGTTTCTAGCTAATTCCACAACATAATAAAAATTGTTGAAAATTCTAAAAAATTGACAATTGTTTCGATAAATCAATATCATCGTTAGAATGGCAGAAGTTACATTTCATTTGATGCGTAACTGATGTTTAGTAGTTATTTTTGGCTAGACCAAGAAGTGACCTAACTTGTGATTGACTTAATATATGTTAATAGAAAAGAGAAGATGTGATATTACAAATATTGAAGCTTAGATATTATTAGCCTTATGGTGATATGCTGGATATCATTTTTCCAATTAAGATCAGTATAACTGTGCAATGATATAGAAAACCAGGAAAACTATATCTGCTGATTTTCACAATAATTATCACTTAAGAAGACAGTTTATTAGTGGATAACTCCCTAGATTTATCTGTTCATTGACAACTTCATATTGTGGGCTTCTTAAATGTATTCTAATTTCTAATTCTTCAAGGAAATCAAGTTCTTGCTTCTTTCTTTTCACAAATATGCAGCACTTCTAGTTCTGTGTTAGGTGTCAATGAATGATTGGTGTCAAGTAGATGTTTTGCGTAGTGAGATTTATCTGGTTGCTTTAATTTGTATGCTCGTAAGTGTTCACTGTATCGGATTTCAAAATTTCTAAGAGTCTGGCCCCAATAGAGAGCATTACAGTCTGGACATTTGAGTTTATATATACCTGATTTCTTTAATTTTGGTATTTTTGTTTTTACATTTAACAATTTTGTACTAACATTACTTTCTGTTTTATAAGAAATTGTTGTATTCGTTGCTAAAGATAGTATCTTTGAAATATTATTAGAAATATTTCCTGCATATGTGATGGTTTTATAAGTTTTTGTTTCATCAGTTTGTTTCGGAAATATTAGTTGTAATGCCACTTTTTCCTCTTTTTTATTAATTAGCTTATTTATCATATGTAATGGATAACCGTTGGATGTTGCTATTTGTCTAATGGTATTAATCTCTCTATTAAAATTACATTTGTTCATAGGAACTGAAAAAGTTCTATGTATCATTGAATTATATGCTGCTAGTCTGTGTGACATGGGGTGATTGGAACAATAAAGAATTGTCACATCAGTGTGTGTTGGTTTTCGGTAAATTGAATAATCAAGTACATTATTAACTCTTTGAGTTTTTAAATCAAGAAAATTGATTGAGCTATTTCCTTCAATTTCTAATGTAAATTCAATTTTTGGGTGTAAATTATTGATGTGGTTGAAAAATACATCTAATCGTCGTTCACTACCCATAAAACAAGCTAATATGTCATCTACATATCTATACCAAAATAAAACATTTTTCGAAATATTACTTTCAAAGATCTTTCTTTCTAAATTGTCCATAAAAATGTTTACTAAAATAGGTGATATAGGGCGTCCGATTGGTAAACCTTCATTTTGAATATATATCTTATTGTCAAAAGTGAAATAATTCTGATTAATACATACCTCAAATAAATTAAGTATATCCGATATTATTCCTGGATAGATATTTTTATCTTCTAATAATATTTTACAAGTATCAGACATTATTTAGGAGGAATTTTAGTGAACATATTAGAAACATTAAACGAAATATATAACTTTATAGAATCTAGCAATGTAAAAGTTCTTAAAGCAGACCCAACAAATAAGTTTTCTAATAATGTAAGGGATATTGTTAATAGTTCAAATTATCTTTTAAGTGGTTACGAAAAGAGGTCTATCATCATTGTCCACAATTATATGGGACCGTTAAATTACATAAAATAACGAAACTAATTAGGTTCAATATTTTTGATTAAATTGGCAATTTTTAATTTCTCATAAAGAAAATTATTTGAATTAGATTTTAAAGCTATTTCTGCCACTGTCGCTATAATTTGTTTAATACTATTCATAAATATTGGTGATATGCTGTACTTTAAACCTTTATTTAAAAATTCTATTTCACTATCTGTAAAATTAGAGTCTGACAGGTTCTCAAAGTATTGAACATAACAGTCAATACTCTAAACATCATGAAACTGTAAGTACCTACATACCAACACACTTTGCACCACGATTTGATAACCTTTCAGACACTAATTTTACAGATAGTGAAACAGAATTTTTAAATAAAAGTTTGAAGTACAGCTTATCACCAAAATTTACGATCACTATTAAACAAAGTATAGCGACAGAGTCAGAAATAGCTTTAAAATCTAATTCAAATAATTTTCTTTATAAGAAATTAAAAATAGAACTAATCAAAAAGTTGAAAACAATCAACTTGCAAGATAACTATGAACCTATTTCGTTTGATGTTACTAATATGTTCACTAAAATTCCTATTTTGGCCAACATTTTTATGGACAGTTTAGAAAGAAAGATCTTTGAAAGTAATATTTCGAAAAATGTTTTATTTTGGTATAGATATGTAGATGACATATTAGCTTGTTTTATGGGCAGTGAACGACAATTAGATGTATTTTTCAACGACGTTAATAATTTTAATAATGTAATTTTAATGTAATTTAATTAGAGAGATTAATACAATTAGACAAATAGCAACATCCAACGGTTATCCATTACATATGATAAATAAGCTAATTAATAAAAAAGAGGAAAAAGTGGTATTACAACTAATATTTCCTAAAGAATCTGATGAAATAAGAACTTATAAAACCATCACATGTGCAAGAAATATCTCTAATGATATTTCAAGATAATATCTTTAGCAACGAATACAACAATTGCTTTAAAACAGAAACTAACGGAAGTACAAAATTGTTAAATTTTAAAACAAACATACCACCATTGAAGAAATCAGGTATATATCAACTCATATGTCCAGAATGTAATGCTGTCTATTTGGGTCAGACCCTTAGAAATTTTGAAATCCGATACCGTGAACACTTACGAGCATACAGATTGAAACAACCAGATAAATCCCACTACGCAAAACATCTACTTGACACCAATCATTCATTGACATCTAATACATAACTAGAAGTGCTGCATATTTGTGAAAAGAAAAAAGAACTGGATATCCTGGAAGAATTGGAAATTAGGAGACATTTAAAAAACCCACAATATGAAGTTGTCAATGAACAGATAAATCTAGGGAGTTCTCCACTAATAAACTGTCTTCTTTAGTGATAATTGTAAAGATCAGCAGATATAGTTTTCCTGGTTTTCTATATCATTGCACAGTTATACTGATCCTTATTGGAAAAATGATATCCAGGATATCACCATAAGGCTAATAATATCTAAGCTTCAATATTTGTAATATCACATCTTTTTTTTTCTATTAACATATATTAAATCAATCACAAGTTAGGTCACTTCTTGGTCTAGCTAGAAATAACTACTAAACATCAGGTAGGCATCAAATGAAATGTAACTTCTGTCATTCTGACGATGATATTGATTTATCGAAACAATTGTCAATTTTTTAGAATTTTCAACAATTTTTATTATATTGTGGAATTAGCTAGAACCAGTGAGTTTCATTTAAAACACTAATATGAGTAGATTGCACGAAGTAAGGGTCGAGACAGTTAATTTCAAAATATATATCGTAATTCTCGTTACCTTTTCCATTTTGTTGGTGCTCGCTTCGGTTACTCGACGTAAAAACATCCTTTTAACTGACACTTAAGCTGGATAAATTGAATTATTTGCTAAAGAGGAAGTAAATTCAATGAATCAAATTTTAAGGTGGAAGCAACGTAATTAAAACAAGACAGCATCTTCATTTTGATGCTGTAATTTGATAAAAATGATAGATGATAACGCAATAAATAAAGAATTGTTGGTAAATATACGTGGACTTTATTATAAGTTTTCAAATAATCAGCTCTCGGTTACTAATTATGCATTAATTGATAAATAAATAAATCGGTAAATGATGAATAAATGAATGTATTAATGTTCGCAAGGATCAACACTATCTCTACTTTATTTGTCGCTATAAACTGAATTTGTAAAGGCATCGATGGAGAAATTGATAAACGTCTTTATGTCGTTGGAGTTACAGTTTTTTTAGTGGTAAAAAGTGGGAGACATTACAGATACACTGCAACCAGCAATACATGAAAAAAATGCTTACACATAGACCTCAAATTTACCTTAGATTTGGAAGTAACTTCACATTCACGTTTATTTCAACATATATAGGAAGAACATTCATTTCCTTATGATAGTAATCACCCTCTTCAACAAAAAAATTCGTCATTTAGATCTTACAGTCATCGCTTCTTTTTTATCCAACGAGCTCGGATAAGTTTAATAAGGAGCTAGAAACAATTAAATTATTAGCAAATAAAAACTGCTATTTCATAACTCTAATTGATATTTTAGTTAATAGCAAATTGGATAAACTTTCAAAAATTGACTTTTACGTAGTTGACAACAAGGAAGAACAAAAACGTCTTAGCATTTTTTTAATATGGATCCCTTTCTTATCTATCAATTTATCTAATGTTATTCAAAATAGAACAGAATATAAAAGTAGCTTTCAAGACTCCACTAAACATAAAAACAATATTTTCTCGAACCAAAGACCCAGTTTCACAAGTTGATAAGTGTGGAATTTATAAGAAGACTTGCAATTGTACCGCTGAATATATAGGTCAGTATGGTAGTAAGTTTAAATTCAGAATTCAGGAACATTTAACAAGGAGCAATTCTGTTTTCTATAAGCATTTGCCATTTAATAACAATTTGTAAACATGGAACTAGATTGAATCCTTTGGAAAATTTGGAAATTGTCGAATCAATTAACAACGAAAATTCTACGTGACCCCGATATGCAGAAGTCGCTTCATTTAGCCCATCCCATATCATTGGTCAATGCATTAACTGTTGCTCTTGAATATGAAGGGCTATAACAAAGTTAGGACCATCCAAGAGGAAAGTGACGAGGATAAACTTTACCTAATCGTCCGTTGGATAAAAAGTATGATGAACAAGAAGCCAAAAATGATCAGATACTGATATTGTGGCGAACTAGAACATGTACGCAGTTCGAGTAAGCCACCCAGGAGTCCTGCAAACCAAGAAACGTAGTCACAGAAAAACTAGAACGAGTCGGCTACGAGGGGGTAGCACCGACACATGATCGTTCCAAATACCCTCTCATACTCATATCTTCTCTTAGATATCGCATCGACAGTGTATATGTAGATGGCGAAGTGAATGGAAAGAGATATACTCTTCTGGTAGACACTGTAACAACTAGAACTATTATACGACCAGAAATAATAAACTGCAAGAAGAAGTTTTCACCAACGAGACTGCGACTGCGTACCGCCAGAGGTGAGAGTGCCAACGTTTACGCGGAGACACAAATCCAATTGGGAATTAGCGCAGAAAAGTTCACGCATACGGTAATCGTAGCTGACATTGAAGAAGACGTGATTTTGGGAATGGATGTAATGAATCTATATGATTTCCAGTTGGACTTTAGAAACAGAACCATCAAAGTGGATTCCGATAAGGTATTCCTTCATCAACATGAAGGCGGCACGGTGTTGGCATGGCAGCTGTACAGGAAGATACCGTACTACCTGCACGAAGCCAAACCATGATAATAGCGCGGCTACAAGGAATCATGGAAGAAGGTACACCGGTTATGATGGAGCCATGGAACCACGACGAAGAGGTTGGCAAAGGAGTACTAATTGGAAGATTGGTTACGTCGGCAAAGGAGATCCCAGTACATGTGATAAACGTGAACGATTATCCAATTACCATCAAGAAAGAATCGAAAATAGGATCCTCCGTACCAGTGACGTTTATAGTTCGCCAAACAACGGCAACTAACAATTCAATTGCCAGATGTTATCAGTAGCTGGTCAATCCTTGACTTGAGCTGATGGGAGAATATCTCTTGCAGTATCGAGATCTATTCGTACCCAAAAGAGGGAAAACTGGTAGAATATCAGCCGTCAAACACAAAAACGATACTGGTATTACCAAACCGCTAACTCGACTCACAGAACAAACAAAACAAGAGCTTTCCATTGTGACGGCTTTTGAAACCTTGAAGAGTCAGACACTCAACCACGGCATCGATATTAGGATATCCATTACCAGAGGGAGATTTTATTATTGATGTTGATGCAGGTGCTCTCACAGATCCAAGGAGGGCAAGAAAGAGTGTTGGGATATTTCAGTAAAGTCCTCTCCAAACCAGAACGAAACTACTGCGTCGCGAGAAGAGAATTTTTGGCGGTATTGAAGTCCGTGGAACAAGTATCTCTATGGAAAGATTTTCTTAATTCGGACTGATCATACAGCACTTAAATGGTTAATTAAATTCAAGCATCCCGAAGAACAGATCGCTAGATGGATTGAACGGCTTCAAGAATACGATTTGAACATCGAACATAGAGCTGGTGTGTGTCACCGAAATGGCCACTTCCTGTCCAGTAGACTGTTACCACTTCAACAAGGCAGAATTTCAGGAAGTTGCAGTTTTCAGAACTACAGTAGTTGACGAAGAATGGCCACCTACCAGGATCAAAGAGGGGGAATCACGAGAATGATCCTCGCCTAAAGATGATTCGGCAATGGAAGATAGAAAATCGCCGACCTACCTGTGCCTTGAGGTACCCCTGTTTAAACTGTTTTGCGTGAGTTAATTGCATCACATCTTTTGGCTTCTTGAGTTAGATCTGATAAGTTGCCTTTCATAAGTTACAGAGTGGTACTCTAATAACATAATCGTTGAGTTTGTAGTATATCGTATAGGCCCTAGTAAGATCTAAAACAAGTGCTATTTCGCAATCTCACTTTGTTCTTGTAGAATCGCAAAATGCGGGACGAATAGTTACTTTCACATAAATTTCGATGGACCAGCCACTTTATCGTGGCAAGAATTACGTTTTATACGTTGAGGAGTTAGATGGTTGGATAAAATTAGAAATTGAATGCTTTTACACTTTCACTGGTTGTTTTATTCGTAGTTTATTATAAGTATTGTTCGTATTTCTGAACAACTAAGACTGTATCACTGATTACTAGCGATAAGGTGTACTAATAACACATTATTTGATTGTAGTCTAATGATGTTACTAATTTTTCGTTCCCGACATCCCACTGTATATATTTTAGTTTCTCATTTTATTAGTATTATTATTAAGTTATGTTATTATTAAGTTATACACCCCTCTTTCGTGACAAGCTACAAATTTATTGACCAGTAATAATTTTAAAATATGTGTATTACTTTTGATACATCCGGTATATTGAATATGTATTGCTAACTGTACCGTTCGCGCAAATCAGTCCGCGCCGTTCTCAAAATTGTTAAGTAGGGGACCTCCTGAGTGGGGTCGAGAGAAGAATGAATAAAATCAGAAAAAGAGACGGAATAGCTCTCTTTGCTCTTTGGTCTTTGCTCTGTTGACACTTGTTTTCTGTGCTCTCCGCCGTTTTCCGCCGTCTCCAAAATTATAACTGATTTTCGACAACGAGGTAAGCGAATTTAAAGATTATCTTATAAATCATTCTTTCTGTGTTAAACTCATTTTGCTCCTAGCGTCTTTTATAGTTATATTAATAGATTTTATTTTGCTTGCTTGATTTGAGTGATTTTCCGTATATTTGTGTACAATTCCGAAGTAAAAATTTGATCTGTTGGCTTCATTTAAGGGAAAAGAAATACAGTTGGGAAACTCTCAAGCATCCTCGCTGCCATGGCAGGTAGATTCTTGGGGGATTTTTAAAGTATTTCGGGAATCCCGATTCCGGTAAACAAAATTTAGGAGAAGAAATACGGTGAAGTAAACCATCCCAAAAATCTGACGTCCCAGAGAATCTGGTAGATAATAAAGCCGCGGGTGTCATAGTGAGGTCCGTTATATTTTAGAGGAAGTAAGAGAACGTGACAGTAGTTAATTATTGTTTCAATTTTAATGCTACGGTACAATGCCGAGTGAAAATAAAATGTAAGTACCTTTTTGTACGATGGGTGACTGAAAAGTGAAGTATTGTATGGTTGGAGCTTAACATATACATCCTTACGGACAGTAGACAAACACTACTAGCCCTGAACAGACCACGTATTACATCAGGCCTAGTACTAGAATGCCACATGGCCTTAATTGAAGCCTGTAACAACAACACGGTCACTTTAGGCTGGATTAAGGGCCATGAGAAATCGAAAGGAAACCGTATTGCAGACTCGCTAGCCAGGAAGGCAGCCTCTCAAAAACTTTTGGGACCTGGCACTTTCATTGGTCTATCGGCGTCAGTGACGGTCGACCTATTAAAGGAACACTCCCTTAATAAGTTTAATGGTAGATGGAACGACGCAGAGGGCTGCAGGCTTGCCAAGGAACTGCTACGATATCAGGACAGCAAAGTAGCTAAAAAATACGTGACTATGAACAGGCGGAACATACGAACAGCCACGGGTATTCTGACTGGTCACTGCCACCTACGAAAACACCTCCACAGACTGGGTCTCTCGGACACCCCACTTTGTAGAGGATGTGAGCAAGAAGATGAGACTGTCGAGCACATTCTTTGCGAATATCAGACACTCTCTCATCTTAGGTTTCATGTATTCGGCGAGCACAGGCTAACACACGCCAATATGAGGGAACTTAATTCAGGTGACGTTATCGCCTACTTCAGAGAAGTAGGCTGGATGACGAGCTAGAAGGATGTTTTGAACCTCAGAAGGATGCACAATGGGCCAATTAAGTGCTGTGAGGTGTACCCACCCTTCCAACCTTTACAGATACAGAGATGGTTGGAGCTGTATTTATGTGTCGTTCAAAGTGGGTGTAAGCAGAGGGAATCATGTGGAAAATTGGCAAATGGGTGGTAAGATTTTAAAATCTAACCGTCGTAAACTATGGTTAACTTGTGCGTAGGCTAGGGTCGTTTTTTGTCATGAAAAGGCTGTTTTTGTTATAGATAAGGGGGGTTTTTAAGATAATTTTTTGTATGGTTAAAATTGATGTTTGTGGATTTTGGAGTGTGAAATATATATTATGAAACAATTTTAAACAGAAACTATGTGTGTAGGTATAGAAATGTGTAATGATTATTATACAGGAGTGGAATATAAATATAGTTAATGTATGATTTACAGGAAGAATTTGAGCTTGTCTTGAATTCGTACAACTGCAATGCATCTTGATGACTCATCCAAAGTTGCGGTTTTTTAAAAAATTGATAATGGCATTTTCTGTGCTCGATTTTTTAATAAAACTTGTTATAATGTTATGATTATTTAAACTTTATAAAATTTTTGTTATTAAGGACTGCTCAAACATTTTTGGTAAATTCTTCATTACAGATATTGGTCTGTAGTTATCTACCTTTGTTGAATCTCCAAATTTGAAAATTGGTGTTATGATTAATCCTTTTCATTGTTTGGGTATTTTACCATGAGAAAAACATAGGTTAATTATATAAATTAATGAGCCTATTAAATTAATGTGAATGTTTTTTTTATTATTTCAGTTGAAATATTGTCAGGGCCAGATGAACAATAATTTTTTAGTTTAGATATATTCATAATTAACTCTTCATTAGTTAGTGGTATAAGAAAATATTGTTTTTTTTTAATTTTGAGTTAATCTAAAAAGTTATTAGGGTAATTTACTTTTCTCCATATTTTGTGCCATTTTATCATCAAGATATACAAAAAATATTGATTTCGTTTAGCTTTTATTTCGTCTGTCACATTGTTTCAGTCTCCCGCAATAATGTGATTTTTCTTATTTATTTCCAATATTATTTATATTATACCAATTTTTTTTATAATTGTTACCAGCATAATTTATTTCATTTTTATAATAGTAATTTTTTGTTTTATTTAGAGTGATTCGTTTATTTCTATATTTTTCATTATTTGTGTAATTCCCTTTTCATATCTTTTAGCTAAGGACGTTTTAGTTATCTAAGGTTTGCTTTCAATTTGCTTTTTATTTTTAATTGTGGTTATCATCGTATTTTTCGAAATATATAATTCCAATTTATTAATAAATTTATTGTATAATAATTGGGAGTCTGTTTAAAACATCGTAGATATGCAAGGCGGGTACATAAGCGGCTTGAATATCTACTGATATCCTATTTCTCATTTGATACTAGGGTATTTATTACATAGTAATTTTTATGCTGGATAGTTTTTTGTGAAGCAGTTTCCCAAAGGAATGTATATGTAAATAAATGATTATATAAATACATAGATATATGTTTCAATAAATTGATGAATAAATTAATAGATGAATGTATGAACGAAGTTTTAGACGTATATTTCCTTTCATTTTATGCATTTCAAGAAAAATATTACAACGATTCCAAATAACCAACGACGTTTAATTCATAAAATTCGTTAACTATGTTATTAACGTCAAAACTGTACAAAGGCGTGAATGAATATTTTGCTAAGAACTGATTTATATATAAAAATTATTATTGTACGAGTTGATATATTAAAGTACGCATATATCGATTGAATTATATTTTCTTTTATAGCTGCTTTAACGGAACGGAATTTTATAATTGTACGCAAACACATTCCGTAAATTATTAATTGTCCATCGAGTACTTAAATGGATACCAAATGATAACACACAAACGCAGGTCGAAACAGGCCTGTGGTAATATCAGTTAATTAGTTAACTGTTTGCATGTCATTAGAGTCGCTTTTAGCCGCAAATTATGTATCTATAGTGGTTGAACTAAAACATACTGTTCGGAACCTACAAATTTTATTAATTACGATAAAAATATACAGGGTGTGAACAATAAGTTAAACCACACTTACTGGTTAAATTTAACTTACTTCGGTAAAAATAAGCATACAAAAAAATTGCTACATTGGAATGGAAATGATGATTTCTATGTTGTAGGCTAGGAGGTTACGTATGTTTTATTCTACTATTACGTTACTAGTATTCCTTTTACTTTTGTAATAAGCACGAAATATGGCAAGGAAATTCAGGTACACCCTATATAGATATAATTTTCTTTAAATCAAATATCAGTTGAATTCAATTTAATACAAAATAACATAAAACGATCTAGAGCTAGAAAAATTAAGCAAAAAATTTAAACAGACCACAAGGTCGACGCGAAAACAATTGAATCAAAAACACATCGATGTTTTGATTATAAAAAAAATACAGACAAATTTTGCAACTTAGCGTAGAGAAATTAATTAAAATTAACCTTCAATCATGAAAACAAACAATTAAAAAAGCAAGAGCGAAATGAAATGAATGTTTTGAATAACAAACCTCGTCCAAAATTATTAGAAATATCTGGAAAGAAAATTTGGACGATGGGAGTGAGAGAGTTGACGGTCAGCAAGAGTGCGGCCTAATAAAAACTCCCGGTTGCGACGGCCCAAGTGTGAACAGTGATTTTTTTTAGTGATTGCCGCGACGTTTAGAAAGCAGATATAGCCTATCATAGCTAACCTTTTTTTTCTGTGACGTTCGACGAAGATATTTCAAACCGTAAGTTTTTGAACCTGGCATTTTCTCCTTGAACCAAAAATCATATGTGTATTGATTTAATTTTATGTGTTCGACGATTCATCCTAGTCATATAAGTGCACTACTGAAACTTGAAACCTATACTACCATATTCAGTAAGCGTATGTCTCATAAATTGTTCTTTCTTTTGTGAACATAAGATTTTATTCAAGGGTTTTTTTTGTTGTTGCGCTCTAATGTTTTATTCAGAGATATTTATTTACGCAACCCATCTATTTATGCTATAATCAGGGGAAGATATTTTCAGTCCATGAGATATGTTTAAATTCTAAACTTGTTGCGCTCTAATATTGTATCCAGAGATATTTATTTACGCCAACCGGCTATTTATGCTATAATCAGGGAAATATATTTTCAGTCCATAAAAATAAGTGTAATTGTACCTTAATTTACGTTCTCTAATCAATAGGATTTTATTTATTTATTCGAACTTTATCGGGCAACGGAATTTTTTACTCGGTCAGCAGGGAGGTCGGTATGTAAAATCAGCTAATTGTTATATTACGAAATTTCAAATGTTATGGATGGCCACCGAAGTAACTGTTAGATAGGTCCACTCTCTCTGACGAATGAGCTCCGTTGTTCTTACCGGACGTTAGCGATTGTATTTCAGGAACTTCTCTGGAGTTTTACTTGAGCGCAGGACAATTAACTCTATTGTACCAAATACCGTAGGCGTCTGGGTTAAGTTATTGTTTTATTTATTTAGTTTGATTGTAATATATGTGACTAGAACTGTTTGAGACTGCCTTAGATGAAAAGTCACTGAATAAAAAGAGAGAAAGCAACCATGTTAATCACACTTATGCGTATCTTCTTTCATTTAACCAACAACATAAGAACAATCAAATTGTAGATATTTCTAACTTATAAATATAAACATCTATATAACTAATGAGTTATAACGGAGTTGTTGTGTATATACTACATTCACTCTTGTTATCGTGAGATTGAGTGGGGTAATTAGTGAGAGTATTATACCTTACAACTTTCGCTCGTTGACAAGGGAGAATATATGATATATAGGACTTCCTTTGTTCATAGGATCATGATTAAGTGACAAGTCATGCTACTAATAATGAAGACTGTCTCTTAAGTCATAAAGTTGAACACATCAACTAGGTTATGTCTCAACCAAAAACTGTCACTCAAACTGTGACATATAATGTACCTTCAAATCAAAAAGATCCTTTTAAATTAGTACTTAAAAAGTATCTATACATAAAATATATTTTTTTTGTTGTTCCGAGTATGAACTATTTTAATATTTATTAACTCACTTCACACGTAAGTATAAAAAATTGTTAATTAATGAAATGTACCAACATGTCCATATTTCAGCCTTGAAAAAGAAAATAAAATTTTTCGAAACGTTGGGTAGTAAATAAGAGTTTCATTACTTACGACGGAATCGCTAAGATATTGAGAGATTTTTTATTTATATATATATATATATATATATATATATATATATACATATATTATTGTGGATTGGTACTCCTGTGGTACCTTTATTATTTTTATTTTAGTTTAGGTGATATGAATTATTAGTTTTAGTTTGCCCGGTATATTTGAAAAATTTGAAATATGTCATAAAAAATTATACTTTACATGAAAACTCTATGATCTCAGGATTGGGTTCATATGGTAAAATGAAACTATTTTAATTTTAACTGTCTCGACCCTTACTTCTGTCATTCTGACGATGATATTGATTTATCGAAACAATTGTCAATTTTTTAGAATTTTCAATAATTTTTATTATATTGTGGAATTAACTAGAGACCGTGAGTTTCATTTAAAAACACTAATATTTTAATTTTAATTACAAGCGACAAAAAATAGAATCCTTGTATTCAAATAAAAAAATTTCAATCAAAAATACTTGCTTTTAATTTCTTTATAAAATCCTAGAACGGTCCTGTATATTCAATTTCAAAACCCCTCTCTAATTGAGAACCATCTGGTCAATAATACCACAACACTGTTGACAGCTCGTTGCACATAAAAAAAATAAGGTCCAAGATTTTATTATTCTGGTGGTATTGTGCCATATTATACCGAGGACCGTCATAAAGAATATCACACTTTTATATTAATTATTATTGCATTCTATTTAAATAATCAATATAATACTACTTAACTATTCTCTTGTCCCATTATATGGATTAATTCAATCAATAAGCTTGTTGGTGGTAATAATGATGTTTTCTATGATATGATTTCGCAATTTACTACTGTTATTTGTAATTTGTAGGGTCATAAAAGTTTTATTAGTATTATAAATATTTTTCGGGTCAAATTATTCAATTAGAATCATCTCTAATACCTCTAAAATCATCCTCTCATATTCTCTATCTAATGATTTTATAGGATTCTGCTTAATACGAAAATTACCTGGAACATCGAACTATTAAGATGAATTTGACGTCAGCGTAAATATTGGAACAGCAAACAATGTTTGAGTTCGTGTACTTCTGCTTATCTCTTAGTCGGCAGTAAAACAAAGTTCAAACAATTGTTAATTGCTTTAAAAGCCGCTTTTAACCTTTCAGCTTTGAGCTGAGTTTGATTTTTCGATAGCTATTTAATTGTATAATTTTATGTCAAAGTTTTTGGACTAATCGAAATATAATTTTGGATTGTTATTTAAAATTAATTGGAGAAAGTTGTATTAATTGTTGTTTTCGAATATCGATTCACTTGAAATCGTCAAAATAATTGTTTCATGGGTATTTTGGATCAAATACGAGCACTGAATTGTATAAACGTGAGAATATGGTTAAGGACATACAGTGAAAAAATTAAAATATCCAACTTATAGTTTATTTACGATAAAAAGACGATGACGTTGCAAAACAAAATATTGTGATGTTGCCAAGCTGTAGTTTTTTCCTTTACTTAACGAAAACTAGAAAAGTTAATCTGATGTTAGATTGACAGTTCTTCTTTTTCATTGTACCGTGCCTCGTAGAGCGTAAGTCAAAAATATTTATTTAAAAATAAAAGGCTTGATTAATTTAACCCTTTCGCTCATGGTGTCGTCAATTGACGACATCGATTTATATTGAAAAGTATGGATACTACAGCGATATTTTGTGGTTTACTCATAATGTCAGCAATTGGTTACACTATTAGAAAACAATATATAATATTGTCCTGCCATCTGCTGTCTAGTAGCGAGACTTTATTTTTAATATTTCATTTGGTGAATAGAACCCTGCGTTGCCGTGACAACATGATAGAACAAAAACGAAGGTTGCGAATGTCACTTTGTTATTATAGACATGTTAGTATTTTCAGTCATTAATAAATAACCACTAAATTGTTCGTTTTTGTCGAAATAGTTCGTTGTGTTCCCCATTGAGTACAGGATTTTTGTAAATATTGTTGTCATCAATTGATTACATTGTGAGTCTACGGTCAACAAAATACCAAGGTAAAGAAAAATTTGGAAGATAAATGTATATTTATCGCTATTATTTCTTGAAATACGAGTTATTGTGTTTTTAGAAGTCTGAGAAAAGTGCGATGTCGATAGTAAATTTAACGAAATGCACGTGCAAATAGATGAACGAGAACAAGATATAGGGCAAGAAATGCAAGATGCCAAAGGAGTCGAAACGCAAGATGGTGCGGTAGAAGAAATGCAGGAAGTTGAGGTGGAAGAAATGTAGGGTAATGACAATGAGGATATTATTCAGAAAGACAAAAAACAAAATAAGAAGGAAAAGGCGAAAACAAAGAGAACAGTAACAGAGTATATGGAAACAAATCAACTTACTACGAAAGAAAACATTATATGGATGAATAATGTGACATATCTTACTCCGAATATAAAATGGTTTGAAAATGCTTGTCGCCCTGTTGTAGATTTGCCAAGCTCTCTTCATTTTTTTAACCAATATTTTCCAAATTCCCTCTTTCAACAAATAGTAGATAACACCAACTTGTATGCTACACAACAAAAGATAAGATTTCAGTTCACCACATTGTCTGAGATAAGAACTTTTGTTGGCATCCATGTTATGATGGGAAATTTACGATATCCGAGAGGAAATTTATATTGGAAAAATAGCAAGTCACTGAGAGTAGCTATTATAGCTGATAATAAGGTAGTAGATCGATTCTTCAAGCTACGTCAAACTGTGCGTTTTGTTGATGTTCAAAATAGATTAGCTAATTCTACTGACCGCTTTTGGAAGGTACGACCCCTCTATGATTCAATTAGGACTCGTTGTTTGTCTTTGCCTCTGGAAAAAGAAATGTGCATTGATGAACAAACCTAATCCCTGGGGGATTAAAATTTATGCAATGTGTGGTAAAAGAGGACTTTTATACGATTTCATTATTTATCAGGGTGCTACAACAGAGTTAGATTCACTTGTGAAAGCGGTCTATGGCGTTGCAGGTAGTGTAGTTCTAAAATTGAGTAATCGAATACACGAAAAGAATATACAACTATATTTCGACAATTTTTTTTCAAATTACAACGTGATGTTATATTTACGCAATAAAGCAATATATTGCACATCTACAGCACGTTTGGACAGATTTGCAAAACCTCCAAACAAGGAAATTGCAAAACAAGGACGAGGGTCTATACAGGAAGTGATAAGTAAAGATGGAATCGTAGTTGTAAAATGGTTTGACAACACACCGATGCACATAGCATCGACCTTCGTAGGAATTGTTGAAAAAGATCAAGCTAAACGTTGGGATAAAACCACCAAACAATATGTGTATGTGTCACGCCCCGAATCAGTCAAATTATACAATTCTAGTATGGGAGGAGTCGACAAACTTGACTTTCTGATTCACATATATCGTACAAGAAGTGGACACTTCGAATGTTCACACACGCAATTGATCTTGCATGTACTTTATCATGGCTAGAATACAGACAACAAGCTCAATAACTAAACATACCAAAAAAGGATATACTAGATTTATTTAACTTTAGATCATATGTTGCCGAAGCTCTTATTGTAGTTGATACAACACCTAAAGCACAAAGAGGACGACCCCCTACGAATGTTCAGAATGAGCCAGTACAACCAACAATATTGAGACCAACCTTTGAAGTACGTCCAATACTAGAAGTTAGACGGGACAACGTTGGTCATTGGCCTATCCATGAAAATTCAAAATCATCTTCACGCTGTAAAAATGCTGGTTGCAAAGGTACATCAAGAATTAAATGTAGTAAGTGCCTTGTACATCTGTGTTTAACAAAAGATAAGAATTGTTTTATGAATTTCCATAAGTAAATTTGTATTTTGAATAATAAAAATATTAAAAAGTTTTTCTACGTTACTTTTATTTAACGTCTACAATACAAAATCGACAACATGCTACCGCCTCCACGTGGATGTTATATAGCAACCGTTGGCTCATACTGTCATCAATTGACGACATGCCACCACTGCTATTTGGGGGCAGCTTAGGTGATATGCAAATTCTTAAAAATCATAAAAAAAATCAATTATCAAGGATCTCTTTTGACAGAATTTTATTCCCAAAAACAATAAATCGTGAGCGAAAGGGTTAATATGAATATTTATTCATGAAAAACTATGGATAAGATACAAGAAACAGTAACCAATTATTTTATATTCGAATTAACATTTAATTGTTCTACATAGAAGAGGATTAAATGACGAACTGTAGGTCCTTATACCTTATTCTATGCTCTATAGAACCATCTTCAAGAGCACTGCAAGGGTTTACGCTAAAAGGAATCAATACAAGCTGTATCTTCATGCAAATTTAAATATTGTTTCTTTATACAATATCTATTATATTTATTATAATAAAAATAGAATGGAAAAGAAAAATATAGATACACAAAATAAAATTTTGTTACAAGGTATAAAAATAAAAAATCCCCCATTTTATCAATATTATTTATGTAGAGATACTGTGGTCGTTGTTTTAATTTGTGTATTATAAAATAACTGTACCTAATTAATTTAATAATAGTTATTAGTGATTTTGAAGAGGTGGAAATGAAGCAAATTGGATAAAATTGAAATTGAATAAAATAAATGACAAGATTTGCACTACTCCACTACAAAATCGTCACTATCTTCATCGTCACTGTCAAAATTAATAATAAGTGGAGGCACATCCTGTCTATCAAATACTACTTCTCCATCCCACCCATCTTGTATAATTTTTTCAGTGTGCTCTACTGTCTTTGACCAAATATCAGGAGTCATTTTTTCTAAAGACTTTTTCCATACACCTATTGCTTGTTCTGTTGAAGAACTATCAGTTCCCACATGATCTCTATGAATTTTTTTAACTATGCCCCAAATATGTTCAATTAGGTTGAACATACAGTGGTAATGGAGAAGTGGAAGCACTTTGTGACCATATTTTTCAGATAATATGTCAGCTTCATATACTGTTGGTGGTTTATTCCTACAAAAACGCATATATTTAAACATTTATCTAAGTATTACCATAATATATTGAAAAATGTTTATATCGTTGTACTAAATTCAATAATTGGGTTTCGAGGAAAGTATATTCAAAAGGAATATCATTATGTACCAACCAGTTCTGTATATCAGCCTTTTTGGTAGCTGTTGTTGGTACTTTATTGATCACCGTACTGTGATAACTTGCATTATCCATTACAATTGTAGCAGGTTCTTCCAAGTTTACTAAAAGCAGGTATTCAAGCCAATGCAAAACATTTTCTCGGTTCATTTCACCGTAGTAATCACCATCTTGTTTTTTGGAAGAAAAAACCAGCCCTGCTCTAGGAATAAATCCAGAAGAGGAACCAGCATGCAATACTACGAGTATATACCTAAAATAAGGAAATAACAAATTACTACTAGGTTTCCTAGATAGACTGCATTGCTCAAAACAACTGTTAATAATTATATAGATTTAAAATAAAATATAGTGACTAGTAAATATTTGAAAAGATCTTAAAATGGCAGGAATGTAAGTACATCATAAATTAATTGCTAAATTTTATTATTCAATTACCTTGGACCACCAATTTTGGTTTTTTTCACGCTTCTATGATTAGAATCTTGCCAAGAACGTCCAACAGTACCGTCTTTAAATATCCAGGTTTCATCCAAAAACACAAATTGATATAAACCTTCCCTTTTTATCTTGACATATTCATGTAGAAAATGTACACGTTTTAATGCAATATGTGGCAACTCCATTAAACCACGACGAGGATCATCTGTTTGGTATTTGAATCCAATATTTTTCACTATCTTCCAGAGTAATGTTAAGCAACCATTAAAGAGTTCACGCTCTTCATTGTGTTGGTTAATTGTGAATAAAATAAAACAGTAAATTCAATATACTCACTGTTTCCATACATTTCGGAAAGCATTTTGATCAAATATATCAATTTCAACAGTAGGTTTTATGCGTTGTCTCTTTTTAGGTGGGCTTTAAGGCTGTTCACCTCTATTATGCTTGGCGGCAATACGGTTAACAGTGGTAACGCTAAGTTTGTAAAGCTTCTGCAACTCTCTACAATATAATTACTTCAATTCATGATATAATAATATATTATCAGGTTTAATTAACCTAACATAATAATAAGAATATTTAATCATTTACATTTAAATATGAAACAATAATATTAATAATGATGATTACAAATAGCAAATACTATTACTTACGTCTCTTACAGCAGTAAGTGGGAGAAGCGGGCCCCCATTTCGGCATTCTCGTTCAAAATAGCTCAACAAATATGTTACCATCTCTTGACATTTTCTGTTCAGCTCATTCGGCATTTTATTAAACACACACTGCAGATTTGCCTAAATAATTAGTTACGAAAATAACTGTTTTTTTAATCTTAAAGAAGCAATAAATTTAAAAGCACTAAAAAAACCTGTAAATATTAGACGATGATCGAAAGTCAATAAACGTCAAAACAAACCGGGGAATTTTACCAGTTGATTTGACAACGTCTTGAAATTTTGCCAACCTGTTAGCTATAAATTGCCCTGGCTGTTGAGGATAAATTGTATTCACGGTTGGTAAATTAATATTTATTCTGATAAGCAGGAAAGTAATTGAAAATCAAATCATCATCTTTTTATCGTGAATAAACGATATCATATTCTTCCACATTGAATAAATCGCCATATAATTTGCTATACACAAACTCTCAAAAAAGTCACGTTTCTACCAAACGATCAGAAATATAAGTTACAACAATGAGCAGTTTAAACAACCTCTGATATAAAAATCCAATATACCCCAATGAATCATTCAAGAAACAAAACAGGTACAAAATTTATTTAATTAATTAGCATCGAAATGTTCTAATTTTTCTTTCATTTTCACGGATGCATTCAAAATAGTTACAGGAAATGTTGGATCTTACATTAGTGAAGATAAAAAAATTGCTCTGCGTCTACCAAAAAGTTGTAGTATGTACTTTGGAGAGGTGTTTGTTATATATAGTCGTCCATGCCCATGCCCATTTATAATATGATTCATAAACAATTGAATTAGTTGTAGGACGTATTAAAAACAATACACAAATAATATTTACTATAAATTGGAAGTATTGTAAACACACGTATCTATTCTGTTTAGTGTAAACGAATCGATCATAATGTATATTGTTTGTACGATTGAACTTGGGCGTTTATAGTAGTTTACAAGTATTTAAGTGTTATTTAGTGCGTAAATAACACCCAGGGATATTTGATGAGATGGTTAATTTTCAACCTATGATCCAGATTGGGGTAAGTCCGCATTTACATTAATTTATGAAATCATCGTGCAACGTATGGTCGTTATCCATTCAAATCAACTATCTACCTTACATACACTACATGACGATCCTGCCATGTTCTACTATACAATGTCCATACACTACACAGGTTAAATCCTACACACCAATCAGTTTGACATCATTCATGGTGAAAACCATGGAAAAAGTGATACAAATGCATATGTAAGAAGGAGTGCTTAAGCCCTCTGCACAGACTATTAGGCAGGGAAATCAGGAGAACTTACCCTGCTGAATTTGGTCTCGGATCTCGAAAGGAGCATGGGATAATATCACATGCATGACATAACGTACAATGTCAGGACAACTGAATAGTGTCCTCTCACCACTATTGTGGAATTTAATTGTGGATGACTATCTGCAGGCTAAATGATCAACGCATATGGACGCAGGGCATAGGAGCTAGTGATTTTCAACAAGGGAAAATTACCAGAGATAGTCGCGAATACCTTACAAAAAGCACTACCAATTGTGGAAGACTGTTGCTGTAAAGAGGACCTAACAGTCAAACCAAACTAGTTGCTTTTACGAACAGAAGAGCTCTTCTGCAAGGCAGAGTACAACTGTTCGGAGTAAAACTAGAAATTTCTAAAGAAGTGAAATATCTGGCAGTGACACTCGATTCTAAACTGAATTGGAGGACACACCTGGAAAAAACTACTAACAGGGCAACCAGGCTCTTCTGGCAATGCAGAAGAGTTATGGGCAAAACCTGGGAAATACGACCTGAAGTGGTACATTGGCTATACGCAGCAGTTATTAGGTCAACGATCACCTATGGAACGAATGCCTGGTGCAGAAGGACAGAAGTGTCCTCAGTGGAGAATACCGAGGCAATGAACAGCACGGGAACGTCATCAATGGAATCCCTTATTGACCTTACTCCTTTGAAACTTTTTGTTAGGGCAATTATGGCGATCCACAGACTGAAATCGGGAGGCATGTGAGTCCAGAACAATGTTCGTGGAGGATATACTGATACAACTGGGACAATACTAAATTAACCGAACGTACTACTCGACCTCTATCGCCTATTCAAATTTTTTCCACATCTACGATTTTATTACCCAAAACCCTATGTTAAGTCTCTGACGACTCCCGTATATTCTACCCCGTTATTGACATAAAAATCAATGATGTTGGTGCTTCTATTGTTTTCAAATTCGACCCGACTTTATTCTTGTAAATATTCAAATTAATATTGGGATTAGGTCGATTCTTTTGTGAATGATAAAAGTTTTTCGATGTGTGGCTGTCAGGATATTTGAAAGGATAAAAGGCTATTGTTTTCAACGATATGCGGTCTTTACGGTAAGCAAAAAAATAAATTAAAACGCAGCTGTCGCGAGAACATATTGAATTCAATAGTTTTGGAAAAGATATTCTGTAAAAATAATTTTAATTAAAATATATCGCTGCAACAGCGACATAACTCAGAAACAAGCTATGAATTTATAGTATTGCACTTATTTACATTACAAAAATGACTCATTTAATCTTATGAAATGATGCAAAATCAATAATGACAGCAAAAATGACATAATTCATTGCGAGGGTGGTTTGAATATGTAACTCATATTAATTAAGTGAGGGTATAGCTGATACTGTATATTTTCCATTCTTTTATATTGTATCAAAACACGCCAAAAGATATTTTATATTTCTTAGACAATGCATAAAGTTATTACTCATGAAACATTTATAATTGATAGAAGTTTTTGAATTATGTCGCTATTGCAGAAAATGAGTGATATATCAAAATATTAATAAATTTTCATAATTTTCATGAATTTTCAAACGCTTCTTCAATTTTGAAAATGTTTATAGATACAAGTTCATTCAACATTTTTAGCCACCTACTGAAATGGGAGAATAGTATAACGCAAAGTTCATCCCTGGACATCTACTAAAACCGATGCGGACCCGTTAGGAATTAGCACCTTGCGGTGGAATTACCTATCCTTTGAATAGCTCCACCGGTAATATACAAAGCCATTAAACATACCTGAGTACTAAACTATTAAGAATAATTTGACATGTGTGCAACAACTACGAGAACTATACAAAAGGAATATTTAACTAGGAAAGGAACTGTATAGGGAACGTTACATGGAAAATATGCGGAATTTTTGATTGCAAAAATCATTAGAAACAAGTTGTATATCTTTATTCTCTATTCAAATTTTACGGGTTGTTCACCCCACTGCTCGAAGGTTGAAGTCCACATAAATGACAGAAAAATGTCTCCCCGAAACTAAAATCGACATGTCCTATTGTTTTTCCACATCTACGATGTTATTACCCAAAACGCCATGTCAATTTTTCGATGAGCCACTCTATACAGGGTGTCCCGGGACTAATGGGAAAAAAGTCAGGAGCGTATAATATGAGCCAAAATAATGTTAGTATTTCATATAAACTTTTTCTATGCAGGCCCTCGTTTTCGAGTTATAGGCCTCCAAAGTTTGAATTTTGAATTTGGTTTTAATTTTTATTATTTGTACTAGTTGTTTGATCTTCATAAAATTTACGGCAAAGCTATAGTGTTCGTGTATGCATATTTTGGAAAGGTAAATAGATTTACAGTTGTGCCTTGAAGCCAGGGACGGACTACCCGCAATGGTTAGTGACCCAAAAATTTTGCAGGGATGGCATACCCTGTATTAAATTATCGAAATTGACTTCCCCACACATTAAGCTAACGAAAAGGTACTCTTGTTGGAACTCGACAAAATGAGCCGTTTGGCTAGTATTTACAGTTTTATTAATGCACTACGTACAAATTTACCTAACTAACTTATTAATACGATGTCCAAGATTTACACCTACAGTACTACAACAAAATAATTTAACGATAGCAGAAGATGAAAAACATTAACGACTTATTAATTTGAAAGTTGGTAGAAACTTTTTAAAAGTGTTTTTACCGTTTATGAACTAACCATAGGATAATTTGGTCAAACGTTGTGTAGAATAGTTCGTAGTCAACAATTCATAAGTCCTTAATTTAACAGTTACTATGGCAGAATTCCCTTTTATTGAGTGCGCAGAATTGCATTTTTAATGTATGGACTGGCTTCTCGAAATTGTTTAGAAGCCAGAAGGCTTTATGCAGAGCATTTTGCAAACAGAGCATTGCCAGACAGACGAATGTTTGAGCGTATTGATCTCAGGTTACGAGAAACAAGTATGAATAAGTAAATGTAATTTTCCATGTACACAAAACAAAATTTAGTGCCAAAAACGGTGGAGAAGGTCCAGTACGAAGCGTACGTACTGTGGCAGTTGAACAGGACCTGTTAAATGCAGTTGATAATGAACCATCATCGAGTTTACGAAAATTATCGAGAGAACATAACGTCTCGAAATCAGTTGTTCATCGCGTCTTAAAAGAACAGCTTTTATATCCTTTTCACATGAAAACAGTACACAGTCGTTGATTATCCTGCACGAATTGAAGCCATTGGTTTCTGCGACAACAACAAGCAGACAATACATTTATTAGTAACGTTCTTTTTACGGACGAATCTGGTTTCACCAGAGATGGATTCATTAATTCTCACAATATGCATTTATGGGATGATGTGAATCCACATGGCATTATCCAAACTAGGAACTAGCATAGATTCATGGTTAATGTTTGGGCAATCATTTGATAGGACCGTACTTTATTGACGGTACTTTGACCGGTCAGAGATATTTGGAGTTTTTGCAAAATGAGTTATGGAACCTGTTTGATGATGTGCCTCTACAAACTCGTAGGAATTTATGGTTCATGCATGATAGGGCCACTCCTCATTTCAGTTTAGATTTACGCCAGCATTTACACACAAGGTTTCCTAATAGATGGATTGGTCGTGGAGGACCTTTTCAATGGCCACCGCGATCAGGAGACGTTAATCCTATACATTTCTTTCTCTGGGGTTATCTCAAAAGTAAGGTATACGCAACACCTGTGCAAACGAGGCAAGATTTAATAGACAGAATTATGTTACACTGCAATGTTATTAGAAATAATATGGGATTGCTCTTTCAAGTGCAAAGAAACAACCTTCGTAGACTTAGAATGTGCGTGGAAGTGGAAGGAGCTGATATTGAACACTTATTACAATAACGTTAGTTTTTGTTGTTGTTTAGGAATTAGTTTTTGTCAAATGTTTTTGAACTTGTCTTTTTAGAGGTTTTCTTAATGGCTTAATAATGTTGTGTTCGTAATTTTGATTAAACGCAACTAATTACGTTGTTTCCGTTCCTATTAAATTCCCATTAAATGAGTTCTTAAACGTACACGTACATTAAAGCTTTGCCGTAAATCTTATAAAGATCAAATAACTAGTACAAAAAATAAAAATTAAAACCCAATTCAAAATTAAAACTTTGGGGGCCTATAACTCGAAAACGAGGGCCTGCATAGAAAAAGTTTATATGAAGTAATAACATTATTTTGGCTCAGATTATACGCTCCTGACTTTTTTCCCATTAGTCCCGGGACACCCTGTATATGTGTTATTGAATGGCTGACGGTATAACAGAAACCTTTGGATGTGTAAGCTCTCTTTTAATTGAGTTACGCGATCTACTCCCTTTCAGAGCTACAAGTGAACGGAAATATTTGTTTGTTCGTTAGGATTCTGCTTAATCAGAATTATAATGGAATTAACAGATTTACAATAATTTCATATACATCTTATTTGAAATGGCACTTTATTGATTGAAACTATATATTTGCTCTAGTTGATTGAAATCAAATTCAATTAGTTACATGAAGGAGAAGCTATATTATATTTAGTGACGGTGTACTCCAAGAGGAGTTTAGTTGCCGAAATGGCTTTTTAGATCCTGTTTATTGGACCCCATTTCTAAGTTTTTAAATAAATGAGCACAAAAATCCCTAATTGCAATTTTATTTCTAAAAGCAATTTTGCACGTTCATTATAAAAAATAGTATGTAAAATTCGTATCACTTTTTGCAGTACTCGAGCTTTGCGTAACTCACCGCGTGCATGATAATTTGCTGTTTAGTTCCAAATTCATGAAATCCGAACTTAATGAACATGCAAATTTAAAATTTAAAACTTCTGTCAACTGTCACTTGTATATGTGAGGGTTACCAACATAAATAAAGAAGAACAAAACTCCCTAAAATTGCAGTTATATTCTCATTAAAAACATTTTTGCACGTTCATCATAAAATAGTATATTAAAGTATAAGTGGATAAAGAGGTCTTTCAAACACGCGCGATTTTTCGAGCACGACGGCGCAGCCGAGTGCTCGAAATAGAGCAAGTGTTTGAAAGACCAGTTATCCACGAATACTTTACGCTATTTTTTTTTATTGGTGCACTTTGGAATCATAAAATATTATTATTATATTATTACTACAAAAAAATGGAAGTCCATCCTCGATGCCCAGCCAAGTTTCGTGAACGTCAAATAGTATTTATTTTTAGTTGACGTCAGATCAATAATCAAAAAGTTTCTTTATTTATATTTAGAGGGAAACAATGTATATATGAATATATAAATACATTTTGCAGAAAAAACCAAATAAGACATTGGTTCCCAATGATAATATACAATTTAAAAACTAATAAAAAAAGTTGTCATTGATACTTACACGTTTCTCAAGTTGTTACCATGGGGACTTTAAAAAACGCGCGTATTTGAAAGTTCGATTTAAACACGCTGACGCGTGCTTTAAAAGGGTAATATGAGGCATCAATAAAAAAAATAGTATTTAAAACTCTTATCACAATGACATTTAGTAGTACTCATACTTCAAAATGAGTTATTGTGACCCTTGTTTCACAGTATACTATAGTTTATGATATTTCTTTTATTTTGTATTTATGTTCTATTACTTCTCCTACTTCAAGTGCCCTCTTCACTACTGAAGGTTGGCGACAATACCAGCAAACTCCTCTCTACTTCTTGCTGCTCTCACTAGGGTGCATGTGTCTAATCCTGTCCACTCTCTCATATTCTTAAGCCATGAGCATTTTCGTCTTCCGGGTCCTCTTCGGCCCTCTATCTTTCCCTCCATAAGCAGTCTCAAAAGTTGATATTTTTCTCCTCTGTATACATGTCCCAGAAAACCAGTTTTGCGCTGTTTCCCATGTTGTAAAAGTTCCCTGTCTGTTCCAATCATTTTTATAACATTTTCATTTGTCATTCTTGGGGTCCATGGTATCTTCAAAAGTCTGCGGAAGATCCACATTTCAAATGCTTCCAGTCGCTGCATTATCCTCTTTCCCATTGTCCAGGATTCCGAGCCATATAAGAGGACAGAATAAATGTATGACTTCACGAAACGGTATCGAGTATCGAGTGACAGGGTGGCATTCGTTAGAAATGTCTTCATTCTCACGAACGTGGCTCTTGCGTTTTCAATTCGAGCTCGAATTTCGGTCTCTGGTTCCAGGTTTTGGGTAACATAGCACCCGAGATACTTGAATTTTCTCACCTCTTCTATTGGAGTACCATATATTCGTATATTGGCTTGTGGATTTTGATTTCTGCTAACGACCATCGTTTCGGTTTTTGCTGTATTCATTTTCAGGCCGTGTTGGTCACCTGATTTCACAATCTTGTCTACTAGTTCCTGTAAGCCTTCTGGAGTGTCTGCGAAGATGACAATGTCATCTGCGTAGTGTATATTGTTAAGTATTTTACCGTTCACCTTTATGCCAATTTCACAGTCCTCTAACGCTTGCTGAAATATGCACTCGGAGTAAATGTTAAATAAAAGAGGCGAGAGAACTCAGCCCTGTCGTACTCCCGTTCCTATTGGTATTTCTGACGATACGGTGTTACCAAACCGAACATATCCTCTCTGTTCCCAATATAAATTTTTTATAAGCCTTTTGTCTTCGTAGTCTAGACCCTGTTTTTGGAGCAGTTGTAACAGTGTTGGATGCTTTATGCGATCGAACGCCTTTCTGTAATCAATGAAACACAGATATACGTCTCTACATTTTTCGAGTAAAACCGTTAATCCGAAAAGTGCTTCCCGAGTTCCCAGCCCTAATCTAAACTCAAATTGTTGGGGGCTTATATTTTGTTCGCATTTCAAGTAGATACGTCGATGTAATGTTTTTAACATAATTTTATTAGTATTGCTCATTAAGCTAATTAATCTGAAATCGGAGCACTTTCTTGATGTGTTTTTCTTGGGAATCGGTATGAACACTGACTTGAGCCAATCACGGGGGTACATTCCTGAGCTGTAGATTTTATTAAAGAGGTCGGTGAGTCGTTGGAGATTTTCTTGATCCAGCAATTTTATCATTTCTGTGTATACATTGTCTGGTCCAGCAGCTTTTCCACTTTTAGCTGTTTTTATTGCTGCGTTTTCTTCTGATGGTAAGATATTTAATGTCAATTCATTGTCGCGTTCTAGTTCTGGCTCTGTCCTTTCATCATCGAACATTTCTCGAATATATCTTGACCACTCTTCTTTTATTTCTTCCTGTTCTGTAATTATTTTACTATTTTCTGTTTTAAGGAAGTTGGTCTGTAGGGCTTTCTTTCTTGTTCCTGTGATTTCTTTAACTTTTTTGTATACAGGGTGTCCCGGGACTAATGGGAAAAAAGTCAGGAGCGTATAATATGAGCCAAAATAATGTTAGTACTTCATATAAACTTTTTCTATTCAGGCCCTCGTTTTCGAGTTATAGGCCTCCAAAGTTTTAATTTTGAATTTGGTTTTTATTTTTATTTTTTGTACTAGTTATTTGATCTTTATAAAATTTACGGCAAACCTATAATGTACGTGTATGTTTATTTTGGAAAGGTAAACATATTTACAGTAGTGCCTTGAAGCCAGGGACGGACCACTCGCAATGGTTAGTGATCCAAAAATTTTGGAGGGATGGCACACCCTGTATGAAATTATCGAAATTGACTTCCCCACACATTAATCTAACGAAAAGGTACTTTTGCTGGAGTTCGATAAAATAAGCCGTTTGGCTAATATTTACAGTTTTATTAATGCACTACGTACAAATTTACCTAACTAACTTATTAATACGATGTACTACAAGAAAATAATTTGATGATAGCAGATGATAAAAACATTAAGAAATTATTTAATGGGAATTAAATAGGTACGCAAACAACGTAATTAGTTGCTTTTAATCAAAATTACGAACACAACATTATTAAACCATTAAGAAAACCTCAAAAAACACAAGTTATAAAACAATGGACTAAAACTAATTCCTAAACAACAACAAAAACTAACGTTCTTCTAATAAATGTTCAATATGAGCTCCTCCCACTTCCACGCATATTCTAAGTCTACGAAGGTTGTTTCTTTGCACTTGAAAAAGCAATCCCACATTATTTCTAATAACATTGTAGTGTAACACAATTCTGTCTATTAAATCTTGCCCTGTTTGCACAGGTGTTGCGTATACAGGTGTTACGTATACCTTACTTTTGAGATAACCCCTGAGAAAGAAATGTATAGGATTAACGTCTCCTGATCCATTGGCCATTGAAAAGGGCCTCCACGACCAATCCATCTATTAGGAAACCTTGTGTGTAAATGCTGTCGTACATCTAAATTGAAATGAGGAGGGGCCCTATCATTCCAACGAGTTTGTAGTAGCACATAATCAAACAGGTTCCATAACTCATTTTGCAAAAACGCCAAATATCTTTGACCGGTCAAAGTATCGTCAATAAAGTATGGCCCTATCAAATGATTGCCAACTATTCCTGCCCAAACATTAACCATGAATCTATGCTGGCTCCTAGTTTGGATAATGCCATGTGGATTCACATTATCCCATAAATGCATATTATGAGAATTTATGACTCCATCTCTGGTGAAACCTGTTTCGTTCGTAAAGAAAACGTTTCTAATAAATGTATTGTCTGCTTGTTGTTGTCGCAGAAACCACTGGCTATACTCAAGTCGTGAAGGATAATCAGCCACTGTCATACTTTGTACTTTTGTCATGTGAAAAGGATATAACAGCTGTTCTTTTAGAGCGCGATGAACAACTGATTTCGAGACGTTATGTTCTCTTGATAATTTTCGTAAACTCGTTGATGGTTCATTATCAACTGCATTTAACAAGTCTTGTTCAACTGCCACAGTACGTATGCTTCGTACTGGACCTTCTTCACCTTTTTTTTGGCAAAAAACTTCCTAAAATTTAAAACTTTGTTTTGTATACATGGAAAATTACATTTACTAATTCATACCTGTTTCTTGTAACCTGAGATCAATACGCTCAAACATTCGTCTGTCTGGCAATGCTCTGTTTGCAAAATGTTCTGCATAAAGCCTTCTGGCCTCTAAACAGTTTCGAGAAACCAGTCCATACATTAAATTCATATCTGCGTACTCAATAAAAGTGAGTTCTGCCATTGTAACTGTTAAATTAAGGACTTATCAATTATTGACAAGTACTGACTACGAACTATTCTACACAATGTTTGACAACTAATCCTATGGTTACTTGCTAAACGGTAAAAACACTTTTAAAAAGTTTTTAGCCAAACGGCTTATTTTATCGAGTTCCAACAAGAGTACCTTTTCGTTAGCTTAATGTGTGGGGAAGTGAATTTCGATAATTTCATACAGGGTGTGCCATCCCTGCAAATTTTTTGGATCACTAACCATTGCGAGTAGTCCGTCCCTGGCTTCAAGGCACTACTGTAAATCTGTTTACCTTACCAAAATAAACATACACGTACATTATAGCTTTGCCGTGAATTTTATAAAGATCAAATAACTAGTACAAAAAATAAAAATAAAAACTAAATTCAAAATTAAAACTTTGGAGGCCTATAACTCGAAAACGAGGGCCTGAATAGAAAAAGTTTATATGAAGTACTAACATTATTTTGACTCAGATTATACGCTCCTGACTTTTTTCCCATTAGTCCCGGGACACCCTGTATATTAAACTGGTCGTGTTTGTTTTGTAGTTCTTCTAATTCTTGGCATCGATCATTCATCCATTTCTCCTTTGCGTGTCTGATTAACTTTTGAATGTTGGTTTGGGTTTCTTTATATTTGTCGATGTTTATGTTCTTATATTTCCTGCGAATTTCCATTAGATCTAGAATTTCATTGCTCATCCATGGTTTCTTTGCTGCTGTTGGTTCTTTACTAAGTTTTTCTGCTTGTATTTGGTTAATTGCATGTTCTAGAGAACTCCATGATTCTTCTATCGGTTGTTCTTGTTGCGTTCTTGTTCCTTCAATTGCTACGTTTAGTTGTTCAGTGATTTCTCTACAGATTTCTGGATGCTTAAGTTTTCCAAAATCAGGTCTTCGTTGAATATGATGCTTGATCTTCTTTAGTCTTATGAATATTGTTTCCACGACAGGGTTATTATCGGATCCGACATCGGCTCCAGGGTACGTTTTCACATCACTTATCCCATTTCGGTAACGTTTATCAATTAATATGTAATCAGTTCGATTTCTAATTATGTTAGTCTTAGTGTCTCCGGGGGACTTCCATGTGTATAGCTCCCGCTTTGGCAATTTAAACCACGTATTGGCAGAATTCCACCAATAGATCGCCTCGTTCGTTTCTTTCACCCAAACCCCAATTTCCGATTATGCCCTCTACTCTCCCTTCTCCTACTTTGGCATTAAGGTCTCCCATAATGATATTTACAGACTAAGCGTTTAATTAGTGTTTTTAAATGAAACTCACGGTCTCTAGTTAATTCCACAATATAATAAAAGTTATTGAAAATTCTAAAAAATTGACAATTGTTTCGATAAATCAATATCATCGTCAGAATGACAGAAGTTACATTTCATTTTATGCCTACCTGATGTTTAGTAGTTATTTTTGGCTAGACCAAGAAGTAACCTAACTTGTGATTGGCTTAATATATGTTTATAGAAAAAAGAAGAGGATGTGATATTACAAATATTGAAGCTTAGATATTATTAGCCCTATGGTGATATCCTGGATATCATTTTTCCAATTAAGATCAGTATAACTGTGCAATGATATAGAAAACCAGGAAAACTATATCTGCTGATCTATACAATTATCACTTAAGAAGACAGTTTATTAGTGGAGAATTCCCTAGATTTAACTGTTCATTGACAACTTCATATTGTGGGTTTCTTAAATGTCTTCTAATTTCCAGTTCTTCAAGGAAATCCAGTTCTTGTTTCTTTTTACAAATATGCAGTACTCCTAGTTCTGTGTTAGGTGTCAATGAATGATTGGTGTCAAGTAGATGTTTTGCGTAGTGGGATTTATCTGGTTGTTTTAATTTGTATGCTCGTAAGTGCTCACTGTATCGTATTTCAAAATTCCTAAGGGTCTGACCCAAATAGACAGCATTACATTCTGGACATTTGAGTTTATATATTCCTGACTTCTTTAATAGTGGTATTTTTGTTTTTACATTTAACAATTTTGTACTAACGTTACTTTCTGTTTCAAAAGAAATTGTTGTATTCGTTGCTGAAGATATTATCTTTGAAATATTATTAGAAATATTTCCTGCATATGTGATGGTTTTATAAGTTTTAATTTCATCAGCTTGTTTAGGATATATTAGTTGTAATGCCACTTTTTCCTCTTTTTTATTAATTAGCTTATTTATCATATCTAATGGATAACCGTTAGATGTTGCTATTTGTCTAATTGTATTAATCTCTCTATCAAAATTACATTTGTTCATAGGAACTGAAAAAGCTCTATGTATCATTGAATTATATGCTGCTAGTCTGTGTGAGGCAGGGTGGTTAGAATTGAATGGAATTGTTACATCAGTTTGTGTTGGTTTTCGGTAAATTGAATAATCAAGTACATTATTAACTCTTCGAATTTTTTAATCAAGGAAATTGATTGAGTTATTTTCTTCAAATTCTAATGTAAATTCAATTTTCGGGTGTAAATTATTGATGTGGTTGAAAAATACATCTAATTGTCGTTCACTACCCATAAAACAAGCTAATAGGTCATCTACATATCTATACCAAAATAAAATATATTCAAAATGAAGGTTTACCAATGGGAAGCACTATATCACCTATTTTAGCAAACATTTCTATGGACAATTTAGAAAGAAAGATCTTTGAAAGTGATATTTCGAAAAATATTTTATTTTGGTATAGATATGTAGATGACATATTAGCTTGTTTTATGGGTAGTGAACGACAATTAGATGTATTTTTCAACCACATCAATAATTTACACCCGAAAATTAAATTTACATTAGAAATTGAAGAAAATAGTTCAATCAATTTTCTTGATTTGAAAATTCAAAGAGTTAATAATGTACTTGATTATTCAATTTACCGAAAACCAACACAAACTGATGTAACAATTCCATTCAATTCTAACCACCCTATGTCACACAGACTAGCAGCATATAATTCAATGATAGAGCTTTTTCAGTTCCTATGAACAAATGTAATTTTGATAGAGAGATTAATACAATTAGACAAATAGCAACATCTAACGGTTATCCATTAGATATAAATAAGCTAATTAGTAAAAAAGAGGAAAAAGTGGCATTACAACTAACATATCCTGAACAAGCTGATGAAACTAAAACTTATAAAACCATCACATATGCAGGAAATATTTCTAATAATATTTCAAAGATAATATCTCCAGCAACGAATACAACAATTTCTTTTAAAACACAGAGTAACGTTAGTACAAAATTGTTAAATGGAAAAAACAAAAATACCACTATTAAAGAAGTCAGGTATATATAAACTCAAATGTCCAGATTGTAATGCTGTCTATTTGGGTCAGACCCTTAGGAATTTTGAAATACGATACAGTGAGTACTTACGAGCATACTTCTACTTGACACCGATCATTCATTGACACCTAATACAGAACTAGAAGTACTGCATATTTGTGAAAAGAAACAAGAACTGGATTTCCTTGAAGAACTGGAAATTAGAAGACATTTAAGAAACCCACAATATGAAGTTGTCAATGAACAGTTAAATCTAGGGAGTTCTCCACTAATAAACTGTCTTCTTAAGTGATAATTGTGAAGATCAGCAGATATAGTTTTCCTGGTTTTCTATATCATTGCACAGTTATACTGATCTTAATTGGAAAAATGATATCCAGGATATCACCATAGGGCTAATAATATCTAAGCTTCAATATTTGTAATATCACATCTTCTTCTTTTTTCTATAAACATATATTAAGCCAATCACAAGTTAGGTTACTTCTTAGTCTAGCCAAAAATAACTACTAAATATCAGGTAGGCATAAAATGAAATGTAACTTCTGTCATTCTGACGATGATATTGATTTATCGAAACAATTGTCAATTTTTTAGAATTTTCAATAACTTTTATTATATTGTGGAATTAACTAGAGACCGTGAGTTTCATTTTAAAACACTAATATGAGTATATTCCACGAAGTAAGGGTCGAGACAGTCAATTTCATTAAGCGTTTAATATTTCGAAAAGTAGCCATAGGATCTAATTCTACCAATAAGAACTTTAAGCGAGGACATCGAGGTCTGCAACTATAATCAATATTCAGAAACTTTGACGGTGATTTTTTTAATGATATTTGATGCTTTTTCCATTGTGAAAATACGTAATTTAACAAAAACGGGTCTGTGAAAGCACCAATCACCCTGAAAACAACAGATATTTTATTTTCGCTAATAGGTATGTATTTTGTCTTGATATATTTGTCAGTAACATCAAAAAATTCGGAATTTTGAACTTTAACGCGCTGTTTTCCAAATCTAGACTTAGGATAAGGCTGGGCCCATATAGACTTTTGATCAGGACATCAAATACCAGTACATATCCATATCCATAAGAGAAGTGCGGTGTCCTTTGTCATTTTGATGATTTGGTACCCTAATTTTCAAAAAAAAAATGAAAAAACAATACATTATCTCCTTACATGAATCCTGATCCAATTTATATATTACTTGATCCCATTGAACATAATTTTTATTAAGAAGATTGAATATTGAATTGTTATTTCGTTAGTTGCAAGTTTTATCGCTATATTTGTTAAAAAATCATTAGCTTAACTTTTAGGACGGTTTCATAAAAATATCACGTAAAATTCTGAAACGATTTTTGAGAAAAAAAAGTCGTAAGGGCAATTTGATAACCAAATAAACCTCGACGAATATAAAACATCTTTTGATGTTTCATCCCCCTCTATTTCCACCAAGTGCTAAAACATATTAAAGCACGATCCGTAATTTGCCATATTTCATGGAGAAATTTTATTAGAGTCAAAACGGCGATTTGAATTTCCCCACACGTGCAAATGATACGAAATCTCACATAAATTTCAAGTATTCATGAAAAACAAATAGGAACGATAGCGGGGCAATCTGAATTTTATATTATACGACCACAAGAACGTTATCGTTGTAGATGGCTCCTCCATATTATACAAAGAAAATTTAATGGAGGCCGTTTAAATAAAACGCAAGATTACAGACTTTTTTCAAATTGTAATTTTATCAAACATGAACCGTTTTTGCCTTGAATAAACTAGTCTCAATTTCAATTAATATCCCACCACCCACAACTCCGATATCAACCACGTTCTACCCCAATAAGGGAACAATAGCTTTCTGAGCATCAACGTTCTTGTAATCGCACAAAATTAAAAAAAAAACTGTAATTATAGTGCTGATTTTCGAGGAGACCATCTGAGAAACAAAAACGTGCCGAAAACAAAAGAACTCGTTCGGAACGAAACAAAAGATAAATTATCTACAGGCCTGATAGAAAAGGCCACACGTGGGAATTGGGAATTTTTCTCTTCTCTAAGAGTTAGTGGTTAAGGAAACGGGGGATTGGAATTATGGGTGACGGTTTTCTTACGGTAATTACCGTGACATTTCAAAGGTTTGTTGAGGTAAAGAAAAAGAGGAATTTGTCGTATCAAACAAACGGAAGAAAGTTTTTAGTGGAAATTAAAAAGGGGGATACGTTCTTTTGGTATATAACACAATGGACTAATAGTAGTAGTAGTGATTTTAAAAATGACATTTGAGTCTTTGGGAAAATATTTAATGAAAGAAAACTTTTCACACCTTCTCTCTCAACTAAGTATACTAGATAAATATTTACAAAACTGGGAAGATTTAAGTTATTTCAAGTATTTGCAAAATTTAAAAAAAAAACTGAAAAATCTGTATTTGAGAAATTCGTGGATTTCTGAAAATGTACCACGGAATGCGAAGAATTTAAAAAACTCTGAAGGTTCGGAAAGTTTGAGAAATTTGCAGGTTTCGCAATAAATTCTGAAAATTTAAAACATGCGAATGTTTCTGAGGGAATCCAGGATTTTCTAAAACTCAAGTTAATTAAAGAAATTTACAGGATTTGCAAAAGTTAAAGTATTTGGCCTAACGGAAAAGCTTGGAGAATTTGAGAAAATTTAAAAAACTGTCTTGAAAATTCAAGGAATTTGCAAAAACTGAAATATTTGGCAAAACGGAAATAGTGGGAAATTACAAAAAATTCCAGGAATTCTAATAAGTTGAAATGTAAATTAAAAGTTCGAAGAATTTCAAAATTTTGAGACATTGCCAAATTTGTAAAAATTCCGGAAATTTGAAAAATTTACAAAAATAGGAATGTATTTGAGGACATCTGAAATTTTTGAGCAGTCTAGAAGATCTCTGAAGTTTTAAAAAATCCCAGGCTTATTTCAGTAACATTTTTGCATAAAACCCAAAATAAATAATTAGATAAAAAATTAATAGAACGTTTTGAGATGTACAAAAAACCAAAGTAACATTTTCGCATCAAATCAAAACCAAAAAAATAAAAAAAAATTCTGATAAATTTGTGAATTTTCTTGAATAACTGTTTTAATGTACGATTTAGAGAAAAATGTTGTACACAAAAATTGTAGAACGTGTTAACATCTATGAAAAAGCTCACTAATTTTTTTGCGTCAAATGAAAAACGATTTTTTTTCAACTTAGGCAGGACGCCATTTTGTTTTTACTGGGCCGATTTGGCTCATTAAAGAGCTCGTCCAAGATTTTGGCCTAAACGATTTTTGTAGCGAGTTTGGTTTCAATCCGTCAAAAAATACGCCCTCTATCGTGCTTACAAATTCAGTTATAATTTGTGAATTTTCTTAAATAAATGTTTTAATGTACGATTTTGAGAAAAATGTTAAACACAAAAGTTGTAGAACGTGTTAAGGTCTATAAAAAAGCTTAGTAACTTTTTTGCGTCAAATGAAAAACAAAGGAAATACGATTTTTTTTCAGCTTAGACAGGACGCCATTTTGTTTTTACTGAGCCGATTTTTCTCATTAACGAACTCGTCCAAGATTTTCGCCTAACTGATTTATGTAGCGAGTTTGGTTTCGATCCGCCAAAAAAACGCCCTCCATCGTGCTTACAAATTCCGTCCGGAACAGGGGGAGATTTTGGCATCAGGGAACACCTAAACAAAAAACTGCATTGAAATTTTTCCTAAGTCGCGTCATGCTACTCTCTACAATAGCCCTATTTCATTCTGAAATAAGCCTAAAAATTGATATCTTGAAAACTTACGAAATTCGGAATCATATGAAAATCCGAATCATATGAAAATCCGAAAATGTGAAATGCGTGGAGAATTTGGAAAACTCGAGGAATTCCAACAATTTGAAATAGAGACTTCGAAGAATTTCAAAATGTTAAGATGCTGACAAAGTTCTAAAGATTCTATAAAATTTGAAAAATTTACAATAATAGGACATCCGAACATTTTTAGAGATTTGAAAATTTTTAATAAACTATTGAAATTTCGAAACATTCAAAAAACTTAAATTCAAGGAATTTGCAGAATTTGCAAAAGTTGAAGTATTTGGCAAAACGGAAATGGTGGAAAATTCTGGAAAACTTGAGTAATTCTAATAATTTAAAATGAAAATGGAAACTTCCAAGAATTTCCAAATTTTAAGACATTGACAAATTTACAAAATTTCGAAAATTTTAAAGATTCACATAAATACGATCGTGTTTCAGGACATCCAAAAATTGTGAGAGATTCAAAAGATTTGAAAAATTCGAAAAAGCTGTCTTGAAATTATGGAAAAGTTAAGAAATTTGCAAAAAGTTGAAGTATAACGAAAATTCTGAGAACATTTGGGAAACTCATGGAATTCTAGGAATTGTGAATGAAGATTAGAACCGAAGAATTTCAAAATTTTAAAACATTGCCAAAATTTTTAAAAATCCTGAAAACTTGAAAAATTCACAAAAATAGGAATGTGTTTCAGGACATCCGAAAATTTTTGAAGATTTGGGAAATTCGAAACATTAAAAAATTTCGAGGAATTTGCTGGATTTGCAAAAGTTGAAGTATTCGGTAAAACGGAAATGGTGGGAAAATTTGTGAAGCTCGAGGAATTCTAATAATTTGAAATGATAATGAAAACATTTCAAAACTTTGACAAATTTTAAAAATTCTGTGAATTTTTAGAATACACAAAAATACGAGATCATTCAAAAATTGTGAGGGACTCAAAAGATTTGAAAAATTTGACCAACTGTCTTGAAATTATGAATAATTTAGAGAATTTTAAAAATTCAAGGTATTTTCTCAAAAAGTTGAAGTATTTGACATAACGGAAAAACTGTGAAAATTTGAGAAACTCACTGAGTTCCAGGAATTAGAAATTAAATTTTTTTTTAAAATTTCGAAATTTTGAAAAATTCACATAAATATGAATGTGTTTGAGAAATGTAAAAGATCTCTGAAGTTTAGAAAAATTGAAGAAATTTGGAAAATAAATTTTGAAAATTCGAAAATGTGGAGAGCTTGAAAAGCTCAAGAAATTCCAGAAATTTCAAGTGAAACTGAGAAATTTGGGGAATTTAAAAATTCTAGCACATCAATATTTTTGGAAAATTCTGAATTTCGAGGAATAAAAGAATACGAATGTGTGAAAATTCGAAAATTTCGTAAAATTAGTAGTATTTGCAAAATTTGTATGACTATGAAAATTGAAATAAATGCAAATGTATTGAAAATATCCGTAAATTTTGAAAAGTTGGAAATATTTAAACAAATAATTGATTCCAAAAAGCTTGGAAAGTTTGTGAAACTGAAGGAATTATGAAAGTTTCATATGAAAGAGGTGGAAATTATATAACAAATTTTAAATATTGGTTGCTGAAGAAAGGAAAATTCGCAGAATTTGCGGGTGCGCGAAATTTGGAAGTTCCAAAGAAAAATAAGAATGCGTTTGAAGAAACTGAACAATTTTTTATAATTCAAAAAATTTGTAATATTTGCAAAATTTGAATGATTCTGAAATTTTCAAAAATGAAAAAAATAAGAATGTGGAGAATTAATAATTTCGAGAAATTAAAAAAATACGAAAGAGAATCCAAAAATTTTGAAAAATTTGTAAAATTCTCAAAATTTGAAAAGGTTGGAAATAACGGGAAATTCAATTTTATATGAAGCTAAAAAAGAAGGGAAAATTGAGAAATTTCGATAATTCTGCAAATTTTGAAGGTTCAAAAAGTTTGCAGTTTGCAAAATTTATAAAAATTGATGTGTTGAAGATTTGAAGAATCCGGAGAATTTGCATGATCTGGGAATTTATAAATTTCAAAAAAATACTAATGTATTTAAGGAAAATTTGAAAATTTTAGCTAATTTTGAAAATTAGGGAGAAAATAAGAAGAATTTGGCAATTTGTACATAATATACACTTATTCTTTCATTTCAAGGAATGTGTTGTAAATTTATTAGGATATTAAATGATTTTTCTTTCAAACACTTAGAGAATCTATTGATAAGAAATTTTAATATAGTAAATTTGATATCTATATTATGTATAACAGAAAATCAGGAATATTTCTATTGTTATTGAAATATTAACTAGTCTCAGCTGAAATAAAATTGATTCTACCAGCTCTTTACACCATAAAATTTCAGTTATATCACATACGGTCTGACTGCGTAAAATAAATGCCATCATTATAGTGATCTAAGTACCGCCACTGCAGTTACATACACAATAGTTGGAGAAAAGTCGAAACATTAAGAAAAGAAACTTGAGCCGTTCCAGTAATGGCATTTCTTCTTTTTAGCCAATTGTATTGTGCTAATGTGAAAAACAGCCAAAGCGATATGATATGAGAAAATACAGTTTAAGAAGTTTCGAAACTTTCTTTTGCTTAACGTGTCTTTTCGATGTGGTTTTGGATGACCTTAAACGCCCAACTTATCACATATTTTTTTATATCAAACGCTTGCATTCGATGTTCAAAATGGTGTGATAACAATACTTAATTTTTTTACAAAAAACTATTTACGAAATTTATTGAGTCAAAGTCAAATTCTTTAGCAGAATTGAGAGCTAGGATAATTTTTTAAAAAAACCATCTTTTTGAGTTTTGAGATGCAACAAAATAATTTATTTTTTAAATTTCTTACATACAAAGATAACAAATCATAAGGATACGAGCAAAGAAGAAAAACTGACTATTTTCATTAATTATTAGTTTTTTTTCTTATCGCGTCAACCATATTGGTTATTAGCGATATTTTTGAAAATTAATAGGTCGATTCGGTGTTTATCGTAATCATCTACGAATCTGTAGCTTACGAGGTTCTGTAAATGGGATTTTACAGAATCTGTAACTTCGCGATTCTGTGATGTTGTCTGTAACTCGCTGAATTACAGACTGACATTTGAACTAATGTACGTCAAATTTCGATATTTCGAACCTATAACTTAAACAAAATCCAACTACAATAATATTTCATTTGAATAAAGCTATACTATGTCACATAATCCTGTAACGAATGTCTGTTTATTTAATGATGGAAATAAAAAAAGGAAAAGACTGAAAAATACAACCTCAGAACAGTACGAAATGTATTTAGAAGAAATTGAAAATGATTATGCATTCAGAAGCAATACAATCAATCCCACTATGGACCAAAATTATATACATAAGAAGTGGAAAGAGTTAGTGTACGAATTAAATGCAGTAGGACAAGGCCCTGCATTGTCCATTGAAGAGTGGAAAAAGGTTTGTAAAATTATATAAACTAGTTGCTAGTATTACATTTTGCATTCTAGAGATTTGCAGATTGGAGATATGGTACCAAAGCGAAATATAGAAAAATTAAACATCATAGATTTCAATCTGGTAGGAGTCCTGTTCCAGAAGCAATATTAACTCCATTAGAAGAAAGGGCATTAAGTGCTTGGGGTATGGTAACAGTTATTGGAAATGAACATGTTACCACATATGAGGGCATTCCAGTAACTGCTGGCGATGTAACAAATAATGAAAATGAAATATTTTTTGAAGAAGAACCAGAACAAGAAGATATTTCAACAGAAACTGTAATAATAAATGTTGAAAATGTAACACCCCCAACAACAACTCCTCATAAGCGAGTAAGTCTTAAGTCCTTATCCGAGCTGGCTGAAAATTTAATGATTGCAACAAAAGCTAATGCTACCGTAACAAAAAATTTTTGTAAGCATATTAAGGAATTTACCAATGCATTTATTAATGTAGAAAAAGAAAATATTGAAATTCGTAAACAACAACAGATTTTGAAGTTAAAAAGTTCAAATTTTTTAATTTTATTTGTAATATAATAAATTGGACATAAGCTAGGAATTTGAAAATTATATTATTTTTGTAAGGGTTGTTTATGTTTTAATTTTTGTTTTTATTAGTTTATTATTGTAAGTATTTAGTAAGAATGTTTTTTTATTTATTTGAAGGTTTTATATTCTATTACTTTATTCATTTCTTGTTATAATTTAACAATGGGAATGTTTTTGAATAAAACTGATTTTTTTAATTTATTTGAATGATTTATTTTTTTATCATTTTGTTACAAGTAGGAATAAAATAGCTTGATAAATTATCTCTTACATATGTCGCCCTTGTTTCGCTTCCTGATTGCAAAGATTTCTATTTGCAGCTGGATTGCCAATGTGATCATTTTCTTGTGGATATTCAATTTCTCTTTCATCCAGATTCAAACCTGCAGTTAAGGTCATATTGTGCAACACACAGCATGTATAAATAATATTGGCTGCCCTCACAGGATGATATACAAGTGTTCGATGTCTGGACAAACAGCGAAATCTTCCTTTCAAAATGCCATTGGTTGTTTCAATAACATTACGTGCAGATGCCAGAGTGTTGTTAAATGTTTCCTCTTGTTGGTTCTGTGGATTTAAAAAAGGTGTAAATAACCAAGGATCTAAAGGATAACCACTATCTCCTATTAAATGACTAGTATGGTCGCCATTCTGATACCTAATTTGCAAATGATTTCTTAAAGCACTAACTTGCCACACTACGGCATCATGCACGGCATTATATTTATAGAATGTTTTCCCTTTCTATTTATATACACAAAAGGTGGATGATTTATATCAGTTACAGAGGGAGCAAGAATTTCTACTTGAGTACCATCAATAGTCCCTCGAAAACCATATTTTTTAAAAAATCTAAAAACATTTTTTTAGTTAATATATTAAAACTATCTGATTATTGTCAACCCTTGTTTGACATTCAAAATTTCCTCATTTTGAGTAGGAAATTTTACCCAGATTGGTAACAATTCTTGAACAATTGCTGAACAAATCTCGCTAATTGATCTGTTAACAGTAGGTTGACTCGCAGACAACCAAGCACTTGTTCCTATTGAATTTTGATAAGACCCTACATTTAAAAAATGGAGGGTAAGAAGTACCTGTTAAAATAAAATTTTGAAGTAACCAATAATAATTCACATATATATGTAAATACATACTTACTTTTTCACATGTGAAATAGAGTTATTATTTCTAATTCTAACGTTTGGTTGTAAACTATTTATTAAATTTATTGCACATTCTTTATTAAGCCTAAGGATTTGAATAAATGTTGTATTTGGCATATCAAAGGGATCCATTTGATCTCTCAGACGTTTTCTTTGAATTCTCATAAAGTTCCTAAAAATGATGTCTATAAATAGTACCCAATTACCAACTTGTTATAATAAGGGAAATATATTTTACCAATTATAGTGTTCTTCTATTAGAATTCCAATGAATATTGCCATTTCATTGTCCATTTTTGTTAAATTTTTATCAAAAAAATAAATAAATTGATTACTGTAATGACATACGGCACCAGTCAATACACACGTAAATATTTACCAAATATGTAACCATTTAATAGGTTCATGTAAGATACAGTTGTATGCAGAATAGCAATTATCCTGTATAGTTACAGATTATCTTACAGACTTGCACATAATAAACCTAATATTTACATCTTATCAAGTAGAGAGGTTTTGGAAACGTATGTTTTACCGATATTAGATTAAATATTTTTAATAGTGTTGTTTTAGCTGTTTCTGGAAAATGTTGCAAAAAGCCAATAGGCACATCGTCTGACCCTGGGCTGGAATCATCAAAAGACGTAAGAGCTTCATCAAACTCGTTCTTTTTAAGAGGGGCTTGTTGATGTACATCTCTATATTATTATTGTGATAGCTGTAAAGATTGTTTTTATCATTTTCCAGGAAACTCTCTTCGAAAATAGCATCGCTAAATTGTTTCTCGTGATACCTGCAAGCGAATCAGCGATTTGTTTGGGATTATTAATAATTTGTCCGTTATTTTCTAAGGCAGCAATTATCTGATATGATTTGTATCCCGATATTTTCCTAATTTTTTTCCAGGTACTACTAATATCAGTTGAGCTATTTATATTTTGTAGGTATGCCTTCCATGACTCGTTCCTACTTTTTTTAGTGTATATCTTGTCTTAGTTTCATGAAACTTGCTAGGTTTTCACAAGTCTTGTGTTTTTTGTAACGATTAAATGCTGCTTTACTTACTTTTATGGTCTGCCGACATTCGTCATTCCACCAGAGTACTGTATTATGATTTCTTAGGGTTTCCGTCATTCCTGTACTGTCTTTAGCGGCTTGTTTAATTATTTTAGTAAATTCGTTAATTGTTTCGTCGATATCTTCTGTCATTTTGTATTGAGAAAGTAATGTTTCCATATTAGTGGAAAATGTATTCCAGTTTGCATTGTTAGGACGCCATTGTGTGAGGGTTTGTTATTTTCAGCGCTGGATCTAATGTCTGAGATTATTAATGGGAAGAGTAATAGTAGGATCACATATTGCTAAGTCTATAACAGACGATGTCCCATTGTGTTAGATCCATTGTTAAGCAATGTGAAGTTGTAGTCATTAAGTTACCTCTATCATCCTGTTTCTCCAATTCCCATAATAAGTTGTAACCATTGGAGTCTCCGACAATTATGAGAGGTTGAGGTATTTGTTGAAATAAGTTCACCAAATTATTTTTAGTGATATTTATATTGGAGGGAATGTAAACATTACAAATATTTATTTTAGATGGATAAAACAGTAACCGCAACAGCTTCTAGATCTGAAATTATGTCAATTTTATTTGATTGGATATTATTTTTAACGTATGTGGCAACGCCCCCCAGCTCCTTTCTCCAGTGGGTCTGTTTTTATAGTATATGTTATATATGTAAACAAACAGTATTTGATTTGAACTTAGATAATAGTTTTAACATTTCGTAGTGTACGTAATAACCATTTGAATTCCATTGAAGTAGGTCCATTTCTAATATGATAATTGTGTCGACTCGCTACCAGAGTATGTTCGTAATCGTTTTTTTATCTTTGTTATACGGATTTTCAGGGATTTGTTCATGATTTGAGGATACACTTTTTCTAGCATATTAATGAGAGACTTCAAATCTAATGAATGATTTCTTATTGTACTGATTGGATCATTTGAACCATGAATATTGGTCAGATCTGTCAGTTGATCATAGTTTCATATTAGTTCCTGAACAAAATTTTTGGCTGTTTCCATCATTTTCATTATTTCGGCTAGTCAAACTGTATTAGGCTTTATCGCATTTAGCTCTTTAGGAATTTTGAAAGATGTTTCCTCTTCCGTAGGTTCATCTGGTATTGGGTTGATTTTTCTTTTGTTAGTTTCTGAGTGATTATTATTTATTGTGTCCCTTTCGTCTGTTTCAGGTTCGGTTAAGCTATTGATGGATTGCGGTTGGAGTGTAGGACAGGTAATATTGACTTGCACTGGAGGCGTAGGAGTAGTCGCGTTAGATTGAACTTGAGGTGTAGGAGTAGTGATGTTACTGATGCTTATATTAGATTGAGAGTGTAATGGTATGTTAAAAGTATTATAAATTTGAGTGGAAGAGGGATAGTTGTATGCAGTGTGACCTGGTTGTTTGCATTTATAACAACCTTGATCATCGATATTGAGAAAAATGCGATAATTGAGTGTATCAAATTGTATAAGGAGGCTGTCTGATACGATAAGGTTATTTGGTGGATCAATATATACTTGACGTCGGAAACTAAGTATATGGCTGTAGGCAGGGTCAGTTACACCAATTCTTAGGAATGTTATATTCGACTTTAGTTTTAGTCCAATATTTTCTAAAGCTGCTTGTATAATTTCGTTAGGGATTGAAGGGCAAACCTTTGAAATTACAAGTCTTTCTGTCGGAGTAATCACCCTACAAGCTTTGATTTGTTGGCCGTTAATAGTAATTTCTCGTCTATGATCTTTTGAAAAATTTTCTACAACCTGTTTCGATGATAAATATATATATATATATATATATATATATATATATATAAATTTTATCATTGGCCATGTGTGAAGCATATAATATATTACTTTTCCGTCCAACCTTTCTATATGCGAGAAAAGTATTGGTTTACCCCAAAAAAAGTTGGAATTTTTTTTTGAGTTATTTTTACGTTCTCCATCAACAACACGGAAAAACGGTTTTTAGAAAAAAAATCCTGTGTGTATGTCGTCGTGCACGATACAGTCTTCGGAGTGCAATAAGTCAGCAATTTTATGATCGAATATTGTTAAGGACATGTCACAGATGATCCTTATTTATTTTCAGTTCACCAGAGCCAGTATAACGGGTGCTATGGTACTTGAAGTACGACATTTTGTCATTTTTTGAGAAATTTCAGTTTGTTAGCACGATACAGCCTCCGGAGTTCAAGAAGTCACAAATTTTATTATTGAATATTATTCAGGGCATCTCACTGCTGAACCCTATTGATTTTCAGCTCACCAGAGAAAAATACAACAGGTGTTACAGTACTTTAAGTACGATATTTTTGTCATTTTTGGAGAAGTTTCAGTTTGTTAGCACGATACAGCCTCCGGGGTATATACAAGTGACCAATTTTATGATTGGATATTATTCAGAGCATCTCAAAGATGAACCCTATTGATATTCAGCTCACTAAAGCTAGTACAACGGGTGCTATGGTACTTGGAGTACCAAATTTTTGTCATTTTTGGAGAATTTTCAGTTTGTTAGCACGATACAGCCTCCAGAGAGTATAAGATTGATAAATTTTACAATTGAATATTGTTCAAGGTGTCTCACAGATGTACCCTATAGATTTTCAGTTGACTAGAGCGAGTACAGAGCGGGTCCTATAAATCCAAGAATACTGAATTTTTGTTTATTTTTGGGGAAATTTCGGTTTGTTAGCACGATATATCCCCTGTAATGTATACAAGTAACAATTTTATGATAGAATATTGTTCAGGACCACAGATGCGGAAAAGTTAGTTTTAATCCTTAAACCCGTTTATATATAGGTGAGATAAGAGGATCAACTTGTTAAAAATATGGTAAACATTTGATTCCCGTAATTTATGGAAAGATAATAGCTTGTTCTTTTGGTGGATACTTTATACTTTTCCGCCCCACCTATCTAATATGCTAGAAAAGTATTGGTTTACCCACAAAAAAGTTGGAATTTTATGATGAAATATTGTTAAGGACATCTCACAGATGAACCCTATTGAGTTTCAGCTCACAATAGCCAGTACAACGGGTGCTATGGTACTTGAAGTACGACATTTTTGTCATTTTTGGAGAATTTTCAGTTTGTTAGCACGATACAGCCTCCGGAGTACAAAAAGTCACCAATTTTATGATGGAATATTGCTCAGGACATCTCACAGATGACCGCTATTGATTTTCAGCTCACAGTAGCCAGTACAACGGGTGTTATGGTACTTGAAGTACGACATATTTGTCATTTTTGAGAATTTTCAGTTTGTTAGCACGATACAGCCTCCAACGTGTATACAAGTGACCCATTTAATGATTAAATATTGTTCAGGGCGTCTTATAGATGAACCTTATTGATTTTTAGCTCACCAGAGCTAGCATAACGGGTGCTATGGTACCTGAAGTGCCACATTTTTTGTCCTTTTTGGAGAAATTTCGGGTTGTTAGTACGATACAGCCTCCGGAGTGTATACAAGTTGCTAATTTTATAATTGGATATTTTTCAAGGTATCTCACAGATGTACCCTATCGATTTCCAGAGGACTATAGCGAGTACAGCGGGTCCTATAAATCCAGATATACTTCATTTTTGGTTACTTTTGGAGAAGTTTCGATTTATTAGCACGTTACGTCCCCCGAAGTGTACAAGTGACAATTTTATGATAGAATATAAATCAGGGTATCTCACAGATGCGGAAAAGTTAGTTTTAGTCTTTTAAAACCGTTTATTCAATACGATTTTCTGCTTCTGCACTATCATGTGTACATCCGACCTTGTCTAATGAGACAGATTCAAAGATAGAAAGTGGATAATGGAATTTCTTTTGATAAGCAATAATAGTAGGTATTCGTTTGTTGATGTAATTTCGTGTAATTATATACTATACTATTCTGATATTGATATAATTGTAAATAGTACTGATGTATTATATTGGTTGTAATTAGTTAAAGTAGGTTATTACTTTCGACTGAATTTATTTGATTTCATACTTGCACACTTTGCTATACACTTAGGAGCTGATCGATTTTAGGTAATAACTCTATATTGGTCAGGACCGTCTTTAATTATTAATTGTTTTGTAGCTATTTACTATTTTCTTAGAAAGTACTTGTAAAAACATAACACTTCGTGTGTAGAGGCACGACGGGATCAAATATCTAGCGCCTTAAAATATGTTGATTTGTTCCTGGCAATACTAGTTATTATGAGTAAAGCTGTTAGTTTACGAATGAGTGAGAATTTTAGTGAACATTTCATAGCCATTATTACTTTTCTGCCCAACCTTTCTATATGCGAGAAAAGCATAGGTTTACTCCAAAAAAAGTTGGAATTTTGAAAATTTTTTTTCAGTTATTTTTACGTTTTCCATCAGCAACAACACGAAAAAACGGTTTTTAGAAAAAAAATCCTGTGTGTATGTTGTCGTCGTCGTCGTCGTTGTCGTCGGCCACTTTTCCTTACATGTCTTGTTAGCACGATACAGTCTTCGGAGTGCAATAAGTCAGCAATTTTATGATCGAATATTGTTAAAGACATGTCACAGATGATTCCTATTGATTTTCAGTTCACCAGAGCCAGTACAACGGGTGCTATGGTACTTGAAGTACGACATTTTGTCATTTTTTGAGAAATTTCAGTTTGTTACCACGATACAGCCTCCGGAGTTCAAGAAGTCACTAATTTTATTATTGAATATTATTCAGGGCATCTCACTGATGAACCCTATTGATTTTCAGCTCACCAGAGTCAATACAACAGGTGTTACAGTACTTTAAGTACGATATTTTTGACATTTATGGGGAAGTTTCAGTTTGTTAGCACGATACACCCTCCGGAGTATATACAAGTGACCAATTCCATGATTGAATATTATTCAGGGCATCTCACTGATGCACCCTATTGATTTTCAGCTCACCAGAGCCAATACCACCGGTGCTACAGTACTTTAAGTACGATATTTTTGTCATTTTTGGAGAAGTTTCAGTTTGTTAGCACGATACAGCCTCCAGAGAGTATAGGATTGATCAACTTTATGAATAAGTATTGTTCAAGGTGTCTCACAGATGTACCCTATTGATCTTCAGTTGATTAGAGCGAGTACAGCGGGTGCTATAAATCCAGGAATACTGAATTATTGGTTATTTTTGGAGAAATTTCGGTTTGTTAGCACGATATATCCCCCGTAATGTATACAAGTAACAATTTTATGATAGAATATTGTTCAGGACCACAGATGCGGAAAAGCTAGTTTTAATCCTTAAAACCGTTTATTTTTTTTTTAAATTAGCTACCGAATTAATTTTTCTAGTATTGCCGATTATTCAAAAATATCCGAACTCATCTAGCTTGCGACACGTTTCCGTTGGAATCCAATAAATTGACAAAAACCTTCGATAGAAGTCGAAACAGAGTGTATTATCGGTAATTTCCTGTGCTTAATGGTCTATGAGCAAAATTCAATCGTCGAAAAAAATGAGATGGGCGGGAAAAGGTGCACATGCTGAAGCAAAAGGTTGCCGGTTTTTCACTTGTTTCTGAAGAAACATTTGTTCGCCGTTGAACGTGCCAATTTGTTCGAGTTAACGAACTGGAAAACACTTATTGCGGAAATAGGCCAGACAATGGCTACTCACAATATATATTAGATTTTTGCGATAAGAAGATTTATTACTGTTATACTTAGAAATAAATACTTTTTTTATCGATTCTTTAAATAATATATTTTCGCCACATAATTTTAACCTTGAATATATTCAAAATACTATAAATAAACTCCATCTTTATTATTTTCCATATTTTACTGTTCGAAAACTAGATCGAACTAAAGAATTCAAATAAATATTTATTATTCTGAGTTTGATTCATCCTGTACACCACATCCAACGGGTTTTGCAGTTTCCTCGTAAAAATGTTAGGTTTAGTTTTTGCATTCTGACATAGGATTTGAAAAATCATGAAGACCTGTCAAAATAATATACACGACCCACCCCTTCCCCGTGCAGTAGTTGGCGTTGGATTTGATATAAATGTAGAGTCGAGTTTTGATGTGTCAAGGTGACAAGTCGAGAACGGTGAAGTTCTAGAAAGGTGTTTATTGGGTTGAAATAGTTTTTTCAATTCTCACTACGCAAACTAACGGTTTTTGTTAAATTAATAGAAAGGTCTATTAAAGATTCAAGAGTGATTGCAACGCGAGAGCAGTGAATGTTTTATTCCATTTGATTTGAATGGAAAGGTTCAATTTGATTTATGCTAGCATTGTGGATAAATTACCTCATAGAGTAACCGATATCAAAGGATATTTACAACTACAGTAGTTTACAACAAATAAGTAACATTTGAACACGCTCACAATTATACATATACTCATTACAATTTGACAGTTGTCTTTCAAACCCTTTCAAAACGTGTAATTAGTAAAGGTGATTCTACGTATATGTGCTCTGTGTCAGGAAGTAGTTCGACAGGAAGACTCAAACAAGGTTGTACGTAAGTACTATAATTTATAACTATTATATTGTTGCTACACATATACTGTGTTTCGCTACGCACTACCGCATTCGAAACTATTCTAGTGAGTAATATTAGGTGACTTGTTTTTATTCCAATAAGAATTCTTTGGTCATGTGGCCAAATTTTTTATTTCAACAGAAATATTTTTTGTGATAGATTTGAACTTATTTACGTTTAATGTTCTTTCATTGTACATTAGTTTTAATATTCATAAAGAACGAATTTAGTTATGTATATTTTTTGTTGAATGTTCTTTGTATTTTACAGGAGATCAAACCTTTATAATCTTATTTAATAATTAAATTTTTTAGTGGTTTATTTCGAGTTGTCTTTAACCAATCCTCGCTTTAATCCCGAAACTCATTAATTTAAATTGCTAATCGAATACCAGCGCCTTTGGCTAATACAATGGCTAACTAAAGACCTTGAGTCTAACTTTTTCATTCGTTTTGAGCTTAACCTCAAACATTTACAATTTGACGCTTGGTATCTTAGAACTTCCACAACTTGGGACGCTAACTTTTTTCTCATAGATACCGAACTTGTGAATCCAACAATGGATTATGTACACGATAGTATCGATATCCTGATCTAAGAAATTTTTTGGACATTTGCACGTCTCTTTTGAGGAAGTGAAAATTGTTCTAAACATCTCTAATAATGTAAGAGATATTGTGAATAATTCAAATTATCTTTTAAGTGATTACGAAAATAAGTCCATCGTTCATAAAAATCCTCATTATCCACAATTATATGGAACCGTTAAATTACATAAAATAACGGAAAAAATTAGACCTGTAGTTTTTTATGTTAATACTCCTAATAATGTATTAGCAGAAAAACTTAACAATATACTAAATAGTTACGGATACACATCTAAATACTCATTTAAAAATTCAATAGAATAAAAAAAAAATTAAAAGCATTTAAATTGCAAGATAACTCTAAACTAATTTCATTTGATGTTACCAATATGTTCACTAAAATTCCCCCTAAAGAATGTCTAGTACTTATACGAAAATGACTAGAAGATAAAATATTAATCCAGGAATGATATCGGATATACTTAATTTATTTGATGTATGTATTAATCAGAATTATTTCACTTTTGACAATAAGATATATGAAATTAACTGTCTCGACCCTTACTTTGTGGAATCTACTCATATCAGTGTTTTTTTTTATTTAGAAAATAATAGTTGCATCCACCACTAGGGTTATTAGCAACATAACATAACAGTAACATGAAATAACACTTAGGCTGGTAACGTCACTATAACATACAATAATATTTGATCAGCATCATATCAAAGATAGGAATCAGTAATAAGCAACATGGTAACGAGCTTAGTAATTTACATTTTGTTGACTAAACCTATTTCAGAGAGGAATCCGATTGTGTTTTCAAAATTACAGTACACACCAAGAGTTGATTTTAAATCTGCACTTATACTGTACGTCCGGCGTTGTTCCGCGAACCTCGGACACTCGACCATGAAATGTTTAACTGACATTGGCACCTGACACATATCACAGATTTTGTCTTCTTCTCCTTTCAGCAAGTGTTCATGGGTATACTTTGTATGTCCAGTGCGCAAACGGGTGATTATTATTTGGTGTCTTCTTTGACTAGGGATGTTTCTCCATGGTTTGATATCATCTTTAATTTCTTTAAGTTTTATTCCAGATTCTGCCCAGACAGATGACCAGTAGTTAGAGACCACATATTTCATATATTTTTTCAGATCAGTATACGGTACTCCCTCTTGCTTTTGAAAGATTGGTTCATTCATGGTTTCACGTGCAATTTTATCAACCCGCTCATTGGCAGAGATCTCAACATGTGACGGGACCCACATGAAGACCAATCGTCTGGATTTATCCCTAATTGTGTGAACATACTCTTTGATGAGCCTTGTCAGGGGATGATCTGAATAAATGAGTCGTATACCTTGTAACGAGCTTAACCAATCTGTAAGAATTAAAGTATTGTGGATATCTTCATGAGCGGCGTATTTGATTGCTTGAAGGATTGCAAAAAGTTTAGCACTATAAATGCTGCATTGTGGAGGTAATTTGAATCCACTAGATGTATTCGGGCTTAAAAAAGCTGATGCTACTCCTTGGTTTGACTTGGAAGCGTCTGTGTAGATGTGAGTATAATCACAATATTCATTTATTGATGAGAGGAAATGATTGTGAAGCAGACTAGGAATAATTTCAGATTTGTTGAATTTGGAGAGGTATAGGTTGCATGGTGGCAAGGCAATAAGCCAAGGTGGCGTGTCTGAGTTGTTGTTGGGAAGGGTAACTGGGAAAGTCACATTCAATTTGGAGCTAAACTTGTTGATTCTCTGATAGAAAGGGTATGTTAGTCTTCTTCGGTTTTCATACAGATTGCGAAAACGGTTTAAAAAGGTGTTATGATATACTGGATGCTGACTATCAGTAGAGACTAAAGCTGCATACGCTAAGCTCAGCTGCTGTCGTCGCAGCTGCAATGATGGCTCCCCAGCTTCACTGTAGAGACTCTCAGCGGGCGTTGTTCTGTATGCTCCAAGGGCCAGCCGTATTGCTGTATTGTGTACCGTGTTAACAGTTTTCAGAACTGATTTACTTGCTGAGGCAGATATTGTAGAGCCATAATCGATTTTGGATCTCACTAGAGCTCGATAGAGAAGTAAGAGCGTTTGTCTGTCGGAACCCCAATTTTGGTTTGACAGAATTATCAGTAGATTGATGCCGCTCGGACATGATGTTCTGAGATCGTTAAGATGGGCATTCCAGTTTAACTTTCTGTCGAAAATCATTCCTAGGTAACGCATCTGTTCCACCACTTGGATATTCCGGCCACATAGTTTCAGATTAGGCAGATCTGTTTTTTTAGTAAAAAACATGCACTTAGTTTTTTCTGGGCACATTTTGGAACCAGTGCATTTCAGCCAACTCTCAATCGAAATCACTGCCCCCTGCAAGTTATTTTGGATTGTGGTGAGATTTTTTCCTCGCGAGTATACCACAAGATCGTCAGCATAAAGGCTAGCTTCTACAGGTTGTTTGATATTCTTCACAGCTTCGTTTATCGCAATTAGAAAAAGGGTGACGCTCAAAACCGAACCTTGAGGGGTACCATTCTGTTGCACTGTTTTCCCGGAAAGTGTTCCATTAACTTCAACTCTGAAGAATCTTTCTCCCACGAAGTTTTCAGCAAATTTTAGAAGATTGCCATTTATACCCCAGGAGCTCAGCTTTCTAAGAATGTTATATCTCCAGGTCATGTCATAAGCTTTACTTATATCGAAGAAGATAGCTATGGTGTTTTGTTTGTTAGCATACCCTTCGTGAATATATGATTCTAAATTAATTAGATTGTCTGATGTTGATCTACCTTTCCTAAAACCACTTTGTTTTGGTGTGAGCAGGTGGTTTTCCTCCAGGAACCAAGTGAGTCGATTGTTAACAGTTTTTTCCATCAGCTTGCACATTGTACATGTTAAGGATATTGGTCTGTATGATTGAGGATCTGTCTTTGGTTTACCATGTTTTATTAACGGAACTATGGTTGCCTCTGACCACTTCTCAGGAAATACCCCTTCTGTCCAAATCTTATTAAATATTTTCAGGAGAATATGCTTAGCTGTATCTGGCATGTTTTGTACGAAAATGAACGGGATATCATCAGGTCCTGGGCTGGAGTTTTTGAAAGAAACCAGAGCTTCGAGGAATTCTTCATAGGATATAGATACATTCAAAGGTTTCATTGCATCTTGGAAAACATCAATCCCTTCAGATTCTTCATTGTTTTTGTAGTTCAGAAATTCGGGTGTTTTGCACTGTTAGATTTCTTTTCATAGATGTCTGAGAAAATTTGAGAAATTTCGGTACAACTGGAAGTTGATTTTCCCTGATATTCAATCCGTGAGATTCCATGGTCTGTTTTATTACATTTAATACGTTTCACTTTATCCCAGATCGTACTTAGTGGTGTTGAACTGCTAATGGATGATACATATCTTGCCCATGATTCTTTTCTATTTTTTTTCATGATCCATCGAGCTTTCGCCCTCAGACTCTTAAAAGTTATCAGGTTTCCTGGTGTGTGGTGCCTTTTTAGTCTGTTGAAAGCGCGTTTAGAGTATTTTAGTGCCTGGTCGCATTCTTGATTCCACCAAGGAACGGGAGTGTGGTTGCTCAGCTGCTTTGTCTTTCCTATTGCTAGTTGGGCTGCATCCGTTATGATTTTGGTAATATTATCAACACATTCATCGATACTATCTCGCATGTGGAAGTGACTAACCTTGGTTTCTATAATATTTGTAAAAAGATTCCAGTCAGCTCTTTTTAGTTTCCATTTTTTTCTCACAATAGGTTCTTTTACAACATGCTGTGAACTTGTGAGTAAGATGGGAAAGTGATCACTGCCATATAGATAGGGAAATATGGTAAAATTGAATTAAGTGTGGAGTGAGAGGTCGCTAATGCTGAGATCAATAACACTGGAGTTTCCTGAAAACGACTTGACACGAGTTTTTTCTCCGTTGTTAAGTAACGTCAGATTGTTATCATCGATAACATGTTCTAATATACGACCTCTTGTATGTGTGGAGTCGCATCCCCATAAGGTGTTATGGCAATTGAAGTCTCCTAATAATAATCTCGGTTTGGGTATTTGCTGAAAGAGATCATTCAGCTCCTCGTATGTCACGTCACGATTTGGTGGAATGTAGATATTACAAATATTTATCTCTTTAGGGTCCAAAATTTTAATGGCAACTGCTTCAAGGTGGGTTGTTATAGGGATTTCGATTGCACCGTAAGTTTGGTGTATGTAAGTAGCGACGCCACCGCTTGCTATGTTTTGATCTGGTCTGTTTTTATGGAAACAAAGATAGTTCCTCAAATTTTGTGAGTAGTCTTGTTTAAAATGGGTCTCCTGTAAACATATGATCGAGGGTTTGTTTTCGGAGATAATCAGTTTTAGCATTTCTTGTTGTGTGAAGAACCCATTAAGGTTGCATTGAATGATGGATAGTTCGAAAGTTGATATTATTAATGTGTTTCTTGTGACGATGCGTCGCTTTCAGAATCTGAAGTTAGCGATACTTCTGCTAGCAACTGTTTCGATAATTTTTTCTTAATTTTGGTACACCTATTTCACTTTTGACAATAAGATATATAAAATTAACTGTCTCGAGCCTTACTTCGTGGAATCTACTCATATTAGTGTTTTAAATGAAACTCAATGTTTCTAGCTAACTCCACAATATAATGAAAAATGTTGAAAATTCTAAAAAATTGACAACTGTTTCGATAACTGATATTCTAAAGTAAACTCCCGTATATAAGTATCAATATTCAATACTAAAGAATAATTTTGCACTAAAACCTATTCATAGAGCTACTTGAGAAAATAAATTTCTTTTATATTGTAGTAGACTTGTTCTTCCAACTTTGGTGTTGTATTCTGGATGAACAGGTTTTTGGACGGGCTTTTCCCCTTTTTTTTGTTTACCCTTTGGAGTTTCTTAGTGCCTTGGCTCTACAGAGTTATCAGTGATATTCGTTTCTTTACTAATATCTTCTGTTTGCTGAGTGGCTTGATTTTGGTTTTTGGTCGATTTGGAAAGTTCACTGCTGGCTTATAATTGTGTGCTATTTTTCAAAATTTATAATTTTTCTGCGGTATACAGCACTCCATCAATGTAAAGTTTATTTCCTTTTATGTATGGTCTCACGTTTCCGTTCTTTCGATATTTATTCAGGTGTATTTTAAGTATTCTCTGTTGTTCTCTTTGTAAGTTTGTCAGATCGTCTATAATACTGATATTCGTTGCTTTTAGCTTGGTACACAGCTTGAAAATTTCTCTTTTTTAATGATCGGAATAAATTCTAGTTTTATGGGTTTGTTTTGCATATGGTTTAGAATATAGTAGTTGTTGATATCGTTTGCAGTTAGGTTTACTTGTAAGGGAGTGTGTAATTTTTTGCGGACGTTGTCGATGCTGCTACTTTCACTTCCCTGTAGTCAAAAAATTAGCAAACCGTTTCGTTTTTGTCCTCTTTCTAGATATTCAATCTTGTTTTGTAACTCTTTACTTTCCTTGTCAAGTACTTTAATTCTCTCGTATAGGTTTTCTATCTTCAACATAATTGTAACTTCACTCTCTTCAATTATATTTTTTAGTTCGTCATTAGTGTGTTTTACCTCTAGCATTAATTTGTTGAGATGTTCTCCATTATCCATTTTGTTATAATATAATTTAATTATAAGAATAGTGTGTGGTCACCTTCAAGTAGTAGATTGTTTCTTTTTTTTACTTTTTAGATCCTACAGTTATGATGTATTACGTTTCCGCCAACCTATCTAATATGCGAGAAAAATATTGGTTTACCCACAAAAAAGTTGGAAATTTGAAATTTTTTTTTGAGTTATTTTTACGTTATCCATCAACAACAACACGAAAAAACGGTTTTTAGAGAAAAAATCCTGTGTGTATGTCGTCGTCGTCGTCGTCGTCGGCCACTTTTCCTTGCAAGTCTTGTTAACACGATACAGCCTCCGGAGTGCAATAAGTCACCAATTTTATGATGGAATATTGTTAAGGACATTTCACAGATGAACCCTATTGATTTTCAGCTCACCAAAGCCAGTACAACGGGTGCTATGGTACTTGAAGTACGACATTTTGCCGTTTTTCGAGAAATTTCAGTTTGTTAGCACGATACAGCTTCCGCAGTTCAACAAGTCACCAGTTTTATGATTGAATATTATTCAGGGCATCTCACTAATGAACCCTATTGATTTTCAGCTCACCAGAACCAATACCACCGGTGCTACAGTACTTTAAGTACGATATTTTGGTCATTTTTGGAGAAGTTTCAGTTTGTTAGCACGATACAGCATCCGGAGTTCAACAAGTGACCAATTTTATGATTGAATATTATTTAGGGCATCTCACTGATGAACCCTATTGATTTTCAGCTCACCAGAGCCAATACCACCGGTGCTACAGTACTTTAAGTACGATATTTTTGTCATTTTTGGAGAAGTTTCAGTTTGTTAGCACGATACAGCCTCCGGAGTATATACAGGTGATGAATTTTATGATTGGATATTATTCAGAGCGTCTTAAAGATGAACCTTATTGATATTGAGCTCACTAAAGCCAGTACAACGGGTGCTGTGGTACTTGAAGTACCAAATTTTTGTCATTTTTTGGAGAATTTTCAGTTTGTTAGCACGATACAGCCTCCAGATAGTATACGATTGATCAACTTTATGAATAAGTATTGTTCAAGGTGTCTCACAAGATGTACCCTATTGATTTTCAGTTGACTAGAGCGAGTACAGCGGGTCCTATAAAACTAGATATACTAAATTTTTGGTTATTTTTGGAGAAATTTCGGTTTGTTAGCACGATACATGCCCCTAAGTGTATACAAGTAACAATTTCATGATAGAATATTGTTCAGGGCCACAGATGCGGAAAAGTTAGTTTTAATCTTTAAAACCGTTTATTTTTATTTGAAATTATACTAAATTTTCATAATTTTTTTTCCTGTTTTATATATATGTTTCTCAGGTCTTGTATTATTGTAAATTCTCTCAAATTTTAATTTATTTTGTAGATACCAAATTTAAACTTTTTTGCGGAGCACATTTTCTACATGCTATCACTTTAAACGACCACAAATATGAAGTTTGACAATCCCTTATGCTCAAATATAGTTTCTTTTACTAAAAAATATCCAGGTCATTTTTCTCCAGGAAAAACTAGCTAGATTTTAAAGTAATTTCTGAATTTGCAGATAATATTTGTTTAATGTTATTTCTAATTCGAATACTTTGCTATATGAGAAATTACTGTCGTGTAGAGGATCAAAAATGATGAATATTGGCGTAGTAATTGAGCCCATAAAAAATGCGAGGGAGAGTCAAGGGAGGCAAATATTGATAAAAAAAGTTTGGCCGTATACCTGATGGTGGGTTATGATAGTCCATCATGAGTAACCCACAGGAAAAATATGCCCCCCTATGGGCAAAGCTTGCGCCCATATCTACATTGAAAGTAACAGACAAAAAAAAATGTTGTTGCAAGATATCGAAAAAATGCTGGAGACTAAAAATGTAGAGGGCGCTTAGACACGTACAAAGAAATTTTTTAGCCCCTATAAAAGAAGTATATTTCGCCTAAAAATTCTGAAAATTCAATGTTAAAAAATTACTAAAAAATTTTTCTTAACCCTGTAAATACTCAGAAAAATTCTAATTTTTCTCTCTACTGATTAATATATTTATTTTGAACATTTTGTGGTTAAAATTTTTTTCGACCACCGTAGCTATATACCGAATACGTATATACCTAAAAACATTATCTGGTTCAATTTGAGTCAACTGCTGGGTGGCTCATTTGGGGGGTCCTAAAAAAATTTCAAGCCCATGACGCCTACAGGCACTTCAAATCCGGAAGATCCTCCAAAAATCACGATTCCAGCATTAATATTTAGCGAATGCTTGAGTCCCAAAAAAAGGGGGCAGAGGGGTGCCCCCATATGTTATCGTAAAGGGCTTGACCTGACTATTTGCCCCATCATATTTATAACCCGAAATTTCAAAAAAAAAATTAAATTTACTTGTTAATTTTTTCCCGTATATGACCCCCATTAACCCCCCCTTTTTATGTGTTCTATGTACGTGTCGAGTTGTTCTCTTCAAAACATATTTGACAGTTTTTCGCTATCGTTCATAGCAAAAAAAGCCCCCAGCCCTAGTACCAATGTCGAAAAAAGTCGGTTTTTGACGACCTCTATACCCCACAAAAAGGGGGATAGGAAAGTTTTGTTATATGTTTTTCAAGAGGGTTTGACATGATATGGTGGTTTAGGAATTCGCTCAATCGTTTCAGTAGCTCTTCCTGCTTTTTTGTCATCATTAAATAGTTGAAAAAATTTCATTCATTATATTTTGCCTATATTTTTCCACACACAAGACCCTTTATTATTGGAGGCAGAAAATATTTGTTCATTAAAGTCTAACAAAGTTGTACCCGATGAATATAAATCCTTTCAAAAATCCTGGGATCTAACTTTATTGAACAGGATATACCGTTATTGAACATTGAAAAAGAAAATCTGCCTCCGAAAGCTATCAATTTACCAGACAAGGCTCGTTTGAATGCTGCGTTTTCAAAGGAATCGGGAGCATTGTTGAACGCTATACCGTAGGCCCCGTTAGGTACGCTTTTAGATGACGAAAGTTTCCGTATTTCTATTGGTCTCCGTTTAGGTTGTCAAATTTGTGTAAAACATCGCTGTCGTTGCGGATTTGATGCTGATGAATATGGTAGACACGGCTTAAGCTACAAATTAAGTGCCGGCCGTTTCTCACGTCATTCTGCAGTGAATGACCTAATCAAACGAGGCCTGTCATCTGCAAAGATTCCGTGTTCGTTGGAACCGTTAGGTACTTGTTGAGACGACGGTAAACGTCCAGATGGTATGACCCTCATTCCATGACAACGCGGTAGACCAATTATATGGGATTTCACTTGCACTGACACTTGGGCTCCGTCCCATGTCCGATCCACATCTACTTCCGCAGGCGCTGCAGCTTTACAAGGCGAAACTTTCAAAATCAATAAATACTAAAATTTTGAGAACATTAACACTTTTATTTCTGTAGCAATTGAAACCTCTGGTGTTTTCAGTCATGAAGCTTTAAAATTCATTAAAGAAATCGGTGAAAACATATCTGTAGAAACCAATGATTCAAGAGCAGCTTTGTTCTTAATACAACAAATAAGTATTGCAATTCAAAGAGGAAACGCTTCATCTTTTCTCGGTACGTTTCCCCGTTCTAAGCCTCTAGAAGCATTTTTTATTAAACCTCATCATAAGAAACCTAAATCTTCTACCACTTTCAAACTTTCTCACATTACCGACCCTAAAACATGTGATCTTTCCCTTTTCCAAAATTCTTATTTAACATCTTCATTCTCTTCTTCTGCTAATCAATATAGAATATATTTGATGTCCCATTCATAGGAATACTGAAGAAGATGACTATGCTAGAGAATGATGCGATTCCTGTACGCAATAAATTATCTCTGACCAAAACAAAATATAAAACTGGTTTACCCCCAATAGAGTTGAAAACATCAAATGAAAAGGTAAACGACCAATTAGAAGGTATTGTAGGAATTTCCCATAAATTCCTACAATGGATCTTAATTTAACATTAAGCGAAAGGTTCGAAGTTTAAATCTCCGCGCCTTTTATTCATGTTCACGGAACCAATTGGTACCTCCCGCGCCATAAGCCGCAAAATTACCGCCAACGAAAGGCAATCAGTAGTCTTGGCTCACCTCTTGTGACGATATGATCAAGTGTTGATTCATTGGTTTAAATACATACCTAATTTCGTTTATCAATTTAATGTAACTGCAACAAATGAGAGTGTAAATATGACGTGAAGTGCTTTTCCGACATTGGTCGGTGAATTTCTGTATTGTAAGTACTATTTTTACTAAAAAATTATTGTTTGAATCCGCATGGTCGCCTAGACCGGTTCATCGGTAGTTTAGCGCTGTTGCCGTATCCAATACTAAAGTTTGGTACTTCGTTCTTGTAAGAATTCAAATAGAGGGATTGTGAGTGAGCCGTATTTTTATTACTCCTTTATTCTCAACGACAATTTCAGCGTTCCCGTCAACAAAAGGTTGGCGAGTCTTCTTGTTTTAAAATACTCAAAAACATGTCGGGAAGGAAAGGATCAACCAACTAAACTTAGAGGAACCAGCCAAATATCGCTAAGGCGAATTTCCCTTCTCGTACATAGTTTTTATTGGTCCTTCGAGCCGGATCTAGTCTGTCCCTTCTCGTACATAGTTTTTATTGGTCCTTCGAGCCGGATTTAGTCTGTCAATTTGACATATCCATTTTTGCCTCTGCAGCAACTTGATATATCCATGTCCGCCTTTGCGGCAATTTGATTTCTTGGGTCTGCCTGAACCCTATTCTTCATTTCTCTAATAAACATTCCAAAAAGTTGTTCATTAGACTCTCGTGAGGGCTGAGAAACTGTAAAAAATAAATACTGAAACAGTGATATGTATATAAGTGCGATTTGATTTCTCGGGAAATTAAAGACAGTCCGGCAACAGCGCGCGAAGCGAGTTCTGAATCTAGAATGGTCAACTGCTGGCCGTTTTTACTTCAACGACACCTCGCTCAAGGGGGGTGTATAGGATTAGGAGCCGGTTTGGAAGTGTTTATAAACAGCATATTTTGAAGAAACTAGTGTTTATTTACATGTCGGGTTTTTGTTACCTCAATAATACATGGTATAATAAATACATCGTTAAGTTTGAGGATATTTAATTAATGTATTTAGTTATATTTAGGTACATTTTCTTGCACTGTTAAAAGTAATTGACAGTTTTCTAAATATTAGATATTTTGTTTATCAATTATCTATTTGCGTTTACATGCATTTTAGTACACTGTGAAAAATAAATCACAGTATTTTCTTCATTGTTACTTTGGGTATTTAATTAGTGTATTTAGTTATATCTAGGTACATTTTCTTACACTGTTAAAAGTAATTTACAGTTTTCTAAATATTAGATATTTTGTTTATCAATTATCTATTTGCGTTTACATGCATTTTAGTACACTGTGAAAAATAATTCACAGTCTTTTCTTCATTATTACTTTGAATATTTGATTAGTGTATTTGGTTATAAGTAGGTACATTTTCTTACACTGTTAAAAATAATCTACAGTTTTCTCAATGTTTGATATTATGTTTATTAATCTCAATATTGATTATCTATTTGCGTTTACATGCATTCTAGTACACTGTGAAAAATAATTCACTGTAATTTCTTCTTTATTATTTTGAATATTAATACCGTATTTGGTTATAAGTAGGTTATAAGTAGGTAGGTATTTTCTTACAATGTTAAACTAATTTTCAGTAATTTGCATGCTATTGAAATACTTATCGCATTGATTGGAAAAGCTCTTTGTCTATTCGGTTATTCCATATATTGTAAAAATTTACTCGCTACTTTAGAAGCTTATTTTAATTCAGGTGGAGTTCAACTTTGATTGGTTACACTTTGATTCAATCATGTCGCTAAATCACTTGAAAAATAAAAGAGGGGGTTTCAAATCGCAATTATCTCGAATTGAAACATTTGTGTCGGAGCTGACTGGCTCCGAAGAGGTCTATATACTTAAAGTCAAACTTAAAAGCATATCTGGTCACTATGACAATTATCAAAAAGTCCAATTGGAAATCGTTTCATTATCTAACCCGGACGACGACAACTACTCTTCCGACGATGAGGCCGAGAACGTTGTCGCCGACCGTTTTGAAAGTTGTATTGCTATGCTTGAACTTCTAATAGAAAATAAGCAAAAAGAATCACTCAATTTAAATACTAGGCCAAACGATGTATCTAATGTCGTGTTACCTAAAATTAACATTAAACCTTTCTCAGGGGCTGCATCAGAGTGGCCATCCTTTATCGACCTGTTCACAGCATTGGTACTTAATAATAATAATTTAAAGTCGGAGGGTGAAAAGTTTTATTACCTTAAAGGGCTGTTACGTGGACCACCTTTGGAAATGATTGAGTCCTTAAGCGTAACAAATCAAAATTTGAATATTGCCTTAAATATTCTTAAAAAGGCATATGACGATAAATATAAATTACTGTATTCTTTGTACCAAACTTTGGTGGATCAAAAACCTGTCTTGAAAAGTACTTCGGTCGAGTTGCGCGAATTTCAGATATCGACGCGTAAGACATTTGATTTGATTAAAAATATGAATTTATCGCCGGAAGTAAATTTTGAGTCATTAATAATATTTTTAATGGAGCAAAAACTTGATTTTAATTCAAGACGAGCCTTCGAAAGTGAGCGCAAGCCAGAGCTTATCCCTACAGCTGAATATTTCTTTGATTTTCTACAGCAACGCCAATCAATGTTAGAAAATTTAAATCTTTTTGAAACCAACACTAAGGGTAAATTCAACCCCAAGTCTAATAATGTTTGTAAAAATAGGGTGACATTGGTATCTAGTTTAAGTTCTTCGCAACAGTACCATTCTAGTTCTTCTCGGGTTAATAGACCGAGCTGTCTTCATTGTTCAGACCCCTCTCATCTTATATACGGTTGTTCCAAATTTATGTCCTTATCACCTCAAGAGAGGTATCAGATAGTCAAAGCTAAAAAACTTTGTGTAAATTGCCTGAATAGTACCCATAGTACTACCGATTGTAAATCCCTTAGGAGATGTGCAACTTGCAATAAGTCTCATCATAGTTACTTACATTTTGACAGTCAGAACAGATTGCCAAACAACTCTAACAATCGTAATAATCCTAGAGCCTCCTCTTCCGGAAGCCCCAATGTAACCTCTCTATCCAATGTAAATAATCACCCCTCTCCTATTAATGTACATAATAATACGTCCCCAGATCAAATTAATAGATCTAATTTCATAAATACCAGTTCTGCATCACCTAATCAATCACCTGAACCTCCGGAGTCAGTGAGATATCAAACTGCTTTGACTGCCATGTCAGCAAAAGACAGTATTGTACTATTGCCTACGGCTTTAGTGAATGTTAACGGTTTCAATGGTCGGTGTTTGGCTGGACGAGTTCTTCTTGATTCCGCTAGTCAAATGAGCGTTATTAACCGTGCCTTTGTACAAAAATTGAATTTAGTCTCTCGCAAACAAACTCTTAATATTTCCGGATTAGGTAGCAATAACTACACCTATAGTAGAGAAGTGGTAGATATCACATTTAATTCTCAAATTGCACCTTACAGTACTTTCACTATATCTTGCTCGGTCATAGATAAAATAACAAATAGTTTACCACAATCTTCTATCTCACCTTCTAATTTTAAAATTCCATCCCATATAAAACTTGAGCTAGCTGACCCTTTATTCTTTGAATCCGGTCCAATAGATCTTCTTATTGGCTGTGATTTATATCATTACCTGCTTAAGGGGACCGTACTTAAAACGGATCCTTATTCTCCTTCCTTTATAGATACTCACCTGGGATATGTTATCGCGGGTCCTATCCCTTTGAGAAATGCTAACTCCTCCCAGCATAAACCTAAGTCTGCTTATTCCTTTTTGACGGTTTATAATGATCAAGTCTATCAATATTCTGACCTCCAAAGGACAATGGAGAAATTCTGGGAGCTTGAGGAAATTCCCGAATGTCCATCACAAGATCCCAGCGAGGAATATGTTGAACAACTATTTCGGGATACAACCGTTATCCTACCATCGGGGCGGTATCAGGTAGATATGCCTCTACTCGCAAATCAGAATAAAAAACTAGGCCAGTCATTCGGTATAGCCATCCAACGATTCTCTTCTCTTGAAAGAAAATTCAATGCTAATCCTACCCTTTTCTCTGAATATAAAAAAGTAATTTCAGAATATCTAACACTCAATCATGCTCAAGTCATTCCTCTGTCTTTCTATAACACTGTGTCTAATGATTTCAAGTATTTTATACCCCATAGGGCGGTGATACGTGAGGAAAGCGCATCCACCAAACTTCGGATCGTGTTCGATTTTTCGGCTAAAACCGATTCAGGTTTCTCTCTTAATGATTTAACGTCGAAGGGATACCAAGTTCAGGATAACCTATTCGACATTTTGTGCAGATTTAGATGCTATAAATATGTCCTGTGTGCGGACATCAAAATGATGTATAGGTTCATAGATATCAATCCCATGCAACGCTATCTCCAAAACATACTGCGGAGGGATAACCCCACGAAACCCCTTCAATGTATCCAATTATCGAGGCTTAGTTTCGGACAGAACTGTGCCCCTTTCTTGGCCACCCGAGTCTTGAAAGACATTGCCTTAAATAGTCCCGATTGTCCAAATGCGCAGCAGGCTATTCTTCATCAAACCTACATGGATGATATCTTAACTGGAACCAATAAGGAAATGGACTTACCGGCTCTTTATGCCGAATTGACCAATATGCTTGGAAAACATGAGTTCCAACTTCACAAATGGCAATCAAATTCATTCAAGTTTTTACAGTCAATCGATGAATTACCTAACGCTGAATTGGATCGTAGTTTTGACGATTCGTCAAGCAAAATTCTAGGACTAAAATGGAATCCTGCGTCTGATATTTTACACATCCAAACTGCCAAGTTGGCTGATTGTTCTCATATAACGAAACGAAGGATATTAAGTACCGTCGCCAGTACATTTGACCCTCTTGGGTTAGTAAACAATCTGACCGTGTTTGGCCAACTGTTAATGCAATCGGTCTGGAAATCCCAGATAGGGTGGGATGTTCCCATTTCCGATACATCCATAATTACTCAGTTTAATAAATTCCTTTCTTTATTAACTGAAGCTGCTCACCTCCGAGTACCCAGATACCTATTTAACCAAAAAATTATTACTTCGTGTTCTCTCCACGGGTTTTGCGATGCCAGTCAAAAGGCATACGGAGGGTGTCTCTATTTAGTAGCGATCTACGCTGATAATTCTAGATCCTCTCGCCTAATTACTGCTAAATCTCGTGTGAATCCTTTGAAAATTACTTTGACTATTCCCAAGTTAGAGCTGTGTGCAATGGAGCTGTTGTCCACTTTAGCTCGTAGAATAGCTCAGATTCTATGCATTTCTCTTCACATCTCTTCCATAAATTTATGGTCCGACTCTCAAGTCGCTCTCAGTTGGGTGAAACGGTCTTCTAATGATTTTTCTCCCTTTGTAGCTCGGCGTGTCCTAACCATTCAAAACAATAGTAAAGAGTTTATATGGCGACATGTCAAATCCGATTTAAACCCAGCCGATTTACTTTCTCGTGGTAAATTCTCATCTGATGTCTGGATTTTTTGGTTCGAGGGTCCTCGATTTCTACTTGAATCTAAAGATTTTGATTCTATGGATTCTTTCGAACCTATTGACGACTTGCCTGAAGTCAATAAGGTCAACCTTGCTATAGTCAACAGCGACTTAAACTTTTGGGAACCTATATTTTTCCGATTCTCAAAATTTATAACCTTAAATAGGGTTATAGCCCATATATTCAAATTTATAAACCTATCGAGGAGAAAATTCAGAGACGTTGGTTCGTTATCTGTTGACGATCTCCGAATTGCCCATGATTTTATAATCAAACAAATTCAACATAAACACTTCTTCAACGAAATTCGTTGTTTAAAAACTAACGTTCCGATTGGAAATAAAGACTTAATTCCATTGAACATTTTCTTGGATAATGACGGCCTTCTAAGAGTGGGTGGCCGATTACAATTTTCTACTTTACCTTTCAATCAAAAATTTCCCTTGCTGTTACCACAAAATGATCATGTGGTTGATTTGCTAATAATACGGGAACATCGCCGTCTTGGCCATGGTGGAGCCCAAAATGTGTTAGGAAATTTAAGGCTACAGTACTGGCCCTTGAATGGCACTCGTCTTGTCAAAAAATTGATAAAAAGCTGCATCACCTGTTTTAGATTTAATGCCCAGTTCGCCTCTCAAATAATGTCCCCGTTACCCCTTGACCGAGTGCAAAAATCTCGCCCCTTTTCCAAAACTGGCATCGATTTTGCTGGACCTGTACAAATCAAATCTTCGCGCTTAAGAAAAGCCCCAATACAAAAGGCCTACATTGTCATATTCATATGCATGGTGACAAAGGCGATCCATATCGAATTAGTAAGTGATCTCTCTACCGATGCATTTATCGCCACTCTTAAAAGATTTCTCAGTCGTAGAGGGAATCCTCAGACTATCTATACTGATAATGGTTCCAACTTTGTTGGAGCAAGGAATCAATTACGAGAACTCTCCATTTTTCTCAAATCTTCCGAAAGTATCAATAAGATACAGTCTTTTCTTTCAACTACAGAAATTAGTTGGAAGTTTATTCCTCCGCGGTCACCGCACTGGGGTGGCTTATGGGAAGCGGCTGTGAAAAGCGCCAAATCCCACCTCACCAAAATAATTGGCAATTCGTGCCTTACCTTCGAGGAACTCTACACGGTTCTGAGTCAGATCGAAGCTATCTTGAACAGCAGACCATTATACCCGATGTCAAATGATCCTACCGATCTATCTCCTTTGACACCAGGTCATTTTTTGATCGGAGCACCTTTAACCGCTTATCCCGATCGCGATCTATCTACCATCCCTGTAAACAGATTAACTTTTTGGGAACAATGTACTAAGATGAACCAAGAATTCTGGAAGAGGTGGAGCACCGATTATCTGCATCGACTGCAGCATCGACCTAAGTGGTGTAAAGCCTCAAACAATCTTCAGCTTAATCAGCTTGTACTAGTGCAATCGGAGGACCGTCCTCCCTTGAATTGGCCCCTTGCCAGGGTAGTGGAACTACTAACTGGCAAAGACGGCAATGTTCGTGCCGCACGTGTAAGAACTGTGGATGGAGTTTATATTCGTCCTATTACTAAGTTAGCTCCTCTACCATGTATGGACTGAGTTCTATCTACATTTGGAGTAGAACGTATTTTTTTTTTCTTTTTTCTTTTTCTTTTCTCCTTCCTTCTTGCTTAAAATTTGGATTCTGCTCCTAAACTGTTCCTCTCATCTTTGCCCCGGCCCCCAGTATGTAGGAATTTCCCATAAATTCCTACAATGGATCTTAATTTAACATTAAGCGAAAGGTTCGAAGTTTAAATCTCCGCGCCTTTTATTCATGTTCACGGAACCAATTGGTACCTCCCGCGCCATAAGCCGCAAAATTACCGCCAACGAAAGGCAATCAGTAGTCTTGGCTCACCTCTTGTGACGATATGATCAAGTGTTGATTCATTGGTTTAAATACATACCTAATTTCGTTTATCAATTTAATGTAACTGCAACAAATGAGAGTGTAAATATGACGTGAAGTGCTTTTCCGACATTGGTCGGTGAATTTCTGTATTGTAAGTACTATTTTTACTAAAAAATTATTGTTTGAATCCGCATGGTCGCCTAGACCGGTTCATCGGTAGTTTAGCGCTGTTGCCGTATCCAATACTAAAGTTTGGTACTTCGTTCTTGTAAGAATTCAAATAGAGGGATTGTGAGTGAGCCGTATTTTTATTACTCCTTTATTCTCAACGACAATTTCAGCGTTCCCGTCAACAAAAGGTTGGCGAGTCTTCTTGTTTTAAAATACTCAAAAACATGTCGGGAAGGAAAGGATCAACCAACTAAACTTAGAGGAACCAGCCAAATATCGCTAAGGCGAATTTCCCTTCTCGTACAGGTATTTATACTAACAGTGTGGCATACTCTAACAATACTAGGGGAAATCCGTGTAATTTGGACCACCTAAGCAGAAATTAAGATAAGTTTGATATTTGGGGGAAAAAAATTCTTGTTTTTACCCATTAATTACAATTGACATTCCATTTCATAATGACGGAACTAGGAACAATTCGAATGAAAAAAAATTATTGCAAGTTGAACATCGCGAACAAGGCAACAAATTTGATGACCACTGCGGCAGTTCTCATTTGTCTTTGGATGACATTTTTCCTCGTTGATTTTCGTCTTTTTGCCCTCGTTCTCTTTCTTCTTTTTTTCCTTGTTGCTTTTCTCCTTTGTCGCTACTAACTTACGTTTATGTGTGTTTGTTTTGGGCGTTTGTTGGATTTTCAACTGTTCTTTATAAGGTGTTGCAGTTAGAAACACTCTTGAGACATTGATCCGTCGTCCCATTGATATCCCACTTGATGACGGTAGAGGATGAATTATTTCCACTGGGATATAATACTGGTTCTGTGTAGACTGTTCGGTTTCGAGGTCGCCTAAATTCGTTGTTGATGAGGAAGATTCAGAAATTTTTAAAGGAGTACTTTCCAGAATAGATTTTGATGTGGATGGGGCCAATACAGAAATTTTTGAGAAAGTATCTTCTTGATGCACAGGATGGGATGTGGAAGGAGAAGATTCAAAACTTTTGAGGGAGTAGCTTTCACGACAGGTTGTGATGTAGTTGGAGTACATGCAGAAGTGTTTGCTTGATGTACAGGATCTGATGTGAATGGTACAGATGTTGTTATTGAAGAATTTTCTTGCTGGATAGGTTGTGATTTGAATGAGATACATGTAGAAATATTTAAGGAAGTATTTTCCATCAGAACTGATCGTGATGTGGATGGCTGTGTTTTATTTATAAGCAAATTTATGTTTGCTGGTGAAGGGGAAGTAGCAGAATCAGTTACAGAAATGTTAATGTTATTTTCATCTGAATCAATTGGTCGTTCGGATACTGTCGCAGCTGCAAAATCTACATCGCTGTAGACAAAACGGTCAGGAGGCTATAATCCTGTTTTCTGAAAACTGTTCATAGCTGTCTCCATAGTAGCTGCTCTGGGAAAAGATTTGCCTACTAGACCGCTAATACTATCAACACTCAAACATTTACCTGGTGTATCGTATAATTTTGAAGTTATTGCGGAAGCGAAGAAAGTATTTAATGGTTTAAAGAACCCAACATCAAGGGGTTGCAGCTTATGTGTGCAATGTGCAGGAAATGAAAGCATGATAACACCATGATTACGAGCTAAATCTAATGCTCTCATACTCTGAGTATGACTACTGTGTCCATCTAATACGATTAACACCTTGTTCTCTTTAGATGGTTTGGCATACTTAATAAAATGATCCAAGCAGTGATAAAATCCATCAGTATCCATCCACCCTTTGTCTTGACATTTAAATAAAGTTCCTGGAGGTGCTCCATACGTTAAACTATCCTTCATACGCTTCCTGGCAAAAATAAGCATTGGAGGAATAAAGCTTCCAGTCGCACTCATTGCATACATGCCAGTAACATTTTGGCCTCTTTCGGATGACGTTATGGCGCCTAACTGATGTTTCCATTTTTCAGCAATTATTTTCTGTGGTTTCTGGACAACAGTGTGGGATGTCTCATCAGCATTGAAAATACGATCTGCGGAAAAAGCGTTTTCCTTTATTATTTTTTCGAAAACCTCAAAAAATTTTATAAACAACAGTTTTGTTGAATCCTGCAGCTCGAGCTAATGACGTTGCTTCAGAGAGACGCAGACTTATGTTTGGATGTCGTTTCATGAAGCCTGCGTACCATTCTTTACCAGCTGATTTTTTTTCGTCATTAAATCTCGTCCTAATATTATTCTTCTCGGCTATTTCGTACGCTAGTTTCATCAGCCTTTCACGTGTTAGTCCACAAAACATCCGCTCCAACTGAAGAATGTGATTAACAAGATCTTTTTCCACTGCCGGAGGTAAATCTGTTTGCCTTTCGATGATATAATTGCTTCCAGTGGAATATTTATTTCTGTTCCCCAATCTTCTTTTTAACGTTGTTTTTGGAATTGAAAATGCTTTTGCAGCTTCATTTATACCCAGTTGTTTTAAATTAGCAGCTTTCATTGCAGCATCCATATTTTCTGGTTTCCGTTCACCATAAACTCCTTTACTCTTTCTCTCAGAACTCGTTGACATCCTTAAAAAATAAAATAAATATTTTGCAATTGAATACGTGTAATTCGGACCAGAACCAAATTACACACTAGAGATTGGACCAATTTACACGATAGTAATATTTTCGTCATATTTGTTTTTCTAAGTAAGCTAATAAACCTATCCACTTTTTGATCATAGTATGGCTTTCGTAAATATGTACGAATCAACCTAATATCATTGATATTTTAAAATATATACTCACTTCGTAGAAATTCAGACACAAAAATAACCTAACCTTACAACACAACACGTGCTACAAATGAACTTACTGGCAATCTGTGAGTAACTAACTGATTCGATTGACATAGGTTCCTGAGTGCACCTCGGTTGAGGAAGGTTTGTAACGAATTAGTGACTCCGTTTTTAGAATTATCGAATTGGTCCGTTTTACACAATGGTCCAAATTACACGGACTTCCCCTAATACAGATAATTTGTCTGATGAAGATGATAACGGAAATGACGCATCAGTAGCCGATTTGAGTGGAAAGTTTAATGACGAACTCTCCAGAACAGTAAAAAATGGTAGTAACCTCGCCAATAAGACAACTGAGGTTGGATCCAAAACATCTGATGTGACCAATGGAGTGAAACCACTAAATACAAAAGCAATATCAACCAGAGTTGAAAAATCTAGTAATAATGTTTCGGTGACCAAAAAGAAATGACATTGCCTCCAAGAAATATCAAAATAATCCCGATGTTTTGCAGTCAAATTCAAAATTGGAAGAGAATGAAGACGTAGAAAAAAATAATGGGTCAGAAGTCGATAGGGTCGTAGTAACTGAGGAATCAATAAAGATCAATTCCCGTTCTAAAAATAATCCTAGAGTTAACAACTTCTATTCATACATTTTATTTTCGATCGGATGGAAGGACAAAAGGACACGTCTAAAAATGATGTAGATAACAAGGAATATATTAACAAAGTGAACCAGACCAATGATCTATCGACATCAACCAAACTTTCTAAAACCGCAATATCTCCATCCAATTCAGTAGCAAACAACATCAATTCAAATTCCTTATCACGCTAATCAAGTGAGAAAGACAATCATAGAATCCGAGATTATTCGGACAATGATAGTAGTTGCGAAAGAGCTCTTAACAATATCTCCACAATCAGATCCATAAAGGGTATTCCCCAGAAATCTTTGGGTCTCAAATGCCTCAAAAATAATGGTAACATATGTTCCATGAATAGTATTATACAATGCCTATCAAACACAAGGTGGCTATTAGAATATCTAAAGAAAGACGCATACATTAGAGATATTAACATAAACATATCTAGCATGAAAGGAGCACTAATTAAAGTATTTGCTGAAGTTATTCAAGAGCTTTGATCTGATGATGGTTGAGACAGAGTGGTTAATACAGTATCATTAAAAAGTCAGATTCAGCGATTTACTTCAAGGTTCATGGGATACACTCAACATGATGCACAGGAGTGTATTCGTTACCTATTAGCAGGACTTCACGAAGATGTCAACAAGGAATATGAAAAACCAAAACCGATATTAACAGAAATTGATGACAAACTTAGGAATATTGAGAAAGCACAAGAATCTTGGACAACTCCAAGATTGTGGATAACTTTGTCGGTCAATTAAAATCAACACTCAATTGCATACACTGCGTTCACTGTTCAGTTACCTACGATCCCTTTTGGAATTTATCCCTTTCCATACCTCAAAGAACAGGTCAATTACGACTTTCACAATGTTTAGATTCGTTTACAAGAGAAGAAACACTCGACGGTGATGAGAAACCAACATGTTCGAAATGTAAGGAACGAAGACGATGCACTAAATCATTCTTAATTCATAAATTCACCTGAAGCGCTTCTCGCAGACAGAAAGATTTAGTGGGAAACTTAATGTTGCAATAGATTTTCCAATAGAAGGGCTTGATATGAGCCATTACGCGGCTGACAATGTGGCACCTTGTATGTACAACCTCTACGCTATATCAAATCACAGTGGAACCACTTTCAATGGTCACTACATCACTACGTTACGACATCCCTACACGGGACAGTGGCACGAATATAACAATTCAAGGGTGCTATTAATATAGTGGAAATCTTTAGTTAGTGGAGAAGCATATGTTCTCTTCTATGAACAAGATTACACAAAGTCCCACCTTTAAGTTTAATAAATTTTTTTTATTAGTTTTTAAAATGTATATTTTCTTTGTGAACCCATGTCTTATTTGGTTTTTCTGCAAAATTTATTTATATATACATTGTATTTTTATTAATGCTTACATCAATCTTAGCTTCAATTGTTTCACTGAATTTTTCCCAAATAACAATTTTTAGTTCCATTTTGTAATAAATATCTTTTTTCTGTAATAGGAAACAAATTTTACATTTTATCTCTGTTGCCAGGTAACAAAATACAACTTTCCACGGAATTACTTTTTTCCCCGGGAAAAAAGTGAGTACTTTTTTTCCGGATATATATACATATTGATAAAGGAAGATATTTGATTTTAGAATATTTTATGGAACATAAGTTACATCTCCTCTATATCAAGAGTCAGAGAAAACTCGGAATCAGACATTTTTTAACTTTATATTTTCCAAAATAACTACTAAACAATCACTGAGTTCGCAATTATTGAATCAAATCACAGTTTTCCTTAGCAACGCAGGCCTAATTGTCGCTATAACTACAACAGCTTACTAGTTTAAAAATTCAAATTTCATATCGATAACATTCTAACTTCAATATATTGTAATAATAAGTTCTTTCACTATTAAAACGTCGTTTTTCCTGTCACAGAAAAAAATAGTGTATTATACACGGGAAAAATGTTAGATTTTAGCTCTCGGTTTTTTGTCTCCCTCGAGCTAAAATCTAATATTTTTTTCCCTTGTATAATAAATAACTATTGTACTTACAACATTGTTTCAGAAGCAACAAATATATTATTATTAATTTAAACATAATCGTGTCTATTAAAAGCTTCTTCTTGGTCGACATCTGTTTTTATGGATCATGCGACACGTCCGGATTATCAGCCTGTGTCATAGCTAGTTCGTATGTGTCAATGTGTATCGAAGCTATACTTTTTTGTCCTCATTCGATGGCTACAAATCTCGTTGTCCTATAATGAAGAAAAATGAGGACTTCGGCTTCAGCCATTCATTATAGATCTATATCCAATAGGATTAAATACTCTCTATTCTCGGATACGAACTATTCGATTATCTTTTTTTGGGTAATTCATACATTTGTTTTAGTATTTATACCGGGCAGGTAAAAAGCAATCGAAAAATATGAGTTTTAATCAAATTTTCTCTCGTCTTATCGAAAGATAACTTTTCAGTTTGCATTTTTAGAATTTCTAGAACATTTTAAAACTTTTCAAACTACCGCAACGACACGGTTTATGCTAACAAAAATCGCAACTAACTCAAAGAAAGAAGAAAAAACAACTATAGAAAAAAGTTTGAAAGTTTCCGTAATAAAACGTTTGATCTGTTGCTTGCTACTCAGGATATATTGAAACTATTTCGAGGTTCTGGAAAGTTGGAAAATGTAATCGACGGAAAACTAACTCCGAGGCAGATTTATGAACTGTCCTAATGTAAGAAGTTGCCCTAGTTCGGTTGAATACGTGTTCAAGAAAATTATAATGACAGGTAATCTGGATGTTCAGCATTTGCAGATGTAAACTGAAACGTCTTTCAAAACTTTCAGGAGGAAAATTAACGGGCCCTGAACTCGAGAGGCAGAGCCCCTTAATTGCAAAAGTCTTTTCCAGTTTGTTAACGTTCACAAATTGACACGTTTCGCACTGAACTAATACTACTACGCCAAACGAGAGAACTTTGACTCTAATGTGTGTTGCCCTTTTTTCATTTTTTCCCTCCTATCCTATAAGGATTGAATTTCGCTCATTTGGAAGGAAATTTGAGTTAAGCACTTCTTCAGATTCCGATAGGCCACTTTGGACCTTCTGTCGAACAATAACTGCTTTCATAAAGACGCAGTCAAGTTAAATAATTGTTAACAATGAAGATTAATTTTTTAAATGAAAATAACTGTTTCTAAATTATTCAACAATATAATGAAAACATTATCGGAATTCTAAAAAATTGACAAATGTTTCGATATTACTAAATATCATCATCAGAAGAGAATGACTGAAGTTGACTTAATATACAGGGTGGGGCACCACATACGGCACGGCATCTGGTGCTCAAATCATAACAATTTAAAAAAATATTTTGATATGCATATATGTACATTTTAAAAATGTTTATAAATATACAGAGTGGTTCAAAAAATGACGTCATATCAAAGTTATATTTTTTTAAATGGAAGTTGTCGGAGGACGTTATCTTCAGTTCAGACTAGAGACTCTGAACTGATAGCCATTACGGCACTCTTGAAAAGACCCAAGGAGGTCGAAGCGCGTCAGTGTACAATGCCATTCCGCTATCAGTTGCGAATCATCACAGATGTCCGTATCGGCAAAATTGTTGATCGACGTCACGGTTTTCGAAGGGGATGTAATTCAATATTCTGCGTGGTATTAGCCAGGAATGTAGTTGTTTATCCCGTCGAAGAACGGTCAGGCTAATACGTCGAAATTATTGAAATTTCTACAGAAAGCAGGTGTAGTAGAAAATCGAAATTTATGTTATATATACATGTATATATATATATATATATATATATATATATATATATATATATATATATATATATATATATATATATTAATACAGTTCCTCTATTTAAAATGTAAAAGAAACATTGAAATAAGGGAAACTATTTATATTTGTATACAATACTTTCGCTACACACTGTATTATAGGTATAATCAATAATTTTGAAAGATTCGGTATACAAATCAAATGTGACATTTTAATTTTCGGATGACGTTTATGTAGAATATATTTAATGATAGACAGAATTATATTACATTTTGGAGAATATATTTGAAAATTTAAAATACAGATGTCTCTGCTATCAGAATTACAATGATAATAAGAGAATTCAAATCTCTCTTTGTTATAGGGAAACATAAATTAGTATTTTTTAAAAAAAAATTTTTCGTAACCAAAGGGGAGGAGATTTATTTATTTGAAAAAAATTAGTTAGTTGTGTTTGAAATCCCGAAGAGGCAACATCGTAATTAGAGTTGTCTCAATTTTTGGTAGATAGTAGAAGTTGTATATTTATACAACCAAATTCAAAAGCCAATTCATTATAAAGCCAGTGCGTGCATAATTCGAATAAGAATTGCATCGTGTGTAGTGAATGTGTTCCAGATTTCTAAATAAAATTTAGAAAGTTTCCTGAATTCTAAGATCAATTAGAATTGTACGAGTTGTCCAGTTATTAGTTGGTGAGTACGATCCAGTTTATTTACAATAATTTCTCGAGAAATAATAAGGCCTATTTTTAAATTAAATTTGACATAGATGCATCTATTAGATTTTTGATTGCAAACAAAATTAATAAATCATATAAGGAAATTCACATAAGAGAAGAAAAGTTTTGAACTAGAAAAATTTCAGTGAAGCTTGTTTTTGACATTTATCCATATCAAGATTCAGATCGACAATTGGAACTATTATTAAACGTTTTCCATTAGGTTAATTTATAGCATATAGGTTGTTAATTTTAAGTTTCGTAGAAATTACGACTGTTGTTTCGTTTGTGATAAGTTTGGGGGACTATTAATTTGTTAATTTGTATTTGAATCTAGTAGTATAATGAAGAATTTTTCATTCCTACTCACTATAGTCTTTTTATAACATTATTTCAGAAAATTGAACATTTTTCATTAAATAAAACTGTAGATCAATTCAGTGACAGTTGGTAATTTTCAGTGACAGAAATATTGGAAACGTCATCAGAGATTTAAAGTGCCTTTTATAATATTAAACATACAGTTACTATAGGTTCTGACCAATAGTGAAACAGATAATTTGGAGATACGTAAAATTTTAACCAATTTTGAATAATTAATTTTTTTAACAGTTTGATTCCACCTTGAGAGAAGAGTAATAGGTCGATTACACATATAAATTCATTTTAAGAAATACTAAATTAATATTTATTAGAGCCGGGCATATTTTTGACAACTACTGTCAAAGTAGAAATTTCTTACATAAGGTCTTGAGTTGTATGTACAAGAATTGTCGCTGCGACAATATATATCAACGTGAGGTGAATTGAAATTTATCTTTACAGGAAGGATTACATTAAAATTAAATAATCAAAATTCATCATATAGAGAATTGAATATATTATAATTTGTCACCCAAACGTGGGGCAACTATAAAATAATATTGAATATATAATATATATATATATATATATACATTCCTTTCATTGTTCTTGGGCATCAGGTAAATTATTAACCTGATGCCCAAGAACAATGGAAGGAATTTATATACAAGGTTAAAGAAAAACAAATAATTATATATATATATATATATATATATATATATATATATATATAGGTAGGGATAACGGGGATTTCAGTCCAAGGAATCAACGCTAAGATCTTTTATTTACAAAATGCCGCCAAGCTTTCGTGTCCTTTTGACACTTCTTCAGGGCAATGTAAAATATTTTAAGTAAATTCAATATAAATAATCATTAAAAAATTTGTAAATATAAAAATAAATATAATTATAATATACTTGATGTCAAAAGGACACGAAAGCTTGGCGGCATTTTGTAAATAAAAGATCTTGGCGTTGATTCCTTGGACTGAAATCCCCGTTATCCCTACCTATATAGCATTTTTCAGTCGTTATATAAAAAAAAATTTTTATATATATATATATATATTCATTTATGTAATTTTCTTGTGATAGGTTCATTAATATACTATTAATTTTCTGTCATTCTTGACGTTTCGCCTTAATTACAAGGCTTTATCAAAAGATTTTAATTTCAGTCTACAATCGTAATTTACATTGGATCACACTGACAAACAATTTACATTGAAAATAGCACACAAAAGTAAGGGTACATATGAATATAAATATGAAAAAAGTACGTACCTTGACAACCATCTTCTTTGCACGATCATCAATGTTTAGTTCAAGTATTTGACTTTTTTTTTATTATTTTCACTGAAAACAGCTTATTAGAATTCTTCAAAAATTCCATGACCAATTGCGCTATACACGAGGAAATTGGCGAACCCATTATATATATATATATATATATATATATATATATATATATATATATATATATATATATTTGATAAATTAATCCATCAAGAGAAAGGAAATCAGCATAGGATGAAACAGGTATTATTGCACTAGAATTAATTTAAAACAAACATCCAGTATATTGTTATGTAGTAAAACAGCATTATCATATAAGCTATTTCAATGATCTAAACACATAGGCATCAATAACATAAATTTCAAATAAAGAACTAAAGCAATTAAAAAACAAACTGTAATTGTCATGCAACATACTGTATATAATAATATTTACAATAATTATCTTTTAAAGTGCGCGGAAATTTAAGTAACAAGTGATATTGTGAAGATTTGCCAGAAAAATGTTTAATAAACCAACAATATAAAATCTTTATCTTTGATTGGTTATCCATGACATAAGACATAATAATACTAAAGCAATTTAAGAATTTCATAAGAAAAATCAAGACACCATATGTTATATAAACTTATTAGAGTATAAACAGTTTGATAGCAACGGAGGTTAGCAACGAAATTTATTGAAAACGATTGAAGGAGATAGATATTTGATTAAAATGGAAGCAGACATGTAATAAAATTTGAGAAACTAAAATAGAAATTAACAGGGAAAAATTAGAAAGTTTCTTGAAAGGACCATATCAAAACCTCCAAAGGAATTAACAATATACAAATAACCCAAAATAATGCATTACAAGACATGCAAATTGGAGATACGATGAATGAAATGGATACCTGTAATACATTATGTGATATATTAACTGAATTGGACACAGATAAGTTATTTCATTTATAATTTCTTTTGCGTTACAATAAACAACTGAACTTACTAATATTTTATGTGTTTGAACGTTTACAAACATGGTAGTTTATTCGTTTAGTTATAAGTATAGTTAATATAAACTTACCTGTTTTTAGTATTAGTCACAGTTTACAAAGATATCTTTGAAGAAAAGCTTGATGATTTAGTCACACAGTATATAGTCAGTAACATTATAATTCTTCATCTCCTTTTCAGAGTAACTAGATAAATTCACTATTTGATATAATAACTATTTGAAACATTAACTATAAACATTTATTATAGGTTATAATTACGTTTAATTATGAATAATATACATACTACCATAGATAAATAGTTTTAATACTACTAAAATCATCAAGTAATATTTTAGATTGAGTCGTTATTTGTTTTCATTTTTCATATCACATATCTACGTTCTTTATTTGATATTATAAGCAAGTAAGAGATGTCGATATTTTTTTTATATCTTAGCATTAAATTCAGAAAACATTCTATGTTGTTTAAATTAGACAACCAATAATACACCATTCAATATACGGGTGGATTATAGTTGAATGAAGCTAGTGCCGGACTCACCCATTATAAATCAAAACTAAAACAAATTTTAAATAGAGTCTCAATAGTCGGGAGAATAACATTTATGTTTAGAAACAAATCATAATCAGTGGCGCAACATAATAAATTTAAAACTAAAGAGCATTCATCATAGTACAAATAATTTATTAAGAGTTAAAAAAAGAAAGACTAGGGAAATAAATAATATAACAATTTTGATGAACCCAAATGCGTGGCATTTATATATTGATAAATAATAATCTACAACAATATATATATAGCGCAAGTGGTCATGGAATTTTTGGAAGAACATGTTTTAAAAAACTCCTCTACAGATTTGATTTCCTTCAAACGCTTCGTAGATGACTGTATATTAGCTCTACCGGAAGATCAAATAACCAAGATACTTCAAGAACTTTAATTCCAAGATTCAATTCAGGCATGAGTTAGAGGAGAATAGTTGCATTAATTTTTTAGATTTGACACTAATTAGAAACCAAAACAGTAATAACATAAAAACTAAACTTTACAACAAACATACATGGTCAGGTAGATACTTAAATTTTAGTTCTTACCACACTAGGAGTCAAAAAGAGAGCGTAGTTATTGGCTTAATAGATCGGGCCATAAATCTAACTTCTCCTGATTATCGGCCAGAAATTTAAAAAAAAAGTGGAAGAAATACTCGTACAAAATGGTTATTGGCAAAATCTCATTAGAAAAGTTCAAAGACAACGAACAATAAAATATTACAATAATTTGAAATTTAAAACCAATAAAATAGACAGTACCTCACAAAAATATATAGCATTGCCTTACGCAAATGGACTATCGGAAAAACTAAAATACATTCCAAAAAAACAAAATGTTAAAGTATGCCATAAGTCACACTATCGTATATCAACAGCCTTTACATGTTTGAAATGCAAAAACTCCACTAAAAAACAATCAAACTTGGTATACTCGGTCTCTTGTCTTAATTGTCCAAAAAAATATATAGGAATGATAACACAATACTTGGAAAATAGAACAAACTGTCAGAAATACACGAAAAATGCGTCGACTGCACTCCATAAGCATGAAATAAACAAAAAACATGAATTCGATTTTACAAACACAAAAATTATATATGAAGACCAAAACATTACTAAAGTTAAAATCAAAGATATGATTGCCATTAAGAATGAACCCGAAGCACTAGATGACAAGAAAGATATAGAGAACTTGATTAAGTTTACCATAACCTTTTACATGCAGGCTCATAATTTGTGCATAATAAACCAACAAAAAAAAATAATATTCCTCCGTTTATATTATCGTATACTGACAATTCGCAAACAACGCCAACACACAGTGTATGGAATTAAAGTAAACTCTAATTAGCTGTTATCAGTGAAAATAATAAAAAACAAAAAAAAGTCAAATACTTGAACCAAACATTGATGATCGATCAAAGAAGATGGTTGTCAAGGTACGTACTCTTTTATATTTATATTCATATGTACCCTTACTTTTGTGTGCTATTATCAATGTAAATTGTTTGTCAGTGTTATCCAATGTGAATTTTTATTGTAGACTGAAATTAAAATCTTTTGATAAAGCCTTGTAATTAAGGCGAAACGTCAAGAATGACAGAAAATTAGTAGTATATTAATGAACCTATCCCAAGAAAATTACATGAATGAATATACAGTAATGGTTCAAGAACATTCTTCCAATATATATATATATATATATATATATATATATATATATATATATATAAAATATATATATATATAAAGGATATATATATATATATATATATATATATTAGTTAAAATATATTTTCGAATAAAGACTTATCAAACTTGTCGTTTCGCTCTTATTTTAGGAGCATTTTCAAAAGAATATGTATAAATATTAAAATTAAATTACATAAAATACAGTTATTGTAAAAATTATTTTGAAAAAGTCAATAAAATGTCATGAATGAAGTGTCAATAGTAATAGAATACCTACCTTAGATATTTACGCAACGATATTATGTTGGGAGTGATAAAAATAAATTAATTAATTAATTTGTAATAAATTTGACTCAAGTTTTTTATGTCTTGTTTGTCATTTACTGATAATTTATCTTGTTTTATATATATCATTTCTTTGATTTTGAGTTTTTGATAATTTGTGTCTTGTGTTAAAATTTTTGTGTTTTTGAAATCGAATTAATGATTTTCGTTATGTTCATGTTTGTGTAGCGCTGTAGATGCATTTTTAGTGTATTTATGGCCGTTTATTCGGCTTTCTAGATATTGTGTAGTCATTCCTACATAATTTTTTGAACAGTTTAAGCATGGTATGGAGTATATAACATTTGATTTCTTATTATTTTTAGTTTTGCTTTTTAATTTAGTAAATAGTGATGATAGTGTATTATTTGGTTTATGGCATATTTTGATATTATGTTTAGATAATATATATTTTAGTTTTTCTGATAATTGATTCTATATATATATATATTTTTTTTTTCATGGTTCAAAGTTGTTAGTGAATTTGGTTTTATATTGTTGTTGTAGTATTTGTATGTACGTTGTTGAATAATTTTATTTATTTGATTTGAAGGATAGTGATTATTTTCTAAAACAATCTTGAGTTTTTTAATTATTTCAGGACGATATTTAGGTGAAGTTAGTTTTATAGCTCTATCTATCAATCCTATAATAACACTATTTTTTTGTATTTTTGGATGGCATGAATTATAATTTAGATATCGTCCTGACCAAGTTTCTTTTGTATATAATTTAGTTTCAATTTTATTATCATTGGTTTTAATTAGTGTCATATCTAGAAAATTTATATTATTGTTTTTTTCAATTTCTATGGTAAATTGTATTTTAGAGTTAAAAGAATTAAACATATTGAGGAATTCATTACATTTGTCTTCTGGAATAGCAGCTAAACAGTCGTCAACATACCGTTTGAAGAATAATATATCAAATTTTATATGTTCTAATACTTTTTCTTCTACATATTCCATTACAATTTGTGCTAAACTAGAGGAAATTGGAGATCCCATTGTATAACCATTTAGTTGTTGAGAGAAAGTATCATTATATTGAAAATAATTATTGATTTGAATAAGCATAATACCTTCTATAAATTCATCATAGGTAAGTGATGTGTGTTGTTTTATTTCAATCCATTTTTCTTTTAAAACATGTTTTATTAAGTCATTTGGGATATTTGTGTACATTGAGATAACATCTAAGGATATGATTTTATAATTATTAGGAATATGTACTGTATCTAAAAATTCTTTCAGCATAAATGAATCTTTTATATAAAAATTATTTTTAGTTAATTTTGATAAAATGTTTGTTAGATATTTAGATAGTTTGTAAAATGGTGATTGAATATATGATACTATTGGTCGCATTGGTAAATTTTGTTTGTGTAATTTGGGTAGTCCATATATTTTTGGAGGTATTGCATTATGTGTTTGTAGTTTTTTTAGCTTAGTTTGTATTAATGGAACCATTATTTAAAAGATTTTTTATTAATGTATTGTTCTTGTTTTGAAATGAAGTGGTTTTGTCTGATTTTATTTTTTGATAAACATGTTTATCATTCAATAACTCTATCATTTTATTATTATATTCATCTGTGTCCATTATTAATGTTTTATTACATTTATCTGGTTGTAAAATTGTAATTTGAGGATTACATTTGATGAATTCTTTAGTTTTCTTCAACTTTTTTTGGATGTTTTTCTGAGTTTTATTGATTTTCTGAGTTTTATGATGTCGTAGTTTTATTTTATGGTTAGTGATAACATTAACTACATCAGCCCTAATATCATCTTTTATTTGTTCTGATTTATGCATTATAGCAGATTCAATACTTGCAATGTATTCTGTGTATGGTACTTCATTTTCATTTTTATATGGAAGTGCGAAATTTTTACCTAATGCTAATACTTCTACTATATCATTTGGTATATATGTGTTAGAGATATTTTCAAGCCATTGATCAGAATTTATTTAAATTGTATCTTGTGTGGAATTATTTACTAGTTTATGAAACTTTTTTAAATTATTTTCCTTTATTTTTTGAAACTGTTCCTCGTATTTTATTTTTTCTAGATTCCAAAATGTATTTATTAAGACTTCAGGAATGCTATTTTTCAAATTATTAGTTTCTTAATTGATAGTTTTTTTATATTTTGAATTCATTCAGTAATATTTAGATTTAAAAGTTTTGATTTTGTTGTGTTTATAATATCGTTGAATTTCTTTCTAAGGTACGTACCTGTTACATTAATATGTGATATATCAAAATTCAAAAAATTTGGTTGGATTCCTGTGTTTTTACATCTCAATAGAAATATACGTCTATTTTTTTGGTTAGCAAGTTTCCTCAATGAATTGGTTATGGATTTCATGGATGTCACAATTGTTGTTCCATAATTCTTACGTATTTCTTCATAGAATGGCATGTTTTGTTTCTTATTTTGCACTTTAGACACATGCAAATTATATAAATTATTCACTTATGTTCTTCAACCTTCCGATAATATTTAGGATTATATCTTCTTGGGTTCAAAGGTTGTGGTATGAAACAAATATATTAGTTAAAATATATTTTCGAATAAAGACTTATCAAACTTGACGTTTCGCTCTTATTTTAGGAGCATTTTCAAATGAATATGTATAAATATCAAAATTAAATTACATAAAATACAGTTATTGTAAAAATTATTTTGAAAAAGTCAATAAAATGTCATGAATGAAGTTTAGCACAAATTGTAATGGAATATGTAGAAGAAAAAGTATTAGAACATATAAAATTTGATATATTATTCTTCAAACGCTATGTTGACGACTGTTTAGCTGCTATTCCAGAAGACAAATGTAATGAATTCCTCAATATTTTTAATTCTTTTAACTCTAAAATACAATTTACCATAGAAATTGAAAAAAACAATAATATAAATTTTCTAGATATGACACTAATTAAAACCAATGCTAATAAAATTGAAACTAAATTATATACAAAAGAAACTTTGTCAGGACGATATCTAAATTATAATTCATGCCATCCAAAAATACAAAAAAATAGTGTTATTATAGGATTGATAGATAGAGCTATAAAACTAACTTCACCTAAATATCGTCCTGAAATAATTAAAAAACTTAAGATTGTTTTAGAAAATAATCACCATCCTTCAAATCAAATAAATAAAATTATTCAACAACGTACATACAAATACTACAACAACAATATAAAACCAAATTCACTAACAACTTTGAACTACGAAAAAAATATATATATAGCTCTACCTTATACGAATCAATTATCAGAAAAACTAAAATATATATCATCTAAACATAATATCAAAATATGCCATAAACCAAATAATACACTATCATCACTATTTACTAAAATAAAAAGCAAAACTAAAAATAATAAGAAATCAAATATTATATACTCCATACCATGCTTAAACTGTTCAAAAAATTATGTAGGAATGACTACACAATATCTAGAAAGCCGAATAAACGGCCATAAATACACTAAAAATGCATCCACAGCGCTACACAAACATGAACATAACGAAAATCATGAATTCGATTTCCAAAACACAAAAATTTTATCACAAGACACAAATTATCAAAAACTCAAAATCAAAGAAATGATATATATATATATATATATATATATATATATATATATATATATATATATATATATAAACAAGATAAATTATCAGTAAATGACAAACAAGACATAAAAAACTTGAGTCAAATTTATTACAAATTAATTAATTAATTTATTTTTATCACTCCCAACATAATATCGTTGCGTAAATATCTAAGGTAGGTATTCTATTACTATTGACACTTCATTCATGACATTTTATTGACTTTTTCAAAATAATTTTTACAATAACTGTATTTTATGTAATTTAATTTTAATATTTATACATATTCTTTTGAGAATGCTCCTAAAATAAGAGCGAAACGTCAAGTTTGACAAGTCTTTATTCGAAAATATATTTTAACTAATATATTTGTTTCATACCACAACCTTTGAACCCAAGAAGATATAATTCTAAATATTATCGGAAGGTTGAAGAACATAAGTGAATTTATATATATATATATATATATATATATATATATATATATATATATATACTCGTATATATATATATATATATATCTTCTTGGTCTAGCCAAATATAATTATTAAATATCAGGTATGCATCACAGGAAATGTAATTTATCTCATTCTGACGTTGATATTTAGTAATATCGAAACCATTGTCAATTTTTTAGAATTTTAATAATTTTTTCATTATATTGTGGCATTATTTTGAAACAGTTTCATTTATAAAAGTTGCTTTTTTATTTTTAGAATAAATACATCGAAAATTACTTTTTGCAATTTGAAGTTTTGTTTTTATTTTCCATAACTTTTTCATAATTTTAACATTATATACGAGGAGCGTTACAGAAGTAATACATTTTAAACAGCAAGACGAAAGGAATATCTCAGAAACTATGAATTTTCACAACAATAGAGAAAAACGATTTCTAAATATGGTCGAGCTGTTTTACTGCAACAACCATCGAATTCAAAAATATTAAAAATAAATGCGTATATTATAATCAACCGCAACTCACTTGATGATTTTAGGGTCAAAATACTCCATAATTTAAATCTAATGCCTAAAATTTCATTCGATATAATCTCTTAATTACACGAAAAATCCAATTAGCAATTAGCGGTATTATATTTGGCTAATTGCCTCTTCCACTTTCCAGATGAAGAGTCAAGTCTTTTGATCTGGCCGCTTTAATTGAAGTTGGATCCGGGGAGGGTTTCGAATTAACTAAAGGACTTTAATAATTGTGAATGGACTCTCGGTGATACTCTATGCTTAAGAAAGATTTCCTATTCGCATTCACAGGAATATTTTGCTGGTAAATCGTATAAAATGTACCAGAAATTGAAATTTCGAGACATTGGACTACACACAAACTACGAAAACTGTGGAAACAATGTTAGAATATTGGAGAATGTTGATTTGTATGTATGAATCTCAAAATTAATGTACCAAAAAAATAATACTTTGAGACTATGGATTACACACAAGACAAAAGAATTGTCGCAATAATGAAAATTTTTTAAAATATTGCAAAATGTTGATTTTTATGTGTGGATCTCGAAAGTAATGTACCAAAAATTAATATCTTGGGACTATGGAGTACACACAAGATACCAGAATTGTGGCAACAATGAAGCAGTGCTAGAATATTGCAAAATGTTGATTGGTATGTGGGGATCTCAAAAGTAATTTACCAAAATTCGAGAATATGAACTACATACAAACTAGAAGAACTGTGGCAACAGTGGAACAGTACTACAATATTGCAAAATGTTGATTTGTATGCATGGATTTTGATAGTAATGTACTAAAAATTAAGACTTTGAGACTATGAATTACACACAAGATACAAGAATTGTGGCAAAAATTTAACAGCGCTAGAATATTGCAAAATCTTGACTTTATTGTGGATACTCAAAAGTCATGTAATTGTTAAACATTCCATAACTACTGATATGATGTTGGTAATTTAGAATAACCGAACTGAGGAACTAGAAATAATTTTAAACTGGAAAGCTTTTTCCGCGCAATTACCCTCTTATTATTTAAAAATATTAAAATTTAACAAAATGATCAAGTTTTAAATAGTGTACCGGCTTTTACTGTGATTGCCTTTTTATTTTATCGAGACACTGAGTATAATTTGAACTAAATTTGATTGAAAATACTTTCTTTTTAGATAAATAATCAGTTTCCTTGGTTAGAACTTAATTTTTATTGAAAATTCCGCACTCTAGATTCCCCATAATCATCAATTTTGTGTCTTATTCCTTTTGGTGCCGTCGTTAAAAGTAGCTAGAGCGGGAAACTCATATTTATGGCTGGAAAAACTTTTCTTATTTGAAAAAAAAGTATTCCGAACTCCATTTAGCCCCAACATTAACTGTCCATTTGGAAATTTTTTTTTGAAAAGGGATAACCTTGTTAATTGAAGTTTTTAGGAATATATTAGAGCAAAGCGTAGCAAATTTTTTTTAAACGAGAGTATTAAATATGAAAATCTAATCCGGTATTTGGATTCGGGAATGAATTCATGTTTATTATAGAATGAGAACCACAGAAAAGAAGATACAAGCCAAGAAACACGACAAAAATTTAAACCAGAGTATGAGGAAGTAGTTACCTGTATAATGAAGTTATATTACGAGATCTAGATCAAATTCACAAAAATACCTTCACCAGTTCTCGATTTATATTTATATTTATTCCAATTGGTCAATATTATTACTGCTAGTATCGTCATTTCTATAATGTGGCTATTTTGATTTCTTTCAACTGTTTGCTTAAGGCTGAATCTTCAACTGGATTCAGTTTTCATTTTAATATTGATTCAACCATTACTGTATATTTCGCGCTTGTTTTTAACTGAATTTGGATTGTTTTATTTATTAAAAAACTGTTATGATGAATCAGTATATTAGAGAATTTGAAGTGGACTCTATCAAAACATATTCTATTAATACGGATATTGAATGCTCTCACATTTTGAATGTAAATAAGGAAAATACTAGACTTCAAATATACGCAGTCTATCTATAAACCTAAATGAATTTAAGATACTCCTACAGAGTATGGATTGTGATATGGACTGTATAGTTCTAAGTGAAACTATAGAAATTCAACATACAAGTTTATTTGATATTGTAAACTACAATCTAATTTATAATCAAAGCAAATTCAATCAGTGCGATGGGGTTGTAGTCTACATAAAATCAGATTACAACTTTTCATATGATATCGTAGATCTTTTTAATAATATTAAGTTATTATAAATAAAAATTAATTTCCAGTCAAATAAAAATATTATCAGTAGTAATACCACAAGTGATTGAATTTTTGCGATAAGTCTGTCGATTCATTTTTGAACGAAACTGAATTGTTTCGAGAAAACACTACGAGTCCGCAGGACGAGTGGTGTTTTCTCGAATCAATTCAGTTGAGATCATAAATGAAAGACAGACTTATGAGATAAATTCAATCACGAGTGGAATTTTATTAGACTATTTCACAAACAGAGTGAAAGTCCTTCAAAATAATAGCTATTCTCTCGACAGGCGTTGCTTCATCTAATAGGTATTTTCGTTCATCGCAAAATCTGGTAAATTGCTTCCAAATGTACTCCTTCGATTTCCTCGTATTTTTCGGTACATTTTCATCGATTTTTTCGTTGATTGATTCGATAGAATTCATCCCAAATCTACTCATTTTTGAATGCGTGCACAGCGTAATCACTTATATTTGACGTTTAACTGTCACATGCACTGTAAACAAATCTGAAAACACCGAACTTGATAGGCCAATCAGAGTCAAGAGTCAAGTTTGGTATTATCGGTAAGCCGAACTTGACTAGAGCTTCTGATTGGTTCATTTCGTAGGTGAGTGAAATAGTCATCATGAGTATGTACAGAGATCCAGCATCTGATGCACCGAACATTTGGAAAATTATTTGAAGCAGTTTAGACACAACAGTAATGACATGTACATTTTTATTGGAGACTTGAATATTGATATATTAAAATCAAATGATGATATAACTGATAGCTATCTAAATGTTCTGGGCGAATCTGAATTTGTATCAACTATTAATAATCCCACAAGAGTGCAAGGTGAAAACAAAATTTGTTTGGATCGTATATTTCTATAAGCAGAACAGAGTATGTATGAAAATATTATTCCAATAGTTCTAAAAACAAATATTACAGATCATTATACAACCATTTTACAAATTATTTTGGAAAACAGTATAAAAAGAAACGAAAATGAAAGAAGAGTAGTTTTTATTGATGAACAAAAAATTTAAAATGAATTTCGTACATTAAACTGGCACCACGTGTACTCGGTCCAAGATCCAAATATTGCAACATCAAAATTTTCACAAATGGTCTAAGAAGCTATAAAAAAATGTACTTATATTCGTAACAGGAAAAGAAAAAAAAATAGCGCCATGGTTGACAAATGGTCTCTTAAACTCCATTAACCAAAAAAATAAGTTATTTCAAAATACACTAAAATATCCAAATGATAAACGACTGCAAACGGAATATAGAAATTATCGAAATAAATTAATTTCATTAATTAAATAAACTAAATACAATTATTTCTCAAAGAAAATAAACGAAAATAAAGTTGATCCGCAGAGTTTATGGAACATTGTTAAAGAAATTAACCACACCAAGAAAGGAAGAACATCTATAGATAGAATATTGCTAACGAATTTAGTATAAAATTCAAAGAAACAGGTAAAACATTAGCAGAAAAAATGATAAAAGATAAACACTATAAACCAGTCCATAATCTTATTTCAAATACCTTTGTCTTTGCACCTGTACTTGAGCCTGAAATTGAAACTATAATACGAGAGTTGAAGAATAGAAGAGCTACAGGAATAGACAATGTTAAAACAGAAACACTTAAATTAATATCGGAGTTTATTTCTAAGCCTTTAAAATATATATTTAACAAATGTATAGAAGAAGGAATATACCCGAATAGTTTTAAAAAGTCAATAGTCATTCCCTTATACAAGAAAGGGGATGCCGTGGATATAAATAACTACAGGCCCATTTCTTTAATAACTCATGTTTCAAAAATATTTTAGAAAATTATCAAACACCGTTTAATGTCTTATCTTGATAAATATAAAATCATTTCCAACAATCAGTACGGTTTTAAAGAGAAAGTGTCAACGCAAGACCCCATCCTAGCATTTACATCAAAAATTACTGAATCTCTCAATGATAGTAAGCCATGTTTATGCGTATTTGTAGACCTTTCTAAGGCTTTTGATACTGTTAGCCATCCTCTACTTTTGAAATCACTAGAAGACATAGGAATACGCCTCAACTCCTTAAAATTCTTTTAAAGCTATCTGTCATACAGACAGCAAGCTGTAAAAATAGATGATATATAGAGTGATAGCGAACTTGTCGAATTTGGTGTCCCCCAAGGAACTGTACTTGGCCAGGTACTATTCAATATATACGTAAATGGCTCGTTTTCATTGCGATGCTCAGGACATATTCTGGGATTTGCTGATGATACCGCAATATTTTATGATTCTGGTACATGGGATAATTTGAAAGCAAAGGTTGAAACTAACTTCTGTCAAATAAAAAAATGGTTAAAATATAAATTATTAACAATAAATATTTTAAAAACAAATTACTTACCTTTTTCATGTAGCTCCTGCAGCTCCCCAACTTTCAACGAACTCTGGATGAGTACTAATGAACCATTTATTATTTCACCTGTAAAGAGTATAAAGTATCTGGGGGTGAATAAAGACCAGCATATGAAATGGAAATCTCATATTGCGTTTCTGGTTATGAAACTTAGGAGTATGCTACATAAATTCAAAATACTCAAAGAGTTACTACCTGTGCATATTCTGAGAACCTTGTATCATGCTTTGGTTGAAAGTCATCTTCGATACGGAATCCTAAGTTGGGGTAGCGCATTTAAAAGTCACTTATTTCCACTGGAAGTTTTACAACGGCGATTTTTAAAACTTATTTACTCTAAAAAAGCTGTTTATCACACAGATGATCTCTATTCTGAGACACAAGTGATGGATTTAAGACAACTTTATTTTTACAATTCGAACATTAGGTATTACATAAATAAACAAGCAGCACAACTTCCGTCCCACAACCATAACACCCGTCATCAACATCTTTTTACAATCGCTTTAATGTTAAAGACTCCAACACAACATATTTTCCAATTTTTAGCACCCAGTCTTCCACAGCAATTAAAAAATATCACAAATCCCAATAAATACAAAAAACTGCTAAAAAAACACATATTTGAGATTCATAGGCAAATCATAATAGTTCTGTTCGAAAAATCACTCCTTATTTTGAAGTTTGGGAATTCAATGTGTTTATACTGATCCATTCATGTTATATTTTTGCATTCAATGTTTTATATTTTATAATACTTCAAGTTTAATGTATGTATGTGATGTTTTTTCCATATATTTTTTTATTTTCGTGTCCCGAAACAAGTGTGTATAACACTTATTGGGTACCGCTTTACTCGCCACCTTGTTAATGACATAAATATGCAACACATTTGAGTGTATAAAGCTTATATATATATATATATATATGTATTATGACGGAATTAGTGTATAGATGTTGAATCTAGAAGGATTATAACTTTATAAGAGACTTTATACGTAGTGAAAATGGAATAGAAAAATGTGATCTAGCAGCATGTGAAAAATTGCTGGAAAATACTTTGCAGTCTCTAAAATATCCGCTAGGGGTGGAATGAACACTCGAAAACATAATACTTCAAAAAAACATATTAAAGGTGTCCTAAAAATACAATCTTTGAAATCTTGAAGAGATTATGAAAAAAATTAGTTAAGGAGATTTTTTGCCATTATTCTTCAAACAATACGTGGAGAAGATTCAAACTTATGAACAAATGTATAACTTTTTCGTTTTTTAACCGATATTAAGGATTTTAGCTGCATTTAGAAGAGTTTTTCTATTTAACAAGATGGATAACGAAATTAGATAATTTTGTATTCACTCGGAAATTTCAAATGTAAATTGAAGCATTTTTTAATTTTTATATCTGATATCGTGAATCCCTTCTCATCAGAATTTAAAAAATGTCTCATTACATTTGAAATTTCCAAGAAAATGGGAAAATTGTCGACTTTTTCACATAGCGTTGACAAAATTGACCAATTTTGTTATTTTTGTTAAGATCTTATTAAAGAGAAAAAACTCTTGAATGTCGCCAAAAACGTTGATATCGATTTAAAAACAAAAAAGTGTTACATTTTATTTTTAGGTTAAACCTTCCCCCACTCCTTATTTAAAGAATAAGGACAAAACGTCCCTGTCTACATTTTTTCATAATCTCATCAATATATCAAAAATTGTATTTCTAGGATACTTTCAGTATGTCTTTTTTGGAGATAATCACAGTATTATGTTTTTAAGTGTTCATTCCACCCCATAGCAGATATTTTAGGAACTCAAAAATATTTTCCAGCGATTTTTCAGGGTCATTTTCCTGAAGGTATTTTTTAAAGATGTACCATGACTATTTTTTGAAATATTGCTGACAACCGGCGTTCTTAGTTGTTCACCCTGTATTTGCTGATTAGGCACAGAAACATCTATAGGATATCATCTGGAATGTTTGAGGTATATTATTTAGAGGTTTAAGTAGTCTCCATAAAACATCTAAGAGAATACACTGTATTATTTTTGAAATGTTGCATTTAGATCATTGGTAAGATGTAATTTTTTACACATTGCATTAACATCGACAATATGTTAAAAGGCATTTCAGAATGTAACAGAAATGTTGTTTTTAGTTCGTTATAAAGACTTCTTGAGGAAGTACTAGTAACATCACAGTAATGTAAAAAGGCAGCGCTTTAACATCGCTGAGAAGTTAAGTTGAAAGATCACAAAAGTTAACATCCACAAGCTGGGCATAAGCGGTTGTATAGATGTGCATGTGATGAAAACCAGAGGAAAAAAAGGAAGAAAATTATCACAATATGATGTTGAATTAACATACCTGTAATATTTATTTGCATAGTGGGATGCTTCTAAAGGTATGATTGAGTTATTTCAATTATTATTTCTAATCACATTTACTATTCTCATGATCTTTTTATCATGCTATTTATAATATTTGAGAAGAAAATAGCTAATTCCTCTTATATTTCTTTATTTATATATAGTTCTGTCTACTGCTACAACTTACGTGCCATTAACTTAATTTCCAAACCTCTCATATCAGTTCAATATACAGACATAAACAATTCTCAATTTTATTCAAGCGAATGATCTTAACCCAATATCATTATACCTACATTTAAAAATTTGATGGCTAGGACAAGTTCAACTCAACTTAGAATCTACCGTCTGATAACTCAAGTGGTTGATGATTTATGGCCTTCTTATATTTCTAGTCCCACTATGCTTATACTCTGAAATCATTATATATTGTATTTACAAGTGTCATCTAAATTCATCCAAAATATTGTACTATGTAAACTATCATGCGGTTTTTCAAAAGCTTACGGCATATAATGTCATCCCATGCTCTTTGCACTTTTCCTGTATTTGCTTGAGTACATAATAGACGGTTAATTATTGGTGTTTTAAATGGAACTCATGGTGTCTAGTTAATTCCACTATATAATAAAAGTTATTGAAAATTCCAAAAAAATGACAATTGTTTCGATAAATCATATCATCGTCAGAATGACAGAAGTTACATTTTATTTGATGCCTAACTTATGTTCAGTAATTATTTTTGGATAGACCGAGAAGTGACCTAGCTTGTGATTGACTTAATATATGTTAATAGGAAAGAGAAGAAGATGTGATATTACAAATATTGAAGCTTAGATATTATTAGTCCTATGGAGATATCAATAACTTTTATTATATTGTGGAATTAACTAGAAACCGTGAGTTTCATTTAAAACACAGATTCCACGAAGTAAGGGTCGAGACAGTTAATTTGATTAAAAAATCTTCAAGAGAAGATTTGACCCGACTGTACCAGAAAGTACTACAAAAATGTTACAAAACATAACAAAATATTTGGTTTAACCAAGAATGCCTTAGGAAAAAGATAATATCAAATTATGTGAATATAAAATGTCACACTAAAACACCACAAGCACAAAAAGCTACAAAATGTGCTCAACGAGTTTGGATGAAGGGAGAATGTAAGAAATGGTTCAAAGTTAGAGACTCCTTAGACAACTACATAAAAGTTGTACATCCAGAACTCACATTCCAATTACATCCAGTAGAATTTGACTGTTTGGATGACAAAATTAGAGAAAGTGTTAGCACGATGAAGCATAAGAAATTTAAGAAACAAGAAAAAAGCTACAGAATCTTGAACGCACACAACATAAAATTCAATACTCAAAACATCATGAAACTGTAAGTACCTACATACCAACACACTTTGCACCACGATATGAAAACCTTTCAGACACTAATTTTACAGAGAGTGAAATAGAATTTTCAAACAAAGGTTTAAAGTACAGCGTACCACCAAAATTTACGAATAATATTAAACAAATTATAGCTACAGAGTAAGAAATAGCTTTAAAATATAATTCAAATAATTTTCTTTATGAGAAATTAAAAATTGCTAATTTGGTCAAAAATATTGAACCTTCAAAAGTTAAACGTCAAACATAAAATGACATTACAGTTTTAAATGCAATGAAAAAGAAGATAGAAGATAATAACCTAACAGTTACAAAATCTGATAAGGGGAACAGAACTGCCATTTTGACGACTGAAAATTACAATTCCAAAATATATAACTTTATAGAATCTAGCGATGTAAAAGTTCTTAAAGCAGACCCAACAAAAAAGTTTTCTAATAATGTAAGGGATATTGTTAATAATTCAAATGATCTTTTAAGTGATTACGAAAAGAGGTCTATCATACATAAGAATCCTAATTGTCCACAATTATATGGAACCGTTAAATTACATAAAATAACGAAACCAATTAGACCTGTAGTTTCTTATGTTAATGCTCCTAATAATATATTGGCAAAGAGGCTCAACAATATACTCAATAGTTACGGATATGAATCTCAGTACTCAATTAGAAATTCCATAAAACTAATCAAAAAGTTGAAAGCAATCCACTTGCAAGATAACTATAAACTCATTTCGTTCGATGTAACTAATATGTTTACTAAAATTCCTCCTAAAGAATGCCTAATACTTGTAAGAAAATTACTAGAAAATAAAAATATTAATCCAGGAATAATATCAGATATACTTAATTTATTTGATGTATGCATTAATCAGAATTATTTCACTTTTGACAATAAGATATATATTCAAAATGAAGGTTTACCAATGGGAAGCCCTATTTCACCTATTTTAGCTAACATTTTTATGGACAATTTAGAATTGAGGATCTTTGAAAGTAATATTTCCAAAAATATTTTATTTTGGTATAGATATGTAGATGACAAATTAGCTTGTTTTATGGGTAGTGAACGACAATTAGATGTATTTTTCAACCACATCAATAATTTACACCCAAAAACTAAATTTACATTAGAAATTGAAGAAAATAGCTCAATCAATTTTCTTGATTTAAAAATTCAAAGAGTTAACAATGTACTTGATTATTCAATTTACCGAAAACCAACACAGACTGATGTGACAATTCCATTCAATTCCAATCACCCTATGTCACACAGACTGGCGGCATATAGTTCAATGATACATAGAGCTTTTTCAGTTCCTATGAACAAATGTAATTTTGATAGAGAGATTAATACAATTAGACAAATAGCAAGATCCAACGGTTATTCATTAAATATGATAAATAAGCTAATTAGTAAAAAAGAGGAAAAAGTGGCATTACAACCAATATTTCCTAAACAAGCTTATGAAATAAAAAGTTATAAAACCATCACATATGCAGGGAGTATTTCTAATAATATTTCAAAGATAATATCTTCAGCAACGAGTACAACAATTTCTTCTAAAACAGAAAGTAACGTTAGTACAAAATTGTTAAATGTAAAAACAAAGATACCACTATTAAAGAAGTCAGATATATATATAAACTCAAATGTCCAGAATGTAATGCTGTCTATTTGGGTCAGACCCTTAGGAATTTTGAAATCCGATACAGTGAACACTTACGAGCATACAGGTTAAAACAACCAGATAAATCCCACTACGCAAAACATCTACTTGACACCAATCATTCATTGACACCTAACACAAAACTAGAAGTGCTGCATATTTGTGAAAAGAAACAAGAACTGGATTTCCTTGAAGAATTGGAAATTAGAAAACATTTAAGAAACCCACAATATGAAGTTGTCAATGAACAGTTAAATCTAGGGAGTTCTCCACTAATAAACTGTCTTCTTAAGTGATAATTGTAAAGATCAGCAGATATAGTTTTCCTGGTCTTCTATATCATTTCACAGTTATACTGATCTTAATTGAAAAAATGATATCCAGGATATCACCATAGGGCTTATAATATCTAAGCTTCAATATTTGTAATATCACATCTTCTTCTTTTTCCTAATAACATATAGTAAGTCAATCACAAGTTAGGTCACTTCTCGGTCTATCCAAAAATAACTACTGAACATCAGGTAGGCATCAAACAAAATGTAACTTCTGTCATTCTGACGATGATATTGATTTATCGAAACAATTATCAATTTTTTTACAATTTTCAATAACTTTTATTATATTGTGGAATTAACTAGAAACCGTGAGTTTCATTTAAAACACTAATATGAGCAGATTCCACGAAGTAAGGGTCGAGATAGTTAATTTTTTTGGTTAATTTTTGATTCACCTCTACGTATACTTGAGAACTATTTCAAATAACCCTGTATTCGTTTATGCAACAAACTCGCCCTTGTAGCAGACAATTGTTGAAAGTCCTTTATTATTTCGTCATCAACATCGACTTCCATTTCCAAGGATAACGTCTCGAATTGCTTTTCTACACGCAACCCTCTAAATGTAATTACACGAAATTTTCCAAGGGGTGGTGAGATTTCTTGGTTCGAGTTTTGTTTTGTCGTTGTTTACTCGATCCCTTACCTTTGATTCTTATATTAGATCAAATCTACACAGCAAAGAATGTGGGTCATGAAAAGTTTCTCGGTTAATTCCGTCGTAGTTTCCAAAGTAATTTTCTTCGGTGTGTTGTGGCTTTTGTTTTCTAATTATTACACCAGTTTGGAAAACAAACACTTGATGAAGTATAAGGTTTTAGAATTGATAACCGGAACCAACGAAAAAATAACTCAAACAACCAACATCGAATGAATACTAGTTTTCGAAATTAAAAACTCAAAAAATATTGTGTTTTTGTGATATTCATGATAACTACTTTATATTTGAAGATTAAAAGTTAAATGAGTTTATTTGAAATCTCAGTAGCGAACGTGTCAAATATATATCAGTATAGTTTCTATAACACCACTCTGTAGTTATTTCTAATTTTTGTTTAAAAACAAACAAAAAGAAAATTCTATTCTCGTTTGATTTAACGTGCTCTCCGATGGATAAAAATGTTATCCATCACAAAAGGAAAAACTTCTCGGGGTGAAACTTCAAGCAGCGGCGCCACCATCTGTTTAACTTTGATTTTGTCAGAAGAAATAACTGGATTAATCTCGGATGATGTAGCGGAATTATAATAACAGTGTGTAGTATTTTTTCAATCCCAAAGAGTGGGTGTTATGATAGGAATGGAACATTTGAATAATAAGCTTTGAAATGAATTATCTGTATATGTATATACTACCAAAACTGATATCTACGGATATCAGTAAAACTTTGCGCCATGTACACGTCTCAAGTGACTCTAGAAAGAATAAAATTCCATTTAATAAACAATTAAATTACCTAATCAAATTTAAATAACAAAAAAATTTGAAATCATGTAAAGTACCATGTCGTATATTAAATTTATCCACCTTTTTCTATTTTCAATTGATACTTACAAAGAAACATTCCTCCAAATAATTCTCAATCTATTGACTGAAACTTATTCAGATAAAAATTTTATATATACATAGTTATTTTCGAACTAATTTTAAGCTGATCTAAAAAATCATTTGGCAATAAAAAAAATTTATAAGACTTGGTCTAATTTTTGGTATAAGGCTGCAAAAATTGGGCCAAATCTTATAAATTAGAAGAAGAAAGAGATTGAATAATATAAGTAGTTATCGACCAATTATTTAAAGAATATGGATCAATAATAGTCATATCAGTACTTTTCGAATACTTCATAATAGGATTATTTATTGATTTCACCTAGAAAACCACAACTAAAATGGAAAACCTTCTGTTCAATTTTGAAAAAACTATTCAGATTCCTATTTTAGAAATATGATTATTAAACTATACATAAAAAAAAAATTTAACTACTGAAAGATGAAATTCGAGACCGACAACCCAGAAATTTAAATCTTTCACATTTTAAAACATCAAACTTGTTAATATTGTTACAAAAAAGTTCTATAAATAACAAAATATACGTCATTTAATAAATAATTACAACAAAGGAATAATTTTGGATTCTGTGTCATTCAATCTTTGTATAGATGAATTGTTTTCAGTGATCAGTACTGGATATATACAATTAGACTCGCAGACGATACAACCATTATTTATGAAATAGATAATTGGTATGATTTGAAATAGTTGAAAATGATCTAAGATTAATTAAGGATTGGTTTCATCATAAATTACTTACTCTAAATTTTGATAAAACATATTTGCCATTTCTTAATTCTAGACCATAAGAATAGCTTCACATATTTTCTAGAAGAAAACTAGAGATTATGCTTAATAAATTCAAGTGTTTAAAAAAATAAATGTATCATGAATCATGTCAATACTTGCAGATATTGTACTACGGTCTAGTGGAAAGCCATCTCAGGTATGGCCTATTGTCTTGGGGATGTGCTTCCAGAACATTTATAGGTCCCTTAGAGACTATAGAAAGAAGCTTTATTTAGATTATTATGTCTAGTTCCAGCATGTGCCCTAGTGACGCACTGTATAATATGAAAAAAATCTTTGCCTCAAGGAAATTATGTTTTCTGTGTGCATCTGTAAAATATCATACTATGAAAAATAAAGTTAACTTACCTGCACATACATAGCTATACAAAAATAAACACTTTTATGAAGTTCCTATGATGACGAAATCTTTATGTCAAATTCTTCCTATTAACACAACCAAAAGTTTTGTGAAATTAATATCTGAAATATCTCTTCATTCTCTGCAATGTCTATCCACTTCATAGATTTTATGTATAATTATAGTGTTTCCTTATTTACAGAAACATATGTTGAGGTAAATTCGTTCATCTCTGGCATACATTTTTTAGTATTTATAATTAACAAATTGGCTTTCATAAGTTGTTCGGGATACTAATGTTCAATTTGGGGTTAATACTGATTAACTGATTATAGAATTCATTTTTATAGGAGAAATTTATAACATATTTGAAAAACGTATTTAAATTTGACGTTACAAAATGGCAAATGACATTTGTGTTGTGACTTCAACTGACGCTATGGTGAGGACGATACAATTCGATGATTTTAGGAACGGTGCTCGAGAATATAATTTTTAGGAACTATTCGTAAATAGAGCATTCACAGGCTTGCGTATGCATGACGTTGGGAACGACGTCAAGAATAACGCCCCGATTCTAGATTCAGGGCATCAGTGCGTATGAAACTCAATCATCGACCACCACACCTGCAAGAAATGAATCACCGATAGCGACATTGATTCTCTTTCCAAAATATCGAAACCTCACATGACCAACGTGCAACTTTACGAATATTTTTACAAAAGATACAATTTTTATTTTTTAGAACTGAATATCTTTTTAATAAATACATGGAGAATTATCATTGTTGCTACAAATGGAAGATCATACATGAATTATATGGCAAATGTATGCATGTGGAATCCTTAATAATAATAATAATAATAATAATAAACGACTTTATTAAATTTCACCTAATTACAAAATACTACATGCAATTACATAGTAAGGAAAATTACATAAAATCAAGTGAAAATAAAGGGCGAAGTTCAGTTCCTACGATAACAAAAAAGATTATCGAAGACCTGCTCTTCCACTTAACCCTGTCGCTACAAGAACAAAAATGACAGTAACATATAGATAGCACGAGTAAAATTTACATGGCCAAATCAAGACTCGTCACAGTATATGAGACATTGTAAAAAAAATTAAGTAGGGTTTGAATGCTGCTGGTCCAAGAGAAGCTTTTTAAATTCAATTTTAAAGCGCTGTACACTGAATGCTTTTAAATGTTCCGATATATTGTTATACATGGCGGTGATCTGGTAACCAAAACTACGGCGAAATATTTCATGCCGAAATGAAGGATGGGTTAAAAGACCCCTTGTTGCCCATCTCTGCACCAATTCAAGACAGTTGGAGTCTGGTACCCAGTCGGTATTTCACACAGCATCATCAAACTCTCAGGATGTCCTTACAAAGTTTTTAAAAATCTGTTCACGCCACAAATAATTTTCCCCATACCTTCTTCTTAAAGGAAAGTATGGCAACGGCGTTCCACACGTACCAGATTGACCCTCAAATTTAGATGTCCGAAGCAACAACATTTTTTTTGTAAACAGACAGTAAATTTTGAATTTTGACGTCAAAGGTCAACTTAAAAGAAACGATGATTAAATGATAGAAAGTGATTTTTATCTAAACCAAACCAATGCAACAAGTACAGTCCAACTATATATATATATATATATATATATATATATATATATATATATAAATAATATCCAATTTATTATAAGAATAGTAAAATTAATATCTGACAATAATATTTTAAATTTTATCAATTGGCGTGTCCGACGTGAGGCTTAAAATGGGCGAGGAAAAAAGGGCTATGTAAAACAATTTGCTACCAACGCAGGACTTACAAAATCAACACATAAAATTGGAATTGAAGAATTGGATTAACCGAAACAAAAGCAAAATGGAAAGAAAAATGACACTAAGAAATGGTAAACAAGTAGGAGTAGAAAGTGGATCAGATGAAGAGAGAGAAGAAAGAAGACATGGAATGGGTGATTTCCAAATACAATATTTGGAATAAGGGAGAAATAATCAAGAGAATGATGAAGAGGCAGAGGAAAGCGAAAGAGCTGAATCAATTGGAGAACATTAAGAAGCAATCAGAGTAGAGAAAAGGTGGTAGGACAGAATCAAGGAGAAAGAGTTGGAAATAGAGGTCAACCAAATATGATGATGGAAATATTACAAACTATGAAAAGAATGGAAACAAGTAATCAAAGGATCAGAAAAGAATTAAAAGAAGAAATGAAAACAAGCAATCAAAGCATGAGAGAAGAAATGAAAGAAATAAGAACAAGTAGTCAAAGAATGGAAGAGAAGATAGAAGATGTAAGAAAACAATTGGAAGAATCTAAAAAATACACAGAAGAAAGAATAGATGAAACAAAACAAGAAATTAGAAATGAAATGTTAGGAAGACCAATGGAATTGGAAGAAATACAATCAACAGAAATAGAAATTTTAAAGAAAAATGGAAATGAATAGAAAATTGAAATAGGAGAGAATACTAATAAAATAAAAGGGAATAGCGAAAGAAGAATGAAATTAGACAGAGAAATTATGAAGACAAATCAAAATATACCAAGTCTAGAAAAAGATATAACTAAAGAAATACAAATGAATTTTAAGATAGCAGAAGAAGAAAATAACAAACTAAAGAGGGAATTAACAATGGAAATGAAAAATATCCAAGGAAAAGCAGAGCAAGTTGAGAGAAAAGGAGGGAATATGGCATATATTGGGGGAATAAAAACAATTTATGGATCAGCAATTCAAAAACTTGACGGAAATATCAGGAAATTACACACAAAGATATTTATAAGAATTTTGAAAAATAGAGTAAGAGGAATGAATAATATTGAAGACATAAAGGAGGTGATCAGAGATCATTTGGAGAATCACGCATTAATATGGTTTGCTGCTAGAGAAAAAGATATGATAGAATCTACTGATTTTGAAACAGTCTTTTTACAATATTTTTGGGGCGAAAATGCACAATCAGCTGTTAGGGAACAATTATATTTTGACAAATTTTGTGAAAACAAAAGCCATAGTTTATATAACTATGCAATTCATATGCATGCTATGACACAATATTTGGAACCACCAATTCCTGAAGAGGAAATTGTTATGTTTATTGCAAGACATCTTAAGGCAGAATTAGCTGAAACAATTGCGGTACAGAACATTAGAAAACTAAAAGAGAAACGGATAGCAAAAGAAGAGAATAAGAAGAAGGCTGGAAAAAGAAAAACAAATTGAATAATGAAACAAAAGAATAAGTATGATAATTATCAAACGAAAAAAGGAACAGCATGGTAAAGGAAGGATACAAGAACCAAGTTTGAATATAAAATTTATTATTGACAAATTAGATAAATAAATAACGTGATAAGATAGTTGTAAATAATTAGATGAAATGTAGATATAGAATAAGTAGTATAGTATATAGGATATTCTTTTAAAACTTTTTTTTCTCGAATCAATTTTAGATAGATTTAGCAATTAAAATATTGACAGACAATAACGGACATTAACTGACAATTTAAAGGCATTCGACAAATTAATATTAAAAATGAATTGATGATAACAGATAAATGTCAAGGTATCCAGAAATTAAACAACTACAATGATCATAATCCCAAAAGTAATAAAATCAAATAAGAAATGAAATATGTAGAAGAAGTTATTATGAGGATAAGAAGAAAGAATAAGGTGGAAAAGTATAGTAAAATAAATTGATTTGAATTGATGAAATATTATTAATGAAATACAAAATAATGAAATGAATATTTTAACTGAAACAGGTTTATAAAAACTAATGAGACGTCACTGGTAGTTGTTGTAAGCTGCTAATTTCATTTATTTGTTTGGCTTTTGAAAATATTTTTTTTCTCCGAATATTCTGTAGTCATACAAGTATTTTCCTAATTTTTTTTGTTCATAAATATACAATGAATGATGTAACTATTGAAATTTACATTTACCAATTGAAAATTTCATGATTTTGAAATAATATCTCTTCCTATAAATAAATAATGTAATAAAACCCATTTTGTAAAATTTTATGTGACGTTTATGTATGGAACCGTTCAATATGTGATATTTCCTATTTCCTATGCATTGGGATCTGTGGGAAGACTCCAGATGCGGATAAAAAGTGGCCCCCAGGTCAATCTATCCCAAGTAGAAGGTCTACCAGCATTCCTTAACTTCACCTGCTGCCCGCAAAAACCCCTAATGGGTTTTCGGAGCGTGCTAAAGTGCTTTGAGAAACTGATAGCTCTGTGTATTTTCGGACATATTTACAGCTTTGTCTGTTACGCCTCCTTTAAGTGCTTTTTTTTCTCGAAGTAGAGCTCGTGTAAGACTTTATTATTTATACACTGTTTTAAGTGTTAGGTACAGTACAAAACATAATGTTTTACTGTTGAATTAGTGCAGTGAATGAGAGAGAAGGTGTTTGCTTTGAAAAGGTTTCTGTGCCATGTTTGCATTATGAATATGTGAATAGGTTTAAACAAAACAGCACGGCTTTAAAAAGACGAATCAATATGTTTGTAAATGTTTTCGGGATAAAGAAAAAAGAAGAAAAATTATATCAAACGATGAATTTGAAAATAAATTTAATCAGGTAAAACTAAAAATACGGGAGGACATTAATGTTTACCTAATGCTAGGACAGCAAAACAAGCCAACAATTATTTCTTGTTGACATTGAGGAAATTTACTTAGGTAACAAGTAACAAGAATAACTTCATTTTATAACAAAAAATATAAATTGTATGTCAGATGTGATTATTGATTATGAAAGAACATATAATATTCAATACTAAACTGCTTTTGAATTATTCCCCTTGTTTTGATGGTGTTTCTCTGTACTACCATAGTCAAAGGTTACTATTGGAATGTAATGCTGTAACGTACGTCATCTACGAGGTGATGTCGTAAAATGATGGAGACACATAGTTCTGTATGCGGTTGGTTGCGTTGCACGTAGTAATGTGTGAGGATGGCTGTGTGTATGGGAGAAGCAGACAGTGGTTGATGGTTTCCCGCTCTGGCGTCGAGGTCGTCTCGACGAGGCGTTAGGAATATTGACAGATGAAGCAGGATCTGATTTCCGGGGTCATCCTCACCTTCTAATTTCCCTTATTGGCTTAGTGGCATCAACATCGAACTCTCCTGAGGTGTGGATGGGGCCAGGTCACTCGTGAGGTATAAACCCATATGTACGCGGTTGTTTCGCGACTCGGCAATTTCATAGCTTGTAAATCCATGTTTGCGGATAATGGCATACGGACCATCTCGACGAGGCGCAAGTTTTGTGGAACAGCCCTTTAAGGAATTGCTAAGAAAGTGTGTTTTGACCTTTGTCACTCGGGTCATAGTCGGATCCTTTGTATCTATCTCTATTCACATAACTTCTGCATGTCTGCAGATACAAATTGTTCCATTGTTTCTAATGATTCGGCGTGGAAGCTCATATCGAATTTGGTCTTCATCGGCTAGCCACATCTCCAACTATGAATATCCATCTCATAGCGTCTGGAGACAGAGGAAATGGTGCGCATATGGATATGTGTTGAGCCACATCCAGTCGCATGTCTATTCAAAAGTATCTCTTTGATATTCGGTTATCAATTTTATCGACCTCATAGTGTCCGGCTGTGGTAGCATCATGGTAGGAGTAAATAATATCTTTTTTTTTCTTGATCGTGAACGACAGTACATGCGCCCTAATCCTCCTGATAAACCGTGTACCGATAAAGGTCGCCACAGTTCATGAGGTAGCTCTTGTTGAACCACTTCTGGTGGTTCTGGGCATTGATTGGCTCGAGTGACTTCATTATCGGTTCAAGGGACACATCCGAGGGTTATTTTTCTATCATGTCTCTTTCGTTATTATGAGACAAATCGATTTCTATGGTACAGATGCAGAGATCTGGTGGGTTTTCGTCGCTGAGGCAAGGTAGCCTCCATAGGAAGTCCGCAACCACGTTTTACCTGGTGAATAATCCACCTTTAAATTGTATGGTTGTAATTGTAGTGCTCACCGGGCCGAGCCACCAGTTGGCGTCTTCAGGCTTAGCAACCATTTTAGCGGTTGGTAATCTATAATGACGATTGTTGAGGACGTTTCGATATATCTTTTGAATTTGGAGACGGCCCAGACGATAGCTAAGGCCTCTCTCTCTCTCAGTTGTAGAATAGTTTCGTTAGGCATCCGTTAGAAGGCGGCTGGCATATTCGATTGGGAGTTCATCGGCACCCTCCCCCTGGACAAGGACTGCACGGATGGCATAACCTCTGGCATAGGTTTTGATTATGGAAAAAGTAAACGAGATAGAAGTTGATATGCTGTAGTGCCACCTGGTGGCAAGTTACAACAAAGAGGGTAGCACATACAAAATCTCCATAGAAAACAATATATATATATATATATATATATATATATATATATATATATATATATATATATATATATATATTATATATGCTAATTTGCAGGGTTTTTGGTTGGACGGTGTAGACTTTGATATGCTGCAGAGCTACCTGGTGAGGAGTTACAGCAAAAAGGATAGTGTGAAAAGCAATCGCACACTGGTGTAGTCCCTGAATCCGACTCTGTCTAAGCTATGTATGAAAGTTAAAATTTTAACGAATACGCAAGGTTTCCGTCGAACTGTTTAACATTATTTCCTGCAACCAGTCTTATCTAGACAATTCCAGGGAGTCGATTATTTTTGTGAGCCGCAATCTAGAAGGATCCAGAAAAAAGGCATATAAGAGAGGCTACCTACCAACGGAGGTAGTTTATAATTTGATCTCGAGAGGTAAACAGCGAACAAGTAAATATACAAATTAAGTCTAAGCAAATAAACATTAGTGAAGTATTTATATGGATTGATGTAAGTGAATATACTGTGGATCCAGTATGAATTAGTGAATAGTTTAGTGAATAAATAAATTAAGTGAGTAGAGGATACCGTGTGTATAAATTAAATTTATCCCACCCGTCGTGATAAAAACTTTCAAATAAATAAGAAAAACATTACATGTGTATCATAAGTGGGATAGTATGAATAAATAGCTACGTAAAAATGGCCAAGAGACTAAGTGACCTGAAAGTGAAGGAACTAAAGGCGGAATTGAAAAATCACGAAATAACGTTTGGTAAGAAGAGTGAGTTAGTATAAAGACACTGACGTAAGCAACGTAGGAATTGGGGGAGTGCTCTCATAGATCCAAGGAGGGCAAGAAAGAGTGCTCGGGTATTACAGTAAAGTCCTCTCCAAACCAGAACGAAACTACTGCGTCACAAGGAAAGAATTTTTGGCAGTAGTGAAGTCCGTGGAACACTTTTACCAGTATCTCTATGGTAGGAAGTTCTTAATCGGGATTCATGCAGCACTCAAGTGATTGATGCAGTTCAAGAATTCGAAGGCCAGATCGCTAGATGGATTGAACGACTTCAAGAGTACGAATTCAACATCGAACATCGAGCTGGTGTGAGTCACAGAAATGCTGACTCCCTGTCCAGACGTCCGTGCCCAACAGATTGTTCCCACTGCAATAAGGCGGAATCTAAGGAAGTTGCAGTTTCAAGGACTACAGTAGTCAATGAAGAATGGTCACCCACCAGGATCAGAGAAGAGGAGGAGAATGATCCTCACCTAAAAAAAATTTGGTAATTTAAGGAAGAAAATCGGCGACCTACCTTGCAAAAAGTGTCAACATTTTCACCGAACCGATACTCAAGGCATATTGATCTTAACCCCATAGAACATCTTTGGAATGTTGTCCACCTCAAACCCTTAACAAGATATCCCTACGCTTATATACAGCATGCACTATTTCTTGCTGGTGGAAAACACATACCAATTTCACTTTTCCGTCCAACCTATTTAATATGCGAGAAAAGTATTGGTTTACCCCAAAAAAAGTTGGACATTTGAATTTTTTTCTTGAGTTATTTTCATCAACAATAACCCGAAAAAATGGTTTTTAGAAAAAAAATCCTGTGTGTATGTCGTCGTCTTCGTCGTCGTCGTCGTTTTCGTCTGCCACTTTTCGTTACATGTCTCCGGAGTGCAACAATTCACCAATTTTATGATTGAATATTGTTAAGGACATGTCACACATAAGCCCTATTGATTGTCAGCTCACCAGAGCCAGCATAATTGAAGAGTGGAAGTACCAAAAGCACTAAGTACCAAAATCTAAATATTCTGAGTATTTTCTTAAAATGGTTCTAAATGGCGTCGCCAATTCCTCCTCAAAGGTTCTAAGTGCTATCTAATTTCTTAGCTTATATAAACGAAAATAAGATGGCGCTGGGTACTACAGTCCAGGAGGTTTTATGGAGAAAGATTATAAGTGCCAATGTTTACTCACAGTAAAAGTACGTCTTAGTTTGTGTGTGTATTGGGCTGAATTTACGGTGTAATCATGGAAATTGATCCAGAAAAGAATAAAGGAAGGTCTATAGAAGAACAAAGGGAGAAAAGGCATGCTGGAAAGACATATCTTAAGAGAAATAAGACTGAAGTTGGTCACAAAAATCCGCCTAATGAACAGGTAAGAAAGTTTAGGTTATGGCGGGAGAGTGTAGTGATGGCGGGAATGTGTGTAGTAGTTTAGGGAGCTTACACAAATGTTTTTGTTTGAAATGCTAGGGGGACATAATGTTTCGTACCAATGAAAATAAAATTAGTTTGTTCGTGGGATTCCACTTAACTGTGTGCATTCCTTTTTCAGTTGCAGTGCAAATGCTATTATGACTGCAAATAAATAACGTATGAACGAAAGCTTCAACTTTTTGAAAGATTTTATGCCGAAAACTATAAAACTCAAGGCACATATTCAATGGGGTTGATAAATTTAGTGAAAATAAAAAGACGTCGGCATGGAAAGTATGAAACTGCATTGGACAGTAAAAGACAAACAACTATATCGTATACAGTTCCAGATCAAGATGGAAATTTCGTTGAAATATGCAGAAAGACATTTATGGATATTTTTGACGTTACTCAAAAACGTTCAGTTGGTCTAATAAATAATAAGAAAATGGGAGATACCACATTTACAGACAGGCGTTCAAATAATAAGCCAAGCAAATTTACAGATAATGACCGTCAGCTGATCCATCAACATATAAATTCCTTCCCCAGAGATGTCTCGCACTACTCACGTGCCAAATCAGAGAAGCAGTTTTTGAGTCCCGATTTAAATATCCACAGACTTTTTAAATCATTTTTAGAAAAAAACAAAGGGTCTTCCGTGAGCTATAAGTTTTATAGGGGGGTATTCAAAAGCGATTTTCCTAAATTAAGCTTTCATCGCCCTAGAGTTGATACATGCCATACCTGTGATAGTCTAAACTGTGAGTCAAAGCAGAATAATAGTGACGGCACCAAGGCAAAAGCTCAATTGGAACTCCACCATCGGAAAGTGGAGAAAGCTATGGCATATATGAAAAAGGAAAACGCTGATTCACAACTTCCTGGTAGCGATAAATGTTCTATTTCGTTTGATTTACAACAGGTCCTATTTGTCCCCACTTTGACCCATTCGGATATGTTTTACCTGTCCCAATTATCTTGTTACAATCTGGGGATTCATTTATCTGACAACAACCATGCTTTTATGTGCACGTGGCATGAAGGCGTCAGTGGTCGAGGAGGTAACGAGGTTGCATCTACCCTTCTTAAAGTCTTAAATTCTAGTGTTACGGAAAAAAAGCATGGAGTGACAACTGTACGGGGCAAAATAAGAACAGAATGGTAATATTTGTTTTGGTGTTCCTTGTTCTCCATCAAGTTTTTGACACAATAGATTATAATTTCCTTATTAGTGGCCACAGCTTCATGTGTTGTGATAGGGACTTCGCTCTAATTGAGAAAAGGAAACGCGTTATGAAGGCAATAATACCCAATGATTTACACGGAGTGATAACTTCCGCAAAATATGATCCTCCTTTTCAAGTTATTGACATGTCCGTAAATGGATTTTGGAATATACAAGAAGCTGCTGATACGTATCTCAACAAAAAAAATTGAAAATAAGTAAAGCGATAAGAATAAAAGTTGATTGTAATAATCCAACGATTCTTCAAATGAAAGAAACCTTCTCCGATATCGAGGCATGGAAACCAGTCAATATACTGGAAAACGGAAAAGCTCTTGAAGACCTAAAATCTGCAAAATTATCACTTTTACCCCCTGAAAATAAGATTTCTGTGAATAAAAAAAAATCATTAACGTCTATGATTCCTTACCTGGAAAATCCTGAACATATAGCATTTTACAGAGAACTTCTCAACATACAAGAGGAAAGCTTGGGACCTAGTAGCAGTTCCACTCACCTCTAGTTGGTACTTATAACCTATAAATTAAGTGGCACTTAGGACTCATCTTTTGTTATTACTTATAACCTTTGCTAAATTCATAACTTGGCACTAATGCCTTTTCAGTTTTAGTTAAACAAAATAATATTAATTTGAATGTTATAATAAAATTTTTAGCCTAATATTTTATGAGTTACTTCTTCCACTTGTTAGGAAATGTTGTGAATTTTTTCAGGTAAAAAGTACAAAAAATACATTTGATACACTTGTTTTCTTGATTATCTCATATTTATGAATTTGGTACTTAGTGCGTTTGGTACTTCCACTCTTCAATTGTTGCTAGGGTACTAGAAGTACGATATTTTAGTCATTTTTTGAGAAATTTCAGTTTGTTAGACGATACAGCCTCCGGAGTTCATCAAGTCACCAATTTTATGATTGAATACTATTCAGGACACTGCACAAATCAACCCTATTAATTTTCAGCTCACCAGAGCCAGCACAAAGTGCGATGGTACTAGAAGTACGACATATTAGTCATTTTTTGAGAAATTTCATTTTGTTAGTACGATACAGCCTCCGGAGTTTATAAAGTCGCCAATTTTATGATTGAATACTTTTTAAGGCACTTCACAGATGAACTGTATTGATTTTCAGCTCACTAGAGCCAGTACAGCAGGTGCTATAGCACTTTAAGTACGATATTTTTGTCATTTTTGAAGAAATTTCAGTTTGTTAACACGATACAGCCTCTGGAGTATATACAAGTGATCAGTTTTATGATTGGATATTATTCAGAGCGTCTCAAAGATGAACATTGTCAATGTTCAGCTCACTAAATCCAGTACAACGGGTGATATGATACTTGAAGTACCAAATTTTTGTCATTTTTGAAGAATTTTCAGTTTGTTAGCACGATACAGCTTCCAGAGTGTATACAAGTGACCAATTTTATGATTGAATATTGCTCAAGGTGTCTCACAGATATACCCTTTTGATTTTCAGCTGACGAAAGTGAGTACATCGGGTCCTATAAATCCAGATATACTACATGTTCTAAATTAACCCTTTCACTTTGGGTTAATTAGAGGGAATGTAGTTCCGTTGTAGTAAATACGATGCACTCGAAGGACCAAATGGATATTTTTCACGTTAGGAATGATGTATATGATGTAATGAAACACACTTATGTCACTTAGGTTTTATATTATCAGGAAGTTATAATTTATTTATTTTGCGTCGACAATCAAGACTTCACTTATTACTTTTCGCGATAAAAGAGTGTATTTTGCACATACTCCGGTGATTTATTAAATGATTAAAGCTTACGGACACATGGTTGCTCCCCGTATCACCACGCCGGGTGATGATACGACGTGAGTTACTTTGTTGTACCACGTTATACGATGAAGAGCGGCTGGATGTAGGTTAGATGTCGTATTTATATGTTTGCTGACGTAGGATCCACTTGGTCGGGTCTAACCAATGGGATACGAGTATTTTAAAACGTAACGTTCGAACAACAAGTGAATTTGGCAGATATGAAGATGTTTTTTTTGTGGTTTTCAACGGTTTCGTAGATACAGATAACAGAGTTTGGAAGAGAGTTTTTATGAAGAGATAAGATGTCGGGGACTTTGATATGTTCAGTAGAATTTCAGAAAACGTTATTTATCTGTTTTCCTTAGGTGTTAGTAAATTTAAATGACTTTTTTAGTGAAGTGAAGAAATATTAACTGTTGAAATTAAGGATATATTTAGTTATCTGTTTTGGGCATAATATTCGACTTGTAGTATACAGGGGAAATTGAAATAGAATCACGGGAGAATTTGGTAATTAAAAGCCAAATTCGAACACTACATTTTTGGTTATTTTTGGAGAAATTGTGGTTTGTTAGCACAATACATCCTCCGAAGTGTATACAAGTGACAGTTTTATCATAGAGTATTGTTCAGAGCCACAGGTGAGTTTTAATCGTTTATTTTTTCATAAGTTTACGGTAAAAAGAAGGGATTCTTGCTTTTCCACTTTAATTTCTGTAGTGTGTGTTGAACAAATTGTACATCTTTAAAACAAGCGTTTTTTAATTCTATATTTGTTAAAACTATTAAGACGTAAATATGTTTTCTGTTAATTGTTTTAAGCAGCATATTATCTTATCAATTTACTTCCTTGAATAACAATTATTTCTAGTAAATGAAATTCAAGAGATCGCGCGTCGCGTCGTTTAGAAATTCCGATTTTCTCGCCAAACTTTTTTTTTAAATTTCGACATGCAAAACTCACATAAAGTACACCAACCACTCCTCCGTTACTAAACTTTTAAATTATAGAGCCGATACGGCGGACGATTTCGGCCTGTTTATGCACGTGCCGAACATGACAAACCACGAAGAATGGGCGTAAGATATACTGAGCGAAGCAAATTACGTTTTCTGCCAAGTAGACGTATCGACTGCTCGGATTTTAAATGATATACTCTGTTCGTATATCATTCAATCGATATGTTAATACTTGTAATACATTTTTTGAATCAAACTAACCGATTCTAAATAATTCAACAATATATTGAAAAAATGGTGAAAATTCCAAAAAATTGACTGAGTATTGTTTCGATAATCGTCAGAATGACAAAAGTTACATTTCATCTGATGTCTGCCTGATGTTTAGTAATTATTTTTGGTTAGACCAACCCAATAAACACATCTATGTTAAAAAAACGTTTATAAAACGTTTTAATGTTATTTCAACGTTACTCGTTGATTTCGAAACGTTATATTCCAAACGTTTTTTCAAATTTGAAAACAACGACTTAGCTTAACCCACATGTATTTTCGAAAACGGTTTATATGGCCGTTATTTTAACGTAGTATTTTTTAACATTATTTATACCATTTCGCGAGTTATAGACGGTTATACGGAAATGTTTTTAACACGTTGTATATACAACGCTTTTTTAAATTTGAAAACAACGACTCAATTGAACTCAAATGTATTTACAAAAATGCTTTTTATGTCCGTTATTTCAACGTAATATTTTCAACATTATTTATACTATTTCGCGTGATAAAGACGGTTATACTGTAATGTTCGAACATGTTATATATACAACGCTTTTTTAAATCTGAAAACAACGACTTAATTGAACTCATATGGATTTACAAAAACGCTTTCTAATTCCGTTATTTTAGCGTTATATTTTCAACATTATTTATACTATTTTCCGTGATATACAATGCTATCCAGTAAATGTTTATAATATGTTGTTTTCACAATGCTTTTTCAAATTTGAAAACAACGACTCGATTGAACTCTTATGCATTTACAAAAACGCTTTTAATGCCCGCTATTTCATCGTAATATTTTTAACATTAATCATACTATTTCGCGTGATATAAATAGTTATACAGAAATGTTTTAAACACGTTGTATATACAACGCTTTTTTAAATTTGAAAACAACGACTCAATTGAACTCAAATGAATTTACAAAAATGCTTCTTATGTCCGTCATTTTAACGTAGTATTTTCAACATTATTTATACTATTTCGCGTGATAAAGACGGTTATACTGTAATGTTTGAACATGTTATATATACAACGCTTTTCTAAATCTGAAAACAACGACTTAATTGAACTCATATGGATTTACAAAAACGCTTTCTAATTCCGTTATGCTAACGTTATATTTTCAACATTATTTATACTATTTTCCGTGATATACAATGCTATCCTGTAAATGTTTATAATATGTTGTTTTCACAATGCTTTTTTAAATTTGAAAACAACGACTCGATTGAACTCATATGCATTCACAAAAACGCTTTTTATGCCCGTTATTTCAACGTAGTCACCGTTCACTGACGAAATTAAAAGGAAAGAGAAACACAATGATATGCTACAAGCTACAAGTGTTCTTGGGGAATCCCCGGAAAAAAATTATCACCGTTAGTGTTACCACTGTTGCCAGTTTAGCCGAAATCTATAGATTTTACACGAGTTATTGACTTAACGGACATCAATATGAGTGGTAAAATCAAATAAAATTGGACCACTATATTCTATATTGACCAGTACAAAAAAGTTTATTGACATTAGCTTACTTACTCCTGATACAGCATTAATTTTTTAACCGTTCTCGAAAAAAAATCTTTCGAATTCACAATAAAACGCATATCGATGAATAATAAAACGCACATATCACTATCCGTCAAATTGACAACACTGCCAACCTACAGAATGAATTTAGGGGAATTCCCTAGGCATAACTTTTGATTACTCTCAACTGTGTTTTCATGATTAAAGTGGGGCTGCAACCTGTCATCTGGTGAGGATTCGAGCGCCCCCTGAGCTTAAGGGCCCCGGGGCACTGCCCCGCCTAGCCCATAGGCAGTTATGCCACTGGTCGTGACTTGTGATGACGATGACAGTGTCCTGATCATTTTCATACATTACATTTAATGCCATAGAATATTGATGTTTATAGCTCGCTTTCTATTTATTTTTGACGTTTTCCTATGTCTTGCCACTTCATCTGTCAGAATATGACTGATATTTTTAAGATTTCTCATAAATCCAAACGTTTTAATGAATTTGTATAAAATATGTATATGATAGCCTACCCGTTATGTCATTTTATCTTGATATTTAATGTGAATTTTACTTTCTCAATGATTGATATAATTTGGTTTTTTGTGACTCTGGATCTTTGATATTTTGTTATTTTAAAATTTAATTCTTATAGTCTCCTAGAGAAGCATTGATGATGACTTTTATTCGAAAGCGCTATGCTTATTATTATTAAATTTTGCACATTTTATACAAGTACTTTTCTGTTTGCATTGTAATCTTTTTCTTACTTGTCCAGTTGGCCAATTTCTGGACGCGTGAGAAAACGGCATACTGTGCTCGCTTGTTCTAAAAATAGCTATTATTCAATTAAGAAACATATTTTCGACAAGAAATTCAGTTCTTCTCGTTCATTACATTGATTAGAACATTAGTATGAAACAAAAACACCGTTTCCCTTTTAAACCTCGTTAAATTCATAGAGGTAGTTCTATATGTCGAATGATTCTTTTCCCGTTAAGAAATATATCATTGTCTGAGTCGGCGGGTTGAAAATAATATAACTGGCAGCCACGGTGGGCACTAGGAGTGAATCAAAAGGGGCACAGCACACGCAGTTTCAGAACAACATGCGGCCGAGTGATTTATCATTTTCGGCAAATTGCTGAATTTGAGGGTTTGCGGTGGTGTTTTATATACTATCGTGTCAGCCATGAACTTTCGCATTGCCAACGGAAGAGGTCACTTTTCTTTTCATCTTCGAGACCAGTGGAATTTAACTTCAGCTACCGACATGGTTTTCATCATCTATATACTTTTTTTAAATATTGGTAGCGGATACTCGCAAAATATTATGTTATGAACATATAACTTGATTCATACACTCCAATACTATTAATAGTTTGTATACCTGGTTATTATGTTAAATTCTCATATGTATGCATTAAGTAAAGCTACTCGGATCAGTGTGTGAACATTAAATGTTCCTACCGGAATTCATATCGAAATAATTAGTATATTCGTCATTCTCTCGCAATTCTCAAAGCTTCTAAATCACACCCTTCAGCCCTACGTTTCTAATTGAGACTGACAAATGCGATAATTAGCTGTAGGGAGATTCCCATGAGGCGGAAGAGAAAGAGACAGAAAGCAGAAGGCGATTTAATTTGGCAACGAATTAACTCGAGCGTGTAATAATTGAGAATATCGAGAGATTAAATTGAGATTTTTATTGTTGAAATCAGGGAAAGTTATGAATAATTTACTATCAGTGAGTGATTTTTCAAAATCTATGACGACTTTTTTATCAGGAAACAAGAGAGGAGGAAATATGATATTATTATTAGAAGCTAAAGGATGAAAAGAGCTAGAAATAAATGGAGACGTAGAATTGCACAAGTCCTGCTTGGTTCGTAAAAGATAAGAATTGACCCACACCACAGTCAAATATCTTTTTCTTTCGTTAAATTATTGTGACTCGGTCACTTTCGTCACATAGTCACTCCGCAAACCAATTTGTCGATTTTCCCACCACTTTGAGTCCTTTTTTTATTAATTTTTTCAATGAAACTAACTGTTTCTATATAATTCCACAATATAATGAAAAATTGTGAAAAATTCATGTTTCGATTTTACTAAATATCATCGTGAGAATGACAGAAAATACATCCTGGATATCTTTTCCCCTCAGTATGAATATATATATATATATATATATATATATATAAATAATGTAAGTATTTTTTTATATACCCTTTATTTTAATTTTTGACCATATTTTATAATTTTTAGTACTTGAAAAAGGAATACGATTGTATTCGAAAGCTCGTAAAATAAATATTTGAAAGAGTACACTTGGTATCATTGCCACAAACCCAAAAAAATAATCCTATATATATATTTATAAATTAAAAATATATATATATATATATATATATATATATATATATATATATGTTTTGATACTTTCTTTGACCTTTTTTAGTATATTAACATATATCTAAAGTTTTTCTGGGTTTTAGGTCATTTTAAAGAAATATAAATACAATAAGGCGGTTTAAGTTGGGATTACCATCATTTATTAACGTTTCGGCGTACTCAAGCCTTTTTCAAAATATATCTACATCTGAAAGAAAGTGATTTTTTCAGATACAATACAACAAAAATCTTTTTTACTTACCCCAAATGTAGAATAATTGATAAAATATACATGTTTATTTATTCATTTAATTTTTGAAAGCTAAGAATAATTGATTCATTTTTTAAAACGAAACTACAACATTTACCATTCTGTTTCAATTCTTCCAATGAAATATGTAAGTTTAAACAAATCTTGTCATTTGATAAAAATTCACTTCTTAATACTCCTTTTTTTATCTTTTGAGATTTATATATATATATATATATATATATATATATATATATATATATATATATATAACAACAAAGAGATTCATGGGTAATTCACGCAAAATAAAGGGCTACTGAAATACAGTGGTAACCGTGGACATGCATGTCCACGGTTACCACTGTATTTCAGTAGCCCTTTATTTTGCGTGAATTACCCATGAATCTCTTTGTTGTTGTTGTTAACATATCACGCGATATTCCTACATCTTCTTTATATATATATATATATATATATATATATATATATATATTTATATATTTAATTTCTTTGTTTTTCTTTAACCTTGTATATAATTTTATTCATTTTTCTTGGGCATCAGGTTAATCGTAAATTCTTCATCAATTTATATTTTTATTTGACGTTTCGCTCTCAAATTCGGAGCATTTTCAAAAATTTTTACATTGATGTTAAGCAATAAAATGAAGACGATTGAAAGATTAAAATTGAATGTACACACAGAGACGACAAAAACTGAAAAACTGGTAACTAATACAATAATTTCAAAAGCAATAAAATCGAAAATACTTGCCTTAGAAACAACTCTTTACAATATACCAGGGACATTCAATGAGTTGATGTTATTATTATGATAAATTATAATATATCTGGCTTAGATTTTTGATATCTTGTTTATCGTTTACTGCATTGTTCTCTTTTTTTATATGTATCATTTCTTTTATTGTTAGTTTTTTGTAATTGGAATCTTGGTTTATTATTTTAGTATCATTAAAGTCAAATTTATGTTTTTCATTTTTCTCATGTTTATGAAGCGCAGTGTGGTCCAAGAAAATTGAAAAGAATTTATTATATATATATATATATATATATATATATATATATATATATATATATCAGATTTGACTATATTTAATTTCCGATGACATTTACATGTCACAATTGGAAAATATATTTAAAATTAAAAACAGATGTCCCTGTAGGCGTTGTACTGTTGAATATAAGGATCCAAATCTACCTTTAGCAAAATAATAACAAGTTTAGTTTTTTTTTAAAGTTTGTAACCACAGTATAATGTGGTTATTTCATTTTAAAAAAATAATCAGTTGAATTTGTATATTCGAACGGAGAACATATCTTTTAAGAAGTCTCCAAAGATTGTAAATTGATTTATCAAAATTTGAATATTGTAAATAATATAGTGCATTGAACCCAAGCCTGAGATAAGAGTAATTAGAAATTGTACATTAAATTTATCTTTCAATAAAATAAAAATTTTATAGCCGGAAATTTTTGACAACAACAGTTAATTTTTGAAATAGATAACATATGTAGCTTTAAGCCGTATGTACAATTTTGACACAACCAACGTTAGGCGTTATTAAAAATCGATAAATTATAATAATAATATAAACTTTTATAATTCATGATTTTGAAAATCAATATAGATATATCAATAACCACAACGAATATACAATAATATATATATATATATATATATATATATATATATATATATATATATATATATTATAAGATAAGTTCACTTGTTTTATCTCCAGTTTATGTACGTCTAGAGTTGATGACTTTTTTAGGTTACAAGAGAATTCAACCTCTCTTATATCTCTATTATTGTATCAATTAAGTCTTTTTTACTTATTTTTACTATTTTCTGAGCAATTTCGTGAAATATTTGTTCTAAATTGATAACAGATTATATTCAAAAAATGTATGGTTAGCTCGAAATCATTTTCTTGTAAGATGTCACGTTTTAAGAACGCTCTGTGTTTTGAATAAACTTACAACGAAGCCGTATTTCATTTCCTTTTACGTGAAATTTAATTAAATTTTCTTTGGCAGGAATATTCGTGAACGTTTTGATAAATCCCCAAATGAATTGGATTAATTAGAGAGTAAGCTTTAAAAATTGAAATAACTTACTATACCAACCGCAAATCAAAATTCTACGAATGTATAAGATTATTTGAAATTGGTTCTGGAGTTTCTGAAACTATTGGTTTTTGTTTAACACAAAAATCAAGCTCGGTTCTTTACACCAAATGTTATTAGGCGCCTGAAGCTCAGTTATTACACCAAAAATAAGTATAGTGCGAGATTCAATGTGAATTGAAAACCATAAAAATTTTATGGAGAAACACACTTTCAAAATAACGATTATAATCTCTTGTTCGAATAAATCAAATAGATTATGTAGTATGAGGATTTAAATGCAATCAAAATATAAGGAAGAATACGAGTTAAAATATTAGAAATCACAGCTGAGTCCTTGAGTTTCAACCCAAATTGAGTCATTTTTTGAAATTTTTGTAATTGTACTAGAAAAAAGTGCTTCTTTCACTCCTTTATTGAATATTACTGGTCCTTCAATCAATCAAACTTCCGAAAATCAGAATTACACTATAAAAATTTTCATATTATTGACTTCAACTGTACTTGGTTGCCAGATAAATGCTTTATTCGTCGTAGAGACGTACAGTGGCTAAAAGCAGACTGTGGAAAATATTTTCGCCGGGTGCGTAAATTCCATCATAAAGAATAAAAATGATGTTTCATTGAGCTCCACCTGATAAATGTTCCAAAAAAATGATGTTCTTTAGAGCTAAGCTTTACTTGAGTCATTTTTGTCCAAAACTTTTTGACGTATCTATAAAATAAAGTGGTGGGTGGTTTTTCAATGTTTTTTTAAATGGAACGCTGTAATTTCTAAACGACTGAACAGTTTTTAACAAAATTGGTTTCGATGGAATTGCTCATCTAACCTATCTTACTTGTTATATGATTAATTCTTATTGATGCAGCTAGAGCGCGATTTTTAATAAAAAAAACAGAAAATTGCAGAATTATCTAAATAATTAAATGCAACTATATGAGTTTGTTTTTATAAAAATGTAGTGAAATTATACTTAAATAGGTTAGATGAATAAAATTGGAAAAAAACTTGTAGGAACATAATAAAACAAAAGAAACGATTTTGAAATAAAACGAATACTTCAATTGATCAAACTGTCTTCCACCACACTCAATGTATTTTTGAAGCTGCTCATGCATGGGTATTACAGCAGCTTCAATTTCTGCTTTCTAAAGGCTACGAATACATCGTATTCGAATTTAGTAAATAATATCTTTTAGCAGACCCCGTAGATAGGAATCTAAAGAGGTGAGATCTGGGACACGATGTAGACAAGGAAATAGATTTTTTCTTACGTATTTGTCGAAAAGTGTAACCGTCTGATTACGAAAACATATTTTGTAGGGGAAATACAATAGTCGAAAAGTTTACCAAAAAATAAAAAATAGTGGCAATGAACTTATAAATAAATAAAATATGAAAATGCTTTAGTCTCGCTAATTTTATTAACCAACAAAAAACATTTTCAAATCGATAGAGAAAAAGGAAAGACATTTCAAGATATATGAGATCCTCTAGTGGATTAATCAATTATTATTGCCACTCAACCTCAGACTTTTTCTTCAGCTGATTCCCAACGTCCCGAAACGGACTGTTCAATTTAGGATTATCTCCTGTATGGGGTTTATTTAATTAACAGCTTCTTATTGTAACAAAGAGAGAGGGTTTCGGTTCGGAGGATAATTCCAGGGTCAGCAAAACGGTCGTCGATTATTGGGTAGCTTGTACCTTGTTTGCATTATATTAGGTATTAATCGGCTATACATACATAACTTATGAACTATTACTAACACAATTTCGAAGGATGATCTGAGAGGATCGCTAGATATATGAGAAAATTGGGATAAACAAATTTGAACGATTTATACATAGGATATTGGTTAGATGCTTAATTTCTAAGAGAAGATTTTGTATGATATAAATAGACATATTTTTGAAAAAGATGAGTTAAATATAGGTATCTTGCGTTTTAGAAAATTGTTTTAATTTGATCACTCCTTTATGTCCTTTAAGTATATAGATACCAAAAAATTGTATATAAAAGTTGTATATAGATAGACTACTAAAACTGTCATCTTCGGATGTCAGTAAAACTATGCGCCATGTACAAGTCTCAAGTCTCAAGAATAAAATTTCCATTTAATAAACAATTAAATTACCTAATCATATTTAAATCACAAAAATTTTTGAAATCATGTAAAATACCATGTCGTATATTAAATTTATCCACCTTTTTCTATTTTCAATTGATATTTACAAAGAAACAATCCTCCAAATAATTCTCAATTTATTGACTGACATTTATTCAGATAAAATTTTTATATATACATAGTTATTTTCCAACTAATTTTAAGCTGATCTAAAAAATCATTTGGCAATAAAAAAATGTATAAGACTTTGCCTAATTTTTGGTATAAGGCATTAAAAATTGAGCCAAGTCGCAAAAAGTATACTGCTATTGATGAATCTATGGTAGAACGACTTTTAACAAAAATTGCTCCTGATTATGCACACCTAACTATAAAAATTCCGAAAAACCTCATTGATTCTCACTTTTTGCTAACTGCTATCATACCTGACGAGATTGGAGCAAATATCAAAACCTCAAAAAATACATCTCCCGGTATTGACGGGATGAACTATCTTATGTTAGCAAATCTCCCCGTAACTGCCAAACTCTATCTCTGCAAAATATATAACAACATTTTACTTAAAGGGGATAATTGTGATTCTCTCAAACAATGCCTGGTTATTTCTATACCCATAGTAAACGACCCCACTGCCTTCAGACCTATCTTTCTTATGTCTTGTATATTGAAAACATTTGAACGTATCATGAAAACTAGACTAGAATGGTGGTGTGAAAGCAGAAATTTGTTTCCGATATCCCAGTTTGGTTTCCGGAGGAAAAAAGGAACTATCGACTGTCTTTCGCAGTTAACAACTGATTTCCAGTTAACTTACTCAAGCAATAGTTATCTATCTGCCCTATTTTTTGACATTTCGGGCGCTTATGACAATGTCATCCTAAATATACTTTTCAAGAAACGAACGCACTTAGGCATTCCAACTATGTGTGCATATGTTTTGGTAAACTTATTTGTTAATAGGCAAGTATTCGTCCGGTGCAACGATAGACTGATCGGCCCAAGAGTAGTTCACCAAGGCTTACCTCAAAGCTCCGTTCTTAGCCCTATTTTGTTTAATATATACACCATGGACCTTCATGGAATGGATATTAACTGCAAAATCTTACAATATGCAGACGATTGCTGTTTCTATACTATGAAAAACTCTTATGATCAATGTATTGATTCTACGAAACAAATTATATATAGTACTAGAGAATATTTTTTTAATCAAGGACTTGATCTTACCCCGAATAAATCCGCTGTGGTTTTCTTTACTCGACATCGTTTACTGATCCTATCCAGTGTAATGATAAGTAACCTAAGTATACCTGTGCACAATCATTTTACCTATCTTGGTATTACACTGGATACTAAACTTACATGGAATGAACACATCAATAAATGCTGAATCAAATGTGAAAAAAGCTTAAATGTTCTCAAAGCAATTAATCGATATCAATGGTGTGCTGACCCTAAAGTTAATTTAATGTTCTATCGTGCATATACTAAATCCATTCTTGATTACGGTTGCTTCCTATATGGGTCTGCCACGAACACTTGACTTGAAAAACTAGATCAAATTCAGTATAAAGCCCTGGGGTTGGTTTTTGGTGCACTTAAATCCACACCCACAGAAAATCTCTTAGCTGAATGTACGGAACCTCCCCTGCATTTAAGACGAATATTTTTAGCTGAGAAGTTTATCCTTAAATGTCAAGCTAACAATCAGATTGAACTACTGCGAAAAATATCTGACATATCTAAGTCTAATTTAGTTGATAAGTGGTGGCACAATAAAAATTCTCCAACATTAGCCGTAGCGTATCCCAATGTCTCCTCCTATTAAGAGACTTCAGCGAAAAATACATTCGATCAAGCCTCTTTTGATATCTCATATTCCCGGGCCAACGTTTGCTTTCCTTCTTTTGATGGTAATAACCCCATTGCCCTTAATGAACTGATTGGAAAGTTTGAAAAACCATGCAAGATTTTCACAGATGGTTCGAAGTCAAAATTAGGAATCGGTTGTGCTGTATACATCCAAAACTATGAAGAATCTCTAATGTTTAAGTTGAACCAGCATTGTTCAATATATTCCGCAGAACTATTTGCAATACACCAAGCTCTAGAATGGGCCGTTAAAAGACAAATCTCTGATCAGCAAGTTCTAGTCATGTCTGATTCAAAGTCTGCGTTATCTGCTATAGAAAACTCACATAATCAGCTTCACAAGAATGGGATCGTTGTAAGAATTTTAGAAAATCAACTAAAATTACACGGAATGAATAGTTCTGTTTGTTTCATTTGGGTAATGGGGCACATTGGTATTTTTGGTAACATTAAAGCAGATTACTTTGCTAAAGAAGCGATATTAAAAGGTACAGATAGAAGTGATCTAATAGCAATACGTAGACAATGTTTGAAGCAAAATTGGGATATTGAATGGCACGCCTTCTGTAATCGAAGCAATAATATTTATACCAAAATCCACCCTGCTTTACCTATTGAGCCTTTTGCTGCAAGAAGTTATCCCAATAGAAACATCTACTCCATGTTCGTCAGATGTATTTTTAATCAAGCCACTGTAAAAGCGTACCTTCACAGATTCAAACTAAGTGAATCGGAATTTTGTGATTGCGACGGCAATGTTGATGACATCAATCACTGGATGTTTGGCTGCTTACATGATGACGATGCAGTTAGGTATTTCGTGAAATTCCTTATAAATGAACGGATTCCGCTCCCTCAGAATCAAGCTAGAGCTTTTTATCTCTCTCGGCGGAATCCTAGGGTAAACCAAATCATATGAGAGTTTTTTAAAAGGACTAAAAGAAGAATTTAGTATGAATGTCTGTTTCTGTTTCAGTGTAGATCTGTTCAGTCTTGTTCCTCGTGTCTATCCATATGTTATATATTTCACCTTCTATCCGTTGCCCGTTTTGTCTGTTATAAAGTCGCTATGAAAGGCACCTTAGCGTGAAAAGTATCTCTGTGTAATCCTGTTGTAAGTATCCACTACTAAAACCCATCGTTAAGTTGATTAGGGCCGTGAATGGACACTACTTGCTTTGTCAATGTATACTTAACAATATACCTATATACTATGCCTATCCTCCTATGCTAACTATTGAAACAGGCTGTACAATAAATTCGTGGCTGAATGGATCAGGCTATCCAAAGCCATTCAATAAAAAAACTTATCAATTGAAAATAGAAAAAGGTGGATAAATTTAATATACGACATGGTATTTTACGTGATTTAAAAATTTTTTGTGATTTAAATTTGATTAGGTAATTTAATTGTTTATTAAATGGAAATTTTATTTTTGAGACTTGAGACGTGTACATGGCGCAAAGTTTTACTGACATCAGTAGATGGCAGTTTTGGTAGTATTTCAATTATTTTTGTAGTTTAATCTTTTAATTCGTTCTGTTGTTCATGTAGTGATTCGTTTTTTCTACACTATCTTCAAAATATTTTCTTCAATTTTTCGACTATTGTTTAAGCCAACTAGGTGAAGTGTGGCCAGTCTTTTTTTGATAATATACATATATATATATATATATATATATATATATATATATATATATATATATTGTTATGTATTTTTATTGAGCGTTCCCTAAATGAGAGCCAATTGATACATACAATTTAATATAACTGTTTATCTTGATGAATATATGATGAAATCTATTTTTTTCAAGCAAATATATAGTTAATTTGTTGCAGTTTTTTTAATTTTGTTATTGTTTATCTATTTTATGGGCGCCAGAACTGGTATGGTCAGAAACCAATTCAATTTAATTTGGTGTTATTTAATTTTTTATTCTTTTTTAAAACCTCAGGAATGTGTAGGGCACGAAACACTCGTCAGTAACAGGAATCTGATAGGTAGGGATAGTTGAAGAATACAAAAAGCCTGACATAAACCATTTAATGAAATATAGAAAATTTATCGTGGTTACTAATGTTGCTTGTTATGAAATTAGAAAGTAATAATTCAGACCTGATGATGATATATAAAATTCTTTGCATAATATTTGAATATAATTTTCATAATTAAATTAGACTCTAACTTTTGTTATACGCAAATTGAAAAAAAAATGTAATTTATGATGGTCGTAGAAAGAGTATAGTGAACAATTTGCATGAAATGACCCATTTCCAACTCGTAGGTTATCATATTGTGTATTACTCGCTACGCCCGTACTACAAAATTTCATATACCTACTTGTGGGAAATGTATGACATTTCATGCTCATTGTACAATATACTATAACGTATTTGGTGAACAATTTTGGTTTAAATCCCGAACAAGAAGCTTCATTCAAATGTATGATCAATATTTTTCATGCAATTCTTTAATATTTAAGGCGTAAACAATGTCCCGTATATAAATTCGCATCTGGTAATTTTAAATATTCAGCAATTATTTTTGCCTGATTACCAATTTTGTTAATTCTGACTACTTTCTTCGAACATTTTCCTTTTTGGCAATTAACGAAAAATTGTTCTATATCTGGTGGTCTAAGCAAAATAAATTTTTTGGAGGCCTCGTAAAACATGAAAATTTTATGAAAATTACTATTTTTAATACAAATATCAGCAATTAAAATAAACGCATGGAGCGGAGATTGAACCAACTATATTCTCTTCTGTATTCAGTTAGATACGCACGTTAACAGACTGATCCATCACAAACGCATATGAAATCAACGTAATTTAAGGTAACTTGAAATGCCAATCTTACTTTTAATATTTATCATTGTTCTTTATATAGAATATGTTGTCCAAAGGGTTGAGAACTTGTTTTTACTCGATATTTCATTCATTAATTCACTCCGTTTACCAGAATTCAATCCATGAACTTTTTGTAACAAAATTCATATTTACTTTACTAGTCAAGCTGGTGCAACCGTAAAAAAAAATTTTTACAATACACATGCTTTAAAAATATTTCTGGCCGGTTTGAAAGAACCTATGGGCTCCACAATTCGAGCTATGAAACCCGATACTCTTGCAACAGCTAGACAATTTATTATTGCAGAAAATAATATCCGTCACCTTCAAAAATCAAATAACGAAACTTTTAAGAATAAACCATATCCAAAATTTAATCAAAACTATCAAAATCAAACTAATTATAATATCCCTAACTTCGGTCACAATTTAATGCCAATACAAAATTTTTCAAATCCATTTCCTCGTGGACCAATCAATGTTCAACCCAGATTCATCCCACATAGATTCCCGACTAATAGACAAGTTTTCGGTCCTCAACAACCTTCAAGAGCACCGAGTAATGTGTGGAAACCTAATTCAAATTTCCGTCAGCCCAAACCAACTCCTATGAGTGGCATCTCGTCAAATACATTTAACAGATCCAACTTTAATCGAAACCAAAATCGATTTGCACTTCCACCTCCACAACAATACCAACCATCACAACCCAGATTTACTTCTGAAGAACTGCACAATGTCGACCAAACGCAATATTATGACTATTATCAATCAAACACTCCTTACTACCCTTATGAAAATAACATGCTTGACCAAGATAACGTTTATGACCAAAATTATATTGCTCCCTATGAATTTAATGACTATGTAGACACCACAAATTCAATATCTGACAATCCAGAAACACAAAGCAACGACGAACAAAATTTTCAAGACGCTCCCGAACCAACAAATCAGACGTAGAAATTTTTTCAATTTATGAGAAGAAAGATCTTCCATACATAATAATTTCTGATCCTCCCTTAAAATTATTGATAGATACCGGAGCTTCAAAGTCATTTATAAACCCCGAAATTGCTGAAAATTATTTCCCAAATTATATCTATAAAGAACCAATTACCATCAGCTCAGTCTTCCAAACAACTACTAGAGATTTTTGCGCTAAAATTCCAGCTTTTCGCGAATTCAACTCAAATAAAATCATGAAATTCCATCTTTTTAAATTCCATCATTTCTTTGACGGCTTGATAGGTTACGAAACTTTAAAAGATTTAGAAGTACATATCGATCTAAAAAATTCACTTTTAAAAATACAAAACGCTAACCTACCATTATCTCACTACTCTTCTAAAGGCAAACTTTTATTTTTCGCTCATGTTGAACCCAATTCCATAGAAACCGCAAAAATACCTGTCAATATACCAAATGGTACTGTTAGAATTCCATACACTGAACTATCTAGTTGTAGTATCAAAGAAGGTGTCACTTTCTCAAAAAATGGATATGCCTCAGTTGATATTATAAATACCTCCGAAAATGTTCAGGATGTCTTTCTATATAAACCCATAGTTGTAGAACCTTTTGAAAACAATTACGAAATCTTCCCAATTTCTGTTCAAAGCCCTGCCGACGATCATCCCTATAATTTCGACACTGCCCAATGCATTCGAACTTCTCATTTAAATTCAGAAGAAAAATTCGAAATCGAAAAACTCTGTAAACAATTTCGTGACATATTCCATAAAGAAAATTCACCCCTATCTTTCACCAACCAAGTCAAACATAAAATTAAAACAACAGACGAACTTCAAGTCTATACTAAGTCATATCGATACCCCTACATCCATAAACCTGAAGTCGAACGTCAAATTAACGACATGCTAGAAAAAGGGCCTAGCTACTCACCGTGGCATCTCCTATATGGATTGTTCCCAAAAAAGCTGATGCATCTGGAAGAAAGAAATGGCGCATCGTCGTTGATTACCGAAAAATCAATGAAAAGACCATTGACGATCGTTATCCCATTCCAAACATAACTGACATACTTGACAAACTTGGACGCTGTTATTATTTCACCACCTTAGATTTAGCCAGTGGATTTCATCAAATTGAAATGCATCCCGACGATATTAAGAAAACCGCTTTTAACGTTGAAAATGGTCATTTCGAATACGTCAGAATGCCTTTCGGTTTAAAGAACGCCCCTGCAACATTTCAGAGGGTCATGGATAATGTACTAAAAGAACTCCGTAATAAAATTTGTTTCGTCTATATGGACGACATAATTGTCTTTTCAAGCTCACTCCAAGAACATATTATTAATTTAAAAAGTGTTTTCCAAAAGCTTCGTGAGAGTAACCTCAAGGTTCAACTCGACAAATCCGAATTTCTTAGAAAAGAAGTATCATTTCTAGGTCATATTATCACCCCTCAAGGCATCAAACCCAATCCTGATAAAGTAAAAGCTATTACCAACTACCCCTCACCGAAAACCACGAAAGACATAAAAGCTTTCTTAGGCCTTCTCGGGTACTACAGAAAGTTTATAAAAAATTTTGCCAAATTAACCAAACCCTTTACAAGCTGTTTAAAAAAAGGCGCTCACATCAATATACTTGACCCGATTTACATAAAGACATTCGAAGATTGCAAATCTCTTCTAATCAATGAACCCATTCTCATCTACCCCGATTTCACCAAAGAATTCATTTTGACCACAGATGCAAGTAATTTCGCAATAGGAGCAGTCCTCTCCCAAGGACCAATCGGTGGAGACAAAGCCATAGCATATGCTTCTCGTACACTTAACGCTGCTGAACAAAATTATTCAACAATTGAAAAAGAGTTGTTAGCAATAGTTTGGGGTACAAAACATTTCCGGCCATATCTTTTCGGCAATAAATTCAAAATCGTCACCGATCATAAACCTCTACAATGGCTAATGTCTCTAAAGGAACCAAATTCCCGACTTGTCCGTTGGAGACTGAAGTTAGAGGAATTTGACTACGAAATCGTATATAAAAAAGGTTCTTGCAACACGAATGCGGATGCTCTTTCCCGTATAGAAATTTATCCAATAGATAACGAAAATAGTTCCGGCTATGATCTACCGCCAATTTTTCAATATATGAAAGAATTTAATGAAACTAACGCTACAACCAAATCAGACTCACAATCTCTCGTTCCCGAAGTAGATTCAAATGACGAAAATGACGATCAAACAATACAGACTAGTTTAGAAAACCCAATACTTGGAATCGAAATAATCGAGAAACCATTAAATGTATTTTTAAATCAAATAGTAATAATCAAAACTGATCAAAATCCTCATCAAGAAATTAAAAAATTATTCGATAACCCTGCAAGAACCAGATGGTTCTTACACGTGAGTGAAAATTCTTTTGAAAACCAAATTATTCAATTCTTAAAAGACTATGCTGTTCCGAAGAAACGGTATGCCTTTTATTTTCAGAACGATATCGATGAAACTCTTTTCAAAACCATGTGTAGAATAGTTCCCCAGACCTTTAAAAGCTCTGCATTTATCTTAATCAAATCAAATATTATACTACATGACGTTAAAATCGAATCCCAACAACAAAAACTTATAAAACAACAACACGAAGGCATTACAAATCACAGGGGAATTCACGAGACTGCTAACCAACTAAAAACCAAATTTTATTGGCCAAAACTAAATAACGACGTAAAAGATTTTATCAATAACTGTTCCATTTGTCAACAAGTTAAATATGAGAGACACCCGCCTCTAATAAAACTTTAGCTAACCCCAACTCCAAGAAAACCACTCGAAACGTTACACATAGACATTTTTAAATTTGACAATACAATTACGATGACAGTATGTGACAGTTTTAGTAGATTTGGACAAGCTTACATAATTCCAACATTATCTGCGATTCACATCTATCAGTCATTATTACAATTCATTTCTACGTATAAAATTCCAGAAAACATTGTATCTGATAATGGCACAGAATTTACTCAATCCACTCTCAAAGGCTTTGCTAAATTATATGGTATTAACTGGCATTATACTCTTCCACATAATCCTAATAGCAATGCAACCGTAGAAAGATTCCATTCTACAATATTAGAACACATGAGAACATTATCCCTAACGAATCCAAAATTAAACCCATTCGAAAAATTGAGATTGTCCATTTTGGGATACAATAACTCAATTCACTCTGTCACCAAACATAAGCCTATTGACCTTCTTCTAGGACATCTTCACCTAAAAGATCCCATCGAAATCGACGACGAAGCTCAACCAGATAACATTCAATTAAATGAACATAAAGAAACTATGAAACAATTATATGACAGAATACATACCGACACTAGTAACAAAAAACAAAAAAATATTGAAAAATTAAACGAAAAACGTACAGATCCCCCAGACATTCCCCCTGGCACTACCCTTTACAAGAAACAATCGGAACGACAATCTAAAACTAAACCTCCATATAAACCCGAACACATTTTGACATCAAAAGATATTACAGTAAAGACTTACAAAAACAACTATCATAAACAACTATTTAAACCCGTAAGAAAACTAATTAATGTAACTTCACAGGACGTTGACTCTTCAGACAGTGACGAACCAGAAGATACAGATTAAATCCTTGAAAAGTAATCCTGGCATCCTATCTTTCGAACTAGGACAAGCTAGGGTAAAAATCGCTTCCCATACATTTTTACACTATATCCCTACAAACCCCATCCGAAATCATTAAACAACTTATTTAATAAGACGAACCATATTCATGAACATTCTTTGAGAAATGTTTATAAACAATTGCAATTTGAAGTTAATAGTATAAATGTTAAAATGAACTCCATATTTCCATCTAATCGAATTAAAAGAGGAATAATCAACCCTCTTGGCTCGGTAGTGAAACTCGTTACTGGCAATATGGACCAAGAAGATGCCAACAAAATATACGCAAGTATTAGCGAACTGCAAAATGATCAAAATAAAATCATTAGAGAAGTAAATTCACAAATAACTCTTAACAAAAATCTTATGGATAGCGTTAATGAATCAATATCAATAATTTCAAATAATCAGCTTCTAATATCCAACAAAATTAATGAATTAGGAAAAGCACTCAACGAAACATCTTATGATTATTCACACTACATAGAATTTCAAGAAATTTTTAGTCAAATAAAAATCAATCTGGACTCTATGTCCAGCTTTCTTAATGACATCGAAAATGCAGTAAGTTTTGCCAGTTTAGGTGTTCTGCATCAAAGCGTAATCTCCCGTGAGGATCTTAAAGAAATAGTCCAAATTTTATATACCACATACACATATGATCAATTATTATTCAATGAAAACCAAATATTAAAATATTATGCTATTGTTAATACTAAAGTTTATTATGATAAAGATAAAATCATATTTTCACTAGAATTTCCACTGGTCCATCCAGATGTATTTACCTACTACCACTTATATTCCGCACCTAATATAAATAACTCTGTCCTTATTCCTCCTTCTACTTACCAAATTATGAGCAACAACCAATATCAGTATCAAGAAGAAGAATGCATCGATCTCCAATCCGTCTATTACTGTAAAACCAACAGGCTACAAGTAACCAGAGAAACAAAAGACTGCATCACATCTCTCCTCTCAGTCACATCATCGCCAGAGAATTGCCAACAAATCGCTGTAAAAGTCTCCGAACCAATAATAGAAGAAATTAACGAAAGCCATTACATTGTAATATTCCCAGAATCACAGAAAATACAAACAGATTGTGAAGAATCAGGAGTTTCAGTCTTACAAGGAAGCTATTTATTAACGATCCCGCCAAGATGCTCTATAGCTACTACAAAATACACATACAAAAACGAAAAAGATTTCATCGAAGGACATCCTATAGCTCTCGAAGGAATCCAAGAAGTACCACTTCCAATTTTGAATATCCAAGAAATTCAGCTAAAGAAAATCAACTTAGACAAACTTCATAAACTGCAACTTCAAGAAAACAATGCAAATCCGCTTGATGAACTCAAGATGCCTGTGGCCTTTTCTCGAATTGCTATCAGTTCAAGTACCATAATCTGCATACTTCTAATCTGTTATTTCCTATTTAAATATAGAAACCTTATGAGAAAGGTTTTTCAGCATAAAAAGAAGCCTACCAACATCGATCCAACTCAAGTGGTTCCACCCTCGCTTCACCCTTGAGTTTTCTTTGGGGATGGAGGAGTTATGAAACGATAGATGTCCCGTCAGCTGAATTCGTGACCTCATATGGCATTGTTACATCGAACCATCATCGGACGATCGACTACGTCATAATGCTGAATTGCACTACTGGACACCGCATAGCTTCATTATACATATTTAATATTCAGAATGATTATAGACTTCATATTGTTAACTTCAATAAATAATAATAAAGCGTAATTATTGTAATTAAATAATTTTTAAAAAAGTAAAGTTTTAACTTGAAAACATAAAGCAGCTTATGTTTACGCGTCCAAAGCAAGAAAATGAATCTGCTGTTCAAGCGAGCTACGTACTGTCGGAGTTGATCGCAAAACACTCAAAACCATTTGTTGAAGGTGAATTTATAAAAGAGTGCCTTGTAAAGGCCGCGGAAATTGTAAGTCCCGGGAGCGTGAAGGCTTTTCAAAATATATCCTTGTCCCGGAATACTGTCGCTGAAAGAGTTACCGAGTTGGCTGCCAATATAAGCGAACAAATAAAAACAAAATCAGACTCTTTCATTGCATTTTCTATTGCCTGTGACGATTGAACAGATGTGTGTGGTGTGGAGCAACTCGCTGTTTTTCTTCGTGCTGCTGATAGAGATATCAACTTTTATGAAGAATTACTGGAATTAGTACCATTGCATGATACAACAACTGGGGAGGATATTTTCAATGCTGTTCATGGACTTCTGCAAAAGTACAATTTAGATTTGTCAAAACTGTATTCCGTTGCAACAGACGGAGCTCCTTCAATGACTGGAGTAAATAATGGCTTCATTAAAATATTACAAACAAATATCAGAGAAACGGGCAGTGACAAACCAGATTTTCATCATGTTCATTGCATAATCCACCAAGAAGTTTTATGCTCAAAAGTGATCAAGTTGGAAAGCGTTTTAAAGTCAGTGAAAAAAATTATAAACTTCATAAGGTCACGTGGCTTGAATCAGCGACAGTTTTCTGCGTTTTTGCTTGATTTAGAAAGTGAGTACACTGGTTTACCTTATTATGCAGAAGTGCGATGGCTTTCGTGTTCTATGGTTCTCGATCGGTTTTGGAAACTCAAAGAAGAAATACGCCTTTTCATGGAAGTGAAAGAACAAGATGTCAGCTTATTATCCGACGTACCTTTTTTACAAGATCTTTCATTTATGGTAGACATCACAAAACACTTGACGGACTTAAATACGAAATTGCAAGGACCACGTCAAGTTATAACAGATATGCATGATCATGTTAAAGCTTTCAAGTGTAAGATGATGCTGTGGAAAAACCAGTTAGCGGTGGATAATCTGTCACATTTTCCGACTTGCAAGGCGTATCAGGAAAGTACAAGTGGCCCAGTATCATACAAAATGTATACAGAGAAAATGGGAAGCCTTCTGTCAGAATTTGAAAAGCGTTTTCAGGATTTTAAGTCACAAGAAAACAATTTTTCTTTATTTACTGGTCTTTTCACTATCGATATTGATAAAGTTCCCCCTCACTTGCAGATGGAAGTGATTGAGATTCAGTGTCAAACCCATTTAAAAGAAAAATTTGATAGTGTTGGTACATTCGAATTTTATAAGTACTTGCCTTTTCAATACTAAGAAATGAGAAAACTTGCCTGTAAAATCCTGTCAATGTTTGGAAGTACCTATAAGTGTGAACAATTATTTTCTTTGATGAAAGGAAACAAATCTCCCGCAAGATCGCGATTGACGGACGCACACTTGGACGCAGTTTTAAAAGTTATTTCCGCCGATAAATTCACGCCACAAATAGACAACTTAATTAAAGACAAAATATGTCAAATATCTGGCAAAAGAAGTTAGTTTGTAAGTTTTTGTAATGTCCTTTTTATTGGAAATTTAATAAATATACTTCTAACATAATAGTAGTTTTTTTCGTTAAGATTTTCAGTAGTTTGTCTTCTTTAAGATTAGGTTTTGCGGCCCACCTAGTCTATGGTTTTCATGCTTTTGGCCAACCAGTGACTTTGAGTTTGACATGGCTGATGTAAATGAAATCATATGCGTTCAGTTAACCGAACTGGCCCACATTTCCATTGTAAATTGTGCAGAAAATGGATAATATACATGTGGGTGTAGAAAAAATGTAAAAAGTCTCGTTGAATATTAATTTATTATTTGTAATTTTGTAAACATAACCCAAACTTCTCAATCATGCATTATAAAATGTAAAGCGCATGCGGTTCAATTTATACCGATGTGTCGATCGGGTTAAATGGTTGGACGATTGGTAAAATTTACCGCTAGCATCTGATCGACCCGACTATTTACCAGATATAAGCATCTGATCGCATAAAACGCGCCCGACGTAACATCTGAATGCACCCTTACATTTGACATAACCAAATGACATTTGTATTATAACGTCAACTGACGCTGTTGTGAGGACGATACAATTCGATGATTTTAGTAACGGTGCTCGAGAACATGATTTTAAGAACTATTCGCAAAAAGAGCATTCACAGGCTTGCGTATGCATGACGTTGGAAACGACGTCAATAATAACGCCCCGATTCGAGATTCAGGGCATCAGTGCGGATGAAACTCAATCATCGACCACCACACCTGCAAGAAATGAATCACCGGATTCTCTTTGTTACCTACATGATCAATAGGTAACAAATAAATGTTTGTTGATTATAATCCTAAATATAACCACTTTGATGACCAGCTAGTTACAGTGGAGAAAGGGGTGGGTTAATCAATATTATTCACATTTAATTACCCTGAAAGGTACTGTGTAACAGTTCTTAACGTTTTATTTTGCAATAGAATAGTGGAGGAGACAAGATATTTAAGGAAAGTTGAAATTGTTTACGGTTTCACACTATACGCAATTCCCCTATTAGTACTGATAGGTTCACAAGGTAAGTAGATAATAAATGTTATTTTATGAACACATATAAAATCTTAGTTCGGCGGAGTCCTCTACTATGGTGGAGTGGAAGTCAGTTGCTCAATAGTCGATAGGCGAATGATGCTATACAAAATAATAACTATATTCTTACTTGTGGTCGGTAGTCTGGCTATATTTAAAAGGGGCTATCCGGACGTCTAGCTGTGGTGCACCATGCAGATGGTCACAGCAAAGGTATTACTGTCAGTAAATGATCCAAAGTATAACCAAAGAAAAAAAACCGAAGGTGGAGTGGCTTTAAATAGACTAGTTTATAAAATATCCCCTTGCGGGTTTTTCAATACATGAAAATATTATAAAATGTCTCGGAAAGTGTTTCCCTTGTTTCCCTTTTTGGACTCAAAAATCCGGAAAAGTTCGGTTCACCTCATTCAGGTAAAATTCAGCCATAAAAGACAAAAAAGTGGAGTGGGAATAAAAGCATAATGACAGTAGATCAATTTGATAGATAAGTCAAAGTACCAACCTTAATTACTTACTGGTCTTCCACTAGCCAGCTTCACTCTTTGGTAGGGATAGCCCTTTATGTTTAGACCGTTTAAAGTGAGGGAACAATAAAAGAAGAATTTCTTATATTATTTAGTAAACAAACAATGTGATGACTAAGTGATTGAAATTGAAATTTTTAATTTAGTTTTAACTAACTTCAATCAGTTTGAACCCGTAACATCTTTCCGAAATATCGAAACCACACATGACCAACGTTCAACTTTAGAAATATTTTTACAAATGTTACAACTTTTATTTTTTAGAACTGAATATCTTTTTAATAAATACATGGAAAATTATCATTGAAGATCATATATGAATTATATGGCAAATGTATGTATGATTTGCCCGTAGATAATATACTTTTCAATTAATTAAAAAATATAGAATTGCGGGGAGAGGAAAAACACGGAATTTTCGGTATAAGAGTGTCTGTCGTCTAGCGCAAAAATATATAAAAGAGGGCGGAGTCGAGACGTGGCATGGCGCGAGTGACGAGCAGTCACTCTTGATTCCTATTCGACTTTCCAGTTTGTTCCAATACATTTTTCATTGCTTGATTAATATCTTGTGGATCATAAGTATCGATTTTTCTTCCTTTCTTTTTCTAATGAGTCCACCCTAAGTTTAAGTTTCTATATCTCTTGCTTCATAGTTGACTTTCCTTGAGAGCTCGTATTAAATATAATATTGAAAATTTCGAATTGTTATAACTTCACTGTTTTAAATGGAATCAACTCTTTCTAGATAATTCCACAATATATTGGGGTTAATTTACACTAGTTTTTCCTTTGTAGACACTTTTATTTTTGATTGTGGTGAATCGTGTAAATTATGTCTGATAAAAGAAATAAAAGAACGCGTTGTATCAATTTTAGTGCTACCGAAATGGAAATACTCTTGAAATTGGTAGAAAAACACAAAAATATCATCTTTATCTAATGTTTCCAAGTAATTGATCCTACAATAAAGAATTATTAAAAAATTGATAATTTAAGAAGAATTTCAGTACATTTCGCGTATAAATAGTTGTCTTTCTCCTTAGCTTAGCTTATTCATAGGAAGATTTATATAAGAATAGCACTTAAATCTATTTTACAGTAATTTAAAAAACATTGCTTAGAACAGCGAAGTTAACGAATAATAAAGAAAACTGATGAAAACCAATAAAAACACTTTTAGTTTTAAGTTTTAAGGTTAAAACGAAGAAAGAGATGATATACATGACAGGAGATATCGATTTATATGAACCTCTTTTTCGTTACTCCTAGAATTACTATACCGGAGTAAAAAAGCATTGTAAAATCAACTACTTTTATACCAGGAATGAATTCTAGCATAACTTCACTCCTAAAATAACGATACTTTTATTTATACCTAGTATTAGTCACTCTTGTAAAATCGGCCCTAAGTCAATTAAAAGATAAATTGAGTGAATGAAAACGACGAGAGAGAGACCAGTGGTTAGCTTTTCCAACACACCTTTGGAACTTCTATCTAAATTTGTCAATAACTTCCTTTCTACAACTCTAAATTATAAACCAGTGTACACTGTTAAGAACACCTTGGACTTATCTGATAGAATTAAAGATTGTAACTTCCAGTCTAATTTTTTAATGGTTTCTTTTGATGTTTCTAATCTCTTTACCAACGTTCCCAAAATGGAGATAATTCCTATCGTTAACAACCTACTCCAATCTAAGAACATAGACCCAGTTACAACATCTCACGTTATAGCTCTACTTAAATTTTGTCTATCACAGGACTTTTTTCCTTTAATGACAGAGTATACAGACAACCAGATGGATTAGCCATGGGTAATCCACTCTCACCATTGTTAGCGGATTTGTTCCTTGATCACCTGGAGTCAACGGTTATCTTCAATAATAATTCACATTTAAGTAAAGTCATTAAATGGTTCAGATATGTTGATGACGTTTTAGCTTTTATTATTGGGAATGTGGAGGATGCATACAGTATCCTCAGTAAACTTAACGATATACACCCTTCCATACAGTTTACCTTGGAAATTGAAAACAATGGATCAATAAATTTTTTGGATTTGACCTTATCAAGGAAAGATTTTGAAATTGAATTTTCCATATACAGAAAACCCACACAGACTGATCATCTTATTCCAATACACTCTAATCACCCCATTCAACATAGAATGTCCGCCATATCTTGTTATGTATATAGGTTACTTAGGGTTCCTCTTTCTCAACATAATTTCAACGTAGAACTTAATATCTTGAAACAGTTGGCATTGAACAATGGTTATTCTCCTCAAATTGTTGATAGTATGGTCTCTAAGACAACAAGGAGGTTGAGAAGAAATTTGGCCTCTCCTGAAGTTCACAACAACGTTCAAACTCCGTATCGTGCGTTGACTTATTGTGGTGAAGTTTCAGAAGAAATTTCAAATATTATTACCAACAATCTTGAAGATGTTAAAATCTCCTTTAAATCTAAATGTTACATTTCCACAATTTTCTCTAAGAACAAAGATCCTATTGATAAACTCAATAGAAGTGGTATCTACAAATTAACTTGTGATTCCTGTCCATCTACTTATGTGGGTAGGACTACTCGTTCTTTAGGTACTAGAACTAAGGAACATCTTAATAAACCCACTTCATCGAATTTCGGCTTCCACATTAAGTTCAATAACCATAACTTTTCTCCATCACGTAACTCAAAAATCCTACATAACATTCCCAGGAACAACTTTAGAAAGATGGACTTGCTTGAGGATCTAGAAATACTCAGGGAAATTAATGTTAACTCAGAAAACTGCCTCAACACACAGGTACATCTTAATTGTAAATTTCAACCTCTGTTCAAGACCTTGTGGTCCTCTACGGCGTTCGACTTACATTCTCACCGTGGCGATCCGGTCCAAGAATATTTCGCCCAGCACTCTGCTGATTCGTAAAAGGCGAATGAAAGAGTCTTTCCTATCTTCTATTCATTCTTTACTTCTATTTCTTCTTTCTTCTATTTTAAGTTTGCTCAACCTTATTCACTTCTCACATTTTCAGACACCAGGGTCATAGTTTGGTTAAGCATATAAGCTACGTAATAACTTGAGCAAATCATCCTCCTTTTCACTTTTCCTTATTTTCTTATTCTCTTGCGCATGCCTGGTTCTTGACGGTCTTAGTATGGATCTAGGTTTGTCACAACCATGGCATGGTTGCTATCCTTTCTTGTCTTTATAAACTTTGTTTCTTCTCTTCTATACATGCCTAGTATGGATCTAGGTTTGTTATAACTACACGCCTTCTCTGTCTTCTTCTTACACCCCACCCCGTTTCCTCCTGTACATGCCTAGTATGGATCTAGGCTTGTCATACTTACCAAAATTTCTTAACCACATTGTTCCCTTGTAACCTAGGTATGTATGGGTCATAGTTGGGTTCATCATCTTGCAGCTCTTATCACATTCTGTCCTACCCCTTTCACTCTTAACATACTCCTATGATTTCTTCTCTTCTTGTACATGCCTAGTATGGGTCTAGGTTTGTAACAACTGACTTAAATTCATAATCACATTGTGTTCTTGACGTCGGGCTAAGTATGGGACATAGTTTGGGTCATTAGGTCACAATCACTATGCCATTACATCTAATTCATATGTGAGACCGTCGGTTATTGGGTTCACCTTGCCAGCGTATTTCTTCCACCTTAGTCAATAGATTATATAAGCTCCTCCATGGATGCATTTACAACTAAGTATTTGATTTATGTTATCTAGCATTTCACACGTTTGGGTTACTACGCTTGTTCCTGAGTGGCTGGGGAATGGATCCAACCTCTTAATTCGGTTTCAGTATGCAACTGAGGGATGAGGGGGATTTTGCTATTCATCTAAATTGGATGAATGTTGGGAATTGAATTTGAATAGAGTTTTTCAATTTTTTGCTTTTTTCACATCTTTAACTTCATTTAAAAATTTAAAAATAAAATTTTCAGTTCACTATATGAATTTTTTCATCTTTTCAATCATGCTTTTGATTCAGTGTTCGTCGTGTAAATATGTTGTATTGTCATACACTTGTTTTTACGGCGCGCTGGCTTATTAGCCACCGTAATTTTAACGTCAAACTTGTCATCTGTTTTCATTCAGTTTTTCTAATTTTGAATGAATTTACATCATGTAAATTATAATTTTACACCCTTCCAATAGGGTTATTTTAATGTTTTTATTCCAATGACTTAATCATAACAATGATTCTACTTTGAACGTTGTTCTTAATCAACTTGATGGCTTTGACACCTACTTTTTAAATGACGTAAGTTCAACCCTTTTTAAATTGTTTTTTTAAAATTTCACAAACTTTGTAATTTTCAATATGACAGCTTTGATAATGGCTTAATAGCCGAAAGCGCTTAGCTGGAAATTAATAAACTAATACACACTGAGTATACGTCGTTTTCATTCACTCAATTTACATGTAGTGTGTACACCATATCCACAGACAGTTCTAATTAAAAGATAGGTTACTTCTTGGTCTACCCAAAAATAATTAATAAACATCAGGTAAGCATCAAATGAAATGTAACTTCTGTTATTCTGACGATGATATTTAATATCGGAACAATTGTCAATTTCATAGAATTTTTAAGATCTCTTCAATTTATTTTGGAATCATTTAGAAACAGTTTCATTTAAAACCATAATATTAATAGATTAGACAAAGTAAAGGTCGAGACAGTAAATTTTGTTACAACTGTGTTGTAAACAAACAAAAAAAAATTCTCTCAAATAAAAGTTCATGGTTCGCTGAATAATTACAAAAACATATTTTTTCTACGCCCTATCTTTAAAGTACCTTGTATTTCATCGGTTTGTAGCGCTTAAAGTGGTTGTTTATGGTGTGAAAAAGAGTAAAAAAGCGTTAAAAAAAGTACCATAACGTTAACTTTATTTCACGCTTCCCATAAGCTAACACAATGAATCCATCGAGGATGAACTTTCATGAAACTTGGAGTACGTATAATTGTAATTTACCGAAGGTGCTTAATTAAAATATCCCAAATTTCTATTTGCATTTTATTTTTTTGTATAAGGCTGTAGAAAAAATAATGTATGCAACATGTGCATAAAGTGGAATTTTGCCATTCGTGAAAAAAAGTACCACTTTATGCACTTGTTGCATAAATTACTATTTTCAAATATATAAATTTTTCTATTAGTTATGATTTTTTTATGTTCAAATGATCATCCCTTACCTTTTATCCACCCTAATGTCATTTGGGGAAGAGTGATACGATTTCGGTGTAAGTGTGTGTAATTTAAAAAAAAAGCACATTATTAATTTCTTAACCCTTTTCCATGGAATTAGAATAGAATAGCATGTATGTCTTGTTCAAGACTTCCGCTCAAAATATTGATTTAATCGACTTTTTTCTTGGACTATATACAAATATTATTTGTATCCGTTTGAGAATAACTAGTCGTACTATATTATAATTCTTGCTTTGTATTGATTTCAAAATTGAAATAGCTCTGGTTTTCAATTTTCCACAAACCGTATTTTCATAGTTTTCGAAATATTAGGGATACATTCATAGGCGTGCAGCTTTAGTCAAAAAGGTTTTTACTATTATTTGTTTCTATTAATACAGAAAATTCTCAGTTTGTATTTCTTACATAGATAGAGATAGGAGGAAGAAGATTAGAAGAATTTTCAATGAAAAAAGGCATAAAACAAGAAGATAGTGTAAGTATGTTACTATTTATTTGGTCAAGGATAAGATAATTAACAAAGTTGAAAAAAAGGAAGATAACTATATATAATAATAGGATACAAAAATTTAGAATCAGTTAGATTAGGTAATTTTTTATATGCAGACGGCATAGTATTGGTTCTAAGTTCATGGATGAAAATAATAATAAACATAAAAACAACGAAAATAACAATAATAAACGAATGATAAAAAGGTAAGAAAGCAAATGCTTCAGGATTAACCAAGAAGAAGAAGTATTTTTTATACACTCAAAAACGTCTATTATTAAATTCCTCGCGTAATTTGTTGATAAATAAGTAAATATTATAAAACTAAACCGATAAAAAGAAAATTTATGGATTCAGTTTCAAAAAGTATAAATTCTGATTTTGCAGATGTTTGATGAAACTAGATTTTCGAAAAATAGAAACATGACAGGTGTGACTTATTTCTCAAAAAAATGGTTTTTTCATCCTCAAAGAGGGCGTTGTGAGGTGAGCAAGTATATTTAAAAATTGTACAAGCTAAAAAAATGCAAAATCAAATTAAAATATCATCCTATTATAAATCAATGAAGGCTCTTCTATTATTTAAAAGTTAGGTTAAGTTAACCACTTCTATTATTTAATTTAGCTTAATAATTGGTTTTATCTTTCTATTTTATTTCACTGGAAAAAATATGTTGTGACGCACATGGTATACATTATAAGTTTACTATAATATATCGGAGTTGGAAGTTCCAACAATCGAAACTTGCTTTATCAACTTTACTCATTATATTTACTGAAAGTTAACACTGGAGAACAATTTGAATGAGTATTAAAATTTAAGTGCCGTTATACAGTTTGGAATCTCTTCAATAAAATGTTTCAAAATCAAGAAATACGTTCCGTTGAGCTTTTGTTATAAAATTTGTTTGAAAATTTAAAATCGATGCGGCATAAAAACATAAATGAAAACGCAACCGTCAAGGATATAAATTGAAGAAGATATCCAACATCGAAAAAAAAACGAAAACAAATTTTATGCTGCATTTGTTCAGGTTTATGAAGGTATTTTCGAAATTGATTTAAGAGAAGCTGTTCTCGTCCGTTATTGTCTCATAGAATCAGGAGCATTTCTGAGCCATACGATTTCAAATTTTATTTTATAAATTGGAATTGTTTGGATAGTTTCCGATCTACTTATGTCAAATTAAATTTTCTGCTCCCTTTTCCTCAACAACCGGAGATCTCCGAAGTAATCCAGGACTCTAGATTTATTTGGTTTTATATCGGGATAATGTTCTAATACATATATACGAAACTAGTAAAATTCTATTAAATAAAAGGACTTTCATATTTTTTGTTTAAATTGTTGCATCACAATAAGTGAAATATATACAGGGTAAAGAAACATCCGTTATGAATTTAAAATTAAAGAGTTTAATTACTGTTTTAAATGAAGCTAACTGTTTCTGCACAATTCCACAATATATTGAAAAAATGTTAGAAATTCTAAGAAATTGACATATGTTTCGATATTAAATACCATCGTCAGAATGACAGAAGTTACATGTTATTCGATGTCTACCTAATGTGTTTTACTAATTTTATTATATTTTATATATGAATATGAATTTATATGATGCTGAATCTAATTTGTAGCTGTCATCACAATTTGTGATAATAACTATACTATTGTGAAAATACCTTTAGCTAAATATATAACCTATAAAATTTTTAATGACAGCAGTTGTCAAATTAATATGCCCGGCTAAATACATATTAAATTTTATATTATGAAAGATAAATCAATACAACACCAATCAACTCACTCTTTTCTCAGGGAGGGATCAAAGATTTCAACTAATAATTCAAATTTGTAAATTTCCAAATAATTTTCTAAATTTCGTATCACACTATTCAAATCTACAGTAACTGTTTATCCAATACACTATACGACAATTTAATTTATCTTATGACATATATGAATTTACTGTCAGGAGATTAACTAAATGTCACTTATTATACTAAATTTTCTATAGTATAAAAATTATCAAATATAATGGAAATGCATATGAAAAGAGAGCCAAAGAGATTTGGAATTCAAATTTATATAATATATTATCAAAATAACACTTACAAAAATTAAAACTCTTCAAAAAATATCATAAACGCATAAACAAAGATAGAATTTTCTATCAAACCTTGATATTAAAAACAATCTATGTTAGAAATTTTCTATCTAAATAAATTCAACCGAAAATGCAAAATGTCTAAATTTATACTTGATATCTGTCAATGTAAAATACGTAAATTTTCTTGTAAACTGTCTGTTCCCAAAATTGTCAGCACTTGACGTAGAATTTTATATAAGTAACGTTACTATAATTTAATCATAAGATGCATCTATTTTCGAAATAATTTTGATCAAAGGCCTAATAATTCTCGAGAATAATATATAATATGGACTGGACTCACCAAACTGGATACTAGAAGATCTCGTACGTATTCTAAAACGTATTTCTAGAATTTCCGGAACAAACGTTTCCAAATCAATAATTTAGAAAACGCGAAAAACACTTGCACTTTAGCGGTAATTCTTTGTGAATAGTACACGCACTGGCTTTACAAAAGGCAAGATATGTTGAACTGATAACAATTATATAAATTCCCTAATATTCAAAATTAAATTTGAGACAACTCTCATTATGATGTTGTCTCACGGGGATTTCAAATTCAACTCCCTAAAATGTTTCAATAAATAATTCTCCTCTCCTTTGGTTACCAAGATTTCTTTTTTTTTTTAAAAATTACAAATTTACGTTTTTATATACCACGAGAGATTTTCATTATTTTATTTATAAGTGCCATTTGCTAATAGAGACATCTGTATTCTGCTTTTTCAAATCGTTTTAAAATCTATCTGTCATTAAGTCTATTCTGCAGTAATGTCATATGAAATTGAAATGTCAAATTTTATTGGTATATTGAACCTTTCAAATTATTGATAATACAGTGTGTATTACTAGTATTACATCTAAATATGCATATTTTCTTTATTTCAATGTTTTCTATAGAGTTTAGATGGAGGATATGTATTAATATATATATATATATATATATATATATATATATATATATATATTGAACTTATCGTAATAATTATTAAAGATATAAAGACGTGTATATAGGAAATATGCATTTTTTATCAAGTAACAAGGAGAATTCACTTCCTTAAAGCATATGGAATTATCTGTTCTATTTGTAGTCATGTGTGAGAAATGGATCTCTCATATTAAATGGTATACCTACGATATCTTTTATCTAGTATGATTGTTGAGACACAAAAGTAATATTTAAACTAGATACCTTGAATTCCAAGTGTAATCATTATCAGTAACAAATTCTAGTTCATTTCTTAAGTAAATTATAAATTCTCTTTCTTGTTAAACAGCACAAGTAATAAATTGTGTATATTATATGTAACATCCAAGAAAGAACCTAAAAGAATACAGATATAAGATTAGGTAATAATATAACAGGATATTTAATCATAATACAGGAACGAGATTACCATGTTTACATGAATAAAATAACAGAGAAGTGTCAATGAAACTTCATGTCAGTTTGGTCATGGAATTATATATGCTTCTGAAGTATTGATTAATTTGGAGAGTCGTAGAAAGAGTTCGACGCTTATTTAAATTGTCCTTAAAATATTCTGCGGAAAAACAAAGGCCTTACTCAGAACCCTATTTGTTTACAAATTAATAATAGAAAGAATTATCATTTTCAATTGAGTATAACAGTTCATGCCATCTATTGAGCTATAGCCGAGGTAAGTACTAAAGCAAGATCCAGAGTAATATACGAGGTAAATCGAATTAGCATATAATAAAAAACTTATTAAATATAATTATTAAATACACAGATTAAAAAAATATTAACATAATATATATATATATATATATATATATATATAACGAATATAATAGTAATAATAATAGTATAGTAATCATTAAAATAATATAACAATAACTTAAGATAATTGTAAAGATCAGCAGATATAGTTTTCCTGGTTTTCACAGTTATACTGATATTAATTGGAAAAATGATATCCAGCATATCACCATAGGGCTAATAATATCTAAGCTTCAATATTTGTAATATCACATCTTCTTCTTTTTTCTATAAACATATATTAAGTTAATCACAAGTTAGGTCACTTCTTGGTCTAGCCAAAAATAACTACTAAACATCAGGTAGGCATCAAATGAAATGTAACTTCTGTCATTCTAACGATGATATTGATTTATCGAAACAATTGTCAATTTTTTAGAATTTTCAACAATTTTCATTATATTGTGGAATTAGCTAGAAACAGTGAGTTTCATTTAAAACACTAATATCGCTATCTATTTTATATTTATATTGTACGTAATTATTTTATTTATTATTTGTGTTATATGTATGACGAAACAAGTGTTCACTCATTTATCGTTCACTGTCATTTATTCTTCTATTATAATTACATCCTATACTGTAATTCTCGTATTTCGAATATTATTCATATAATACAGAATGGTTTTTTTTCCAATTTTTACACAAAAGGAAGTCAGTAAACCTACATAAGTATTTGACAAGGCTTTGAACCATTTTTTAAATCAAAAACTTTCCTCCATCTTCGTTTGCTAAAAGTTACTAAAATTGAATTTTCAAATACTCGACAACAATTGAATTTTTACTTGTGATTATAAACTAAAACCAAATCAATAATTAATTCCAAATATAAATGAATTATTTTGTTTTTTCGGGATTATGAGTGAAATTATTTAAAAGCTGCATACTGGTAACTGTTGATGAATATTGACAACGCTGTGGTGATATTGTTAGAAATATATAAATATGGACTGATAACTCTTCATTTACCTGCATTGAAAATCAACAAATTTATTCAATTATACACGGAATTACCTCAATTTAGTTGAACATATAGGTATATATTAAATGAATATATATTATAGTGGACATATAGTTAATTCAGTTATATTATTTCAGTGAATTTCATATTATTTCCCCGTTCTAATATACGATACGGGGTTTATAAATTAGATTTCAGAGGATATACATCAACTACAACAGTATTGATAATTGAGAAACTTTATCAAACAACCCTTCATATTCCCATAATATAAGTCAAGTCAACATTTTTTTCTACACAAACCTTAAATTAACACTTTGAGATACTAATTTTCAGTTGATAGAAGACATAAGAATTTTCGTTGAGTCGATTTATGAAAAAGCGTTACAGCAAATTAAGTAATCCAAGAAATAGATTATCTTTCGATATTCTTTTTATCATTTCGTTTCGCCTTGAAGAATATTATGCATTCACTAGCCAAAAATACGTTTTGAAGGAAGATTGAAAAGCAGCGGAACGTAAAAATTGCAATTTCTGTACGAGCCAATCATGATGTTGGCAATAAATTTTAAGATGTATTTGTGTATCAGATCAAGTGTCTCAAATGCAGACGGTGAATGCAGAGACAATGCCCCTGCTATTTCGAAATACGAACAAGTAATCCAATATTCGAATGTCCCATATCAGCCAAAACAGGCCAGTCTTTCACATATAGAGGTCATTTATATAAGAGACAAACTTTCGAGTAGTAATCGATGAAATAGGAATACAAAAAGCTGAAACAAACTGAAGAATCCGATGAAAATCTACGAGAGCATGAGTTATGCCTCTATCAACAAAATAGAAATCACAACCGAGACTGAACAAAGCAATACCATCGTCCCATAAACTTTGATGGAAATCCAAATGAATTATTTGAATTTATCAATATTCATAATTTATCATTAAATGAATTGAAGGAAAGGAAGGGCCTGTTGATGTGTACCGTCAAAAAGAACAATACAATCATCCACATAACGATAATAAAAAATAATGTGACTTTTAAAGGAAGGATCATTTTAATAGGTTTGTTCTAATTTGTTAATAAAAATTTCGGACAGTAAATGACTAAGATTGGATCCCATATCTAAACCTGTTGTTTGTTCATAATATTTGTTATTAAATTGGAAGAAATTTTGTTCTAAAGACAACCGGAATAAGCCAAGAATATCAGAAATGATGTTGACGTTCAAATTATTAGAATAGAGCGAAGACTCAACCAAGTTTATACATTCTGAGGGAGGTATACTAGGGAAGAGATTAGAAACATCAAGTGAAAGCAAAAATGAACTAGAATTGGGAACTGTTATGTTAGATATCTTCTCACACAGGTCTAAAAAAAATTCATAGAAAATTTATTATTGAAATTAGTGATGACTTTAAGTAAATTATTAAGGAAGGAGGTGAGTTTGGAGGCTGGTGAATTTGACAAGGAAACAACTGGTCTAATTGGTATATTTTGCTTATGAATTTTTGGAAGACCATATTGTAGGGGGGTGATAGGTGCCATCTGTATCAATTGATAGATTATAGTGTTGAAGCTGTCTAATGTATCAGCGTAAGTTTTTAGCCTATTCCGGAAATACGTATGCAACTTCATGGTAGGATCTGAACTTAAGGAAGAAAAAGAAGTGTCCGAATTAATGAAAGATTACACCTTATCAACATAATCGTATCTGTCTAAAACTACCAAACAGATACCTTTATCTGCCTTAGTTACTACTAAATCTTCTGAAGAAATTTTATGTTTGAGATCTCTAAATGATGAAAATTGAAATTGATGTTGATTAGTAAATGGAAAGAGGTTGGGTTTGGAATGTAAATTTCTGTTAAAAGTCTTGTGAAGAACTGTCAGCTCTTGCTGTTTTATTAGTCAAATCTAAATTGCCCAAAATAGATTAATAGTCTATTGCTAGAGTTCTTAAGTTACGTTTAGCATTAGAAGTTGGGAAATTAAATCCAGTTCTTGTTTATTGAATACAGCATTACTGGTGTTAAGAGGGACCTCACGTTTTAGGAACCTGAAAACAGTTGGCACCCGTGATTTGCAACAAAAATTAGGTCATTTTGTACACAACAAATCTAAAGAACGCAGAGAAATTAAGTGTGGAAATTTTAACACAATATAACATGGACCTTTGTCTTGGGGATCAGGTATTTTGGTTGAGTTTTATATTGTTATAAAAAAGATATAAGCCATTAAGTGATGGTGTGATTTTGACAGTTTTGACAATTTGTGGTCACCAATCTGGACACCAAAACCTGATCCCCAAAAGGAAGCCTAGATAATTCGATTCTGGAAATATGAAATCTCAAATCATTGTATTTTTTGAGATTTGTTGTGCGCAAATTTTTGCAAACAAACATCTTTTTACTTTAGTTCAACCGCTCCACCGTCTTGATGTATGGCGCTGTATAGAACAATGACAGAAGACGACGGTCAATTCATAGACAAATAATATTATAACTTTCTCTATGGGTCAAATATGTCATATGTTTTGTGTTCATAAAAATATCATAAATTTATAGTTTAGTGTGTATTGTACTTGTAAGTGATTATAATTAAGTAATTTTCATGCTCAATAAGTGAATTTGTGCTTCGTAAATGCTATTTATATTTACTCCACAAGATTGTGTTTAGTGCATCATGCTTCGTTGCAACAAAAATGCACTTTTTGCACCTATTACACAAATAACTACTTTTTAATGTTATTCTTATTTATTGTTGATAAATACATCAAAGTGATTAAATATATTATGTGAGAATGATTTTGAGTTTTTGTTCTTTGGAATAAATATTATTGTTGTGTTTTTATAGACAAATTTTGTTCTTCATGAGGTCAATTATTTCGCTTATTGTATTTGTTTGTAAATTCAGTTTTGATGCAGAGTGGAGGTATTTTATTTCAAGTAGTGCATCATCACCTACAAGCCATAAAATATTTTATCAATACGTCATACAATAAGTCTTTTTAAGAACAGTTTTAACAAGAGAATGACAAGGTGTATTTGTTTTTCTCTCAACAACCTGTCCAAAGATTTTATAAGAAATTAGGATGCTTATCCAATTTTTAGCTTGCCTTAGCCTATGCACCATAGGTAATAGTAATTGTTGAATAAAATTAATGAATGAAGTTGGTAACATTATATTTTAGAAATCTTTGAACCATAAATATTTTAAAACTTTGTCTAGCCAATAGTCAAAATCTCCTTGCAAATTGTTTGATTATATAAGCATTTCAAAAAATTAAAGAAAATAAGAAACCAAATTATTATTAAAGGATGACTTAGTAATAGTCTTAGTTGTTGATATTAAAAAAAAATTGTAAAATAAAGGACGACTAAAAAGTTAATTTTGTCTACTTGTTGCACTTCGGGGGCTGTATCGAGTTATACAGATAGGTTTTCTTTTCTAAGAACCATTTTTTGTGTTGTTCTTGCTGAAAAACGTGATAAAAACTCAAAAAAATACAAAATTCCAACTTTTTTTGGGTAAACCTATACTTTTCTCGCATATTAGATGGGTTGGATGGAAAAGTAATAATACCAATAATGTATTATACAAAAACAAAAAAAATATTTACCATTCAGGTGATCACACATATGTGCATCTGTCATGGAGAAAAGAGAATAAACCAACTATTTTTTTGTATAATGAAGGAAAAATGTTTCAGTTCCAATCTCCACAACACATATGATCAATCTTTGCAAACAAGGTAGAAGCAAACTTGTACATGTTGATTGTATGTTTGATTTTGTACTGTATATATCGATCTCCCCACAATGTATACATTATTATTTGTCATTACAGATCTTTCGCTTTAAATTTTTAATTAGTTGTTATAGTTGCTTTGTGAGTTTTTTGAACTTTTGCTATTTTAAATTTAAATTCCTTACTGTACCTTACTTTCCTCTTTCTATTAAATGTAAAGTATTGTATTACAAGTAAATATTTCTTTGTATAATAAATTTAGAAACTCTTTATTTATATTATTTGTTTCTAGATAAAATTGAATATATTAACACATGTAGTTGAAAAAAAGCCTACATGTCAAATAAAATTTGAAAGCAACCAACAGGAACTCTGAAACAAATATGATTAGATTGAGGCAAAGTTGTGACATGACGTTCTGTGTTTTCAGACTAAATGGCCTATTTTAAATCATGCAAATTTGCAACTTTTACGCAGTTTAATTTTCTTAGCATGAAACAAACAAAAATTTATAATCATGAAAACATTTTATTATGTTAATATAAATGGTACAAATTTTGGAAGGTAGAATGTTTTTAAAGTATTTATATTTTTCTCCCATTCGTAATTTCTAGCAATTTCCGCAATACTGTCACTTGGTATCCATATTATGCACATGTCCTTTCATGCAATATGTAATGCACCTTGTATCAGGTTATGATAGTTATATTTTTCAATCATCATTATTATATATTCATCAAAATGAATTATGCAATTCTTGTCTTTTGAGAGCGGTTTTAATTTTTCTTCATTCAGATACTTCAAAGGTCACTTCACTTCAATTAAGCATTTTTCGCTTTTCGCTAACAAACCCATATTATCATTAAAACAGGGTTTCAAGAGAATGTTGAAAGATGGTTTGATGATACTAGAACAAACCATCAATATTATTTATCTCACATTTTCACATTAATCAAATAATCCAGTAAACATAACCTCAAACATAACTTTGAAAATTAAAAAATACAGTTTGCAGGATAATTTACATTATTATAACTATAATTTTTGATATCGGGTCGATACGATTACGTACTTTTTAACAATTTATTCCTTTCAAAAACATTTATGAAACTCTTAAATAATCAAAAATCTACACTCAAATGGAAATTATTTCAACAAATTTTATTTGTATCCGTGTATATAATATTCTCTTATCTATGCACAGGTGTGCTGTGGTTTGGATGCAACAAAAAAACAGAGATAAGGTTTCTGTGCTTACAAGAAGTTGAAATATTTCAAATCAAAACATTCGAACAGAGATGCGTTTCTTTGAACCGTCAAGAGTGGAAAGACAGAGAGAGAAAATATGTTGAATAAGTAAAAGCCGATTCAGTACTAATATCGACATCTATCGTAAATATTTTGAACCAAATAATTACTAAATTAGTAACTAGTATTGTGTAGGTTTTTAGGTTTATATACCTGTGAGGAGGCCCCTCTTAAGGACCCTAGGATGGAACTCAAAAGCAGAAAATTTCTTATCGCTTACAGTGAAGTCTATCTGACAATCTGAATCAACCATATTCCTCACATCTCTATCCACAATATCAAATTCTTGAAAGGTAAGTAAGTCAGTTAGCAAAAATTAGATGAATTTCAACCAAGTATTGGTAAAATTGAGAAAATTATAAAATCTCTTAATCTCCTGAACGATCCATGTCCTCTTAGCCTTCTAAGTTCTGGAACGTACTCTAGTATGAATAGAAATGGAGGGAGGGTAAAGTCCATGAAACTTGCATCTCTGCAAAAACAAAATAAGTTGGAGAGTCTTCTTTCTTTCCCACATTGATCTTTCATAATGTCGGATGACAACAGCCAGACTAGTATTTTTTAAAAGGAAAATATCATCCATGGCTCACATGTGACTGACAAATATTTTTCTTTTCATGCTTGATTGCTTCCTTTGAGCTCAACTCTATTACTCCATTTCAATTATAATCAAAAACCATTTGTCACATCCTATAATAACTATTGAGTGGTTTACATTGCAATTTATGACGAGAGAAAGAGTTTTTCAAGTTTTTCATATTTCAAAAAAATTTAATCTTCTAATTTCACACTTTTCTCCTCTAACATTTATGATTATCGACGTGTGTTACCCACAGAACTAGAATGAAAATTTTTAGATCTGGTAAGGTTGGAGACTTTTGTAATTGTTTCCTTTAATTATGAGGAAAATTACGGACTAGTGTAAACAGGACGTGGGGAAATGACAAGACTAATGAATTATGAAATTGTGCGAAAAAATAATGGGGAAGACATTGCAAAATTTATAAAAGCACGCAGACTGGGATGGTACGGCCACTTTATAGAAAAAGTGGAGATAAAACACTAAGACAAATAACAGAATGGATACCAGTTATCGAGAGACCAAAAACAAGATGGGAAGCCCAAGTATACGCAGTTTTAAATATCATGAATATTAAGGAAACGAAAAATAAAGTAAAAGATAGACAGTTGTGGTGAAAAATCGTAGAAAAAACTAAGTCACATCACAATATCTAGGTATAGGAAAAAATACTATAATGGACTGATTCCCATGATAAATTTTCTCATAGTGCATACGAAGAGTGCTTGCCATATTTAGCCCTAAACTAAAGACAAAGCTACGTTTTATAGTGTCGTATGACTACAGATTTGATATAGGACAATTATTCGTAATAATATATTGAAAAAATGTTTAGAAACAGTTAGTTTCATTTAAAACAGTAATATGACTAGATTCCATAGAGTAAGAGTCGAGACAGTAAATTTGATTTTATTTTTGTCAAATTCATTTAGAATCTTTGCCAATTTCTTTTTGGCTTCGCATATACGCATTTACATAAAAGATGACGCGGATTGTTCAAAGCACGGCCTATAATATTTAGAATCTCATTTGATTGCGTATTTGTTCTAAAAACAGTTCTGGAGTTTGTTCATGACAACCGAATACATTCAATATTTTTTCCCGTGTTTGTGTCACGTACTCATATGAATTGTTGTTTAATCTAAAATTGAAGGATATTTTGCGAGTGTGGTTTTTTTTATCTCTCTCTAGTTTATTCGAATTGAAATTGTTAGGGCCTCAATCACAGATTAATTGAGCTTTGGTCGTACAAAGAGAAATTTACTCTCCATGAAAATTAAAAATGATATCAGACCAAAATGATTGTGTCGCATGTGTCTAAATAGTTTTTTCTATTTTTGTAATCACGTCACAGACATTTCTTTGTTAACGATATAAATTTGACTATATTATTGCTTTATTCATTGAGGCGCAGTTTGTGACATTCATATCTTGTGTCAATTTTATAAGAAGTTTCAGAAAAATTACAAACCATAAGTGACTCCACTGTATATACAGTAAGACCCAGAATTGAGTCTACAGGAGGGAAAAAATTCTTTATAATTTTACAAAAAAATGCTGAAGGGATAAATTTTTTGCTCGATTTCAAATGACCAAATTTGTAATTAGAATTCCAATACTACATATCTATGATCTAAAAATTGTTTGCCATTTTGCAAATGATTCCTAAGGACTACTTAAATTACCAAAAAAATTCGATTCAGTTTGGGTACCAACTATTACCGTTTTCAAAAATAAAGAGAATAGTGTGAGAAAAAGATAGCATATTTAATACTATCAAAACTGCTATCTACGGTTGACAGTAAAACTTTGCGCCATGTACACGTCTCAAATTACTCCAGAGAAAATAAAATTTCCATTTAATAAACAATTGAAGTACCTAATCAAATTTAAATCACAAAAATCAGCTTAAAATTAGTTGGAAAATAACTATGTATATATAAAAAATTTATCTGAATAAATTTCAGTCAAAAAATTAAGAATTATTTTAAAGAATATTTTTTTGTAAGTATCAATTGAAAATAGAAATAGGTAGATAAATTTATTATACGACATGGTCTTTTATGTGATCTCAAAAATGTTTGTGACTTAATTTGATTAGGTACTTTAATTGTTTATTAAATGGAACTTTTATTCTTTCTAGAGTAACTTGAGACGTGTACCGAGTGTCCTAATAAGGCTCTCGGCCATATCTCGGGAACCGTCTATAGTACAGGAAAAAAAATTATATTAAAAGTGACCTCGAGAAAAACCTGCACATTATTTACAGAGTTGTAGGTCCACCGCCAGAGGGCGTAAATAAATACCAAAAATTATAAAATGAATAATTCACAAATTTTGCCTGATTAAGATGCATTTAAACTATGATTATCGTATTCTTCAAGAAATTCAGCGTATATTTGATTTTACAAGTTTTAGTCTATCTCTTCAAATAAGAGGTGGGAGGAAGCACAGAGATTCACTGCTTGACTTGATTTTCATACTACTTGACTTGACTTGAAATCAAGTCAAACTCAAGTCAAGTAGATTTGTTTAAAGTTCAAGTCAAGTCAAGTAGTTATATATCAAGTACTTGAAAAATCAAGTAGTTTTTCAAATTACTTGATTTTTGTTAATAAAAAATAAAGTTTTTATTATAACATTATAATTACCAAAAAGTAATAAAATAAAAATGCGTGTTTGTAAATATTATTTTTTAATGGAAAAACATAAACCAACATTTATTACAACTTATATTTTTTAATTCCCAAATAACAAAACTAAATAATAAATGGATTAATGGATATAAAAACATAATTTTGAACAATAAACATTTAAAGCAAATCTTGAACATCTTTACTCGCCATCCATGATTTAAGGCACATAAGGCTTCTAATAGATTTATCGCCTAGTCGGTTTCTAGTTTTAGTAACAGTTAAAGCAGCTCGGGAAAATTGCCTTTCAACAGAAGCTGAAGATGCAGGCGTTGCTAAAAAGTCTTTGGCCATTGTGGCAAGGTTTGGAAGAATATTTTCATGCCTTTTCCACCATTCTAAAATATCTTCACTGCTGTTAGCCCTTGGATCAGATGTGTATTTATCTATTTCATAACGCCAGGCCATTTCATCTTTTGGATTGGTAGATTTTCTGAACAGACTCAATAGATCGATTTCAAACTCTCCGCATCCATTATTTTCAATTGGGTTTAAAGATAAAGATGAAGTTGATGGGACTGGCGGTGACGCAAGCAGTGAGTCGGACCGAAAATACCTCGTTTTGAAAATATTCTCAAAATGTTTGATTGCTTCTGTCTGCAAATCCTGTCCCCAGCGAGAATTGGAGAATGTTTCTACTTTATGTCGGGGGTCTAAAATTAAAACAACACAGTACATCCAGTTGGTTCTCTCGTAATGTTTAACGATTTTGTCCCTTGTCGCTTGAATACTATTTATTATTTTCTCATCGGTTTCATTTCTACCGGGATTATTGTCAAGTTCCATAGCCCATGATTCTAGTTTATCCAGAAGCATATTAATACCAATTATCACCATAGGAAGTGTAGAATAACATTCACCTTCTAAAATTGTGGAAATAGTATTAAAAACATGTAGGTATTTGCAAACGCGTTCTATTAAGGACCAGTCTGCATCTGTTGGCTTGAAAGTCTTTAAATTATCTATATTATCACAAAGAATGTTCAAAGCCTTTCTCATATTTAAGCTCCATTGCAACATTTCGAAGGTGGAATTCCACCTTGTTACCACATCAAGTTTGAGCATAGCCATTTTTAGGTTCAGAGTGCTGCAGAATTTTTCAAAATCCTCACGTAAATGTTCAGAGTTTTTCAAGAGATCGGATTTTTTTTACAGATGAAAGCGAATAGGGATCTTCATCATCATCATCGTCAGTTTCTGACAAAATGTTGGCCGTTTCTGGCGTTTCTTCATATTCAGCATTTCCTACAAACGTAGAATCAAAAATTCGCATAAAATCTCTGGCACCCAAATTTAAAATGTGCGCAAAACATACGAAGTGACTATTCTTAACATCAATGTCGGAAATATACGTCTTTAGTTCTTTAATAAACGTGAAATTACTATTTGTGTTATCAGTAGTAATACCTTGGATAGACTTTGTAAGATCGTTGAATCGGAATACTTCAAAAAATAGTTGCGCTATTGACCTTCCAGTATGTTTGCCATGTGCTGGCACAAAATCCAAAAGGATACATTGAAGTTTCCAATTATTATCTATAAAATGGACGGTAATACCATAGTACTCTTTCATATTAAAAGAAGACCATCCATCGATTGTGAACGAGATTTTTGAATTGCAAGTTTTTAAGAAATATTTAAGTCTTTGCTGCGCTGCCTCAAATGTTTTTACTGTCAAGGATTTCATTTGATTTCTACCGGGTAAATTTACATTTGGATTCAGGTACTTATACATTTTTTTACTTATATCATCCTCAAAAAAACTAAAAGGAAGGTGTGCTACATATTCCACAAGTAGTTTTTGAAATTTATCTTGTTGAAAATTGGGTACCACGCTGACAGTCTTAAAAACAAAAGATTGGCATTAATAAATATATGCAGTATGCATATGTACCAATAGATTTAAAACATATTTATTTGAAGTTTAGCTTGTTTGTTTATTCACTGATTATTATTATAATTGGCGGGGGCGAGGCCCAAATTGACCACTGGAAATAAATATTCTAAAACTAACAAGTGAGCCTCATACAAAATTATGTTAAAAAAACGCCTCTTCTACAATCCTAAATATTGGTTATACAACACCAACCTGAGATACTAAATTCTTTACTACTAAATCCAGTTTTAAGTTATTTTTTCATCGAAATGTACCGGTGAGTCACCATATTTTGGCACGCACTTGCAGTATTTATTGTAAGAGTTAGAAGGAAATGTTTCAAACCAAAGTTGTAGGGTTGGGTCAACTCTGAACCGTCAGGAAGTATTAAAAATAGGTATATGACATACTTGATAAAAGTTGAAGAATTTTAAAAGGAATTCGAAACAAAATTCAAAAACAGGGTGTTCCATTTAAAAAAACGTATGTTTTATTCGTCACGCTTTTTTGAGCCACACTGTACTGTATAATAATTCTAAATTGTGCATCCTAACAATCTTTACAACTTTTGTATTTACCATATTCTACCAATGAGATAATGAACTTTACTATATCGTTGACTCACCCTGTACACGTACAATCCGTAGTTAGTTACATATAAAGCTAACAAACAAATAGTAATTATTATCGACTCAAACATCCAAGTAAGTAAACCACAAGGTTTGAACACAGGTTTGAATCAAACATGAAAATAATATGATTATGTCTAAATATTTATACTCGTAATTTCCTACTAAGTATAAGACTATACCACAGTAAAGAAAAACTACTTACATTTTCAGTTTCAGTCTCGCCAGTCTCAGCTCCAGCAAACCAATTTGAAATTGTACCACGTTTATTGGAGCTTCCGGAAGAATTCGCCTCAAAATTTGGTGGTTGTGAGCTACCAAAAATTTTGTCGTAGACTCTAGTGTGTTTGGATTGCAAATGTCGTCTTAATGATGATGTTCCACAATTTTTCATTTTTAAAACTGTGTTTTTCGTAGTACAAAGCGTACATTTGCCTTGTTTGTCAGTATTTTTTTTACTTTTGGGATCTCGCTCGATTACAAAATACTCCGTAACTTTTTTATTTTTATTAGGTACATTTTTATTAGTTTTCATTATTTTTGCAGTCGACTCTGTAATTTCTACATCGGGTTCGATATCTTTAAAGTCCGACGCTTTATCATCTGGTAATTCTGGCACGTATTCTGACCCACTGCTTTGAAACGGTTCTGATTCCATTTCGGACAAATCACTCACGTAAGACATATTTTATTATTGTCTTCAAATAACATAGAACGTTAAGGGCGATTGTCGTTGTACTATTAACAGTATTCCAGACTAGCACGTCGTCGCTTCGTCAGTAAGCTGCCTGTGTGCGTGTATTGCAATTTTTCTGAGCCGGGCTCGATTTTTTGCTGCTGCACAAAGGTGCCGCGTGCCATAAATTTTATTTACGACTTGCTTTTGCTGCCCCGCCGCGCGCTGTGACTCCTACCACCGAGTCTTGTTAATGTTCGGTGCTCCTACCTACATGCATGTACATACAGGCTTTATCAATATTCAAGTAATCAAGTAGTTTGAATTTACTTGATATCAAGTCAAGTACTATTGACCGAAAATCAAGTCAAGTATCAAATTTTGAAATGCTTGATTTTTCAAGTCAAGTCAAGCATTTTAAAAAAACCTCAAGCTACTTGGCTTGATGAATCACTGGGGAAGCAGGAACTTTATTATGAAAAAACGCCTGTAATTCCAGTTCTACTTAACCTATCTATGCAAACTTAGTATTTTTGAAGAGAGCTCCTTTCTAACAATGTAAGAGTTATAATTTCGAAAGAACCTAATGAGTAACGTATACGCTAGAGGGCGCTATTTATTTATTTTTTCAAATCTAGCTATCCTCGAAAAATGTTGAATGGAAACATTCAGTTTTTATTTAAGGAATATAAAAGTAGACCAAATTAGCAACACAATAGCTAAAACCGCATGTCGATATCTTTTTCGTATTAGGAGATATCCTAAGAAATGGGTCAATTTTAAGCATTTTCCTTTAAACATAAAATACTCCGGTTTTACTTAACGGATTATAACATTTTTTGACTCTTCAAAATTGTTTTTCCTTGTTCCATTAATAATAGTTCCAATTATTATGTCAATATTACTTATGCTGTCACCGGGAAACTGCGTTATGGAAGTTAAAATGGAAATATATAGAAACAAGTAGTGGGCCATGAAAAAAACAAAACAAAAACATATGTTTTTTTTTATTTACCAGCGGTTAATATGTTAATGTCACTTAGGTATTTAAAAAGGTTCTGTGTATTACAGTTTTCGCCAAGAACTTTGTCTAAATTGTTGCTGAGGTTGTTATCTTGTCTTGATTGTTGGAATTTTGGGCAATCGGTTATTAAATGTTTGACAGTAAGCTGGATCTTGCATAATTCACATTTTGGGGGTTCACTTTTCGTAATTAAGTAACTATGAGTAAGTTTGGTGTGACCTATTCGTAACCTAGTCAGTTTAACTTGAAGCGATCTTTTGTTTATTGGCTGCGCTCGAGGTTTCACTTCCGGTTTCACGTCGCGTAGTTTCGATTGGGACGTTTGCCACTCGATTTGCCACAATTTTGGCACTTTTGATTTAAGTAGCGGTTTTATGTCGTTATACACTACCGTTTGCATTTCACTCACGGTTTCACTAATTGCTGCTTGTCGTGATTTGCGGTCGGCTTCTTCGTTTCCTTGAAGGCCAGTATGAGAAGGAACCCAAAGTATTTCCACAAAGCTATTGGAATGTTGCAACTGCGATAATTCGCCTTTAGTTTGGAGGGCTATTGGATGTGTGGGATAAAGTTGATTGATAATATGGATTGAGTTAAGAGAGTCTTTTATTATGAGGGATCTTGAAGTATTTTTTGTTTTTATGTGAAGAATGCTTGAAGAATGGCGTCTAGTTCTCCAGTGCAGACGCTGCTTATTTCGGGTAACTTGAATTGTAGTGTACTGTTTTGCATGATCACTGCCGCGCCTACGCCATCAGAGGTTTTGGATGCGTCTGTATATGCGAGGTGAAATTGTGGATATTTGTCAAGTATGGAGGCAAATGTTTTCCTAATTAGGGTATGGGGCTTTCTAATTTGTTAAATTTGCACTGTGAAGTGTCGCTGGGAGGGATATTGATCGACCATGGAGGGGGAGTTTTAATTTTGTTGGAAAGGAAGCGGGGACGTTAGATTTGGAGTTCTGTGAGAATTGTACTAGCTCTTGCATAGAATGTTGGGTCTGTTTTGATATTTGCCGAATGTTAAGTTTTGTAGTGCTTGGTCAGTATGTTAATGTAGACTGGATTCTGCTGGTTTGTGCTGATGGATAGTGCGTATGAAGCGGCAAGGTATTTTCTCCGGAGTTGTAGAGAAGGTTCCCCGGTTTCGCAGTATAGGCTTTTTATTGGACTTGAACAGAATGCTCCCGTTGCTATTGTTAGTGCTGTGTTTTGAATGGTTTCGAGTTGGTTGAGAGTAGTTTTTTTAGCTGTCGCGTATACTATAGAGCCGTAGTCAAAACGATATGTGTTGTGTCAAATTATTAAACCAAGTAATTTGTTCATTTACGTGTCATTGCAATTTGTGTGCATTAAATTCTATATAAAATTTACTTAAAAGTTATGTCTAAGATGATTCTTACAAACGAAGAAGCATTTGATATGATAGGCATTTACTTTGTATGTATGAGAAATGCAACTGTTGCGGCTAGGGTATATGCCATATAATATCACCAAAGACGTCATCCCGGTAGCAGCGTTTTTCGTCGACTCATACACCGTTTAAGAACGACTGGAAATGTTAATTTTCCTGTATTTAGAAGACGCTGCAGAGATCGTTCAGAGGAAAACACAATAAATGTTTTGGCATATGTGCAATTTAATCCGCATTTAAGTATTAGAGCAATAAGTAGAGACTTGGGAATAAGCAGAACCATCGTTCAACGTATTTTGACAGGAGACAGGTAAATTATGATGTAAAAAGATATATTTCTTAAACAAAATATACCCGCATAATATTATTTGTGAGCATGGTTATATGTTAACATAATAATTTATTTATCATTCCGGAAAGATATTTAATAGGACATTATATTTCTTCTAGATTTCATCCATATCATATAGTACTGCATCAACAATTGGTTGATCGTGATTACGACAGAAGGTTGGATTATTGCAACTGGTTACTACATATGGTATATGACGACCCTCAATTACTGTCACGTATTTTGTGGTCAGACGAAGCTACATTTAATAGTGATGGTACGGTTAATCGGCATAATATGCACTATTGGTCACAGAATAATCCACGCTGGATGGAAGAAGTTCAGTATCAGGGGCGATGGTCGGTGAATGTATGGTGTGGTATTGTAGATGGCCAGATAATTGGACCTTTTATTTTTGATAACGCAATTAACGGGGAACGCTACCTAAATTTTATAAGGGATGAATTACCACTTCTTCTAGAAGATATATCACTAGCAAATCGTAGGTCTATGTTGTTTCAGCACGATGGGCGTCCGGCGCATTTCTCCAGACAAGTTCGAGAATTTTTAGATAATGCTTACCCTAATAGGTGGATAGGATAAGCAGGCCTTTTTTTTGGCCAGCCAGGTCACCAGACGTGCAGGAGTCGCATATACGTGACTCTGGCGAGCAAGGGGCCATCCAAAAAGATACTGAACTGGGATGTCCTCGTTGAATAGATATTTACGCACCACAAGTTCATCGTCTTCGAAATAAGCACTAAAAATTTACCGAGTAAAAAATATCTACATAGAACATTTGATTATAAAGAATTTAAAAAAGAAATGGAAGAAACGGAAGTGATGAACTACGAGCAGCTGCAGTTGGCACTGAAGCAGGCAATGAAAAATGCAAAAAAAAGCTACAGTTAAACAAGATACGTCCCATATTGGTGGAATAACGAAGTAGAGGATCTAAGAGACAGATGGTAAGCGGTGGTAATGTGGAACTTAGAGACACATATAAAAATCTTGAAAAGGAGTTAAATAAGAAAATCAAAAATGAAAAAAAGAAGAGGTGACTTCTCGCCTGAAGAATTGACATTTTTGTGGATTTAATTTCAAATTGAATTTACGATATACGTCGAACACTTTCCTAAGATTGCTTAAATGATGATTTTCCGAAATTCAGGTGACTACTATGTTATCAATATAAAGTAATGTTTTTTCTGGAGTTAAGGCTGAAAATGATATTGACATCATCCTCGAAAAACTGTTAGGTCTTATGAAAGAGGTGTACTTTCTAGAACATTGTTCTAAAGGTATCTGATGAAAACCAGGTCTAAAACTAAAAACCATTTTGATCTGCCTAACTGATACGAAATTGCGTCTATTCGGGGTAAACAAGGAATTGCTTCTCAGACTCGAATTGTATGCTGAAAGGGGTGGCGAATTAATTGAATAGTTTCAAACATTATTGTTTCTAGCCTAATTGTTCCTTTAATCTTGTGTTAAAAAAAATCTAGAAATTCGTAATTCTAAATAAAGGTTTGACAGTTTCGTAATTCTAAATACGGATTTGGTCATTTGAAGTCAAGCGAACATTTTTATTCCTTATTTTTTTGTTACATAAAAAAGTTCCTCTTGCAAACTTAATCCGGGGACATACTGTATATATATGGAAGAACTGTATCCGGAAGAGTAACTCAATAGGAAATTAACCAGCTGAATCATCAGCATAAGTTAAAATTAATGGACCCTGTGGTTTTAATACATTCAATACATTATTCAATGCCTATTAGTTTTCGCTGACAATTCTGTTGATCGAAAATTATGCGTTGGTTGATCGTACTGAAAACGGTCATTATGGTGTATAACATGCTACTAAATACCTCTTCAGCGGTTACCGGAGTGAAATTAACTGGAATATTGCACTTCTACTTTGCAAGATCATACATCCCGTCGACATTGTCAAGTTTTATAGCCGGTGTGTGTGTTACGAGATGGTTTTCCTGATTAATTAGTTGTTATGACCATGTTAGAAGTACAAAGTATATTTTTTATACGAGTATTATTTATCATTATTATGGATAATGTTCACTTTTTGTAATGAAAGTAACTGTTTCTAAATAATTCCACAATAAAATTAACAGTCTCGACCCTTACTTCGAGCAATCTACTCGTATTAGTGTTTGAAATGAAACTCACTGTTTCTAGCTAGTTCCACAATATAATAAAAATTGTTGAAAATTCTAAAAAATTGACAATTGTTTCGATAAATCAATATCATCGTCAGAATGACAGAATTTACATTTCATTTGATGACTACCTGATGTTTAGTAGTCATTTTCGGCTAGACCAAGAAGTGACCTAGCTTGTGATTGACTTAATATATGTTAATAGAAAACCAGGAAAACTATATCTGCTGATCTTTACAATTATCACTTAAGGAGAGAGTTTATTAGTGGATAACTCCCTAGATTTATCTGTTCATTGACAACTTCATATTGTGGATTTCTTAAATGTCTTCTAATTTCCAATACTTCAAGGAAATCCAGTTCTTGTTTCTTTTCACAAATATGCAGCACTTTTAGTTCCGTGTTAAGTGTTAATGAATGATTGGTGTCAAGTACATGTTTTGCGTAGTGGGATTTATCTGGTTGTTTTAATCTGTATGCTCGTAAGTGTTCACTGTATCGGATTTTAAAATTTCTAATAGACAGCATTACATTCTGGACATTCAATTACATTTGTTCATAGGGACTGAAAAAGCTCTATGTATCATTGAATTATATGCCGCTAGCTTATGTGACATGGGGTGATTGGAACTATATGGAATTGTCACATCAGTGTGTGTTGGTTTTCGGTAAATTTAATAATCAAGTACATTATTAACTCTTTGAATTTTTAAATCAAGAAAATTGATTGAGCTATTTTCTTCAATTTCTAATGTAAATTTAATTATTGGGTTTACATTATTAATGTGGTTGAAAAATACATCTAATTGTCGTTCACTACCCATAAAATAAGCTATTATGTCATGTACATATCGTTCGTAGGTAATAAGACAAACGAGTTTGCAGTAAGATCCCTATGCGGAGTATAACTCTGGTCTCTAGTAATTTTATCAGCAAGGGTTTTTCCGGTATTTACAATTTTTTTATAAAATTCGTTGGCGATAATATTTGTGTTGGTTATCATCAAACCTGAGGAGGTTCCGATGGAGCGTATTGGAGTTTTAGATTTTTTACCTCTACTCAAGTCGCTTATCACCTCCCATAATTTTTTCGTATTGGTGCCATATAATATTATTATAGTAATCAAACTTTGTTCTTTGTATCAACGAATTCAATTTATTCCTGTACTATTTGTATTCATTTTTTAGTTTTACGTTTCCCATATACTTAAGGGTATTTTTGGACATTTTATTTTTTGTATCTATTGATTTCAATAAAGCATTTGTCACCCAAGGTTCAATTTTTGTATATTTTCTCCAACTGCTTTTGGATATCGTCGCTTCAGCAGAGTAAATGGCAGCTCAAGATGCTCCCTCAAGAAGAGATTTCAGTTTACCCTGATCAACACATTGTGTGCCAGTTGACATCTTTTTTTTTGTCTTGTTTAGGTATATCTAAAACTATTTGTAGTAGTGTCGAATAATGATCAGTAATATTCGTTTCTAGAACCATAAGCAAAATGTTCTCAAGTATATTGAATTTAGCCTTAAGAAATATGTGGTCTATACAAGTTTTCATGTTGTTCCGAACTCTAGTGATACTACTAATTGTTGAGTTGTAGCCAAACTCATTTAGCGTATTTACGTATTCAGAAATAGTACCGTTATTTTTTGATAGATCTAAATTAGTGTCTCCCGTAAAAATATCGAAGTTCTCGGTATTACTCTCATTGTCTTCCAAGTAATTTTGCAGAAAAACAATACATTCTTTAGGATCAGTGGATGGCGATCTGTACATGGCTGTGACAACTATATTATTTTGTTGATCTAAATTTATTTTGATATTCAGCACTCTATATTATCAATTAGTACAACTGAGTGCTCATATGAGAAATGAGATTTCAGGTACACACCAACACCGTCATTTTGATTTAGATCACCTTTATTGTATATTAGATTATATCCATCGATCTCGCCTATGCATGTATCAACAATGTGCCAAGTTTCTGTTAGAACTACACAATCTACATTTTTATCCAAAAGACTAAGAAATATTTTGAACTCAACAAGATTCGCACTAATTGAATGTATATTTTGATTCAACAACTTGAAATTATGATTACTTTCATTTATCATTAGCAAGCCTTTACACTCTTTCACACTGGTCAGTGTGAAGGTTTCTACATTATTGCTATCAAAATCGCGTATATATGGATCCATTTTCCGAATTTTATTATTGATCCATTTTAGTTCCACCAAGCTACAATAGTGTTAACTTTTTTATTATTTCATACATAAACAGATTTCAACAGCAATTTGGATAGACATAACATTAAAAATTTAATTTAATTAGGGGCATGTGATAATTTAATTATTCAAAGATTATAAATTGCCAATTTAATCAAAAATATTGAACCTTCAAAAGTTAAACGTCAAACAAAAAATGACATTACAGTTTTAAATGCGATAAAAAAGAAGATAGAGGATAATAACCTAACAGTTACAAAATCTGATAAGGGGAACACAACTGTCATTATGACGACTGAAAATTACAATTCCTAAGTATATAACTTTATAGAATCCAGCGATGTAAAAGTTCTTAAAGCAGACCCAACCAAAAAGTTTTCTAATAATGTAAGGGATATTGTTAATAATTCTAATTATTTTTTAAATGATTACGAAAAGAGGTCTATCATACATAAGAATCCTCATTGTCCACAATTATATGGAACAGTTAAATTACATAAAATAACGAAACCAATTAGACCTGTAGTCTCTTATGTTAATGCTCCTAATAATATATTGGCAACGAAGCTCAACAATATACTCAATACTTACGGATAAGAATATCAGTACTCAATTTGAAATTCAATAGAACTAATCAAAAAGTTGAAAGCAATCCACTTGCAAGATAACTATAAACTCATTTCATTCGATGTAACTAATATGTTTACTAAAATTCCTCCTGAAGAATGTCTAATACTTGTAAGAAAATTACTAGAAGATAAAAATATTGATCCAGGAATAATATCAGATATACTTAATTTATTTGATGTATGCATTAATCAGAATTATTTCACTTTTGACAATAAGATATATATTCAAAATGAAGCTTTACCAATGGGAAGCCCTATATCACCTATTTTAGCAAACATTTTTATGGACAATTTAGAAAGAAAGATCTTTGAAAATAATATTTCGAAAAATATTTTATTTTGGTATAGATATGTAGATGACATATTAGCTTGTTTTATGGGTAGTGAACGACAATTAGATGTATTTTTCAACCACATCAATAATTTACACCCGAAAATTAAATTTACATTAGAAATTGAGGAAAATAGCTTAATCAATTTTCTTGATTTAAAAATTCAAAGAGTTAATAATGTACTTGATTATTCAATTTACCGAAAACCAACACAGACTGATGTGACAATTCCATTCAATTCTAACCACCCTATGTCACACAGACTAGCAGCATATAATTCAATGATACATAGAGCTTTTTCAGTTCCTATGAACAAATGTAATTTTGATAGAGAGATTAATACAATTAGACAAATAGCAACATCTAACGGTTATCCATTAGATATGATAAATAAGCTAATTAGTAAAAAAGAAGAAAAAGTGGCATTACAACTAATATACCCTAAACAAGCTGATGAAATTAAAACTTATAAAACCATCACATATGCAAGAAATATTTCTAATAATATTTCAAAGATAATAATTTCAGCAACGAATACAACAATTTCTTTTAAAACAGAAAGTAATCTAGAGAGTTCTCCACTAATAAACTGTCTTCTTAAGTGATAATTGTAAAGATCAGCAGATATAGTTTTCCTGGTTTTCTATATCATTGCACAGTTATACTGATCTTAATTGGAAAAATGATATCCAGGATATCACCATAGGGCTAATAATATCTAAGCTTCAATATTTGTAATATCACATCTTCTTCTTTTTTCTATAAACATATATTAAGCCAATCACAAGTTCGGTTACTTCTTGGTCTAGCCAAAAATAACTACTAAACATCAGGTAGGCATAAAATGAAATGTCACTTCGGTCATTCTGACGATGATATTGATTTATCGAAACAATTGTCAATTTTTTAGAATTTTCAATAACTTTTATTATATTGTGGAATTAACTAGAGACCGTGAGTTTCATTTAAAAACACTAATATGAGCATATTCCACGAAGTAAGGGTCGAGACACTCAATTTCACGAAAATACGATATTGTGACTTCACTTCCTGGCGTTAGACCTTGTGCTAAGAATGCAAAGACTCCATTTGAATATTGGAATTTATTACTTTTCCGCCCAACCTATCTAATATGCGAGAAAAGTATTGGTTTACCCCAAGAAAAGCTGGAATTTTGAAAAATTTGTTTGAGTTATTTTGACGTTTTCCATCAACAACACGAAAAAATGGTTTTTAGAAAAAAAATCCTGTGTGTATGTCGTCGTCGTCGTCGTCGTCGGCCACTTCTTCTTCATTTGTTGTTAGCACGATACAGCCTCCGGAGTGCAATAATTCACCAATTTTATGATTGAATATTGTTAAGGACATGTCACAGATGAACCCTATTGATTTTCAGCTCACCAGAGCCAGTACAACGGGTGCTATGGTACGACATTTTGTCATTTTTTGAGAAATTTCAGTTTGTTAGCACGATACAGCCTCCGGAGTTCAACAAGTCACCCATTTTATGATTGAATATTATTCAGGACATCCCACTGATGAACTCTTTTTATTTTCAGCTCACCAGAGCCAATACAACAAGTGCTACAGTTCTTTAAATACGATATTTTTGTCATTTTTGGAGGAGTTTCAGTTTGTTAGCACGATACTGCCTCCGGAGTAAATACAAGTGACCAATTTTATAATTGTATATTATTCAGAACGTCTTAAAGATGAACCCCATTGATATTTAGTTCACTAAAGCAGTATAAAGGGTGCTATGGTACTTGAAGTACCGAATTTTTGTCATTTTAGGAGAATTTTCAGTTTGTTAGCACGATACAGCCTCCAGAGAGTATACCATTGATCAATTGAATATTGTTCAAGGTGTCTTACAGATTGCTCAAGGTGTCTTATAAATCCAAACATTTTTGGTTATTTTTAGAGAAATTTCGGTTTGTTAGGACGATACATCCCCCGAAGTGTATATAAGTAACAATTTTATGATAGAATATTGTTCAGGGCCACAGATGCGGAAAAGTTAGTTTTAATCTTTTATCATTTATTTTTTCGTTATAATATATTGTAAATAATTGTACATAATACGAATAAAATGATCCAGATGCAGAGATCTAATTTTTCTCGACAAAGAGATGCTAAAGAAACCGATAAAATCGAAATAAAAGCATTGTTAGGTCTACTATATTTAGCTGGAACTCTAAGAAGCAGCCATCTAAATGTTGATGACCTATGGGAAAGGGATGGTACCGGCGTTGAAAAGTTTTGGCTGACGATGTCTAAAGAAAGATTTTTGTTTTTACTAAGATATTGGCGATTTGACGACAAACAAACAAGAGATGAAAGAAAAGCTGAAGATAAATTAGCCCCGACTAGAGAACTATTTGATATTTTTCTTGTTAATTGTAAGAAAAACTACACTCTTATTCAATTTGCAACTATCGACGAACAGTTACCGGCCTTTAGGGGAAGGTGTCCATTTCGACAATACATCGGTAGTAAGCCCAACAAGTACGGCATTAAAATTTTTGCCATGGTGGATGCAAAAATGATGTATGTTCAAAATATGGAAGTTTATGTTGGAACACAACCTAAAGGACGTTATTCTGATCCAAATGAAGCATGTAATATTGTGCTACGACTTGTTTCTCCTATTTCCGGCACTGGTCGTAATGTAACCTGTGATAACTGGTTTACTTCATTTCCGCTTATAACGAGACTCTTGTCGTCAGAGCATAACTTGACCTATGTTGGAACAGTACGAAAAAATAAGCGGAAGCTACCTTCTGAATTTGTCAATACAAAAAGTATTTTTGGTTATCAAGAGACCACCACAATTATTTCGTATGTACCACGTAAAGGAAAAAACGTAATTATTGCTTCCAGCATGCACCGCGATGGAACAATCGATCCAGATACCGGTGACAAAAATAAGCCAGAGATGATCATATACTATAATGCAACCAAAGGTGGAGTGGATACTGTGGATAAACTTTGTGCCACATATAATGTAGCAAGAAATACGCAACGTTGGCCTATGGTAATTTTTTCCATATAATGAATATCGCTGGTATCAATTGTCAAAGAATTTATGCTGCGAATAATAAAAAGTATTCCAGTGTAATAAGAAAATTTATAAAAGAACTGCTTACAGAAGATCATCAAAGACGCAGAGCTCAACTGACAAATTTGCCAAGACAAGTGAGAGAACGCAGACAGGAAGCAGCTGGAATACTAAATTTAAATCAAGAACAACCTTGTTTTCCCCCTGGCACTAGAAAGAGATGCTATTTTTGCAAGAAAGATAGTAAAACCAAATATTTTTGCCAAATGTGTAGAAAGTTGGTTTGTCTGACTCATGCTCAAATTTTGTGCCAAGCATGTGTCAGAAATTAAAAAAATAATAATATGTTATAAACAAGTATTTTGTTTTGTAAGAGTATAAGTATAATTTGTTTTGTATTTTTTTTATTAAAAGTTTATGTAGTTTCAATAAAATGAATTACTTTTGTGTTGTACATATTTTTTTATATTTAAAATGTCATTTCCCTTTTTTATATAAAAGAGGTTGAGCTGATACAAAAAAGTCTGCTGGACCCGGCGCGAGTACTCATGTATCAAAATAAAGCACGAGTCCTGGAAGGTTAAGAACCCATAGCAGATCAAGGGCTCTTTGAAAGAATTTGCTACGGGCCCCGCGGTTGCTTAATCCGGCACTGATTATTTTGTTGGCTGTTTGGAGTATTAGAAACTTAGTATCTGATGTAGTATGCGTACGTTTTTAATATAGCATGAGGTAATATCACTTAATTTCTCACCAGATATAAACTTTAAAAATTATTATTCACTTTGATTCTAACTGAATTTGAAAAGTATCCAAGAGCTGTGATAACCATGTGTTACAACTAAAGCAAACCACACACTACTTTATATATGACCGATGTTGACCGTGTTACAGGAAGCTATGAGAAATACGCTTTCATAGCAGTTGTAGAAAAAGGAAATTTTCCTTACCATTTTAAAACAAGTACTATAATATATGTATATGTCTGTACAATTTATTCAATATTTGTATAGGTTTGCCTGCTTCAATAAACTATCATCAAAATGAACACTCTTTGATTGCGACCCTGCCTCTTATCTAAATTGTGTAAGGTACACCGGGGTAAGTGGAACCCAGCATTATTCTATTAAAACTGTTTGCCCGTAATGCAGCGCCACCTATTGTAAAATAGCCCATACACATCCTTCTGACGCTCTGTGGTATAAGGAGCCTGCCGCCATTCATTTACTGTTCGAATTCGGCAGTGGCGTGAGCGTTGGCATTTTTCATCGCATAGCGACCTTGCACATGTCTATTGTTTTTGTCAATTACGACCAAAGAATTCCTGAAAAAATTTGAAACGATTCAAGTAAGTACTTCATAAACAATACTTCGTAGCATTTTGAACTCACGAAAAACTTATATTCAAGCACAAAAAAATACATGCATGGGTTACACTTGCCCCAGAAAAAATTACTAGTGGGGAAAGTGTAACCTATGTTAGGTTCCTTTTGCCCCAGTTGAATCCGCGTTAATCAAGTACTGAGGTGTAACGTTCTGCATGATAATTCATTTCACCTTTGTTTCAGAGATGCTACAGACGTATGTTAGAAAGAAGCCACCAGTGAAATACTCAAAGGAAACGCTAAAAACTGCCATTGAAGCGGTGAAAAATCACGAAGTAACGTTATACAGAGCATCAAAGATGTATAATATTCCGAAAGCCATCCTTTTCAAACATGTTAAGGGTCAAAGGGGTGTCAAAAGCTCCACTATGGGAAGACCCACTACCATTCCGTACGAGAAAGAACGGAACATAGCCGAAAGCATAAAGCTTATCGAAAAATGGGGCTTCGGCCTTTCTAGAAAGGAACTGTTGTCACTAATAGTTCGGTATGTCAAGGAAAACAACATTCCAAATTCATTCAAAAATGGAATACCAGGCGACGATTACTTCACAAGATTTAATTCAACCTAAGCCAGAAGAAACCACAAGTAGTGGAAGTTGCAAGAAAAAGAAGCGTAGACCCATTTATAATTGATGATTATTTTACTTTGCTAAAGAAAGTCGTAAATGATATTGCCCCAGCAAGTATTTACAACATAGATATGAAACCAGTTTTTGCTTAGACCCGAGCAGAATAAAAGTTGTTGGCCAAAGGGGAACAGCTGCTCATAGGGCAACAAGCGGATCTGGAAAAGAAAATATCACTGTGTTAGTGGGGGCAAACGCTGCTGGGGAAAAATTACCTCCACATATTGTTTTTAAAGGAAAAAATGTCTGAGATACATGGCTTGCAAAGAAGTGTGACGAATATATAGGGATAACATACTCGGCCTCAAAAAATGACTGGATGGAGGCCGAAACATTCGAAAATTATTTCAAAAACAATTTTCTAAAAAATGTACCCCAAGAAAGACCGGTGATTCTTATATACGATGGCCATAGTTCTCATGTTGGGTTCTCACTTGTGCAAATAGCTAGACAAGCAAACATAGTTATTCTGAAGCTTCCTCCTCACACCAGCCACATCCTTCAACCCATGGACATCAGCGTGTTCCGGCCCCTAAAATTGAAATGGGAGGAAGAACTTATAAAGTGGCAGAGGAAGAACTATGGATACAAACTTCCGAAATCTATTTTTGCTAGCAACATATCCATAATTTGGTGAAACTTAGATCCACTGATTATCAAAAATGGATTTCAGAAAGCAGGGATATATCCATTTTGTAACGCTGTAATACCCATAGAGATGTATGAACCGCAAGCTTACAGACGGTGGTGCAATTATAAAGAAAATCTGGCAGATAGACCCACATCTACTAGTACAGTAACTGATGAAAGAATCACAGCTATAGCACCTGCAACAACCACCATAGTGGAAGGAAATCCCCCAACACCGGAAACAGTCAGAGTATACGACGAAGGAAATCCACCAGCAACATCAACATCAACCGAATTAAATTGCGAAAAAAATCCAGAAACACCATCAACATCATCCGGATTAAACGGCGGAAAAAAATCACCAGCACCAACATTCATAGTAAGTGTGAGTGAGGTCTTAACACCTTCAAGCCCAAAGAAAAAAACGTTCGAAGAGATGCTTTTAGAACAAATCAAACAAACACCAAAAAATTCCACCAAAAAAAAAGAATCTGCGGAGGTGCTGAAGTGATCACTTCAGATGACGCAAGTGCCAAGCTTGAATAAATCGAACAACAAAGGTTACAAACAAAAGAACAAAAGCCATGAAAACAACCGAAGATGAAAACATCATAAATATTGAGTTAGAAACAGGAGAGGAAGTTGGAGGCAACGAAAAGCAAAAGACGAAGGCAAAGAGAAAGAGACCGACAGTTGAAGAGACAAGCAGTGACGATAGCAGTATTGAAGATTTGCTGAGCCATTCAAGTGATTCCAGTCTACATAAAGTAGAGGAGATGAACGAAACCAGCGAATTCATCGATCAACTGCAGCTAGACATGTCGAAAATAAATGTGGGCGATTGGGTTGTTGTGAAATTTGAACAGAAAAAACAGGTCAAGATGTATGTAGGCCAGCTTACAGAGAAGGAACCATGCCTGGAAGTGAAATTTTGTAGAAGACTAGGAAAGACATCAACATTCAATTGGCCTCATGTTGAAGACAGAAGCATAGTTAACGAATGGGAGATTTTTAAACATTCACCTTCGCCTACTATAGATAAAAGAGAAAAAATCAAATTTAATGTATTATTTGACGCCTATAATGTAGGATAAACGGTATTAATGTTTATGTAATAAATTGTTCCTAATGCAGTTTACAAGACTAGTTCTTTACACTTACCCCGGTAAACTTTATTCAGTTCTGAATGCTAAAAAGTGTCATGTGTCGTGTCGCGTTACACTTGCCCCAACCATCGGGGACAAGTGTAGCCCAATGACAAAAAACATGAAAAAAGTCATAAAAGAAAAATTGAAAACCATGGTGATTTTCTATATTGGTATAAACTTAAAGTAATGTCTCTACAATCAGCTTACCAAATATGACGAAGGTTAAGAAATAGGTTTTTTTGTTTAGTCGGGTCAAAGTGGAGGTACTGAAATTCGCGGTTCCACTTACCCCGGTGTACCTTACAAATCTTGAAAATGCATAGAAAAATTAATCACTTTTCTCAGTATATTAAACTGTGTTGATTGCTTTTTTTATTTCCCTTGGAAATCAATCAACGATTCATGGGGTTTATCAAACTCTAGTTGTATTATACACCGTTTGACTCTTTGACTTGATGATGTACTAATTAATAATCACTTTTGGCATGATTAAATAAACGGGTGAGTAATGCGGGCGAATCAATTGACGGGACACAGGTGGCGTTGACAGTTTCTGCAATACAGGTACGGCTTACGATTGGTTGGCGAAGCGGAATCAGTTATCTGCCGCTCAACAGAATGAATGAATAGAACTGAAACTGACTAATAATATTGAATGGTGATATGGTAATTACGTTATATACGTTGTCCCAACAAAAAGTACTGCGAAGTGGTATTCATCAAATTTTGAAATCTAAACAATCTAAACTACGATTGGTACAAGCATTACACGAAAATGATAACGACCGTTGGCTTAAATTCTGCCAGATTTTTACAGAGCTAAAATACAAGTAATGACAATCTGCTATAGGTACAACACATATTTGACAGATAAATGTAACTTTCATTTGATTTATGTAGCTTTATGTATTAAATATACATAATTGCAATTATTAAAACTTGGAATTTTTCCTTTCATCAATCAATGTTATCGATTCCCTTCATATCTTTTATTTGGCGAAAACATCATTTATTTGAAAAGAGGCATCCCTTTGGCACCTCTCCTTTTTTGCATATCGATATACAAACTTATAAGCAGCATTGACACAGAATTCAATGCATGGTACCTTGATGATGGTTCTTTGGGTGGTAATACTAATTCCGTGTTCAAATGTCTTGTCTACATTATAAACAATTGCAAGGATATTAGTCTTGAACTCCATTTCAGCAAATGCGATTTATTTTTCTTAGAATCACCAAATAATCTAACCATTGATAAATTTAATTCTGTAGCACCAGACAAAATTTATTTCTATTAGGTGCTCCTTTATTAAACGAATCTTTTCTATCAGCTTTCAATGAAAAACTAACCATTTTCAAAAAAAAAATTTATCCTGGTTACCGACACATATTGGTTATTACCTTCCCAAGAATTGCCTATTAAATCCAAAATTAACATATATCTTAAGATGTAGTCCGACCTGGTTACATGATGATATCTTAATAAATTTTAACAATACCATTCGTCATTCATTAGAGTCATTAATTAACATTGAATTAGATGACATTCCTTGGGAACAAGCTTCACTAACTGTTTCATATGGTGGTTTAGCAATTCGCTCAAACGTTTCAGTAGCTCTTCCTTATTTTTGTCATCATTAAATAGTTCAAAAAATTTCATTAATTACATTCTGCCTATATTTTCCCACACACAAGACCCTTTATTGATGGAGGCAAAAAATATTTGGTCATTATAAAGTCTAACAAAGTTGTACCCGATGAATATAAATCCTCCCAAAAATACTGGGATATACCTTTATTGAACATTGAAAAAAAAATCTGCTTCAGAAAGCTTTCAATTTACCAGACAAGGCTCGTTTGAATGCAACATTTTCAGAGGAATCAGGAGCATGGTTGAACGCTATACCGTCGGCCCCAATAGGTACGCTTTTAGATGACGAAAGTTTCCGTATTTCTATTGGTCTCCGTTTAGGTTGTCAAATTTGTGTGAAACATCGCTGTCGTTGCGGAGCTGATGTTAATGAATATGGTAGACGCGGCCTAAGCTGCAAATTAAGTGCCAGCCGTTTCTCACGTCATTCTGCAGTAAATGACCTAATCAAACGAGGCCTGTCATCTGCGAAGATTCCCTGTTCGTTGGAACCGTTAGGTACTTGCCGCGACGACGGTAAACGTCCAGATGGTATGACCCTCATTCCATGGCAACGCGGCAGACCTGTTATATGGAATTTCACTTGCATTGACACTTGGGCTCCGTCCTATGTCCGATCCACATATACTTCCGCAGGCGTTGCAGCTTTACAAGGCGAAACTTTTAAAATCAATAAATACAAAAATTTGGAGAATATTTACATTTTTATTCCTGTAGCAATTGAAACCTCAGGTGTTTTCGGTCATGAAGCTGTAAAATTCTTTAAAAAAATCGGTAAAAAAATATCAGTAGAATCCAATGATTGAAGAGCAACTTTATTCTTTATACAACAAATAAATATTGTAATTCAAAGGAAAAACGCTTCATCTTTGCTCGGTACGTTTCCCCGTTCTAAGCCTCTGGAAGACCTTTTTATGAAACCTAATCATAAGAAACCTAATTCTTCTACCACTTTCAAACTTCCTCACATTACCGGCCCTAAAACATGTGATCTTTCCTTTTTCCGAAATTCTTATCTAACGTCTTCACTCTCTTCTTCAAAATGTGTGCCTTCTAATAATAAAGGCGTTAGCAATTTTATAAATTATACCTCCAACAAGCTTTTGGGTCTCAGTGTACTAAAAAATATAGATAATAACCAGACAGATGATGTCCCATTCGTAGGAATACTGAAGAAGATGACTATGCTAGAGAATGATGCGATTCCTATACGCAATAAATTATCTTTGACCAAAACAATATATACGACTGGCTTACCCCCAATAGAGTTGAAGCCATCAAATAAAAAGGTAAACAACCAAATGGAAGTTATTTATACTAACAGTGTAGCATACTCTAACAATACTAATATAGACAATTTGTATGATGAAAATGATAACGGAAATCACACATCAGTAGCCGATTTGAGTAATAATTTTAATGACAAACTCTCGAGAACATTGAAAAATGGTACTAACCTCGCCAATAAGGAAGCTGAGGTTAGATCCAAAATATCTGATGTGACCAATAGAGTGAAACCAATGAGTACAAAAGCAATATCAACCAGAGTTAAAAAATCTAGTAATGTTTCGGTGACCAAAAAAATGACATTGCCTCCAACAAGTGTCAAAATAACCCCGATGTTTTGCAGTCAAATTCAAAATTGGAAGAGAATGAAGACATAGAAAAATATAATGGTTCAGAAGTCGATAGGGTCGTAGTAACTGAGGAATCAATAAACATCAATCCTCTTTCTAAAAATAATCCTAGAGTTAACAACTTCTCTTCACACATTTCATTTTCGATACATGATTTTCAGAAAATGGATGAAACTCAACAAGAACAAAATGACACGTCTAAAAATGATGTAGATAACAAAGAATATATTAACAAAGTGAACCAGACCAATGATCTATCGACATCAACCAAACTTTCCAAAACCGCAATATCTCCATCCAATTCAATAGCAAACAACATCAATTCAAATTCCTTATCACGCCGATCAAGTGAGGAGGACAATAATAGAAGCCGAGATTATTCGTACAATGATAGTAGTTGCGAAAGAGCTCTTAACAATATCTCCACAATCAGATCCATAAAGGCTATTCCCCAAGAGTCTTTGGGTCTCAAAGGCCTCAAAAATATTGGTAACACATGTTTCATGAATAGTATTATCCAATGCCTATCAAACACAAGGTGGCTATTAGAATATCTAAAGAAAGACGCATACATAAGAGATATTAACATAAACATATCTAGCAAGAAAGGAGCACTAATTAAAGCATTTGCTGAAGTTATTCAAGAGCTTTGGTCTGAAGACGGTTCAGACAGAGTGGTTAATACAGTATCATTGAAAAGTCAGATTCAGCGATTTACTTCAAGGTTCATGATGCACAGGAGTTTCTTCGTTACCTATTAGCAGGACTTCACGAAGATGTGAACAAGGTATATGAAAAACCAAAGCCCATATCAACAGAAATTGATGACAAACTTAGTGACATCGAGAAAGCACAAGAATCTTGGTTGAAATATCCGAGAATGGACAACTCCAAGATTGTGGATAACTTTGTCGGTCAATTAAAATCAACAATCAAGTGCACATACTGTGGTCACTGTTCAGTTACCTACGATCCCTTTTGGGATTTATCCCTTTCAATACCCCAAAGAACAAGTCAATTACGACTTTCACAATGTTCAGATGCGTTTACAAGAGAAGAAACACTCGACGGTGATGAGAAACCAACATGTTCGAAATGTAAGGGACGAAGACGATGCATTAAATCATTCTCAATTCATTTATTTCCGAAAATATTGGTTATTCATCTGAAGCGCTTCTCGCAAACAAAAAGATTTAGTGGGAAACTTAATGTTTCAATAGATTTTCCAATAGAAGGGCTTGTTATGAGCCATTACGTGGCTGATAATGTAGCACCTTGTATGAACAACCTCTACGCTATATCAAATCACTGTGGAACCACTTATAATGGTTACTACACATCATATTGCCGACATCCCTACACGGGACAGTGGCACGAATATAACGATTCAAGGGTGCTATTAATATCGTGGAAATCTTTAGTCAGTGGAGAAGCATATGTTCTCTTCTATGAACAAGATGACACCTTCAAGTTTAATAATTTTTTTATTAGTTTTTAAATTGTATATTTCCATTGTGAACCAATGTGTTACTTGGTTTTTTCTGCAAAAATTATTTATTATCATATAAATAAATATATTATTATACGAGTGAAACTAATCCACATTTGTTTATGGAAAGTCATACCCAAAGCCTTAGAAATTATATATTTTGACAGGTATTTTAGGGAATCACATTGTCGGGCCATTGTTTATTTCCTGGTAACCTAAATGGTGACAGTTACTCACATCTGTGGGAAAATTACATCGATCTAATGATTACCTAAATTCTTGATGACGGCAACGACTTTAGGGGCACGAACTATTTGGTTCGTGATCTCCCAGAACAATTTTCATTTTTACATCTCGATGCGAAGTTCTTGTCGTCTAGCTCAGGTAGGTGATTTATTCCGTCAAAACTAATATCGTCAATAGGCCTTATTTCAGATCTAGGTCTGGGTGTAGATTTAGGCGTTTGTGGTCCCTCATAAGATACAGCAGATGGTCGTCCCCGTTTCTTAGGTCCTGATGTTGATGATAAAATCAATGCTTCTCCCACATAAGCTCTGAAGTGTAGTATGTCTAAAATTTGTTTTTTCGGCACATCCAATACAAAAGCCTGGGTCCTATATTCTAACCATGCGTTCACATAGGATAAATCAATTTCGTGCGTGAACATCCTCAGGGTCCACTTCTTAGATCGTATAAATGACCTATAAATAGTTAGCAGGAAATCGAGCTTATCAACACCTCCGATATTCAAATTATACTGCTGAATTACTTGTGGTCGTGATACATGCACATACTCTTTTTGTTTCTTGTCCTACCTTTTGCACCTATCTGCTTCGCCGATTCCCATATAATTGGAAACCATAGTTACAGCTTTGTTGTCGAACCATTTGGTGAGAATAACTTCTTCGTCATTACTAATGAGTTCTTCGGATGTCCCACGACCTTTTGTTTGCAACACTTTATATGTTCTGGATGCCCAAATTTATTTCTGTCTCAAAAATTGAAGAAGTTGATAGTTTGAGACATGGTTGTCATAATATAGTTGCACATTTTGTTCTGAAATTCTTTCTGCCAACTTCCACTCCACTGCAGCACCTAATCCCAAATGCTTCTTGAAAGTTTCGTCTAACTCGGTTGTAGACCCTTGATATAATAGAAAGTCGTACAGCAGGCCGCTGACGCCACAAAGTGTGAAGATCTTGATGCCCCAAGGACACGGCTTCCCTTTTACGTATTGTTTCACATCAATCTTACCTTTGAAAGGCACCATCTGTTCATCTACACACAGACACTTTTCTAAAGGAAGTTTCAAACATTTTTTCCGAATAGAATTGAAAAGGGACCGGACTTTCCAAAAACCGTTGTTATTATTAGGCTTTTCCATCGTATTTACAAAATGGAGATGTTGCCTCAATTTATAGAAATTATTACGGGACATACTATTGGCTAAGATGGGAACGTGTAACATATCCCAATGGGTAGCGGATATTACCCATCAATATGTGTATACCTATGAATACATTCATCTCAGCTGCATTTGTCGTCTGAAATCGGGATCCTTGCCGAACTGCATACAGGTTTGTGTTTTCAACCATGCAATCAATTAGTTCACTTATCAAGTACTGATAAAAAAATTGTGTAGGGCTTTACAAATCTACAACTTCTGGAATGGTATGCGAAAACCGTGTAATTGGTGGTGTTTGATATGTGACATTTCTCATCCATTTTATATCTGCTTTTCTTGTCAAATTATTTGCAGTTTAAAACTCTTCCCCTATTACACCTTTCACTGTAGCATACATGACTTACTGGTACCAGCTTTCACTGTGTCCAATGTAGGAAGTATAGATGTAGCTTCAATTTCAACATGATTTGAAATATCCATCTGCTCTGTTTATTCATGATTTTCGTCCTCCGAAAGTGAAATATCACTAGCATTTTCATTATTTTGCCATTCATCGTCCTCAAAATCACCTGCGTTGTCAAAATCCTCGATACCTGACAATGCTTCCGTAAGAGGTTTATTTCCTGCCATACTAGAGTCTAAAGCTAATGAAAAAATAAATAAATCAACCATAAGAATCTTTTCAGGTTAGGCATACCTTACAGTACTTTACTACTGCAGTGCACAATTGTGTACACAACTTCAAAGTAACCAAATATCAAAGTATATCAATAAAATTGTCTTTATCTTACTCTAAACGTGAAAAACCAGCTCTCATAAACGAAATATAAAATTGACAAGTAAAAAGACCACTCTGATAAGTCAAATGAAATATATCTAGCGACCTCTGCATACGTCTTCACTAGCAACCAGTTACTACTCCATTTCATTCCAATTCACATTTATCGTTTGCCGGTTCAGATGGCACTGTACGTACTTGAGTGATCCCTAACTCCTACACGAATGTGGACGTTGGGAGCAAATGTACAAAATTATTGTAGTTTACTGCTACAAAATCATTGAAAGCGCTGTACACAAATGTGTACGTAGGTAGCTAAAGGGTTAAGTAGTACTAAAATAACGTATTTTGAAGTCTGAAGTTGCGCCAAGAATGTAAACATGCTTTAGCGGTATCAGAATAATTAATTTTGTCGATAAAATCCAAGTGTGGATACAATGCCAAAAAGTCAATTAACAAACTTATGTTCTATTCATGGACAATCGCCCTCCATGCTGTTCGCTCCAGATCTGAATTAGAGAATCAACTCTAGCAAACCTTCTAACGTTTTATAAAAAAGAGACAGAATCACGCAAAGCGAACATTACACGGTTTTTACGAGTTTTTTTTCTGAATAAAACAACAACTGTAAATTATCCACTAGTACAATTGCGACAAGAGAAAAAATAGACAATAATCCGAGTACAAAGTTTTTTTGTTCTGCTTGAGATAGCTTTCCAGTGGCGGGGAATTAGTGAAGATTATGTTTTATATTTATGAACTAAGGAGGAAGAAGTACTTTTTACAATGTAATTTTGATTTATTCATATGCCAATTATTGTTTTATTACATAAAAGATAGAACGCAAAACGTATAAGCTCAAATATAACAAAAACTCTTATTTTCTCAATACATAACCTCAAATATGTCATATTACCGTTTTGATGGGCAAATTGAAACTTAGTATTCGGATTTCACATAACAAGTTAGTTAAGAAATTGCAGTATGGTCAAGTGGCAGGCTTTTGATCTTTATTTACTGGCTATAACACATATTACTATACAAATGTTCTTGAACCATGTTGTTATGTCAAAAACTGAATAAAATATGTTGTCAGTTTTTTTATAAGGCCCTATGCTACGGAAATGGTCTTTTTCCTTCCAAAAATAAAAACCTGTTAACTTATAAATTTCTAGAAACTGTAAAAATTTGTTTTTGATACTCTAGTTTTCCAAGAATATATCAAAAACAATGATATATTCAGCGTTAAAGGAACAAAAAAAAATGAAAATTTCGTGTATGTACGATTTTATCCCACCCCTTTTATTCATTTTATATTTAATAGAAGGGATTCTAATGTGACTATTTGCATAAAAATCAAAGATTCACGCCTCGAAAAGTGACTACTGGAGAGAATTATATACAAATCGTTTTTTTTAGAACTTATACAAACTCTCGATGAACAAATGCACTGAATTCCTTCTACGCCACCATTTGTCCCCTTTACAAACCCAATTCTGTGTTAATAATTATCATGGCCGGTATTATTTTATCCAGGAAGTTATTGCTCTGCATCCAGACCCGACTGGTTGCTTTAATCCCATAATTATACAAAAGTTCAAAATAAAACTTCTTCCTCTAACCAATGCGTCGGGTTTCCTGTATAAAACAAATGCACAACAGTAGTCCCTAGCGAGTACTGTAAAGGGCACACTATAAAATTGAGAATGTACGTAGGTTATTATTGTTAGTTCAGTCAAATTAATCGTAACGAGAAGTTGAAAGAAATTATAAACTTTGTTTTAGTTGAAGTGACAAAAAGAAATCTGCTACCTAAAAAATCTGATAGCCTGTCAGACGTAAATATGTGGGTATAATATGTCCCCCTAGGTTGGAATCATATGAAAAACTTTTTTATTATTAATTTTAGGAAAAAAAAGTTATGCTTCATAAAAAGTTCTGCATTATCTAAAACCTGAAATACAGTCATCAAATATCAAATTTTTTTAGTCGTATACGGAGTTTGTAAAAAAATATGAGTTTTACTCAAGAATAAAGTACCTTTAAATTTGACGATATCGAAAAATGTTACCGTCAAACGGGGTTAAGTGAATCAAAAAATGAAGTTATTTTGCAATAACTATTATTCCATAAACAGAAAAATTCCGCGAAAATTAATCAAGATTCTTTACGTCATTGTCAATTATATTCTATATTTATAAATGTCCTACCGAAAATATCCAAAATACACCGATTGATTCACTTTACACTCCCCGATTCACTTAACCCCATTTGACGGTACTAAATTAAATTGATCAGAATTAATAACTACGTTTAAATTTTCAAGTACATGCATTGAAATTATATCATTTATTTTTTACTAATATTTCGATTTTGAATAAACATTTATCTCCTGTGATTATGAAACACATGATAACCTTTTAGTTTTCCGATGCTTTCTAATAATTTCGCAATTAAAACGTATGATCATTATTTTGCAAATCATAAAATACATTCAAATACTAAGTTATAAAACTAACATTATATTAATATTAGAAACACAAATTTGATTTTCAATCATACTAATATTTCGACATATCCACTATCTCGTTTAAAACCTTCATAGGACTGGCTGGGGTCCGTTTGTACCCCATGACGTGTGTTTTTGCTGTATCTTTGCAAACGCAACTTTTAAACATTGATCTTTCATCCAGCTGCAGTTTATGAATTGTTTTGATAAAATATGATGTATTTAGTAGTTTTTATTGGCTGGTATAAACAAAATATTGTTTTATATTAGAGGGGTCTCTTCAGACCCCGGTCAGCCTTTTACGTCCGATAAAATATCCCCGGTAACTGTTAGTAAAATCGGGGAATCCCATACATTTAACGTTTGTTTACTCACAGGGAATTTACCCATATAATTGTAAAATGTAAATTACCTGGTCAAATGGGGGATTCCCCGCACTGCGATATAATTTTTAGACTTGAATATTTGGGTTAGTCTCTTGTGATATTGCGAGTAGGGTACATCGTTTTAAAAATGAGTCAGTTTTTATTTAGAAACAATCGCAAGGGGCTTACTGACGATGAGATGCTACGTATACTTGAAAGTGATGATCCAGAGTTTGATAGTGTTATCAATGAGGAAACATCGAGTGACTTAGAAGATGAAGACATTGTCACAGAAGTAGAGGAAGAAAATGGTGTAATAGTTGTTGATCAAAGTATAGAGAAAACGAACCCAGAGGAACCAACAGTTAGTAACAGCCAGGGCATTCCAGTATATAAATCTAAAGATGGAACTGAGTAATCAAAAATTCCAGGAAACACAAAAGCTAATATTCGGAGACATGCTCTAGGCCTTACAAATTACAGTTCTGATATCTCAAGTATAAAAGACGCTTTTCTTCTTTTCCTATCTCCGGATATTCTGAACCTAATAGTAACCGAAACAAACAGAAAGGCACAAACAGAAAGGCACAAACATATCATGATAAATGGAATATAGAAAATCCGAATAAAATTAAAGTTTTTGTACCTGTTGATTCTACAGAGATTGAAGCTTATATTGGACTGTTGCTTATTCTTGGCGCACTTCACGGATCGAAAGAGGCTATCGATATGCTCTGGTGTCAAGATATTTCTTACTGTCGTCCTATAATTCCTGCTGCAATGTCAAGAGACAGATTCAAACAAATTACTTCATTTTTACGCTTTGATAATTTTCAAACAAGACAAGAACGAAAATTAGTAGATAAGCTAGCTCCGATAAGAGATATATTCGATATTTTCACTTCTAATTGTAAAAAATCACTTAATCCTGGCGACCATCTATGTGTAGATGAGCAGCTCGTACCATTTAGGGGTAAGGCACCATTCCGAGTCTATATGAAGAGTAAACCTGATAAGTATGGAATCAAAATATGGGCTCTTGTGGACTGCACCATTTCTTATATTGCAAACATGCAAGTTTGTTTGGATAAGTTATTTGAAAAGCAATATAGGCAAACTTTATATTCCTACGTATCTATTAATTTTTAGGAAAACAAGGTAACAAAGCGGAAAAGGGTCAAGGTCAAAGGGTTGTCCTAGATTTGACAGACCATTTGGAAGGCGGATTTGGAATAACGACCGATAACTTTTTTACAAGTTTAGAACTTGCTGACAAGTTGTGGAAAAAAAATATTACTTTATGTGGAACCCTCCGGAAAAATAAAACATTTATTCCCAGGGAACTTCTACCGGCATCGGACAAGAAAGAGTTTTCAAGTATGTTTGCTTTTAGAAATCAAAGAACGCTAGTATCCTATGTTCCAAAACAAAAACATGCTGTCATCTTACTTTCAAGTGAGCATACTGATAATAAAGTAGCTGGAGAAGAACAGCACTATAAACCAGAAATTATTCTTCATTACAACAAAACAAAAGGTGCTGTCGACACTTCAGATAAGTTGGCCAAAGAATATACAGTGCAGAGAAAGTCAAACCGCTGGCCAATGGCAATATTTTCGCATCTTATAGATATCGCAGGAATAAATGCTTATAAATTGTAGTTACTGCAAAACCCTGATTGGTGAAAAAACAGTTTGGATAAACGTAAAATGTATATTTTGGGACTATGAAAAGAACTAATAAAGAAAAACGTTTTCCGGCGATATAATAATAAATACATTCAGGCGAATAGAAAACGGCATATGACAGACGATTTTCCGGAACTACTGGATGCAACAGAACATAGAGTTGAACAACAAAAGATTACCAGGGGGCGCTGCCATATGTGTCAAAGAGGAAAAGACAGAAAATCCAGAAAAATATGTATTAGATGTAATAACTTTGTGTGCCTATTCACATTCAAAATCGGAGATAGTTTGTAAAACATGTTAAAATGATATGTAGCTAGTAGTATTAGTGATTAGGGTATTTTGTATTTTTTCGTGATGATTTTTGACTAATAAATGGTTAATAGTAAAACTTTAATGAAACTTATTTTCTATATATTTAATTTAAAGAAAAATACAGCATTTCTGCAATTTTACGCATGGGGTCTTCTCGGACCCCAGTTAGTCCTTTTCGTAAAATTTTGACGTCCGTCCCATGAAGGTTAAGACACTTAATCGTTCTATTGGAAAATTCACGTAATTCATACTTTATCATTTGTGGAAAAATTTCTTGACATGTTTCTAAAATTATCCTCTCCAAGTGGTCAATATCTTGAAACGGCGCTGTCTGGTAAACTTTTTGTTTCAGGAAACCCCATAAAAAGTAATCAAGAGGGGTTAGGTTATGGGATCTAGCAGGCCAAAACAAATCAGAATATCTGTGAATAACTTTTCCATGACATATTTTCAGGATAGTTCCTAACATTTATTGTACTGTGGCATGCGGCACCGTCTTGTTGGTACCAAATACAGTGACGTTCTATTAAAGGTAGTTCGTCCATGAATTTATTATTATAAGTTTTTTAAAATTGTAAATAACTTTCGCCATTCATAGATTCGCGAAAAAAAGTTCCTATTAATTTGTTATTATAAATGTCACACCACACGATCGTCTTAAACGAATATTGGTCATTAGACTAATACAAAATTGGGATTTTCCTTAGACCACCAGCGACAATGTTGCGACGAGACAGTTCCATTTGACGAAAATGTCTCCTCATCGGAAAAAATTATATGCCTCGTAAAAAAACTCTAACTCTCCTTGGATGAGAGAGCAAAAATCAAAGCGCCTATCTTAATCCCTTTCTTTTAATGTGTGCACCATTTTTGGTTTGTATTTATTTAGTTTTAAAATTCTTGCCACTGTATTTCTACTTACATTTTGTTGTAACAACGACTTTCTTTTGCGCAATGACAATTTTGGATTTGCTACAACAGACAGTATTACATCTAACAGCGTATTCTCATCAGCAACCAGTTTACGACTTTTTCCATTAGTAGCTATTTGTATAACACGGGAGGAGGATGAAGTTTACTAGTAATCATTCGAGGGAGGAAAGGGCACTTTACACGCATGTTATACATATGATACTACTTAGGATGGACTTTTACGAAACTTGGTTGGGCATCGAGAGTGGACTTTTAAAATGCTTGGCTGGGCATTGAGGAGGGATTTTTTGAAACTTGGCTGGACATCGAGGACAGACTTCTAAAATGCTTGGTTAGGCATCGGGGGTGTACGTTTTTATTTGTACGTCAAATCCCCTGGGATTTTAACTGTCCCTTTATACCCCTTGGGTCTAACATAGTTTCTAGCATGTGAGTTCCTTTTTTTTAACTTTGTAACGGGAATTACTCAATTTTACCGTTACACCTTCAGTTTAAATCTTTTAGAAGCTCTTGAATAAACAAAAACAAAGATTCAGGTCTTAACGACCAAATAGATATCAATCACTCTCCTTTATTAAACTTTTTTATCTGGAAGATAGCTTAGGGATGTTTGTAGTGAATGCATTTCCACGTAATTTTTTCAATACCTCTGTTAATATTGGTATAATAGAATTCTGTATTTATGGTATATATTAAAAAAAATTCATTATAGCTTCATTCGTTTTAATAAAGCTACTGTGTTAGCAAAAATCGCTTCAACTAGTTTAAATTGAACATTAGTTCGAATATAATGAAGTTTTAAACAAATTAAATTGTTTTATTTCAACGTTCAATTCATTTTTGCGCTCGAAGGACCAGGAAGTTTTTAATATTTCGTTTTAACTATCCAGTTATATCAGTATTTTCAGTAGCGCTACTGATAATAATATCGTTATCACGAATTTGACCAGTCTAATGAACGAATGTGGATATTTATGTAAAACTAACAGTGTTGCGGTTTCAGCCCTCCAGAGGTAGAGTCTGCACGACGTGGTGTTCGTAACGAAGTTGCGGTCCAAGCGATTTAGTGGTTTCAATGTTGTTTAGGTGTTTGTGGTTAGGAGATTCAGGAAAATAGTCCAAACTAGCTCGATCTCCATTATTATAAGATGAACTTGAGATAATTATTTTTTGATATATACACTCAATTCAGAAATTAAGCCACTAGAGTTCCGTGAAATTTCTCAAGTAGGATGTAGTTTTCAATTTTTTTTAATGAAACATGATTTTTTTGATATTTATAATCTAAATTATTATCATAATAATTCGTTACCTATTGAATAAAAACATCAAACGATGTAAATATTACCAATAAAAAGACTTTCCTTCATGTAAATTGAAACTAATCCATATCTGAATATTTGAACCTCTCCCTTTTTTGATACTGATTTTTTTTGGGGGGAGACACAACATATCAGACCCTAGTAGACAGGAATCAACTAGTGTGATTGAATTTTTGTAATCCATTAGACCGAGAGAGAAAGATGGAGGGAAATTTCACCGTTCGTTATTCGCGCGGTTAGGAAAAATTTAATGGGAAAATAACATGCGATTAAGGCGTTTAATACTCAGTTGTTTTATCTTCTCAAGCACCACCTAGTTATTATTTATTCGTTTATGCAAACAAGTATTGTGTGTCTATTAGAAGGGATTTTTTGATTCAGAAAGGGAAAATTGGGGTTGCCAAAGGGTAATTTGGTGAATATTATATCTAGTCTTGTAAACGGATTATGGAAATATTCTTAAGGACTATCAGTAATAGTTTTACGATTCAAAACATCCAAAATCTATAATATTAAATTAATTGTCTAACATATTACTGTCGATCAAAACAACCTTTACCATTACGACACTAACAGTAAACATCGGATAATGACCCAGTATTTTTGAAAAACAGCGAAATTTAACAATATGGCAGAACTTTAAATAATATTCTCACATTTCGACTCCCATTATCAGCTGTAAGTCCGGTTAGTGTAATTTAATACTAGTTTTCTTATACATTAGTACCACTATGATAAGAGACTACTTTTATGATGGTTATTATCGTTTACGCTGGAGCAACAACTCACAAAAGGCAGGAGTTAAACTAGAAGCAAAACGATCGGTCGTTGAAGCTAATACGTGATTTGCAGAAACTGTCATCTTTAAATAAAAGTTATATTTATTGACGATTCACGAACTGCAACACATTTTCCAAATACAGTTCACTTTTCAATTCGCAGCGTTAACATTTTGTAGTCCTTCGAGCCGAATTTGAGCTAACGATCTATGGATAAGATAATACAGTCATGGACCTAGAACAGTCCCTTCTGGTACACCAGCCGTCTTATTGAGATACTAAGTATACTTCTAACTAAAATTGGGTGAAAATAGAATAATCAGCCAGTTTTTATGTAGAAATTTTCAACTCAGGATTTATTTAGCAATATTGGCGACTATATTTTAAGAATCAGGCTTTCCACAATCTTCGATTCATTACCATTTGCTTACGGTTGAATAACTTTCGAGAAGCAAAAAATGTATGTAACTCCACAAGCCAAATAGTGGTTGTTGGAAGGCGGAATCTTCAGTTTGGATTAGACACTCCAATACTCCGAACTAAAAGCCCTTTTGGCGCCCTTGAAGAGACCCAAGAACGGAATGCAACTCCTGTCAAACGAAGAGTAATCCCTACAATTGATATTTGCAATACAATCATTGATTTAGAAACAGTAAATAAGTAAAATATATCTCCCATATCACATTTATTGTTTTAATGTTTATCACAATAAATTTTTCATCACTATATATATATATATATATATATATATATATATATATATATATATATATATATATATATATATGAAATGTGGAGGTATGTCTTTGCTGATCAGTTACAATGTAACTTCTGTGTAGATTTTTTTAGGGGATTCCAGCAATAAAACGTATCCGTGTACTCTTTTAAGTATTTAATCCAAGCTTTCGAGTGAATTTTCACCCATCATCAGGGAAGCTACATAAAAATATACTTTGTTAAAATAACTTAAAATGTTTTATAAAACACTATTTACTTACAAACTTATTGATATTGAAACGTGATTACCAGTGGTAAAAAAATGGAATGGCCATCGACAGCACCAACAACTACGTCTATCATTAACGCACACTATATCACATTTTATTACAATATAAAATTATCACACAATTTGAAGTCTGGTTCCACGTGCTTGAAATCTCAATCCCACACTGACAGCAAATTTACAAGTTTATACATTATAGGTTATACAGCCAACTGGCCTGTACATATTCAAACTATTAAATTTTCAGTTTTATACATTATAGGTTATACAGCCGATTGACCTGTACCTATTCAAAATACTAATTTTTCTTATTTGAACTTTAACCATTAAGTTCTATTTATATAAATGTGAAAAAAACTTTCAGGAGATGCACCTCTAAAAAATATTTGTATGCCTGTTTCATCGAGAGGACAACCCGATTGTCAAACAAAGCTCTCCGACACACTGCGACCACCGCAGTGCGCACACCCCACAGCCATTTGACTGATGAGATCAACGGCTGTGTGAGCCCCCAATGCATGATCATAAGGACTATTCAGCTAATGAGACTAAGAGCCCCTCAATGCGCATAGATAGGTCCACGACCCCATGCTGACCTCTGTCTTGAGCATCCAAATGTAGTAAATAAGCAAAAATATCACTGAGATGTCTAGTATCAGTTCTATGATTTATGTTGTCCGGATTTCCTTTTATGTGCACCATTTCGAGAAAATTTCTTTTTGATTTGATATGTTTCGTATCCAATACCCTGACAGACTCATAGTTCATTGAATGACCTGTTTTATTGACATGTTCCGCTAGAGCACATCTTTCGGGGTGCAATCTACAGTTACTTTTATGGCTAGTGGTTCTATCTTTTATGTATCTTGAGGTTTGGTCAATGTATTTGGCAATACAATTTGAACAATCTATACTGTATATATATATATATATATATATATATATATATATATATATATAACTGCAAACAATCAGTAGGGATGCGGTCAATATAGGGCTGATCAAAAGAAAACTATTTTTTGACTAGTTGAGCTTTCGGAAATTGTTTATTTCCTTCATCAAAACATCTACAATGGACAAAAACAAAAAGAAGACCAATTCTTCTAATGATATTATTAGCAGATTAGATATCATATCATAATATCATTAGAAGAATTGGTCTTCTTTTTGTTTCGTGACAAAAACCAATAATTACTAACTTTGAAATAGATACCTTTCTCCCTTGGTATATCGTTTTCAATATTCATTCTGACTGTATTTTAATTGTTGTGTTAGTTCAAAGTTTTTACATTTCTACATGATATTGTAGATATGATCATTCTAAATGATTAGACTGTCAGAAAATTGTTTTTATCTCGATTTTTGTTAATTAATTTCATGCTCCTGTTAAAACTCTTGTGATGTTCTTGATGGATAATTTTCAAAACTTATTTTGGTGAGTCAATTGTGTTTTTTTCAAATATTTGTTCAGCTTTATTAATTTGAGAATTTTTTTTTGTCCATTGTAGATGTTCTGATGAAGGAAATAAACAATTTCCGAAAGCTCAACTAGTCAAAAAATAGTTTTCTTTTGATCAGCCCTATATTGACCGCATCCCTACTAGATTGTTTGCAGTTTTGTGTTCAACGGTCACTAACCTTCAGCTTTCGTTTATATATATATATATATATATATATATATATATTAAACATAGGTTTATTGGGGAAGCGGCAAATTAAAACGAGTACCCTTCATACTTCTTATGTCTAAGCTTTCAGAATTTATTTATTCCATTATCAAGGATACAGTATATGAGAATGTATATTATAATAGATGTAAATGGTTAATTGTATTTAACATCAAAAGAAATATTTGAATTTTTGAAAAATAATTGTCAAATTGAAAGTAAATAAAATCGTTTTAAATAGTTATTCTTTTTTTATATTAGAACATAGAAATAATTAAAGAAATTAAGGTTATGTTTAAATTAACCATAGATCTATAAACAGTTAATGTATTTGTGGTTATCTTCTTTCTTTTTTAATTATAGAAACTGACATTTTATTAACCTACAAACTGTTTTTTTAAATAGAAGAAGAATTTGAAATTGAAAGTCATTTATGGTTCTTATCAATAGACAATAAGTAATAATAAATATCTCTTAAATTCTTATGATCACTTTTCTTATTAATGATATTAGTTTCTTGAGATATGTGAGCCATTTCTAACAAAAGTCTTTTCTGAATATTTGATTGAATATCTAAAATACTTACAGAATCACAGATTTTACTTTTTCAGTATAAACTGTCAACACATCAACAACTGACATAATAGAAAACAATCCACATTAATAACCGTTTTTGCTTAATTATTGGCGTTTTTGGGCAATTTTTAGGTATTTTATGATAAATTTCATAGGCGTAGCAGGTTTTGTTTAATAACGAATACGTCTAATATTTAGTTAGTTTAGAGTTCTGATAAATCCATATTTAGCTAATTTAAAAAAGTACCAATATTTCAAGTGTAATAAATTATTAATTTTAAAATTTCACCCTGTATAATTTATAATTAACCATTACATTATTCAATTTGTTGGAATCGGTTCATTAAGAGGATTTCAAAAATATGCAAATATACGGGGTGTTTCATTAAAAAAACAACAACACCGACTATGGCATACTTGCGTGAATCACCCTGTACATTTAAATTTATGTTTACATAAAGCACAACTCAATTCAAAAGTTGATGTGTCTTGGCATTTTTTATAATTTTCTAAAATAATGACGTAAAGAATTTTATTCCATAAGTGGTTTCCACACTGTATATATATATATATATATATATATATATATATATATATATATATATATATATATATTTGTGTGTATATATAAATAATTATGACAAGTTTTTCTTGACAGGTTATAATAACGTCAGACTATATAAATGATAATATTACTATCTTTCCGTCTCGAAGGTTAAATCCTTGTTAGCTTGGTCTCGAGATAATAACGTTTTCGTCGCTTGATTCCGAACAAAATACGTCAAGGCGCGCCGGTGTCGAGTCGCTCTCTCGACCAGTTTGACCATTGTCCCTTGAAAATTGGACGTACGTGCTCTCGGTCGTTGCCGAGTTTTGTTGCGAAAAATCAACAAATATCTGCGGATTCTCCAGGGAGTCATTAACGTTGCGATGAAAAAGGAGACAATCGAAGTTGGAGACTTCACGTCTCGAAAATAGGACATCGTACATTTTTCTTTTTTGAAAGAGAGAAATAAAAAATAGAGAAAATTGGTCAGGGAGTGAAGAATTCGTTAAAAGAGAAATATATATTTCAATATAAATCTTTATTTCAGAAATTGAAATAGACAACGTGGAAAAAGAGAGCGAGGTAGGATTGAAAAACAATTGACCTGTATTATTTAGTCACAATATCAACAACGAAATATATGTGCTAAAATATTGGTGACCGCGACGTGATCGTCTTCAGCCTGAGATGGTTTTATCTAGTCCAACGTAGAAACAGTTTCCTAAGCGAATCTAAGGCCGCCCACGACATCGTGTCAACAAAAAAACACGTTGACGAATTTGGTAAGCAAACATATTGTCACCTAGTTGTCTTTGCCATTTCGTCAGCTATTGATATAAATTTCGTAATTTGTAGTCTAGCTTAATAGTTGTCAATTTATATAACGGAATATGTCAGTTGATGACATTAATTATGTTAAATTTCCAACTTTTTGGAATTCTAAACCAATGTTGTTTAAATAGTCTATTTCTTAATGTCTGACAGCACAGTAGCCTCATTGAAAATTCAAATAAAAAATTATTTCTTACAGAGTGATCCTAAGAATTTTACAAGTAAATACTAAAATTCTAATGCAAAACAAGTAGGTGTCTGTATTGGTTATCTGTACATCCCTGTTTCAGCTCAAAATACAATATGGTAATAAAACTGAACAATGCCAGCAAAAGGATAAACAGTGCGGCAGTGGCGGAGATTACCATATTAGTTCATTTTTCTTATTTAATTAGATTCGGTCAACATTACAGTTGAAATAAAATTCATTCGTTTAGGCCTATTAACAAGTTACATTATCATTTTTATTAAGTTAAATTAATTAAAGAAAATATAGTTTAATTCTCATAATTCAAATTTATTGACAATGAATTAATGTATATTGAGTAAAGTAAACATACCATTTATAAGAAATATAAAATCCAATCTATAGTATCATCCTCTTCGCTAGCCATACAAGAATCATCCGAAGACTCGTCGAGAGAGATCACTATCGGTTCTACAGTTTGTTCTATGAGGTTATCTAAAACCCACATTTTCTCTGCCTCTTCAATTACTTGATTCACAGCATCTCTCCAGTTCTATTCAGTTATTGTTGTCAATGAGTACTTCATGAGTTCACGAACATCTTTCATTTTAAATGTTTTATTATGTCTAGCTACATAACCTTTCATTTGGGCCCATATTAACTCTATCGCATTTAATTCACAATGGTATGGCGGCAAACGAAGCACTGTTATCCCACGATTCTTGGTTGTTCCATCAATAACAAATTTTTAAATTGTAGCTTGTGATCTGAAGCAACCTATAAAAGTTCTGTTTTCAACATATCATCTTCAAATGATATATCTTTTACGATTAACCAGTTTCTAATATCAGCTTTTCTCCAAGAGGTAGATGGAAGATTTTCTGTTAATCGCGAATGATAAATGGCATTGTCCATAAGCATTATTTGGAATTAATTCTACCATTTGTGTAAAATACATCTGCAGTCATTTCTTCACGATAGTCTTCGGTTGATGTTGACTGAAACTCCAGTAAACCACCTTCAACGAACCCTTGATTGCATCCAATATGCATTATTATTTGTCCTACCGATAGGAGTTTTCAGTCCAGTAGATAAACCTTCTATGAAAGCTTGACGACTGGTTTGAATACTTTTGTCCTGCCATATTTTTTTCACTGAATGTCCTTCATTGACCCATGTCTCATCTAGATAATAGATTTGTCTTCCCTCCTGTCTGTATTTTCGGATATCTCGTAAATACTGGCGTCTCCAACACATTATTTCTTCGTTGTCGATTAGCACTGATTTTCGACTTTGCTTCTCCCAAGTAAAATTTAATTTGTGTAATATTTTCCACAAAGTTGTTCGCCCTATGTCAGGCAAATTCTCGTCCTCCTTCACCATTCTTAGAATTATGTCAAGGGTTGGGATCTCTTTTTTAAAATATAATTCATGTAGTTTTCGTCTTATTGTATTTTGCATATGTTCATCAAGGTCAAATGGTTTTCTTCTAGTTGACTTTTTGGTGGAGATATATTTCCATTTTGGCTCTCTCTTAGAAGCCTGTAAATAGTAGATTCACTAACTCCTGTCATATTGGAACATGTCGAAACTATATTTCTAACAGTAGCAGCCGATATTTGATGTACAACAGCATCATGCACATTTAACACTACAGTCTCCGTTTGTAAGCTAATCACGCTCTGTAAAACTTGAAGACATTTTTCACAACACAGTTATGGAACATAAGCGACTCTAAGCAAAACAAATTATACAAATTTGGGCGAGACCAAGTTTCACCGTATATACCTGCAAAATTTCTAAGTAGTCATTGGGACAATCCCTAGTAGGACCCTATTGTAATGTTTCCTGGAAATGTTATTATAAACATTTTGAAAATCAGAAAGTAATTATCTGGAGAATGAATTGATAAATGGTTTGTTAATATGTCTCGCAAGAATTGACCTGCTCCAAATTCTCAAGATAATTAATGAAATATTCAGTCAGAATAGTTGCGTTACAAGATTATTTCAGAAATAATTTATTGTTTTAACTGTATGTACTCTACAAATGTATGAAGGTCAGTTAGTTGTATTAACTAACCGAATTTACATTTATATTACCTTTATATATCAGATCGGGTATAAAATTAAATAGTAAATAAATTCCTTAGATGAACTGTGACGCTTATGCTTTACTACCTGTCTAGCATCTGTGACCTTTTCGCGTGCTGTCAGTCAATAAGAAACAGACTATAGAGGCGCAGTTTTTCGTTAATAAAATATCATTTCACTCCTGCAAATTTACCTAGTGATATTTTTTGTGAAATAGTTGATATAATAGACATGAAAAATACGAAAATTTTAAAAAGAAAATCAATAATAGATTAACTGTATCCCAGGAACAACGTTTGGAAATAATCACAAATGTAGAATTAGGAGATCGTAAGGCACCAGCTCTTTATAAAAAAATTATGTTTGCTTGCAGGGGATAAAAACAACAAAGTCGTTGGCAAACTACTACGTAGCAAACTATTGACAAAATGACTTCCTAAATGATTGTCGATAAGTTTAATTTCTAACAACGTAAAGTCGTTGGAGGAGAAATTGGACTTTGCTGATAAAATTTTTGAAGCCAGTAAAGGCAGTTATTGACAAAACGTGTCGGAAGTCTCGGATCACAAAAATTTATTTTCAAAATTTCGTGTTGAGTTTTCAGAAAAATGTTAGTTTATGTTTTCTAACTGAACAACAATCAATTTTAAGAAAAGAAATTGAAACTTTAAAAGAAAACAATTTGTCGCGAAACAGAAAAGGGAGTAATAGGTGTCGCAATAGATATTGTAATGTTTTTCTTATTTATGTAAGCAGTAAACGGGTGGGATAAATTTTAAACACACGGTATGGCTACTTACTAATTTATTTAAATACTAACACTTAGTTTATATACACTCAACTAAACTTAATTTATATGCACACAAACTTAATTATTAATTTATATCAACACTTTGCTAATCTATATTCACTTATTTACTGTTTATTTGTCGAGATCACTTTATCAACTGCCCTCAACTCTTCTTGATCGGTCCCTTATATATAAATGCCTTTTTCACGAGATAATTCTAGATTATAAAAACAATTGGCATTCTGGCATTTTCTAGATGAGAATGGTCACAAAAACAATGTAGATAAGATAGTCACAGAGTCGGATTTAGGGACTATACCAGTGTGCTGTTTCGCAACATTACCCTCTCCTTAAATGGAAGTTCCTCCTGGAACTTTTGTGTAGCCGAGACTGGATGTTTGAATCGGCAACTGGCCCGATTTCAACACTTTCTGATCTTATGGAACTAGCAGGGCACCGTCTTCATCGGATACTGATAACGGGGGTTGTAGCTGTAAAATTATATCTGGCCACCGGTTTCTTGAAAGATAATCTCTACCATGTTCCTGATGATTCGCCAATCCAACTGGTTACTCGCTATCTTAGGCATAGCCAGTTTCTTCATGCTGGATTCCAACACATGGTCTCGTAAGTTTCGAAGTGCTTCCCACACATCGCGGTAGATAGATCGATCTTGAAATTCATTTTTTGTTACCACGTAGAAAACGTACCGCAAATTATGTTTCAGTTTCAGTGTCTTGCCAGGGGCTGGAATCTGGTATTCAAGTTTTTCTAATTGCCCGAACTTCTTCCGAAAGACGGTTGCCAACCCTCGTGCGTTCTTGATACGGGCGGGGATATTGTATACCAGTGAACAATCTTGCGGAAGAGTGAACAAATCTTGTCGTTGTTCCGAAGTGACTCCATATCTAGCTTTCCCGGTACCTCCATACGCGTCCATAAATTCATCGAAGGTAGGATCAGACACATCTAGAATATGGTTTACTGCTTTCTCTAGGTCATGGTTTCCTTCGAATGGCGCTAGTCGGTTTTGGTGAACTACTTTTGGTTTTCCATTGGGCATCTTGCTTATGGGATATATAACATCATTGATCCTTTTAGTGTTTTTAAATGAAACTCACGGTCTCTAGTTAATTCCACAATATAATAAAAGTTATTGAAAATTCTAAAAAATTGATAATTGTTTCGATAATGGTCAATTTTTTAGAATTTTCAATAACTTTTATTATATTGTGGAATTAACTAGAGACCGTGAGTTTAATTTGAAAGCACTAATATGAGCATATTCCAGGAAGTAAGGGTCGAGACAGTTAATTTCATTGATCCTTTTATTGATTAAGTATGGACCTTCCCAGGATTTTTGTAATTTTGGAGAAAATCCTTCTCTCCTCGTCGGGTTGTGTAACGATACTTTGTCGTCTTCTTTAAAACTACCTTCTGTGGCCTGCGTGTCGTACCGACTTTTCATTTTGTCACTGGCAACTTAAAGATTTGTCTTTATACCTTTTATAGTCTGTGCTAATCAAATTGAATTTGTAATTGTATTTTGTAGTCTATTACGACCTACTATCTTAACATTTCTTGTTAATTTTATGATTGAATGTTCTATAGAAAACTTAATTTGTTTGTCATATGTTATTGTAATGGTTATTGATATCTAGCGAAATTTTCTAATCCATAATATCTTAGTATCTTTATATTTTATTCCTTATTGAGCATATCCTCTCAATATATCCGTAATTAGTGGGTATATTGTTGATCTAGCAAATCTAACTTCCAGAGGGTGCAATGCCAAAGCTTTTTTGGAAACGTAGGTGTGATTTGGTCTAGAATGGTTGAAGAAAAATCCACAAGATTGGCCAAAGAGATTGAGACTTGGATTCTACTCTAGGCAAAGAAATTTTAAGAAGACTGGCGACCTTTCTAACGTCTGCAGACAATGGAATTAAAAGATTCAACGATGTCAACGGAAAACCAAACTAGTCAACAAAATGTGAAAAAAACAGAAGAGAAAATGATGAGGGCAGAAATAACCCAAAGCAAAGAATATGAAGAGGAGAAAAGGAAACTCACAACGAGAAGAAAACGTCCGGTAAAGCCAACTGATCGAATAATTTCGAGGGGAGAATGTTGAAAATACATTCAAATGTTATTGTTTCATTAATTATCCCCTATAAATCGACTTTTATTTTGCTTGACCTTAATTCCAAAGAACTGCTGAGTAATCCCTACTGAGTAAATACCGTCCTTCATTTCCTAAAAAATGTTCAACTTTATCACAAAATTTAATCCAATGTACAATGTATTATTACCACTATCATGTACTATTACCATTAATAAACTTTGACTGTGCAAGTCGCCATTAAAGCCGAGCACGGTAATTTAATTTTAAAAAATTATGTTTTTCTATAGTAACTTCATCATAATAAACTGTCAAGTCATTTCAAACTATTTATAGTTTCTCAAATATGATTGAGTAAAGATATACCAAAAAGTTATGTATAAATAAAGGATATCAGTTATTTACATCTGAATCAAAATACTAATGTTTCCTTTACTTATAACTTTTATACGTAAACTTATTTAGAAACTAGCTCAACAACAACGATTTTCTACATAAAATACTTCGTACATCAAACTCCAAACTCCCAACTTTTTCACGACATCGAAAAATCGTCATGGTTTTTGTCTGAAATGCTTCTCTTCTTATATCGTAACGTGTAGCTCGAACTTTTGCCCTTTCGCGACTCCGAATAAAACATCACTAAACGTAAAAGGAAGTTCGTGTATCTCTAAGTAAAATATTAAGTCGGAATCTTTTCACCGTCTACCAATAATTGTCATAATAATCTTTCCGTGTGTATGTGGTTGAACATCGGCACTGTCTTCAGTCATCGATTGCTTTTGTTTGAGAAAAAGTTTCGTGGAAATGTATAAAATCAGTTTAATAACGAAAATACAGTGATTGTGATACATAAAATTACAGAAAAACGGAAATTTCTTAAAATGTGGTGAAGAGACAAATTTGCAACAGTCAAAATAAATGTTTATACAGCTAATCAGGCAAAAACTTATAAACAACTCTGTAGAAAATTGTCTTTACAACTAGTCTCCAACAAAAGAAATGAACGAATCACTTTACGGAGCTACAAGGAAACTGAATAGGCCTCAACAATCAATACTACCAGTTGAAGATAGAAACGAAGTATGGATCAGAAACCACCAACAAAAGGCTCAAGTATTTGCTGATGTCACTTTACAACGGTCTTCAAACCTTTTGATGGAGAAAAAAATTCTAAAGAAATAGAAAACCTATTTATATCACCATTCCAAATAGATTATCCAATAAAATCATGCGGATATCAAGTTGAAAACTCAACATAAATACAAAAAAATCTCCGGCAGAAAGACAATTGTTTTTGAGTAAGCCTAGTGAAAAAGGCACTAATATATAAGGAACCGACCAGGAAGAGTTTCAGTTGATAAAGTGATCTCAAGAATACACCGAAATAGCGAACAGTAAAGTGTTGATATAAATTAATAATTAAGTTTGTGTGCATAGAAACTAAATTTAAGTGGTTAGTAAGTATATATAAATTGAATGTTAGTAAGTAGCAATACCGTGTGTTTAAAATTTATTCCACCCGTTTACTATTTAAATAAATAATAAAAACATTACATTGGTGTCAGAAGTGGGATAATATAAATAAATTGCTACGTAAAAATGGCCAAGAGACTATGTGATCTGAAAGTGGCGGAATTAAGAGAAGAATTGGAAGATCGTGAGTTTGAAACGTCCGGTATGAAAAGTGAATTAGTAGAAAGACTTAAAGTGACAGTGGTGTACAAAATTTTGCTGGAGATTTTCGTTGATAAAATGAGTAGAGAGATAATGATAATGTTTTTATTTTTCAAATAAAAACATGTATGAGCAGTTTAACATTATCTCAATGAAAAAGATCTCACTGTTTCCTGTCTCAAGTAATGAGCTTTTCTCTGAAGTGGAACATGTAGCAGATGTACTTGGTCCAAATTATTTAGCATAGTTACCATATGTAAAACTTTTGCAGAGAGGTATTATAATAGCATCATTTTCCTCAAAGTTATGTTCAACTACAAATAGAAATTTTTGGTTAGTTGCAGATTTTCGTTTTTTGACTACCAATTTTTAAACGGATGCGATGTTAATAAAAACAATCTTTTTTTCAATGTATTGAATATAACATAAGTTGTCAAATGTTATTAACATTGTTGTGTAAAAACAATTTGTTTCACATACATAAAATTGCAACACAGGCCATTGATGACAATGTGTTAAAAAGAAGCAAATATATTCAGCGAAGAGATGCTTAGTTTCAATAAGTTGACCATAACAATTTTAGGTGAAAAGAATAAAGTGGTTAATATAATTTATGACAGATTCTAATACTAGTAATTGTTATCATCTTTCATTTTAAAACAAATGTAACTACTCTAACCTTACCTGCTAAATTGTGTATCAGTAATGAATCTAATTTTAAACCTCTTTTGCGGTTGGGCTAAATACACCCTTCATGAAAATGTTTCTCACATGCATAGCTTTCAATTTATCATTTCTTACACGATCCAACCAGTAGATGCATACCTGAAAAAAGAAAGAATTTTTTCAAAAAATGTGGATATATTATATCAATTTTGGAGTAAATAACTGACATATACACTATTTTAATGCTAAAATAATATACTTCCTAAAGGATCTTTAATGGGAAAACAGTACATATGAACTTCTTTATTGGTGTTATTACAATTAGTCATACAGCAATTATTCCTACAGTTTATAATCATCATATAATATTAAGTGCAAGGAATTAACAAAACAACAGATGATTTTCTTAATACTTAAATATTTTTAATAGAAATCACACCATTCTAAACCCCGAACTGTTATTAATTATTATTGTTTGTTTAATTTTTGCTTGATTCCACGATTGCTTCATAGTGGGTGACAGAATATAAAGGTTATGTATGGTAGCTGACAATCACATATCACCTAGAGTTTGTGCTAATAATGGGAACAAATATTTGATACTGATTGTAGAATTCATTGTTATAGAAGAAATTGATAAAAACTTAATATGAACAACTTGTTTACATTTGATATTATGACTTAATGACAAAAATGTAAACTGACATTCTTCTTCTTTCAGTTTAATGGTCTTCGCCCATTAAATATTTAGCCAGCGCAGGTTTATTCAGTTTAGATTTCGGAAATATTCCTTACGGAATGTCTGGAACTCTCCATCTCCCCTTTGAAAATTTTTTCTGTTGTAACACGCCATTTGCAACGTCAACTGATGCTAAATTCGCTGTTGTCAAGTATATTTAAGCATGAGAACGATACCATTAATGTGATTCTGGGAAACTATGCTCGAGTCTCGAGAATATCATTTTTAGAAAGTATTCGTAAATAGAGCATTCTCGGACTTGCGTATACGTGATGATGCGAACAATGTCAAGAATATCGCTTAGCTCATACGTTGTTCGGAATACAAATGAATAAATCATTATTATATTGTGTGCCTCTTCATTTTGGGTTTAATACTGATTATAGAATTCATTTTTATAGAAGAAATTGATAAAATATTTGAATAGCTTCTTTGCAAAACGACAAATGATATTTGTATTGTAACGTCATCTAATGCTGTTGTCAAGTATATTCGCGAATAGAGCATTCACAGGCTTGCGTATACATGACCTGATGAACGATCTCAAGAATAGCGCCCTGGTTCGAGAGTCAGGGCGGATGAAACTCAAACATCGACCACCACATCTACAAGATGGCGACAGTGATTTTGTTACTGAAATATCGAAACAAATCAAGCCAAACGTTCAACTTTAGAAATATTTCTACAAACGTTACAACTTTTATTTTTTAGAACTGAATATCTTTTTAATAATTACAAGGAAAAATATCATAGATGCTTTGATGCTGCAAATGGAAGATAATATATGAATTTCATGGCAAATGAATAGTTTGCACGTAGATAATATACTTTTTAAATAAATAAAAAAATAGAATTTCGGGGAGAATTAGAAGATGAAATTTTCGGTATAAAAGTGTCTGCCGTTCATCGCAAAAATATATAGAAGAGGGCGGAGTCGAGACGTGACATGGCGCGAGTGACTAGCAGGAAACCATTTGAAATTTTGAAATTAGACACGGTGAACATTTACGAGCATACATATTAAAACAACCAAGGAAATCCCACTACGCAAAATATCTACTTGACACCAAATATTCATTGACACCTGACACAGAACTAGAAGTACTAAATAATTGTAATCAGAAACAAGAACTGGATTTCCTTGAAGAATTAGAAATTATAAGACACTTAAGATACCCGCAATATGAAGTCGTCAATGAACAGTTAAATCTAGGGAATTCTCCACTAATAAACTGTCTTCTTAAGTGATAATTGTAAACATCAGCAGATATAGTTTTCCTGGTTTTCTATATCATTGCACAGTTATACTGATCTTAATTGGAAAAATGATATCCAGGATATCTCCATAGGGCTAATTATATCTAAGCTTCAATATTTGTAATATCATATCTTCTTCTTTTTTCTATTCATATAATTAAACATCGGGAGGTCATCTCACGAAATGTAACTCATGTCATTCTTAATATGACAGTAATTTTCATCATTTTTTAATTAAATCATGGAATTATTCAGAAACAGTTAGTTTAACTGACAATAAAATAATTTAAAGCGATTCTAGATAATATCTTCTTTTGGTTCATTTATAAGATGTTCGATATCAAATATAATCGTCAGGATGACAGAAGACGTTTCAAGCAAAAATATTTTTTCAAGTTTGTTACTCGTATTGTCAAATGACAGTTGTGACTCAACAACATTTGAAAAATACTTCTTGCAAGAAATATCACATTATTCATTGTCTTACCTTTGATGAAGTAGCTATTTCACAAATGAAAAGGAGCTTTTAGAAGTTGTAAACTTCAATAAACGATATTTCTTATCGAAATACATAATATAAGCCCTTTGACTATAATGTTAGTGTTGAATTTTCGTTGGGGTAAAGGAGGGAGCTCACGTAAAACGGCGCTTGGGGCCGCCTTTTGTGCGCGGCATAGAGAATAGAAAAGTAAATGTGGGCATAAACTGACAAACAATTTTAAGTGAAATCGAGTTAAGTTCAATCACAAAGAGTATAAACGAACTTGTGCCGACATCAAAAAGCCTGAGATCGCATTGTTCCCAAAATGGGAGAAACTCAAGTTGTTCCGAGATAGAGAGCAGGAGGACTAAGGAAGAGAAATCTGTGTGTGTGTGTGTGTGCACAGACAGCATTTATAGATAAGAGATGATTTCTTCAAAGGGAAATGGGAACATGGAGGCATTCACGAGAATCATGGGGAGTTTTATAAACAGTAATGAGCCCAATTCGTATACCGATTAGGTAAATTGGCTCGTGAACTGTTCTCTTTGTGCTATGCCACTAATCTTATCATCGATGCGTCGAACAAATAATTATTTAGACATTTAAAAAAACGAAGCTTCAGCTTTTTTAATATATATTATAATAGTATAAAATTATTAAGATAAATTATTTATATGATTCAAAATATCATCAAGCAGACTCTGGTGGTTTTTCAAAAAAAAACGACTACTTTATTGGCTACATGCCGAGAAGAGTATTGAACTACACTTCCTATGAAAACAAATATCGAAGAAAACTTGATGAATTAGGCAAGAATAACAGGGTCTCTTCAGTCTGGGTTCCTGGCCACTCGGGAATCCCGGGAAATGAATAGGCCAATACACTTGCCAGGAAAGGACCACAAACGCCCTTTATTGACCCGGAGCCTTTCTGTGGTGTAGGAAAATGCTCCTATAAGAAAGAGTTTCGGCAAAAAGAGGAAACCGAAAGAGAAGCACTCTGGCGGTGACGATATCTAAATTATAACTCATGCCATCCCAAATCACAAAAAAACAGTGTTATAGGATTAACGGTTAGAGCTATGAAATTAACTTCACCTGAATATCGCCCTGAAGTAATGAAAAAACTAAAAAATGTTCTAAAAAATGATCAATATCCAGAAAATCAAATTAATAGAATCATTCAACAACGTATATATAAATTATACAATAACAACATAAAACCAAGTATACAAATAAATCCAAGCCAAGAAAAAGATACATACATAGCCCTACCTTATACAAATCAGTTATCAGAAAAACTTAAATACATCTTATCAAACATTATCGCCACTATTTACTAAACTAACAAACGAAACCAAAGATACTACGAAACCAAATATTATATACTCCATACTATGCAATTGTCCAATGAATTATATAGGAATGTCGGAACTTGGAGTTCAGAATGAATGTTCACAATTATATCAAAAATGCAGTAACTGCTTTATACAAACACGGAAGCACTGAGAATCATGAATTTGAATATAAAAAGAACAAAAAATTTAGCTCAAGATACAAATTATCAAAAATTATCAATTAAAGAAATGATACACATAAAACAAGATACGGTTTCTGTGAATGATAGACAGGATATAAAAAACTGAAGTCAAATATATTATAAGTTGATTAATTAATCTACTTCAACCTACCTCGTATAGTATCGTTTCATTGAAATTCTTAGACATCGATTTTAATACTATGTGCCTATTGATGTTTTCAAGAAGCCTACTAATGTTTTGTTTTTATCTATCTGCAAATATTTTAATCGTCCCTTATTTTTACAATGGTATTATTTTGAAAATGCTTCCAAGGAAGGAGCGAAACGTTAAAATTACATCCATTTATATATATATATATATATATATATATATATATATATAAATATATATACACATATTTTGAATTACTTATTTTTTCATTTATTACTCGCCTATTGTTGATATTTTATATGTTTTGTATTGATAATTATTAGTTTACCAATTGTTTATTTATAATTATTGTTATTGACTTACCTTCGACAGCCAACAATTATAATATTATGGCATGAAGTACTCGTTCTCTCAGTTGGGTTCAGGAGCGCTCAGAAACTCAACATTTATTTTTTTATACAAAGTTTTAATAAATAATTTGTTTGAAAACATATTGACGATTTTAATATTATAAAATTAAATTATTCATTCAAATAACATTTTGAATTGAAGAAATAAAATTGAGTGACGCCGCTGGTGTTCCTACTGTATGTTGAAATATTAGATATATAACGATAAACGTTTAGAAACTTTGAAATATTTGTGTGGTTGAATAGAGTTTATATAATTTACACTTGTTTAAAATAAGAAAAACATTTTATGAAAAATAGAAAAAGAAGGATGAATTACGTATACGGAAATTACAAACTATAATCTAGAAAAGTCTCTTACATGCTAATATTACACTGATACTCTTTGAAACAGGCGAGTAATTATTTTTTTATTACTCTCTATTATAAACATTTTATTAAATTTTTTTAGAATTTATTCTTTGAATGGTTTATTATTAAAATTATCATTCAATTTTTTGTCTTTGGGACCCAAAGAAATAATTTCACTGACCTTTACTTTGAGAATGAGAAATCTCAAAAAAAATGTCCTCACCTTGGCGTCCTTCTACACTGCCACGAATCACGAAAATTATCTATATTTCTTCTGGAAACTTGTTCTGGATCGGGAAACTAACTTAAAATGTTTGTTGGGTCTCTAGCTGCAAATCACTTTATTATGTGAGCCAAAATATGTGATTTCTGTTAAATTTTACTCAAAATTTTATAAAGCCGAAACATGCAGTTATTTGTCCTCCTACATTCACACCGACTCTCCTTTGTTTTTTCATAATCAAACTTCCTTCTCCGGATGTTAATATGCTTTTTGTATTTTGTTCTATAATGATCGGTTGTCACTATATTAATTGTCCTAAATCACTGTGGCTTTCATTATTATACACTGTATATTGTTTGCAATTTCATAATAATTACAAATTGGTCCTATAAAATGCCTTAACTTTTTCTTTGATTGGTGGGAACGTACATGCTATTTTCATAATTTTGGCAGCATAAACAAATACATATAATTATTACATTTCTATTTAACTTTTCATTCATCCAATTGTTAGATATAGATTCTTAATAATTTTAAAATTTTATTTATTTATACCCTCATATAATTCAATGATCTGTTGTTACATTATGTCAATATAATATGATGTTTCCGGTTTTCATATTTCCTTATTTGGAAATAGGCTTTTTATTTAACATGTATTATATAAAAATAATGTTCAATCTTTTATTATAATATCTATAATAGTTCCTTTGCTATGATTCATTATATTCCATAAACTATGGTAAGGTATATCGTTGATATCTCACACTATCATATATTTGTCCTTCACATTATTCTGTTACCATTCGATACTGTCTATGATTCTGTGCTGCGTTATGTTTATATACCAGTTATATTTGATTATTATATTTTATTATTATTAGAAACATGACTTTACATGTTTCTATCTAAACTTAGTATTGCAAAATTTATCAAGATAATCTCAAATTATTTTTGACATTTGGTGACATTAACATAAATATTTTTGTTTTAAACTCTATTATTTAATAAAATACAATTCAATAAACTAAGTGACTCAACAAAAATCATTTTAAACATTATTAACATTTTATTTCAAAATATTTTAACTCCCAATAGTGACATACAAACATTATTTATTGTGAATCGACCTATGAAATATTGAATGTTAACATCTATTTTCTTCCAAAACGTACATACAGGTTGAATCAAAATTGTTCATATTTGAGTCCGTTAAGATTTGTTTCAAATTGTTTTTAATTCATGACATTCCGAATTTCTATTAACGTATATGTTACAGTAGTCCCCCCTAAATCTATATATATATATATATATATATATATATATATATATATATATATTAATACAGTTCCTTTATTTGAAATTTAAAAGAAACGTTGAAAATAAGGAGAATTATGTATATTTTGTATGCAATACTTTTGATATACACTGTGTTGTATGTAGAATCAATAATTTTGAAAGTTTCGGTATATATCAAATTTGACATTTTAATTTCCGATGACATTTATGCAGAATATATTTAATGATAGATAGATCATGTTACGATTTGGGAAAAATATTTGAAATTTCAAAATACAGAGGTCCCTACAATTGTAATAAAAGAATCTGAAATCTCTTTTTGTTATTGGGAAACATAATTTAGTATTTTTTTTTAAAAAGAAAATTTCGTAACCACAGGAGAAGAGATTTATTTATTTGAAATAAGTTTAATTAGTTGAATTTGAAATCCCCACGAGACAACATCATATTTTAGAGTTGTCTCACTTTTTGTGAATTTAATACAAATAATCAAATAATACAATCAAATGATAAAGCCATCCATTATAAAATCAGTGCGTACATAATTTAAAGAAAAATTGTATCGTATTCAGTTAACGTGGTTCCAGATTTCTAAATTATTTTTAGAAAATGTCCAGAATTCTAAATTCATTTAGAATAGTACGAGTATTTTCCTGTCCCATAGTATTGGTGAGTCCGCTCTAGTTTTTAATTATTTCTCGAGAATAACAGGCCTTTTGAATGAATTTAAATAGATGCATCTATTAAGATATTTCTGAATTCAAACGAAATAAACATTACATATGAAAATTTACATCAAGCGACGAATTTTGGGAAATAGACAATTTTGATCGGAGATCGTGGTATTTGACATTTATACACGTCAAGTGTAAATTCGACAATTTGAACTCTTGTTAAAAGTATTCAATTAGGTGTTCTCTAGTACATAGGTTGTTTCAATTTTAATGTTTGTAGTAAATATGATTTTGTTCTTTAACGATATTATTGGGGAATACTAACCTTTGAAAATTTGTTATTTGATATTATAATATAAAAAATTTTAATCTAACTCACTGTGGTATTCATTTAGCACATATTTTCATAGAATTAAACATTTAGCATTCAATAAAAATTTTGATTTAATCAGTGACATTCGAATAATTATCGGTGACAGAAAAGTCGTAAATGTCATAAGATAATTAAAGGGCCTTTTATAATATTAAACAAACAGTCACTCGAGATTCTTGTGTCAACAATCTGAATAATAGAGTAATAATTAATTTGGAGAATACTTTAAAATTATAAAATTTGATTCATTATTTTAATAACAATGTTGATCCCACCCTGAGATAAGAGTGATTAAAGTTCATTGTGAATAAATTCATCTTTCGAAATACAAAAATAATATTTATCATAGCCGGGCATTGCTTGACAACTACTGTCAAATTGAAATATATTGCATACGCTGCTAAAGGTGTGCGTGCAATATTGTCGCTACAATCACAGATTGTACAACGTGGACAAATAAAATTTCAATATTGTTATATTCATATACTCATTAAAACAAATTATAAATAATCGATATATAGCAATATATATATATATATATATATATATATATATATATATATATATATATATATATATATATATATATATTTATATATATATTGAACCACATATCTATATCTTAAAGCATATCAGCTGATTGAGAATGTTTAGTTTAGTATTTAAAATAAATTGAAACTATATTAATAAAAGAACACATTAAAAAAACCAAAATCAGAATTAAAATTCATGTAAAGTCATATTATAAAATCGTTTGTTTAATATAATTAAAAAAGAGTAACAATAAATATAGAGAAACTACCTTAATAATTTTCTTAAAATATGAAGACGCCTAATTTGTTTGTCACTAGAGAATCAGCTGTTAATCTGAAAATAAAAAAGTTTTAGTTATCTAGTTTAATATAACTATCAGTTGAATAGTAATAATAAAAATAATATTCATATTTATTATAAAGAATTAGTCAAGTTAAAAATATAAATACAAGATGACATAAATCTAATGATATGTTAAAATTTGGTATCAATTTTATAAAATGGCGAAAAAAGGAAATGGTGGAGATGGTGATAGATATATGTCAATATTTGAAACTATAAAATTTGGACAGTTCAAATAAAGAAACTAAGATATATATATATATATATATATATATATATATATATATATATATATATCAGATGAAAGGATTTATGTTATAAACTGAAATACTATTTCAAAATTATCACAAGTATAAAAACAAGAGTTGACATTGTAATATCAAAATATTGACCATGAATTTCACCAATTGTTAAAAGACTTATTTTATTGAAATTAGTATATAATAAAGAAAAAACAGACTTCTTTAAGTGAAATTCACAATCATGTTTTTCAAAATTTTCATAAAGTGCTATAAATGTAAATAGAACTCTAAAGCTCAAGAAAGAAAAGCATTGGTTGTAATATGACAGAACAATGTGGCTAAATTATAAGGAAACAAAACTTTGTTTGGAACAGTGAGCTGGGAAACAATAGTTAATTTATTAAAAAATTGACGATCGAGTGGAAGCGTTGGTAGATTGAGCTTGGCGTCGTAGGAGAGGAGATGAGGATGTAAGTTTTGCAACAAAATTTAAGTTAAATTGCACAAATATGTATTAAAGTTAAAAATTCATAAGCTCTATTAAACAATTACGTATATAGATATCCAGTTATTCCTGAGAATACCCAAGTTTCTTCCAGAAAATATGCAGCGTGGTCTCCAATAGGCGTATTCCTGTTATCAGATGTGGTAAAATCCAGACTCCAGACCAGTGTTTTTTTAATATTATTGGCCAATAATAACAAACTAATTTAAATTCAGTGACTATTTCCATTTGTAAATAATTCTTGCGTCTATATGATCGATCAAACTAAAAGAAAAAGACTTTTATGTAGTTTATTCATTAGATATAAATTCGAGATTATTAAAAAAGGCCTACATGAACCTTCTTAATTTTGTAATAAAATAGTGGTGGTACTTACTTCATTTACAATCGTATAAGAAATGTGCATTTTTATGTAGAGATATAATATTTCCAAAGGTATATGTATAGTTGGTAGCCCATTTCTTCTGAACATTATAATAATCTGAATGTATAATTTCTCAGATGAATTCTTTTATCATACTTTCCATCACCATTGTTATAAAGAAAACGATTATATTACATATATAATTTTCATAAAATTGGTAAGCGTCTAACTGAAACGTTCGGTTTCCATTCGCATCATTTCGTTTTTATTTGAGCTTGCGCATAGAATGTTAGATGGTATAATTTATGACTGTGTTTTAATAATGTCATAGGCGCATCTATTATATATATTGAAATAAAATTTTTCTTAAAAAAATCAAATTATATAGAATTAATATGTTTCATTTTATTTAATTAAACAGAATATCTCAATCTAAGCCTGAACTCAAAGGGTAGAACGAGTCACATGCTCCCGAATAATAAAATAACTGAGCAGGCCAAAATAAAAATAATCCAAATAAATAGTCAAAACAACAAATTCAAATAAATAAATAAACTATAATAATAAATTAAAATTAACAATGAACAAATATATATATATATATATATATATATATATATATATATATATATATTATATATATATATATATTGTATTGGTTTCTATATTTATTTATTATTTATTATTTGAAACTGAAAAATCATTAAGCATGTATACCAACTCTATCAAAGGGTAGGGTTCAATTGCGCCATTCAAATTTACTCTAATTATTGGATTGTGAAATTAAAACGAACAAACTTATGATTCCAGGAATTTTTTAAACATAGAAATTTATAAACCGAAAATGTGTACAGATATACTATCAAAAATTAAACTACTATTACTATAGAACAATTAAAATGTTTTTTTAAATAAAGGCCTATTTTGATTTAGAGATCTCTAATATAATATTTTAAAATGGTACCTTTTATTTACTAAGTTTGTATCCACTTCAAACTAATCTTCACTCACAATTTCTTTATTGTCGTACAATTCAAATAAGCAAACCTGGAGCTGAAGTAATATCACCATCGCCCATCATCCACGGATGCACTACTGCAGGTACTACTCCAGAATTAAAATACGAATCGTACTCTTCTCCTCGATAACCTCAGCTATACTTTTTATCTACAACCACAGTTCCAAGAAGTGAGCTTTCACCTTTCCTTTCCAGTCCTTCTCAAATGTTCGATGATTTCTCTACCGCATATATAGAATTGCACCACGGATCAAAACTGCAATTAACCCTTTTGCGGAGATCAATTGACGTTTATTTTCTACTAAAACTTTTCAAAAGTGAGTTTAACTGTTTAGGCTATATTTTTTATAAGTTTTTCTTTTAATTTTACCACATTTACGAGTAAAAATATAATATTCTTTCTCTTTGACGTTTTTGATTCCTATCATAATCTATCTCGTTGCGGGTTGCTATCGAAACTTTTCTATATCGTATGAATTGTATAAATATTGTGTGATTAACAACGATTCGCTGTTTATATTACAATAAACCATGACTTTTTAAGCCGTATATGAAACATGAAAATGACATTTTAGTATTAGAGATTAGAATATATACAGATGAATATTTTTATACATATAAATATTAACATAACTTATTTACTGTTAATTAAACATTCCTGAAATCCCTTGCTTAAAACAACATATTTACTAACTATATGAAAATTTTACGTGTTTTTTTTTTTTTTATTTTAAATTTCATTCTAATTTCGACGGATTCTTTTGAAATTATATCATGTACTGAATTATTAGTGCTAATTTCCGTTGAATCTGAATCAAATTTCAATATTTTCGATTCTGATGGTTCAAAGAGTATATCTTCTGTTTCAATATCTTTGGTCAGATTTTCTTCAGTATTGTGGTGAGGATTTTGTTCACTGTTTTTACTATCAGCATCTATAATTGATTCAGACATGTTTTTTTTACAATGTATAAATATTGGTTAAAATGATGGCTAATAAAGTACAAGATGGAAAAATCAATATGACTTATTTCACTAATACTATTAATCCTTATTAAATTGAATACAACCAAATGAAACTGCTTCAATATATATATATATATATATATATATATATATATATATTTAGATACAGAATTAAATGGGTAAATCACGCAAAATAGGTTACAGAGAATGAGTGGTAACCGTGGACATGCATGTTTCTAGCTCATCTTTCATCTCTTAATTGGTTATATATATATATATATAGAAACAAATATTAGTGGGGGATTTGGCATCTGAGACAAAGAATACTCTGTTTAATTAGTCCGAGCTTTCGAAAATGTTTATTTCCATCCTCAGGGACACTACAATTGATAAAAATAGTCAAAATTTAAAATCAAACAATAAAATTAACACTTACATTAAGTGAGGTTATTTGTCATTGAGTTGGTGTAAATGTGAAAACAACATCAATGTGCTTTTTCTTTCCTTGAAAAATGGTTCTTACTAATTACACTGTACAAAATTGCATATATTTCGCAGACACCTAACATTATGAACAAACGTACAGATATTGATAACCTTAGTTCTATTTATTCATACCTGTTAACAATCAATTTCAATACACAACGGTCACATACTTCAATAACATAAATTTATAAACAGTATTGTTTTGAGAGAACTTCACTCAAGCGGCCTCCTTTCATTGATATATATATAACTAGATAACCAAATGTATAAGTCTCAATCAAGGCGTCAATGGAAGAGAAGAATTCTTTAGTGACAGTTTCCTAACCTTAAAATTTTATTAAGTTTCACGTGGTAGCTGATCTGTTTTAATCACAAAAAAATTGTATATATTAGAGAAATTCTAGATACTATGATAATTTTAACATGCAATTTTGTACAGTGTAATTAGTAAGAACCATTTTTCAAGGAAAGAAAAAGCACATTGATGTTGTTTTCACATTTACACCAACTCAATGACAAATAACCTCACTTAATGTAAGTGTTAATTTTATTGTTTGATTTTAAATTTTGACTATTTTTATCAATTGTAGTGTCCCTGAGGATGGAAATAAACATTTTCGAAAGCTCGGACTAATTAAACAGAGTATTCTTTGTCTCAGATGCCAAATCCCCCACTAATATTTGTTTCTAACTAGTTATTGGCAAAATAACTACTTTCTATATATATATATATATATATATATATATATATATATATATATATATATATATATATATATATATATAAATAAATAGTATATATATATATATATAAATGTATAATACATTTGCCAACGTAGATTCTATCCTCAGTCTTTTGAAAAAGAAAGTTCAGTCTCATCTCAACCAACAAATCGGGTATCAAAAGCAGAATGATTCCCGAATTTTCCCGAATTGGATCTGTATCCCGTGAGCGATTTCCTTTTATGAAAAGCTGTAAGGGAGATTTTCTAATTAAGTGTTGTTTTTCCTTTGATTTTTTCATGGTTCGCTAAGCGTGACGTTCGTTGTTGGAATTCGAATTGGTTATTGGTTTTTTTTTCGGACTAGAAATGAAAGGGTACGACTGTAGAAGCGTTGATGAGAAGATGAAAGTGAAACTAATTCATTTCGATGAATGAGACAGTATTTAGATTATTTGAAAGTTATTTGGAAGATCTGGTGACTGATTTTGTACAGGGGCTTGTGAAAAAACTTTCGGTATTAACAGAAATCGTATTGAAGTTACAACAGCTAGATATTGTGACAAAAGTGTATTGTATCAGACAGAATTTTGAAATAGTACACTAAGATCGTGAAAATACTCAATTTGATTAATTGAAAACGCTTCTTATCATTAATAACTTATATATATATATATATATATATATATATATATATATATATATATATAACATTAATAAATATTAGTTACAAGAATCACTTCTTCATTTTTTTCTTTCTTTAAAAACATTCATGCATCTTTTTTAAACAAAAAACATATACAATCATCCGGTTTGATAAAATGAACTCGGATATAGCGAATGAAACGAGATGCTGTGATTTCCACAAACAATGCCGCTCACATCGAAATTTCCATTTTTGCAACTGACAAACAGAAAATTCGCGACTGACGAGAGAAAAAAAGCAACGATATTTCCAACGTTCGGTGCAAAACAATAAGATATGTCATCGCATTTTTGAAAAGTCTAAAGTCCATAATAGGATTCCGTCAGATATTCTATCTGTTTTCACCCGCAACAAAAGCTTTCTCGCGATACTTTTCATCAGCGTTTTATTTTTGTTTCGTTTGGTAACTTTCCGGTGTTGGGAAAACAATTCAGAAAAGGGCCATAACAAACCGAAAGGGTCTTCCTATTTCGTGTGTACTGGGGAGTGAAATTCGGTGGTAGTTATCGTCTGCGGGGTTGTTAATTTCACATTGTCTTTGGGGATCCGCGTTTATTGTAATTCAAATTGTTTGTGATATTACAGGTCAGAATAACAATATCAAACCAGTGTTTCAATTATTATACATTTACTGAAGTACTAGTTATAAATTAGCTTGTTGTTTCACTGAAACAACAGCATTTTATGGTCTCCAAATGAAAACTAGAGCTTATTGAGGCACGTATTCGTCTATTCTGGACATTACCAAAGATCGTTGTCGACAAGAAATAATTGTAACATATTTTCTACAGCGAAAAGATTAATTAGAGTTTTAAAATTGAAACGAGCTAATCTAGAGAACGGTTCGAGAAGTTTCTGGTAGTAATTTCGGATATATTTGAAATATACTTGAGAAAAGTTGAAACATAAATCTTTTGGTGCCGGCATTTGCCACAAGGTGACGATAACGATCTCCGTAACCTTCGACTTTTCGAACATTATATTTCGAGCTCGCGGCGCAAACTTTATGAAAAGTAAACAAATTATCGGATGAATCATTTGACCGACCGTATTGGAAAACTCGAGGAGATGATTAATTAGGTGTACTTAGAGAGTTTTAACTTCTTTGCGAACTTTTTATTCGGTCTTCAATCAAATTTTCATTAGGTTATAAGGTTTTGATGGTGGGTTGTTGCGAGATTAAGGGCGAGCGACTTTTTACCTTATCCAATCAGAATCTGATGAATATATTCGTTAAAATATAATACTATTTCTTTATTGCCCTAGCGTAATACAAAATTTTCATTATTATAACTATCGGCTCTCTGACAAAACGAACACCTCTCAAATCAAGAAGCAGCAATTAAAAATAACGATCACACGGGCACAAGTACATAAGCAATTAAATCAATCCTGGGCTCAGGAAATAGAGGAAGAGAATGAAAAAACCGCTCCAATCCCAATTGTCGATAAATTCACATCGCAATACGAATCTCTGAACAAAAAAGCAAGTCCACCACAGCTAGAAATGTTGAAATGACAATTCCGGAAATCTCAGTGCTATAACTATCATCCCGCAGGAAGATCAGATGGAACTGGTCGACAGCATCTAGATCGGATGACAACAGCGCAAATCATGGAATCAAACGAGTTAAAGACAGAGACGAACATCAGCAGCAAAAAGTCCACATCCATAACAATGTCTCCGCGTATTAGAGGCATGGTAAAAGTAATTGAGACCATCATATTTACAAAAGACGTACAAGAATTTGAACAATAAAAAACATTAGGAGAAGTACAAGTATCCATCCACACTTGTTCCTGACGAGAAGAGAAAACGTATTGCTTCGTTCTGAGAGGGTTAGCAGAGGTATATCAACTAGTCGATATTAAAGAGGACCTAGTAAACTTATATAAAATTAACGTCAACGATATTTACTGAATGACTACGGAAGGTAGGCCATTACACCTGGTCATAACAGAATCCAAAGTCACCCGGGACTATATGAACAAAAATGAAAGAGTGATAGAACATACACGAAATCAATGGGAACGCCTCCGGTAGAAGATTCAATGCCGTATCTGCCAACTTTGGGCCCATGCAACATCCAATTGAGGCAGAACAATAAGATGCTTGAAATGCGTAGCGCCTCATCTTACACCTGAATGCTCTAATGACAGATCTAAGCCAGCTAAATGTGATACATTCAAGGCGACCATCCGGCCAAAATTTTAGTGTCACAAAAAAGTAAAGACAATCAATTATAAAAATTGGTTCAGAATAGTTTTTATAAAAAATTTTCGATAGAAAATATTACAATCCAATTTAGATCACTACACTAATGATTATTATTTTTTATTCATCATTATAAATTATATTAAAATCATCGATTTATTCGCTTCATAATGTATAGTTACATCTTTCGTCGAGCAGTTTATATTATTTGATGTCGGGCATTGTATCAATTGGATACGCCCCTAAGCGCGTGGGTTACAATTTCCGGTTGCGCAGTGGAAAATTTGAACCATGAACATCAAAGACGCCGACATCGAGTGAGCCAACTGCTGGAGTTCACGATTATTGTTAGTATGATACTCGACGCAAAAAAACCAGAAGAGTCCAGCCAGATGAGTCGCGGGTAAATGAAAGAACGCCTTCTTCTGGACAAGAAAATTTTCGTACAAATGTGTATTATCCTACTCTGAGTGTACAATTGGCCAAGCGTAGAAGTGCATATGAAAAACTTTATATTAATATCTTATGCCTCTTTAATAATTCATTCATAAATTCATAATATTCTTCGTTACATTCTATCCTATTACCATTCATTTTCACATCTTCTATTTATTCTTCTCTTTCATATTTAAATTTTTCATTTTCATCTTTTAAATTTTTATTTTTACACGAACTCATTTTTTTTCGATTCTTCTTCTTTCTCTATTACTTTTAATTGCATGCATTCTCCATTTAACGGTATTTTTTTAATTAAAATTTATGACTGCTTCATATTTTTCTAATACATCATTTCCTATTAGAACATCTACATTTAGATTGGGGATACCTAGTAGTTGCCAGTTCAATATGGTTTATTCTAATTGTAAATTTATGATTTTTTTTATTTCTTCCCCATTTATATACTTTATTCACTTCACATAATTCACGATTATTAATACCGGTTAAAATTACCTTAGGAATTTTCATTCCTCCATTTCCTCATTTTGCTTCACAACTTCCTTAATCCCCATTAAATTTTCTATTTTTACTTCATTTATTTTCTTTCCTTACCATGCAATTCCTTTTTCGTTTTTTAGATTTATTTCCTATACTCCTGTCTTATTATTCAATTTTCTTTTCCTAAACTTCTTCTTATTATCTTCTCTTACTGTTTGATTCTCTTTTCGTTTCCTTAATTTCTTTAGATTTTCCACTGTTTATCTTAAAACACTATCTTCATCATATACTCCTATTCTTGTTTTTGTATTTTTTTCCAGAAGTGCATTAAAATTTGCGTTTCAAATTTTTCCATATCATTGGTTCTACTTTTTATTATTTTTTTCTCCATAATACTCTCAATTCTTTTCATTTCATTTTTAATTATCTTAATAAAAACTCTTGGATCAATTATTCTCACATTTCTATCAAGCTTTACTCCTATTTCGACATTTTCTGTATAAATTGTCCGTCCTCCATTATGTCTTGTGGTTTCTTCTGTTTCTTCCATAGTTTTTTGTAATCTTTTGTTCATTTCCTCTAATTCCCAATTGAATTGTTTCCCCCTATTATTATAATTTATTTTACCATATGGCACTATTTGTCTTGCCATATTACCATCTAAGTCTTTTATTTTCCAACAAATATTGTTTTCATAAATTTGCATAACTTCTTCACTTCCTAGTTTCTGTAAATTAATGTCTACCATTTCCTTTTTGTTTGTTCTTGTATTTTTATAAATTGTATTTCTTCAGTTTTATTCTCATTTTGTTTCTTTACTTCCACTTGAATTGTTCCGGATGTGGTGGTTACTGTGGTGGTTACTTAGTAAGGGTCCCTCGTATACTCGACGTTTACCATAAAAGCATATTATTATGGAGGAAACCACTTACCTGGCAACCTGTATTCGGGAACAGAATAAACAATAACACATTTATAAAATCACTGGGTTCAAGTTTAATACATTTAAAAATACACGATTATAAATATCAAAACGACTTATTCAAAGTATTAATAACAATAATATCATCCTGGTTCGTTCACACCCATTATATAGGAAACATAGTTGTGTTTTACTACACATCCGACTTCCGTCTATAAACTGTACATGTCTGTTTATAAAATAACAAAAACAAGCTTTCCTTGATAAATGACATTGACCATGGCCGACCAATGCTCCCTAAATACTATAATTAATATTAACCTGAATTTAAATATTATTTCTAAGTTAGTGTCCTTTTGTCTTTAATGTCTTTTAAGGGATCACTACATCATCCCCTCTTGGAAGAGAAAAATTATCATTTTAATTTTTCGATATCACTTATACCTATAACTGTTTTTATGAATGTTTTTGTTTTCTCTTTGTTTACTAAACACTACTTGTTCGTTTATCAACACACTTCACTTATTTACAATTGTTTCCGCTCTTTGTATACAAACAATCGATTCTTATGAACAGTTTGTTGCTTTTTGTCTGGAGATGTAATCTCACAATTTACCCCCTTGACTCTCGTTATTTTAAACGGACCTAGATAATGTGAATCGAATTTGTTTCTTGCTTCATATTTTAGAATAACTATTTCTCCTATTTTAAAATTTACGGGTGAAGAAACATTTTCGTTATTATTAACTCTACTTAATTTATTATTTATTAGAAACCATATAGTTCTATCCTTATACTCGTAACATCAATTGTACCATAACTTATCATTTACTCACAGGATATTTTACCATAACCATTTGTTCTGGAGGATTACTATTTCACTATTACCATTTACCATTAATATACATTTCACTATCCATTTTTCCATTACCATATTACCATTCAATTTTTACCATTAGTTTCGCAGGGTCGCCATGTAGTGGCGATTACCATTTAACTATCAATTTTACCATTTCCCTTATACAATTACCATTTCCATTCCTTTTGTCTTTAATGTCTTTTAAGGGATCACTACACGGATAAATTTTCTTCTAGGCATCTACCTAATTCTTGAACTTCCTCTACTACATGTTTTTCAATTTCTTCTCTGGTTTTAATTCCCTGTTCTTGGAGTTCCACTCTCAAATTCTTGTTTTGCTCTACCATCTATTTTCACCTCAGCCATTTGTTTCCTAAATTGCACGTTTTCATCCCCAACTTTCTTAATTTCATTTAAGCTTTCCATTTTTACTTCTTCTATCTTTATTCCTAATCTCTTCATGTTTCCTTTTATATCATTCATATTTCCATTAATCTTGTCGATTTTTCCATTCAAATCAACACTCATGTTATTTCCATGCTAAAGAGAGATTTGGATTTCTTTTATTTATCAGTGAAATGCCCACAGTGACGTCTGTTTTTAATTTTAAATATATTTTTCAATTGTGACATGTGAATGTCATCGGAAATTGAATAGTGCCAAATCTTACATATAATGGGTTTTCAACAATATTGATTACATAGATAATACTGGGTTGTACAAAAGTATTGCATATGAAAATATTAAAATGAAATTCTTTAAAATTTGAAATAAATATATATTAATAATGGCACGTAATAATATCTGACATAAACCGACATTTTGTTGTTTTTATGGTACATATAAAATGATTTAACGCAAACCCTAACATATATTATTATCAAATTAAAACGCCCTTCACAATATCTGTAACCATAGGGAATGGCAAACAAGCAAGGCGGCCCATGTTATTTCAGTTCAGTTTCAGTAACAGTAATCGCTCCTAATAATAATACAAATTTCACCTGATGTGCTTCGTTCTCTCTGAATATGCGCTGCGGCTTACAGCTTACGGCTTACACGTCTCTCACGGTTTGCGGAACGATACGTATAATAGATGTTTGGAAGTATGTAGAGTTTCGAGCAATATCGCTAACTAGAAACAACAAGGGGAAAAGAATTAAATTACTGGGTTTGTGAATTTTATGCGCTTCTCTTTTAGTACCTATATTATTATTGGATAGGAAAAATCGTGTCTATGTTAAGAAAATTTCATTTTCAATATGATTTTTCTCATATAAAACTCATGTCGAGGATTCGTAGAATTAGAAATTGATGCAAAAGGTTTCATATGGGTGACGGAGGAGTTCAGTTGCGTTTTATTTATGGATTATGTAATGAGTGATATTAACAGTGAATTATCAATATTTTCTCAAAATTTTAATGGAATCTAATGGAAAATAAGTTTTTAGTGAATTTCCAAAATGATTTTCTTGACTCGCCTGTTAGAGGAAAGTCGCCTATTATGGGGTATATTCCTAATATGGGGTATGCATGTATTTTCGCAACCAGAATCGCGACATCTATGCTTCATTAGCCAAAGCGTATCTTACAGGCTTGTTTACTTCTTTGTAAACAATTTCTATTATGTGGTATCCAAAGTATGCTCAGTATGGGGTACCCCAGCATGCCTACAGAGCGGGTCGATCTACTGAGACGGCTCTGTATCAGCTGACAGAAGTCATCCAGAGAACTCTGAACAACAAAGAAATCGCAATGTGTGCATTCCTGGATATATCAGGGGCCTTTGACAACACAACTCATGTGTCTGTCAAAGAAGCACTAAAAAGGCGAGGAGTGAATGAAACCATTGTAAAATGGATGTATGAGTTGTTGACAACGAGGATAGCTGAGACACAGGTGGGGAATCAAACCACCTCAGTTAAAGCCACTCGGGGGACACCTCAAGGGGGAGTGATATCTCCCCTTCTATGGAGCCTCGTAGTAGATGAGTTGCTCTACAGGCTAACGGAGCTTGGCTTCGAATGTATGGGCTACGCCGATGACATTGTATTAATAATCAGAGGCAAGTTCGTGAGCACCTTGTGTGATTTATTACAAAAGGGCCTCAGAATCATTGAGCAATGGTGCTTGTCAGTGGGGCTAAACATTAACCCAAGCAAGACCATAGTAATTCCATTTACCCGGAAAAGAACACTTCCAGCCATGAAACCCATATCCCTAAATGGGGAAATCATAGAATGGAAATCGGAGGTTAAACATCTATGGATAACCCTAGACAGTAAGCTTCTGTGGAATAAGCATGTTGAAATAACTGCTTTGATAAGAGCTTTGATGGCGTGCAGAAATCTAGCTGGTAAGAGGTGGGGCTGTAACCCAATAATACTGCGATGGATGTACGCCATGATTGTGAGACCAGCAATTACGTATGGGGCAATAGTTTGGCAGACAAAAGCAAGTCAGTACAGCACGAGGAAAACCCTCGATAAAGTTCAAAGGCTTGCCTGTGTGTGCATCACTGGAGCTATGAGAACGTGTCCAACTAGGGCACTTGAGATCATTATAGATCTTACACCTCAACATCTGGTGATAGAAAGATCTGCCCAAGAGGCAATTCTTAGAATATCTAAGGAAGGTTCAGGCAATGAGAGTATTAAAAATCAGGAAGCTTGGTCCTCTCTGACAAGATACACCTCAATAGCGAATCTTCCCAGTGACGAAATGATCAGGAAAGTAAGCATCGAAAAGAATTTCACTACGAGGCTAAATACGAGGAGAGACTGGGAAAGGGAATACACCACCCAAACTCTCAAAGAAAACACCATTAGATGGTATACAGATGGTTCAAAAACCACCATCGGAGCAGGCGCTGGAGTATTTGGGCCTAGCACCAAATACTCATTATCGTTAGGCTCCTTCCCGAGCGTCTTTCAGGCAGAAATACTTGCGATTGAAAGATGCGTGGAAATGAACCTAGATAGAAACTACCAGAGATGTGACATATCGATCAATTCTGATAGTCAAGCAGCTATCAAAGCATTGAGCTACCATGTCATTGATTCAAAGTTGGCATGGGAGTGCCGAAGAGAACTTGATGAATTAGGCAAGAATAACAAGGTCTCTTTAGTCTGGGTTCCTGGTCACTCGAGAATCACGGGAAATGAAGAGGCCAATACACTTGCCAGGAAAGAAGCACAAATGCCCTTTATTGGCCCGGAGCCTTTCTGTGGTGTATCAAAATGCACCTACAAGAAAGAGTTTCGGAAGAAAGAGGAAACCGAAAGAGAAGCACTCTGGCGGTGCCTTCCCGGGTTGGAACATTCCAAAAAGTTCCTGGGGAACTTTGACACTGCTAGGTCCAAAAAATATTTGGACCTTAGTAAAGATAAGCTACATCTCCTCACGGGCTTTCTTACAGGACACTGCCGCCTTAGGTAGCACTTAATGAGAATAGGTCTAGCAGAGATTGACGAGTGTAGAATCTGTGGGGAGGAGGATGAAACTCCTGATCACCTAGTTCTGGAATGCCTCGCCATTGCAAGCCAACGCAAGAAATGCTTTGGACAAGAAACTTGTAAGAGTGAGGACCTAACCTCGCTGAAGCGAGGTTAGGTCCTCCCCAAATACTAGAGTTCATTAAAACCTTGGAATTGGAAGGCGAGCTGTAGTAGTAGCGACAACAGCTCTGATAGGGGGGGGGGCACAATAAACCTTTGGTTTCAATGCACAGTAACCCCGTTAAAATCTAATCTAATCTATGGGGTACCCCATATTAGGATCAGAAATTAGGAATTAAGTATTAATATGTGTATCAATTTTTTTAAGATGCCAAACCAACGTAAAAGGAAAATATGATATCAGCTATAAAGGCCTGTAGAAGTAAAACAATGGGTTACAAAAAAAGTGCTAAAACACAAGGGGTACCACAAACGACGTTGTAAAGATTTGTTAAGATGAACGGGTCTCCTGAAGTTGTAGTCCAAACTTGGTAAGAAACCAGTTATATTGGAATAATTATGGATTTGCGTCATGCATCAGGGAACTGATTAGTATTCCAGATAAGATTATAGATTCCGAGAAGCTTAGAAAGAGATGGATTGGATAGTTTTTTGAGAAAGATGTAAGGAACATCATCAGGACCGGCGGAAGGATTTCTACAAGTAAACAAGGCGATTTCTTCATTTAGGCTGGAAGGGGCGTTGACGGAAGCAACGTCATGAGGATTTGACTGAAAAGTGGAGGAGGGCTGAATATGAGAATTGTGGTTACGATTATCAAATATGTCATCAAAATTTTGTGCAAGTGAATCGACAATTGTTTGGTTGTCGGACATAACAGTATCATTCAATATTAAGGAAGGAATTTTAGTATTGGTTTTCTTGCCTTGAGTTTGTGAAATTTTTTTCCAGTCTTAACTGTGATTTGTATTATGATTCAGAGAGGCCGTATAGCTTTGCCATGAGGATTTTTTGCTTTGCTTGGCTAATAATTTAGCTTTAGCTTTGAGCTGTTTGTGTAGGAGGAGGTTTTCTTGTGTTCTATTTCGTCTAAACCTGTTAAGAGCATCTTTGGACTCTCGGATTGCATTTTTGCAAGCTGAATTCCACCAAGGCACAGTTTTTTGTGTAGAGGAAGTGACTGATTTACCGATGTGAGTCTCTGCAGCCGCAAGTATGTTGTCAATAAATATTTTTAGAGTGTCATTTATGTTAGCAGAAATAGCTACAGAGGATAAATAAGTTTGGGAGAGAGAAGTAAACTCACACCAATTTGCGTTTTTTAAGTGCCAGAAGCTTCTTGCTATAGTTTCCTTATTATCATGATTGGATATAATGATAGGAAAATGGTTGCTATCATCTGAAAGTGCAGTTTTAGGGTCACATAAGCAGAAAAGGAGCCGGAGGAAATGTTAAAGTGAGTGTTGAGTCCAGTATTCAACAAGCAGGTTCCGGAGGAGTTTATGACGTTTTCTATAACTTTGCCTCTAGTGCAACCACGAGTTGAGCCCCACATGGTGTGATGTGCATTAAAGTCACCAACAAGGATGTATGGGTGTGGGAGCTGAAATAATAGGTCGGATGAGTCTTATTCATTGAGTGAGTGATCAGGAGGAATGTAAATTCTGCAAATGGTGAGCTTATTGAGCTTATTGAGGTTAGTGGGAAATGAGTATACATAGGTAGATATACAAATATTGAAATACCACCACTGGCTCTCGTACAGCCGGTACGGATGTGATGATAACCTTCAAAGTTTTTTAGCTTGCATTGTTGGTCAATTTTGAAGTTGGTTTCCTGGAGGCAGAAAAAGTCAGGGGTATGGAAAGATACGATTTTCTGAATTCTTTCTAAGCGAGGATAAAATCCACCGTAGTTCCATTGAATTTGAGAAAATAGTATTAATTAAAGGGGGAAAGAGGTTAGTTACGGAGATAGTGTAGAGGAGTCAGTGGTGGTACCGTTATCAGAAAAAGAATCGTCAGTAAGATTAATTTTATTTTTATTGGTCAGACGTGTAATCCGTTTTTGCAAAGAGGCAGTGTCGTAGATAAATTTATTGGCTTCAGGTAGAGGGTCGTTGACGCTGAAAGTATTTTCGAGGAACGCAATAAGTTGGATGCCATTAAGGGAGAAGGATTTAGGAGACTCTTCAAAAAGTTTATGTATGATAAAACGTGATTCGGGGATTATATTGTGACAACCATCTTCCGCTAGTTTGGATTTTTTGATTATTTTTTCTTGCAAATTTTTTTGAATTAGAATTTGCGAATTCTGGAGGAGGCATTGCATTGCGGTTAGCGAGAGGAGTATTGGAAGGTGATATGGAATGCGGAGAGTTAAGAGTGTCATCATTAGATCTGGGTCCTTTTTCGCCAGGTACAGGGGAGGAGGGAGCGAGTGGTACTTGAGAGGGTAATTCGGGATTGTCTGAAAAGGTATCAGTACTAGCTGGGTCAGCTGAAGTGGAGGGTACAAGATTCAAGATTGACGGAAGTATTTAATAGGGGGGGGGGGGTAGTGGGAAGTGTTGGGACATGATTCAGCGGTATGTCCAGCCTGTTTGCAGAGAAAGCATTTAAGTTTATCAGTAGACATGAATATTCTGTGTGATGTATTTTCATGCCGCAATAAGAATCGAAGTTTGCAGTGAAAAATCATCACTGGTGGGCAGAACGTAAGTTATACGGGGGAAGCTCAGGACATGTGCGTATTCGTCATCAGACGAGCCATATTTGACGTATGAAATAGGGGAGGTAAGTGTTAATCCTTGGTCATACAGGTCTTTTTCAATAACGGAATGTGGAAAGGAAGGACATACATAGGAAATACTGATTATTTGATTATACATATGCGGCCATGAGAGATTCTGGAAGCGAAATGTACGTTTTTGGGCGAGCCAATGTTACCTACTACTTTGATATAATCAAATAGTACAGTGTTTGGGATAGAAGGCACAATGATGGCTTGATCTCGAGATGATACCGGGGGAGGAGGTAGTCTTGCTGAAGTAGCCGCGGCATAAGTTATGGGTGTTGAAGGGGTATTTGTGTTTATCGAGATAGATTGTTTAATGGGAGTTGAAGAAATGATGGTATTTGAGAGCAGTGGTTGTGAGTGGACGTTTGACATATTGATTCTAGATACCAAAATCACAAACAATAGCTAGAAATAGAAATAAAAACAAATATATAAGTAAATCTCAGCTCAGTGACTGGCCCATTTATTTCCAACACAAATAAGTAAATTTCAAGAATATTTACCAATTTTGTAGGAAAACAGCACTTTTACAAGTTCTATTATCACATTTTAATGATGACAAAAAACACGTTTTTAATTTGCTATGATATTGACAACCTAATGAATTCTGACTCGTGAATCATGAAAATATGAATCCTGGAATAATATCAGATATACTTAATTTATTTGATGTATGCATTAATCAGAATTATTTCACTTTTGACAATAAGGTATATATTCAAAATGAAGGTTCACCAATGGGAAGCCCTATATCACCAATTTTAGGAAACATTTTTATGGGCAGTTGGGCAAAAAATATCTCATTTTGGTATAGATATGTAGATGACATATGACCTAGAATTATAGGCAGTGAACGACAGTTTCACAACCATATCATTTACATCTAAAAATTAAATTTATATTAAAAGTTGAAGAAAATAACTCATTCAATTTTATTGATTTTAAAATTCAAAGAGTTAATAATGTATTTGATTATTCAATTTACAGAAAACCGACTTACACTGATGTGACTATTCCATACAATTCCAATCATCCTATGTCACATAAATAAGCAGCTTATAATTCAATGATAAATAGAGCATATACAGTTCCTATGAACAAATATAATTTTAATAGAGAAATTAATACAAAAAACGATATCCAACGGTCATCCATTACATATAATAAATGAATTATTCAATAAACAACAGGCATTACAACTGATATTTCCTGAAAAATCTTAAGAAATAGAAAATTACAAAATCATCAAATGTGCTGATAATATTTCTAGTATTTCAAAGAATATATCTTTTATATATGTGTTATATATATATATATATATATAGTAATATATTTAATATTCTTTAATTCATATTTGCCCCAAGTTGTGGTGACAAATTGTTATATTCCAATTGAATTTTATATAATTGTAATTGCATATTGTCGCAGCGACAATTCTGGTACATGCAACTTAAAACCTTATGTAAGAAATTTCTACTTTGACAGTAGTTGTCAAAAAATATGCCCGGCTCTAATAAATATTCATTTAGTATTTCTAAAAATGAATTTATATGTATAATCGACATATTACTCTTCTCTCAGGGTGGGATCAAACTGTTAAAAAAAATTAATTATTCAAAATTTATTTAAAATTTTACGTATCTCCGAATTATTTGTTTCACTATTGTTCAGAACCTATAGTAACTGTATGTTTAATATTATAAAAGGCACTTCAAATATCTGATGACGTTTCCAATATTTCTGTCACTGAAAATTATCAACTGTCACTGATTTGATCAACAGTTTCATATAATGAAAAATGTTTAATTTTCTCAAATTATGTTAAAAAAAAGACTATATTTAGTAGGAATGCGAACTTCTATATTATACTACCAGATACAAATTAACAAATTAATATTTCCCAAAATTATTACAAACGAAGCAATAATAGTAATTTCTACGAAACTTAAAATTACTATAACCTATATGCTAGAAATTAATTTAATGAAAATCGTTTAATAAAAGTTCAAATTTTTATAATTCAAAATTTCTCTTCACTTATGTGAATTTTCTTATGTGACTTATTAATTTTGTTTGCAATCAAAAAATCTAATAGATGCATCTATGTCAAATTTTATTTAAAATAGGCCTTATTATTTCTCGAGAAATTATTGTTAAAAAACTGGATCGGACTCACCAACTAATGACTGGACAACTCGTACAATTCTAAATGACCTTAGAATTCAGGATACCTTCTAAATTTTATTTAGAATCTCGTACCACATTCACTACACACGATGCAATTCTTATCCGAATTATGCACGCACTGGCTTTATAATGAAATGGCTTTTTGAATCTGGTTGTATAGATATATGATGTTGCCTCTTCGGGGATTCAAACACAACTAACTGAACTTTTGCCAAAATAAATAATCTCCTTTCCGTTGGTTACCGAATTTTCTTGTTTTTAAAAAATTACTAATCTATGATTTTCAATAACCAAGTGAAATTTGAATTCTTTTATTACACTTGTAATGTTGCTAGCTGAGACCTCTATATTTTGAAATTTCAAATATTTGCTCCAAATCATAATATGTTCTATCTATCATTAGATATATTCTACATAAATGTCATCAAAATTTGAAATGTCAAATTTGATGTTTCTACTGAATCTTTCAAAATTAGTGAATTTACATATAACACAGCGTGTATCAAAAGTATGGCAGCCAAATATAAATGAATTTCCTTATGTTCTACTTTTCTTTTCAATTTTAAATAGAGGATCTGTATTAATAAATATATATATATATATATATATATATATATATATATATATATATAATAAGCAACGAATAGATTAGTGGGTATTGCACGCAAATAGAATACCCACTAATCTATTCGTTGCTTATTGTTCATATGTCACGCACTATTCGTACATCTTGTTATTATTTCATTAATCTGGGTCGGAAGTTTCAGACGGGAGTGTTATATGCACCTCCGTGTCTATGTTGGTTGTTGTCTCGAATATTCGAGATCTTCTAATATTACTGACACAAATGTTGTGTTTGACTATCCTGCTGAATTCTGTTATATTTTCTCATGTTTCATTCAACACCTTTGCTCTCATGTTTCACATCTTTTCTTGGTTGTACCGTACCGATGACGGCTAATGAGCTAGAAACATGCATGTCTGCGGTTACCACTCTTTTCAGTAGCCCCTTCTTCTATTTGCGTGCAATACCCACTAATCTATTCGTTGCTTATTGTTCATATGTCACGCACTATTCGTACATCTTGTTATTATTTCATTAATCTGGGTCGGAAGTTTCAGACGGGAGTGTTATATGCACCTCCGTGTCTATGTTGGTTGTTGTCTCGAATATTCGAGATCTTCTAATATTACTGACACAAATGTTGTGTTTGACTATCCTGCTGAATTCTGTTATATTTTCTCATGTTTCATTCAACACCTTTGCTCTCATGTTTCACATCTTTTCTTGGTTGTACCGTACCGATGACGGCTAATGAGCTAGAAACATGCATGTCTGCGGTTACCACTCTTTTCAGTAGCCCCTTCTTCTATTTGCGTGCAATACCCACTAATCTATTCGTTGCTTATTGTTCATATGTCACGCACTATTCGTACATCTTGTTATATATATATATATATATATATATATATATATATATATATATATAATATATATATATATATATATATATATATATATATATATATATATATATATATATAATATATATATATATATATATATTATATATCCTTTTATTTCTATAAGAGCCCCACGGTCGGGTGACAAATTATAGTATACCTAATGTGTCTTAATAATTTTTATTATATTTTATATACGAATATGAATTTATATGATGCTGAATTTAATTTGTAGCTGTCATCACAATTTGTGATAATAACTACACTATTGTGAAAATACCTTTACCTCTAAATATAACCTATAAATTTTTTTAATGACAGCAGTTGTCAAATTCATATGTCCGGCTAAATAAATATTAAATTTTATATTATGAAAGATAAGTCTATACGACACCAACCAACTCACTCTTTTCTCAGGGAGGGATCAAAGATTTCAACTAATAATTCAAATTTGTAAATTTCCAAATATTCTTCTAAATTACGTATCACACTATTCAAATCTACAGTAACTGTTTATCCAATACACTATAAGACCATTTAAATTATCTTATGACATATATGAATTTACTGTCAGGAGATTAACTAAATGTCACTTATTATACTAAATTTTCTATAGTATAAAAATTATCAAATATAATGAAAATGAATATGAAAAGAGAGCCAAAGAGATTTGGAATTCGAATTTATATAATATATTATCAAAATAACACTTACAAAAATTAAAACTCTTCAAAAAATATCATAAAATGCATAAACAAAGATAGAATTTTCTATCACACCTTAATATTAAAAACAATCTATACTAGAAATTTCCGATCTAAATAATTTCACCGAAAGTTCAAAATGTCTAAATTTATACTTGATATCTGTCAATGTAAAATACGTAAATTTTCTTGTAAATTGTCTGTTCCCAAAATTGTCTGCACTTGACGTAGAATTTTATATAAGTAACGTTACTATAATTTAATCATAAGATGCATCTATTTTCGAAATAATTTTGATCAAAGGCCTATTAATTCTCGAGAATAATATATAATATGGACTGGACTCACCAAACTGGATACTAGAAGATCTCGTACGTATTCTAAAACGTATTTTTAGAATTTCCGGAACAAACGTTTCCAAATCAATAATTTAGAAAAAGCGAAAAACACTTGCACTTTAGCGGTAATTCTTTGTGAATAGTACACGCACTGGCTTTACAAAAGGCAAGATATGTTGAACTGATAACGATTATATAAATTCCCTAATATTCAAAATTAAATTTGAGACAACTCTTACTATGATGTTGTCTCATGGGGATTTCAAATTCAACTAACTAAAATGTTTCAATAAATAATTCTCTTCTCCTTTGGTTACCTAGAATTCTCTTTTTTAAAAAAAATTACAAATTTACGTTTTTATATACCAAGAGAGATTTTCATTATTTTATTTATAAGTGCCATTTGCTAATAGAGACATCTGTATTCTGCTTTTTCAAATCGTTTTAAAATCTATCTGTCATTAAGTCTATTCTGCAGTAATGTCATATGAAATTAAAATGTAAAATTTTATTGGTATATTGAACCTTTCATTATTTCAATGTTTTCTATAGAATTTAGATAGAGGATATGTATTAATATATATATACATATATATATACTTATATATAAAAGGAGGATAGTATTTGCTGACTGTTAGGAATAAAACTGGTGAATATAGGGGAATTGCAGCGAGAAAAAAGGGGAAGTGTATAATTTTCCGCTAAGAGTAGCAAATTCACCAGTTTTATATTAGATACGGTAAACACTTACGAGCATACAGATTTAAATAACCAGAGGAATCCCACAACGCAAAACACCTACTTGACCTCAAACATTTTGACGATGACAGTAATATCGAAGCAATTACTGTTTAGAATGAAACTTCCTGTTTCTAGATAATTTCACAATATATTGAAAAATAATATTCAATATATTGTGGATTTATCTAGAAACAGTGAGGTTCATTAAAAACAGTGATATGAGCAGATTCCACGAAGTAATTTTTTTAGAAATTTTTCCATTTTTTCAATATATTTTGAAATTATTTAGAAACAGTTATTTTCATTTAAAAAAGTGATATGAGTATATGCCACAGGGTATGGGTCGGAACAATAAATTTCTTATATTTGTTTTTGTCCTTTTTAAATCTATAAAAGCCTCTCGAATATAAACCAGTTAATTGCATAAACAGTTTACTAGAGTTTATACCAAAATCAGATTAAAATAGCCGAGTGACTGATGAAAATCTGAGGTAAAATGGAAACTGCCATTTATCATCTTTTGTATGATGAACCTATCAACTTGTTTGGTATCCACATCATATTAGATAAGTTATTTCGTGACAACTTTCCCAACATAACAATTGGGAAAGAATATCATTCAAGGTAATTTAAATTATTCTTGAACGTTTTATCGTCATAATCTTAATGATTTTATTTGTCAAATTTACTTAACTCAAATTACAAGTAAAGAAAATAGTTAATTCTAAATGTCAAAAACCATAAATATCCCTATTGCTTGTTAAAGGAGCTGTTTTAAACCCCTCTGCTTGACTACCCTTAGTAAAAAGGTCACCTATTTCACATTTGATTCTCATAATTGCTAAATAGCCCTTTTGTATCCACTTACAGTAGCTTTGTTTCCTCTACTTGATTATTTTAGTATTGTTGTTGTTTGAGTATGACGGTACCCCCTACGAGGCATTAAATGTTTGTAATATACACCGTTCAGGGTCCTGCATAGGCGTTACAAAGAATGGGGGGAGGGTCGTGTCTCAAAAATTAGATTATTGATGATATTTTTCCAAAGGTTATCGTTATTTATTTTATAGTTACTCAGTTTTATAATCAACAGAATTTTGAGGTTTTTCTCTAATCAATTAAGATAATTTATTATTATTATTATTATTATTATTATTGTTATGTTGTATATGCTAGTCTTATAACGATGTTTTAGAGAGGAACAGTACGAGTACAAGGTTCCTTCATAACTATTTTAAGCTGAGGTGTCTTCATACTATTGCTGCTGTTTCCAGAATAACAGCTTTCTGACGCTGTATATGTATATATATATATATATATATATATATATATATATATATATATATATATATATATATATATATGAGCGATAGTAGGTTAAGTATTTGTAGGCTGGTGTGGAGGCTTTTCGGGATTATTCCAGTGGTGGAAATAATAAGAGGAACCACGTTAACCTCACTTTGCTTCCAAATTGTCTTTACTTCCACAGCCAGAGGAGTATATTTCAACAAATGAAATTGACTGTCTCGACCCTTACTTCGTGGAATATGCTCATATTAGTGTTTTTAAATGAAACTCACGGTCTCCAGTTAATTCCACAATATAATAAAAGTTATTGAAAATTCTAAAAAGTTGACAATTGTTTCGATAAATCAATATCATCGTCAGAATGACAGAAGTTACATTTCATTTTATGCCTACCTGATGTTTAGTAGTTATATTTGGCTAGACCAAGAAGTGACGTAGCTTGTGATTGACTTAATATATGTTAATAGGAAAAAGAAGAAGATGTGATATTACAAATATTGAAGCTTAGATATTATTAGCCCTATGGTGATATCCTGGATATCATTTTTCCAATTAAGATCAGTATAACTGTGCAATGATATAGAAAACCAGGAAAACTATATCTGCTGATCTTTACAATTAACACTTAAGAAGACAGTTTATTAGTGGAGAATTCCCTAGATTTAACTGTTCATTGACAACTTCATATTGTGGGTTTTTTAAATGTCTTCTAATTTCCAGTTCTTCAAGGAAATCCAGTTCTTGTTTCTTTTCACAAATATGCAGTACTTCTAGTTTTGTGTTAGGTGTCAATGAATGATTGGTGTCAAGTAGATGTTTTGCGTAGTGCGATTTATCTGGTTGTTTTAATCTGTATGCTCGTAAGTGCTCACTGTATCGTTTTTCAAAATTCCTAAGGGTCTGACCCAAATAGACAGCATTACATTCTGGACATTTGAGTTTATATATACCTGACTTCTTTAATAGTGGTATTTTTGTTTTTACATTTGACAATTTTGTACTAACGTTACTTTCTGTTTTAAAAGAAATTGTTGTATTCGTTGCTGGAGATATTATCTTTGAAATATTATTAGAAATATATCCTGCATATGTGATGGTTTTATAAGTTTTAATTTCATCAGCTTGTTTAGGATATATTAGTTGGAATGCCACTTTTTCCTCTTTTTTACTAATTAGCTTATTTATCATATCTAGTGGATAACCGTTAGATGTTGCTATTTGTCTAATTGTATTAATCTCTCTATCAAAATTACATTTGTTCATAGGAACTGAAAAAGTTCTATGTATCATTGAATTATATGCTGCTAGTGTGTGTGACACAGGGTGGTTAGAATTGAATGGAATTGTTACATCAGTTTGTGTTGGTTTTTGGTAAATTGAATAATCAAGTACATTATTAACTCTTTGAATTTTTAAATCGAGAAAATTGATTGAGCTATTTTCTTCAATTTCTAATGTAAATTTAATTTTCGGGTGTAAATTATTGATGTGGTTGAGAAGTACATCTAATTGTCGTTCACTACCCATAAAACAAGCTAATATGTCATCTACATATCTATACCAAAATAAAATATTTTTCGAAATATTACTTTCAAAGATCTTTCTTTCTAAATTGTCCATAAAAATGTTTGCTAAAATAGGTGATATAGGGATTCCCATTGGTAAACCTTCATTTTGAAAATATATCTTATTGTCAAAAGTGAAATAATTCTGATTAATGCATACATCAAATAAATTAAGTATATCTGATATTATTCCTGGATTAATATTTTTATCTTCTAGTAATTTTCTTACAAGTATTAGACATTCTTTAGGAGGAATTTTAGTAAACATGTTAGTTACATCGAACGATATGAGTTTATAGTTATCTTGTAAGTGGATTGCTTTAAACTTTTTGATTAGTTCTATTGAATTTCTAATTGAGTACTGAGATTCATATCCGTAAGTATTGAGTATATTGTTGAGCTTCTTTGCCAATATATTATTAGGAGCATTAACATAAGAGACTACAGGTCTAATTGGTTTCGTTATTTTATGTAATTTAACTGTTTCATATAATTGTGGACAATGAGGATTCTTATGTATGATAGACCTCTTTTCGTAATCATTTAAAAGATAATTTGAATTATTAACAATATCCCTTACATTATTAGAAAACTTCTTTGTTAGGTCTGCTTTAAGAACTTTTACATCGCTGGATTCTATAAAGTTATATACTTTGGAATTGTAATTTTCAGTCGTCAAAATGACAGTAGCGTTCCCCTTATCAGATTTTGTAACTGTTAGGTTATTATTCTCAATCTTCTTTTTTATTGCGTTTAAAACTGAAATGTCATTTTTTGTTTGACGTTTAACTTTTGAAGGTTCAATATTTTTGATTAAATTGGCATACCACCTAAATTTACGAATAATATTAAACAAATTATAGCTACAGAGTCAGAAATAGCTTTAAAATCTAATTCAAATAATTTTCTTTATGAGAAATTAAAAATTGCCAATTTAATCAAAAATATTGAACCTTCAAAAGTTAAACGTCAAACAAAAAATGACATTTCAGTTTTAAACGCAATAAAAAAGAAGATTGAGAATAATAACCTAACAGTTACAAAATCTGATAAGGGGAACGCTACTGTCATTTTGACGACTGAAAATTACAATTCCAAAGTATATAACTTTATAAAATCCAGCGATGTAAAAGTTCTTAAAGCAGACCCAACAAAGAAGTTTTCTAATAATGTAAGGGATATTGTTAATAATTCAAATTATCTTTTAAATTATTACGGAAAGAGGTCTATCATACATAAGAATCCTCATTATCCACTATTATATGAAACAGTTAAATTACATAAAATAACGAAACCAATTAGACCTGTAGTCTCTTATGTTAATGCTCCTAATAATATATTGGCAAAGAAGCTCAACAATATACTCAATACTTACGGATATGAATCTCAGTACTCAATTAGAAATTCAATAGAACTAATCAAAAAGTTGAAAGCAATCCACTTACAAGATAACTATAAACTCATATCGTTCGATGTAACTAACATGTTTACTAAAATTCCTCCTAAAGAATGTCTAATACTTGTAAGAAAATTACTAGAAGATAAAAATATTAATCCAGGAATAATATCAGATATACTTAATTTATTTGATGTATGCATTAATCAGAATTATTTCACTTTTGACAATAAGAATTATTTTCAAAATGAAGGTTTACCAATGGGAATCCCTATATCACCTATTTTAGCAAACATTTTTATGGACAATTTAGAAAGAAAGATCTTTGAAAGTAATATTTCGAAAAATATTTTATTTTGGTATAGATATGTAGATGACATATTAGCTTGTTTTATGGGTAGTGAACGACAATTAGATGTATTTTTCAACCACATCAATAATTTACACCCGAAAATTAAATTTACATTAGAAATTGAAGAAAATAGCTCAATCAATTTTATTGATTTAAAACTTCAAAGAGTTAATAATGTACTTGATTATTCAATTTACCGAAAACCAACACAAACTGATGTAACAATTCCATTCAATTCTAACCACCCTGTGTCACACAGACTAGCAGCATATAATTCAATGATACATAAAGCTTTTTCAGTTCCTATGAACAAATGTAATTTTGATAGAGAGATTCATACAATTAGACAAATAGCAACAACTAACGGTTATCCATTAGATATCATAAATAAGCTAATTAGTAAAAAAGAGGAAAAAGTGGCATTACAACTAATATATCCTAAACAAGCTGATGAAATTAAAACTTATAAAACCATCACATATGCAGGAAATATTTCTAATAATATTTCAAAGATAATATCTTCAGCAACGAATACAACAATTTCTTTTAAAACAGAAAGTAACGATAGTACAAAATTGTTAAATGTAAAAACAAAAATACCACTAATAAAGAAGTCAGGTATATATAAACTCAAATGTCCAGAATGTAATGCTGTCTATTTGGATCAGACCCTTAGGAATTTTGAAATACGATACAGTGAGCACTTACGAGCATACAGATTAAAACAACCAGATAAATCGCACTACGCAAAACATCTACTTGACACCAATCATTCATTGACACCTAACACAAAACTAGAAGTACTGCATATTTGTGAAAAGAAACAAGAACTGGATTTCCTTGAAGAACTGGAAATTAGAAGACATTTAAAAAACCCACAATATGAAGTTGTCAATGAACAGTTAATCTAGGGAATTCTCCACTAATAAACTGTCTTCTTAAGTGATAATTGTAAAGATCAGCAGATAAAGTTTTCCTGGTTTTCTATATCATTGCACAGTTATACTGATCTTAATTGGAAAAATGATATCCAGGATATCACCATAGGGCTAATAATATCTAAGCTTCAATATTTGTAATATCACATCTTCTTCTTTTTTCCATAAACATATATTAAGCCAAATTGACTGTCTCGACCCTTACTTCGTGGAATATGCTCATATTAGTGTTTTTAAATGAAACTCAAGGTCTCTAGTTAATTCCTCAATATAATACAAGTTATTGAAAATTCTAAAAAATTGTCAATTTTTTAGAATTTTCAATAACTTGTATTATATTGTGGAATTAACTAGAGACCTTGAGTTTCATTTAAAAACACATATATTAAGCCAATCACAAGTTAGGTTACTTCTTGGTCTAGCCAAAAATAACTACTAGACATCAGGTAGGCATAAAATGAAATGTAACTTCTGTCATTCTGACGATGATTGATTTATCGAAACAATCGTCAATTTTTTAGAATTTTCAATAACTTGTATTATATTGTGGAATTAACTAGAGACCTTGAGTTTCATTTAAAAACACTTATATTTCAACAATTTTGCATTCCACGTGGATTGCAGATTGTGAGAATTTTATTAGAGTGTGTGTGTACGTTTAGTGAAATACATGTTATAACAGTTGCTCTGAAAGAAATTATCGAAAACTGTGAGTAAAGAAACATATTAAGTAAATTAGAAAAATTATGTTTAACGATGGTACAGTTGCAGTCAAATATTTGCATTAAAGAATACTAGAGAATGTTATATAGTTATTATAGATAGTGTTAGATCAAAACGAATCCAACAATCCTTATCACATACAAGTTTTTTGTATGATAAGTACTTAAATTAAAGGCAGCCATACACGTAAAATGGAAGAATGCAGCCAAGTAGCAATAAGAGAAATCCTAGAAGAAATTAAAAATAGTAAACAGGAACTAAGAAGATCTATAGAAGCATCAGAAGTCAACATACTTCTAAGGGCAGAATCTCTAAATGAGAAAATGAGAAAATTAGAGGCGGAAAATTTGAGCTTGGAAAAAAAGGTGAAAAATTTGGAAAGACGTAGTAGAAAGAATAATATTGTTGTATTTGGATTAAACCAAGAGATAGCAAGCATTACCGTCGAAACTGTTTGTACCAAATTATTTGGATTGTTGGGTACGACAATTCAAGAAGAACAAATTTACTTTTATTCAAAGGTGAAATACTCGTACTTAGGGGTGACCTTCGACAGTAAGTTAACGTGGAACTCTCATCTAGTAGATAGAGTAAAAAATGCATATATTTTTTATGAAGAATGTAGCAGAACCATCGGTCGTACCCTATTCATCCTTTATAAGTATCCAAAAACAAATTGAGATATTTATGAATACCTCTGCTGTCACAATAAACGAAATAATAATTCATTTCCGACCCCGTTTATGTGATTTTATTTCACCAGAGTTCAAATTAATCCCCGTCAGTTTTGATACAATAAAAGAAGCTTTTATATAAATAAAAGATGGAGTTTATATATATATCGCTCTGTAATATATAAGCGATATTGCCAACGGAACGGGTCGTCTAACCGTTCAGAAAATGAGCCTTCACTCAAAAGGACCCCACAGGACAACTTCATATTTTGACAATGGTAAATTAATCTTTGAGAAGCCATTCCGGATCGTGAAGGCACTCGAAAAGAAACCGTTATGAAAAATCAGATATGTTAGTAGTTTTTGCGATGATAGAAATTTCATTATTATTTTCCAAAGGCGTTACACAGAGATTTATTTTGAGCAAAAATTATTTATTTCCATTTCTTATAGTGATCCAAAATAGAGAAAAAAATTAAATAATAATTGAATTATGAAAATCAATATAATAAGATTTAAGAACCATTTCAAAATTATTTTATAATAGGCCCATTATAAATTTCTTAACTTATTTAAATAGATCACCCTATGTTTCCAGAGAATGAAAATGTTTTGTTAAGTTATGAAAGGTTACAAATTATATCTAAAAAAAATATTATGCAAGCAAATCGCCCAAGACGGTATTCTTACCTGAAGGTTTCGGATGATCTTCTGCGTGGTTGCAACCCTTCTTGAAAGCGATATTGTGGACTGTATCAGGGAGTTCAATGGGTTTTTATTAGGAAGTTCCTGACACTAGCGCGTTAAATATCAACTACTAACTGTTCACTTCGACTACTGTTAATATTCTCTCTCAGTCGCTTGGAGCTGGGTTTTGAATTGAACATAATGTATGTATACCGTATGTCCGCTTGGTGTAAAAATACCACCAACGATTGGTATGAGAAATTCACATTTAAATTTTATTAGTAGATAAACTTACATATTAAATATAGATAAAAAATGATCATAACCTATTAAAATAAAATGAATTAATACTTAACACCCTATATGTTATGACAGAAATTGAAATTAGTAATTTCACCCTAGTTAGGTGTATCACACTGTAATTAATTATTTATTAGGTTAAGTTATAAGTAATTGTCAGTTATAGAATTTTTTTTTATTATTCAATACAATTTTGTGGTTTTAATTTAAAGATATAACGGGCAACACTAAACACATAACACCCTGCGTCACTAGGAATAACCAGGGTCAATTAGAAACGGAGGATGGACAGATAAAGAAGGTATGGGAACAATACATTCAAGCTCTTTTCAGCGATGCAAGGGAATATGGACAAGAGACGCTAGACGAGGACCAGTACCTTGAAATTTTGGAGTCAGAGGTCGAGCAGGCCATACAAACGGCTAAGAGTAAGAAAACTCCTGTTCCAGACGAAATCCCTGCAGAACTACTAAAAGCATTAGATACCGATATAGTGAAAAAGTTTACAGTTACTCTAAATCAGGCTACAGGCACAGTAAAATACCTACGGAATGGCTCAAGTCCACGTTTATTTCCCTGCCAAAGAAGAACAACCCCAAATCATGCGATGACTATCGGTTATGATCCACTGACTAAAAATACTTTCAAAAATTATACAAAACAGAATACATAAGAAATGTGAAAAAAAATTAGATAAAACTCAGTTTGGATTTCCTAGGGGCATGGGAACAAGAGAGGCATTGTTTGCCTTAAAAGTCCTTTTACAGAAGTGCAGAGAATACAACAAAACCGTATACGCATGCTTTATAGATTTCCAAAAGGCCTTTGACCGAGTACAACACACAAAACTAATAGAAGAACTTAAAAACATTAATTTAGACAAAAAAGACATCGAAATAATAAAGAGCCTGTACTGGAATCAGTCAGCTACAGTGAGAATCAATAATACAGAAACTAATGATATTTCGATTGCACGAGGTGTTAGACAGGGATGTATTCTCTCACCAACATTGTTTAACGTGTACTCTCAGGTTTTCTTTGAGAAAGCCTTATGGGAAAGAAGCGAAGGGGTTAAAATCGGCGGCGAAGTAATAAGCACGATAAGATACGCTGATGACACGGTGATCTTGGCAGAGAGTCTCGAGGACCTGCAGATACTTGTAAATGCTGTTAATATGGAATGTCAGCAAATGGGAATAGATATTAACACAAAAAAAAACAAAACTCATGATAATCTCCAAAACACCCGCACATAATGATCAATTAATAATAAACGATCAAGCAATAGAAAGGGTAGAAAAGTTTAAATACTTGGGTGCTTTCATTAACTCAGACCTAAATCAGGACCAGGAAATCCGTGTAAGGATTGAAATGGCAAGATCGGCATTTCTAAAATTTAAATCCATGTTTTGCAATAAAAATTTGAATTTGATACTCCGGTTGAGATTTATGGAGGGCTATGTTTGGTCCCAGCTATTATATGGTGTGGAAGCATGGACGTTAAAGGCACAAATAACTAAAAAAATCGAAGCCTTCGAGATGTGGATTTACAGACGTATGCTGAAAGTATCATATAACGAGGAAATACTACATAGAATTGGTCGTGAACGAAAACTACTAAAAATAAACGGTTTTAAGGATTAAAACTAACTTTTCCGCATCTGTGGCCCTGAACAATATTCTATCATGAAATTGTTACTTGTATACACTTCGGGGGATGTATCGTGCTAAGAAACCGAAATTTCTCCAAAAATAACCAAAAATTCAATATATCTGGATTTATAGGACCCGCTGTACTCGCTCCAGTCAACTGAAAATCAATAGGGTACATCTGTGAGACACCTTGAACAATATTCAATCATAAAATTGATCAATCGTATACTCTCTGGAGGCTGTATCGTGCTAACAAACTGAAAATTCTCCAAAAAATACAAAAATTTGGTACTTCAAGTACCATAGAGTACCCGTTGTACTGGCTTTAGTGAGCTGCATATCAATAGACTTCACCTTTAAGACGCCCTTAATAATATCCAATCATAAAATTGGTCACTTGTATATACTCCGGAGGCTGTATCGTGCTAACAAACTGAAACTTCTCCAAAAAAGACAAAAATATCGTACTTAAAGTACTGTCACACCTGTTGTATTGGCTCTGGTCAACTGAAAATCAATAGGGTTCATCAGTGAGATGCCCTGAATAATATTCAATCATAAAATTGGTGACTTGTTAAACACCGGAGGCTGTATCGTGCTAACAAACTGATATTTCTCAAAAAATGACAAAATATCGTACTTCAAGTACCATAGCACCCGTTGTACTGGCTCTGGTGAGCTGAAAATCAATAGGGATCATCTGTGACATGTCCTTAACAATATTCAATCATAAAATTGCTGACTTATTTCACTCCGGAGACTGTATCGTGCTAACAAGACATGTAAGGAAAAGTGGCCTACGACAACGACGACGACGACATACACACAGGATTTTTTTTCTAAAAACAGTTTTTTCGTGTTGTTGTTGATGGAAAACGTAAAAATAACTCAAAAAAATTTCAAATTTCCAACTTTTTTGTGGGTAAACCAATACTTTTCTCGCATATTAGGTAGGTTGGCGGAAAAGTAAAAATAGCAACAGGTTTAATCAATGCAATACTGGATAAGTTTTAAAGGAAGGCAGAAACTTTGCTTCATAGAAATAATGTGTATATGATGTGTAGGGTCAAAATTCCAACTTTTTTTGGGGTAAACCAATACTTTTCTCGCATATAGAAAGGTTGGGCGGAAAAGTAATAATAAAAATACGTAAGACAGCATATCTCGGTCACGTATTACGACATGATAAATACTCTATGTTACAAGTGATTATGCAGGGCAGAGTTGAAGGAAAGAAGGGAATTGGGAGAAAGAAGAAATCATGGCTGAGGAATATCCGAGAATGGACATATTGCTAAGGACAGAGATGCTTTTAAGAGAGTGGTCGCCAACCTCCGTCAAATGGGGACGGCATTCGAAGAAGAAGAATTTAATTACTTTAGTTGTCCATTGAATGGAAATTTTAATCCTTCTAGCGTCACTTGAGATGTGTTCCTTGGGCAAAGTCTTACTGACATCCGTAGTTGGTAGTTTTGGTAGTATTATTCATACACGAAGAGAATGGGAACATTATCATTAATTTTTCTTGATATAAAATATCGTAATATCAAAGACAGAATGCCACTAGTTTTGTGAAATATGGCTTTTCAATTCAAAACTCAAAATAATTTCAAGGTTTTTCTAGAGGCCACTCTTATTGGAACACCCGGTACATAACCAAAATTATATTATTTCATCTAACCTGTCTCTATATTTCATGCGCAGATTCAATAAAACAATTCTTCAAGCAATTGATTTTAACAGTATGAAAGCGTTTTTAGCCGACTTCGTTTACCGCCACCAAGAATTTGTAGAAAATAAATGAAACCGCGGTATTTATTTACGTGTCCTGACTACGGATGTAATTAATGTACCTGCAGAACCGCCATTTTCACAAGAGGCGGCTGCGAAATTTCATTATTTTAATTCCGGTCTACATAACCAATTCAACTTATTAGTGGTTAATCAGAGTATATGCACATCATTCTTGAAATACGTATTTCTCCTTTATCAGTCATTTGAATTAAAACGTAAGGAGACACCCTTTAAAGGATGTTATTTGTATACAGGGTGTCCCCAGAGTTCGTACCAAAAACATGGGAGATTATTGAGAGACTAAAAATAATTAGGGTATTTCATATAAAAAATTTTCTTTACGCCCTTCGTTAACGAACTATAGGGCTCTAAAGTTGGAAATTGAAAATGGTTTTTTATTTATAATTATTAATTGACTGATTGAAAATATTAGTAAAATGTTAACCGTTGATAAACACTATAATTGCAAGAATTTTCTGTCTTATTATTAATTTCTCTACTTTTCATTTGCTTGCCTTGAGGCCTTATCAAAGATTACTTCAAATCAGTGGAGCAAGTATATTTTAATTCCATTTGTATCAATTTTATCCAAAATTAAGATCTGAATTATTATTAACTTAAGTTAAAAATTCTTTCAAACTCTATTAATGTGATATTTCTAGTACTTTTCTGAATAAATCTGATAAACTGATGCTTTAAACGTTGCAACATTAGTTTAAAGATAAATATTCTCTAATTTATTTTTCAAATTTTGCTGTAATTTGTGGTTGCAGAATCCGTTTATCCAAAAACTGTTGTAAAATGTTTTATTAAACATCACCTCAGTTGTAATTTCTTCATTGAATTATTTAACCTAGTAAGAGCATTATTATCATTATAATAATAACTAGAAAGTACATAAACAAATAGTTTTTCTTATATGGATCGCCTCAAGGTTTAAGCAAAGTTACAAATTTTAATCGTGATAGCTTACAATTTACTTTCTATATTAACAAACCCAATAAATAATGATATCATTAAAAAAATAATAGCTAGAGTAAGAACGAACTGATGAGAGAGTGAAAAGGACAAAGTGATTTTGATTTTTATGTTAATTATGTACTTTGTCGTAACTAAATACGTTTTCAAGAATAATCCATATTCTTGGTATAATAAAAACAAAGTAGAAAAAAAGTTAACGTTATGTAATAGAATTATTGTTAATAAATTTTCAAAATACCTGATCATTATCTGGCAGTACAAAGGGGCCGCAATTTACAGGGTCAGACTGAAGACAATTTAAGCATCTCGTAAAAAACACTCAAAAGGCAAGAACAAAAGAAGTGCTTCTTTTGGAAGATTAAACAGATACAGGTAAAAAGGCAAAAAAAGTAGTTTAGAAGTATCATTTTATATCGATGGAACCAAAAAAAGTATATATTTATTTAGAAATGCTATAGAAAATAAACGGTTTTAAAGATTAAAACTAACTTTTCCTTTCTTCCTGTATCCCTGTACGGTACTAACATACAGAAATTTCTCCAAAAACGAAGTATATCTGGATTTATAGGACTCGTTGAACTGGCTCTAGGGTTTATCTCTGGAGGTGCCCGAAACAATATCCACTCATAAAATTGGTCACTTATACCTATACACTCCCGAGCCTGTATCGTGCTAACAAATCGAAATTTCTCCAAAAAATGTTGTACACCTGGATTTATAGGACCCGTTGTACTGCGTCTGTCGAGCTGAAAATTGATAGGGTCCATTTGTGAGATGCACTGAACAATATCCAATCATAAAATTGGTAACTTGGATACACTCCGGAGGCTGCATCGTCATAATAAACCAAAATTTCTTCAAAAATTACCAAACATTTGATACTTCATGTGCCATAGCACCCGTGGTACTGGCGCTGGTGAGCTGAAAATCAATAGGGTGCATCTGTGAGATGCCTGAACAATATAAAATTGATGACTTTATGCACTTCGGAGGCTGTATCGTGGCTAACAAGACATGTTACAAAATGTGGCAGACGGCAACGACGACGACATACACTCAGGATATTTTTCAAAATCCGTTTTTAGTGTTTTACTTATTGAAAAACGTAGAAATTACTAAAAAAATATTTAAAACTCGAACTTTTCTCGCATCATAGATAGAGTTGGCGGGAAAGTAACAAATGTTAAACGGACTTGTATTCATTTCTACATTTTAAAAGAGTATTTTTGACAACTTTATTGATCAAATCTCGTATGTTCAACAAAATTTAACTTTTTATATAATTATAAACTGTAACTGCTACTCTTTTTGATATTCATCTTGTAAACGAACAATTCCTTGTCAACTTTGTCATGTCTCCTCTTGTGGCGCTGACGTTCAACTGTCGTACCAGCGTTTCGAACGCCTTACTGGACGAAAAAAAGTTTTCTAATAATGTGAGAGATATTTTTAATAATTCAAATTATCTTTTAAGTAGATATGAAAAGAAATATATCATAAATAAAAATCCTCTCAGTCTCTAAAATATTGAAACCTATTAGACCTGTAGTTTCTTATGTTGATACTCCTAATAATATATTAGCAGAAAAACTTAACAATATACTTAATAATTACGGATATACAGGGTGTCTCAAAATTGACGCCCGTCCTTTCAGAATATGAATCGGGGGGCTAAAACTAATTAAAACGTAAGAATAAAAATATTGCGTTATGACCATGGTTACAGAGTTATTGACAAAAAACAAAGATCTAACATTCAATGTTTACACTTTATTAAAAACGAGTATTTGTTACAAAACAAGAAATTAATTTAAAAAAGGTGTTCAAACAAATTGCCTCCTATTTCAATGCAAATATTTGCACGATTTATCATTGAATCACGAACCCTCTGTAGCATGTTTTCGGCTATAAATGTCACAGCAGCGTGAATACGAGCTACTACATCTTCCGCACTCTCAACAGGTTCAAAGTAAATTTTTTCTTTCAAGAATCCTCAGAAGAAAAAATCTAATGGATTCAGATCAGGAGATCTAGGAGGCCAAAGTACGGGTCCACCCCTTCCAATCCAACAGTCGGGGAATGTTTGATTTAGTAATGTTCTCACATCTTTTACGAATTGAATAAGGGTTTTCATCTCTCCACTCGTGCAAATTATGAGTATTTATAATCCCTGTCTGGGTAAATGTACACTCATCGGTAAACATAATATTTTCTATAAAATGTGGATCATTGTTTACGTTATCCAATAACCATCTACAAAAATTAATCCGAAGCTCCCTATCTTCATGTAAAACTTGAACTTCTTGAGGCCTAAATAGATATAAGCCATTCCTTCCTAATAATCTATGAATGGTATCGTTTTGGAAATGCGTTTGTCTCGATGTAACTCGAAGACTTGTATTTGGTTCCGCTTCAACAAAATCAAGAATTTGCTCTTCTTGGACGACGTTGAGCGTAGAATGGCGTCCTCCCTTATTTAATCTGGGATTTAAATTACCTGTTTCCAGTAATCTTTGTTCAATCCGTCGTATAGTTTTTGCATCAGGGTGCCGTTGATTTCGGAATTTTACGGTATATGCTCTAGCTGCAGCACTGGCATTATCATTATGCGCACCTAATACTTTTAACATATCAACATATTATCGATTGGAATAATAACTTTCCATTTTTAAAACAAATAACCGTATGAAATTATACTTATACTTATTATGACAAAAGTTGACAGAACTAATAATTAACATTTAACATTACCACAGCAACCTATGCTACTCATTTGTTTTCAGCTGACTTCGTTTTTAATAAAGTGTAAACATTGAATGTTAGATCTTTGTTTTTTGTCAATAACTCTGTAACCATGGACATACGCAATTTTTTTATTCTTACGTTTTAATCCGTTTTAGTCCTCCGATTCATATTCTGAAAGGACGGGCGTCAATTTTGAGACACCCTGTATATCTAAATACTCAATTAAAATTTCAATAGGACTAATCAAAATAGTGAAAACATTCAACTTACAAGATAGCTCGAAACTCATTTCATTTGATGTTACCAATACGTTCACTAAAATTCCTCTTAAAGAATGTCTAAGAAAATTACTAGAAGATAAAAATATTAATCCAGGAATAATATCAGACATATTCTTATTCCTATTCCATCAAAGGTAGCTCCACCATTTAACGTTCGCTGCAAAAAGACATAAAACCTTGTTGTGCTTGTTATAAAAGCAACTATGACTAGTAATAAAAATGAAAAAAATTCACAAAATTATAGAAAAGGTATTGAGAGTCTAAGGCAAGAAATTCTTAGGAACAGAACAGAAATTACTAAAGAAATAACAAATAAAATAGATGCATGCGAGACTAGAATTGTTTTGAAGCTAGAGAAGCTGAATAAACGAATAACTGAACTCGAAAGCAAAAACGAAAATCTAAAGATATAAGTAGAGGCTATAGAAAGGGGAGCTAAGAAGAATAATGTTTTGATTTTGGGTCTGAAGTACGATAAGATCTCACTCAATTTTATACAACACTCTCTTAAAAGTCTACTGGATATTGATATTAATATTAAAGATATTAATAATTTTGATCACCTGGGATATTCATGAAATAGACCAGTTACAATAGAAGTGTCCTACCTAAAAAAAATTGAAATTTTTAAAAACTGTAAAAAGTTAAAGGGAACAAATATACGTATTTCGAATGATCTTACAGAAGCCCAACGCGAGGAAAACTTTATACTAAGAAAACATTTTAAAAAGGCCCGACAAAATCCAAATCTGAACTCATACATAAGAGGTAACACCTTATTTATATTAGTGTTTTTAAATGAAACTCACGGTCTCTAGTTAATTCCACAATATAATTCAAGTTATTGAAAATTCTGAAAAATTGACAATTGTTTCGATAAATCAATATCATCGTCAGATTTATCGAAACAATTGTCAATTTTTTAGAATTTTCAATAACTTGAATTATATTGTGGAATTAACTAGAGACCGTGAGTTTCATTTAAAAACACTAATATGAGCATATTCCACGAAGTAAGGGTCGAGACAGTCAATTACCTTATTTATAGATAACCAGCCCTACAAAGCCTGTGATCTCGAAAATACTAAAGACGAGGAACTAAATAATCAACAGGTCAAAATAACTGAACTGTAAGCTATCAACAGAACGACATACAAAGGGAAACACCTGAAAAACCCAATGATACAAGAGGAAATAATCACAAACCAACTACCAGTAAGCCTATACTTCCGGACTTATAAAGCAAAACCAACGCCAATCATCAACAGGTTGTACTCCCGGAACTACAGAAACTAAAAGAAGACAGAGGAAGATTGCGCTCAGGCAACGATAAGTCTTAAATTTTTTCTATTGCACATCTGCTCATTTTTCTAAAAAAAATTTAAAAAGCTATTAATTCCTTTTCTGTTTGTTTTATTTCTATAACTTCTCTTGTATTTGATTTTATTGACTTTTCTGTGTTTGGTTCAGCTTTTGTTAATTTTGAACAGCTGCTCTGTATCTATTTGTCAATAGCCTTCTTTTAAAATAGGTCTAGTATCACTGGAATAATTTACAAATGGATGATTATATTCGAGACAACACTTTAGAATGTTATAGTTCAAGTGAAGTGAACAAATATTTCAAAAACAATGGAAGTTCTCTTAGTGTAATACATCAAAATATTTGCAGTCTAAATGCACATATAGATGAATTTAAAATAAAGTGCAATTGGACTGCAGCTTTGATTGTGTTGTACTAACGGAAACTTTTCGAATTGATGACATTGATATGTTTAGTATGAACGGATATAGAACATTTTATAACAAAGGACAACTAAATAAAAATGATGGAGTCGTAGTATATGTAAAAAACAGTTTAAGTGCAGATAGCGCAACTATCAACATTATAAACTCAAAGGCTCTGCAGATAAAAATAAATTTGAACAATAATAAACATATTTTGTTAACAAATATTTATCGTTCCCCGTCAAACTTATCTGAGGACTTTGTTTCGTGTTTAAAGAATTATCTTAAACAAATTAATTACCTTTTATTAGATTTTCATTTATTGATTGTCGATATAAATATAAATATAAGAGATGAAAACGATATTGTAAACACATATCTAAACCTATTATATGAATATAATTTACACTCAATGATAAATAAATACACATGCATAAAAAATCATTCACGTATTGCCTGGACCATATCTTCCTGAGAACAGTTACAGAATGTTTTGAAAATGTCACTGCAGCAATGTATGAAAATAATATAACAGACCATCGAGCTACGCTACTGAGCCTTCCTATAAAAACTATTTGTAGAAACTCTGAAACGATTAAGTATAAAACATACATAAACTATGAAAAAACCAGACATGACCTGCAAAATTATAATTGGGAATATTGCTTTAATATAAAGGAAGTAAACACAAAAGCTGTAGAATTGCAAATTATCTTAAGTATTTTTATGGGAAAACATACAAAAGAAGTAGAAATTAAAAGAAATATATAAAGCGGTAAAAGTGGATTAAAGCAATTAATACTAAAAATAATCTCTACATGGAATTTCAGCAAGATTTGAATAATGTGGAGAAACGAGAAATATATATCAATTACCGCAAACGCATGAAATACAAAGAATGGGAGTAATAAAAAAATATATGTGGAACCTAGTTAACAACAAAGATAAAACAAAAAATGATATTAATTTTATAACTAATGAAAAAGACGAAAAAACAACATCCAAATCAGATATGGCAGACGAATTTAACAGTTACTTTGTAACAGAGGGAAAAAACATAGCACAAAAAATAATCGTACCGACTAAACCCTCTCCTCGGCGATCTATAAATTCTGAGACCTTCTATTGGATGCCTGTAACTACGGAAGAGATACGAGACTTAATTGTATCTCTGAAAGCAAACAAAGCTCCAGGCATAGACAATCTGCGAGCAAAAATACTTAAAAAATTAAGTGAACAATTGACTAGACCTATAGCCAACTTAATAAACTTGATCTTTGCAGAAGGCGTATGTCCCACTATTCTTAAAAAAGCTGTAGTAACCCCAATCTACAAAAAAGACAACAAGGCAAAGATGTGCAGCTATCGGCCCATATCACTTATTACGACATTGACAAAGCTAATGGAAAAAGTTGTGAGAAAAAGATTAACTAAATTCATAGCCAAGCACAAATTATTATCACAGCATCAATTTAGCTTTCAAGAAGGACGTTCTACTAATGATGCAATTGAGACATTGCTTTCTTCTGTGTACAGATCTGTTGATGAAACCAACGGCAGTTGTGTTTCTGGATATGGCGAAGGCGTTTGACACTGAGCCATGAACAGCTGTTGGACGTCCTGGGGGATGCAGGAATACGTGGACTGTCCCATAAATTCTTTGACAGCTTTCTAAAAAAAAGGACACGAATAGTAAGGATAAACGATAAGGTCAGTGCGGAAAAAATATACTGTTCGGGGTTCCCCAGGGAACTGTGCTGGGACCAATACTGTTTAATATGTATACCAATGATCTATTCTCTTATAATTTTACAGGTAAAATAATAGGATTCGCGGATGATACTGTTATAATATATACAGGCCTCAAACAAAAAATAGAAACCGATCTAAGACATTTATTTGATATCTTGAGACACAAAATTTTAACAGTCAACTATTCGAAAACATTTATTGTACCTTTCACTAGTTACAAACACAAACTGCCTCCTTATGAGAAAATGACTGTTACTATTAACAACTATATATTGATATTTCTCTGAAATACGAAATAAAGTATCTCGGACTAACAATAGACTCACATCTACGACGGTCATCTCACTTACGTGAAGTAGCTAAGACACTGGGGAGTACTGGACTTATAGCATCTGAGAATCATATATCATGCTCTTGTAGAATCACGTCTTAGATATGGCATATTAGGTTGGGGAGGAACTGTGCCTACTCATCTATAGCAGGTTGAAATTCTGCGAAGAAAAATTCTAAAAATACTGCATTTTAAAGATTTAACCTATAGTACAAACCAACTTTTTAACGAATATAATGTCCATAAGGCATCTATATATTTTTAGGTTAATTGTTTACTTATTTAAAAATCGCTCATAATCGCACATTCTTGCAATCTCCTGGCCATCATTATCATACTAGAAATTAAACAAAGGATTTCGTCCAAACCAACACAGCGCAAAAAACAGTAGGAGCTTGGTACTTCGAGTTCATAGCACCACGTTTGTTTAACTCTCTTCCAGAAACGTATAAGACTCATATAAAAAAATTTAATTCTATCTATTTGCTAATAAAAATATTTAAAAAATATGTAAAATCACTATAAATTAAGGATATTAATAAAATCATTGATTGCTAAGATCTAGAGGTATATATGTATATAAGGAAAGTTGAATTAACATTATGTTAAGGAAAACAAAACTGGCAATTAAGTGGCGCCATATAGGATCATTGTGCCTATGTTCAATCTCATAGGTCTTAATAGGCTACAGTGATCCAAAGTAAGCCACAATAGGTAATTAGCTTCTCCTGTTTATTTACCCTTATGTAAACAAATACGATCTACATTTTCTATCTGTGTTAATTTATTGTAATTGGTTTTATCAGTTATGTAATTTCAATATACAGTGCTATTCAAAAGTCCCTTCCCCCCCTCGTATCTTTTGAACGGCTACACTTACATTAATGAAATTTGGAGGGTGAAAATAAAGTGTTGTAAACATCTCTACGAATGGTAGCAGGTGACGTAATAGATGACGTCACAGTGCCACTCTAGCCAATAATTTTAAATATGACCTTATGGCAAGTGATATCTCGTTTGAAAGGCATTGACATTGGCTACATAGCCATATTATTTTGTTTGGGTTTAAATTAGTTTTGACGGATAAATTAAATGAATACCAAAATTATTATTTCACATTTAAATATTGAAGATTTTTCAGTCCGACTCTGGTTAGTTGTCAAAAAAATTGACGTTTCTAATTTAATAGTATTTGTTGCTCTGCAAAGTTTTTCTAAATAACTTAAATATTTAATTTTATTATTGTTTAACGAGACGTTTAAGAGTTTACATAGGCAAAATGGTACGTACTCAAGCCGACAAAGTAGCAGCTATCTTAATAATTGGTGAATCTAGAAAGAATTTCCATGAAGCGGAATGTTTATTTAATGAGAGATACCCAGATCACCATATCTCGAGAGCTTATTTGAGGGATCTTCTTCACAAGTTTGAAGCAACAGGTAGTGTTCAAGATGCCAAACGATCTGGTCGACCAACATTTAGTGATGATGAAAAAATTGATATAGTTGCTGAAATGGTAGTAAACCCTACATCCTCTTCAACTAAAGTTGCGTCTATCTGTGAAGTAAGTAAAAGTACAGTACAGAGAGTGTTGGCTAAAAATACATTTCATTCATACATGGTGCACCACCTTTCGGATGACGACCCCGACAGAAGACTCGAATTCTGTAAATGTATGACAAATAAAATTATTCAAAACCAACATTACACATAAACAATTTGTTTTAGTGACGAAAGTACTTTTTGCCTAAATGGAAACGCGAATACACAAAATGTAAGGTATTGGAGTGACACAAATCCTCACACCTTTCGTGAACAACGTACCCAATTTCCAGAAAAAGTCAATGTTTGGGCAGGTATTTTGGGAGACCACATAGTTGGTCCTGTTTTCCTGAATTCAAATTTAAGCTGTGAAGTGTATCTGGAGATGTTACAAAATGCAATTGAGCCGTTAATTCTTGAAATTCTGGAAGATAATCAAGATGAATTCGGCCATCTGGAAATAACCTTTCAACAAGATGGTGCTCCTGCACATTATTATGGTGCAGTAAGACGTTACCTGGACGAAGAATATCGAAGTAGATGGCCACCTCGGTCACCAGATCTGACACCATTAGATTTTTTTCTATGGGGGTACTTGAAATCCAAAGTTTTTACTACGGGACAAGATAGCATTGGCGTTTTGAAAGAAAGAATTACTGAAGAATGCAATGCTATTTCAGCTGACACATTCGAACGAGTACGACAAGGATGTATTACTGTCAGGAAGTAGACGGAGCACATTTCGAACACTTGCTATAAGAACTTATTGTTGATATTTGATTAATTAAATTTAAAAAAATAATTTCAATAATTTTGGTATTTATTTAATTTATCCGTCAAAATTAATTTAAACCCAAACAAAATTAATATGGCTATGTAGCCAATGTCAATGCCTTCCAAACGAGATATCACTTGCCATAAGGTCCTATTTAAAATTATTGGCCAGAGTGGCACTGTGACGTCATCTATAACTATTACGTCACCTGTTACCATTCGTAGAGAAGTATACTTTAGAGAACACTTTATTTTCACCCTCCAAATTCTATTAATGTAAGTGTAGCCGTTCAAAAGATACGAGGGGGGAGGGGACTTTTGAATAGCACTGTATTATCTTTTAAGTGATTTGTGATTGTAATTATTTGTTAATAAACATATATAATAATAATATTTAAAGAGTCTTTTTACGCATGACAAACCCGTGTTTTAAATGCGGTTTTAGTAACGGAAGTAGAAAAAATATACTATGCTACTAAAACCGCACTTTGAACACGGGTTTGACATGCACAAAAAGACTTTCTAAACAATAGTGTTTAAAATACGAAAAGTCACATCTCGTTTATCTTTTGTTTTTTAAACGTCAAATCAAGTGTATCTTTTGTATGTTAAATTTCATGCTCCTTGATAATTTTGTTATTCTGCGTCATTTGATTTATCAGTCAGCTGTCAGTCATCGTCCGTCATGTAATGAATATAATTCAAATATAATATAATGTTTACCTTCCCGCGGGTGAAGAAAAAGTATAGTAAGCACCTCGTGTTGAAAACGTCTTTAGTCACTCGTTTCACAAGGAACTCGTTCCGCTTCGCTCCACTCGTGCCTAGTAAAACTCGTGACTAAAGTAACCTTTTTGACACTTGGTACTTAATATACTATTCAAAAACTGTCTTAAAATTTATGAATATTTATCTGGCCACTTCTTTATTAGTGTAGGTACTTGTTCGTTTAAGTTACATCCAAAAATTTATCATCTGTTTTTGGTTCTCGTTAACTATTATTGGTAATAATAATAATTGTGACATATTCGTGGCTTCCTCCTGTAGATATTTTGCATGAATATAATTTGAGTTACTATTTTTCCAAATTATTATCTTTGGTTTTCCAAATTTTTCAACGATCACAAGTCGTGTAATAACCGTAATTTCGCGATCCAGTTTCACATGTTATCAAGAAAGATTGTCTCGTATCTTATGGTATATGGAAACCGCTCGAATTCCACATTTAAAATCTCCCCACAGACATTGCACATGCATATACCCTTCCACTGGAAATATTTTAACTTGCTTTAAATAAAACAAGAGGGTTATGCATACCGGGTAACGAACGAGGTACGATGCTAGTGACATTTGCGATAAAAAAGGGGTCAAGTTTAAAATATGGATGGGTTGGTGGAGAGTTTTCAGTCAAAGAGTTTGCGTAATATTTTATCTAAATCCATGAAATAGGATAGAATATAATATAGAAGAAATGAGGACACAAAGTCATTAGAAATTATGTCTTCCAACTTTTACTTTATTTAAACATATATTTTTCATATATTTATTGGTTAATTGGCAGTATGAAAATTTTCAATTTATATAAGAAATAAAACTTAAAAAGTTTTTCTTTTTTCCTTTTTCCAACGTTTCGAATCCTTTATTTAGGTTCATCATCAGAGTTATTCGTATAATACATATAATGATGTTCTATTACAAAATTCGTTATAAGACAATTTGCAAGAATACCTTACAATAATAAAAACTTTTCTTATTTTCATTTAAAGATGATATTAACAATATTTAATCAAGGTTGAAAATATAAAATTGAGAGTTAATAACAAACATTAGTTAAATATCCCTAATTTTTCTTATATTACAAAGCTTAAAATTGAAAAACTCACCAGCTACTTTAACATATCCATTTTGGTTTTTTTAAAAACAATTATAATGAAACATACATAAAAGACGAGGACAGTGAACTTTTTAAAATCATTTAAGTCATTTTCAGAATGAAATTGTGGTAATTTTTATGGTCTACATATTTCCATTGCTCACATCATATTATATTTCAAATGGGTAGAGAAATATTGACTCTATGTATTGTTGGCGATATGAACTAATTTCTTTCTAAACGCAAAAACATCAAAACAATAAAACATTTTAGTACGGTTGTAGATGATATATTGAAACGGAAGGTGGAGACATCACAAGTTTGAAATTAAATTCTGTTTAGTAGATTGTTATATACATTATCCAATTTATCTACATCTTCACGAAAATTAGGTGAATTGTTAGTTTTCTTAATGTGAATCATTTCTTTGATACATCTTTTACGAAAATTGGTTTCAGTATCCAAAATTTGAAAACTGTTGAAATTAAATTCATGGCCAGTATAAAAAGAATGACTGGACAGAGCTGTATTATTTTTTAAATTCTTGACATCATTTTGGTGGTTACGTAATCTATTTTTCAAGTATTGTGAGGTTTGTCCTATATATGATTGTTTGCAGTTGTTACATTCAATTTTATAAACTGTATTAGGTGTTTCTCTTTTTGGAATAGCAGGTTTGAATTTAGTGAAAAATTGTTCAATTTTATTAAGTGGTTTGTCGGCAATTTGTATATTGAAAGGTTTGCAAATATTCTTATTTTTTCTGTTAACATTGGGGATGTAGGGTAAAGCAATGTATATGTTATTATTTTTATTATTATCGTTATCATCATTATTATTATTTCTATAGTTCACTTTTTGATTTGAATTTGTGTTATAATTATAGTTATTAAGATTTTTTGTGATATTGTTATTAGAATTTGTTGTAATATTGTTATGATTACTATTGTGGTTGTAGTTATTCTGATTTGAGTTGTTATTCGTTGAATTGGAATTATAAATCTTATGTATTCTATTTTTAATATTAGGTTCAAAAAACTTTTTTGGGTAATTATTTTTTATTAACATGTTTTTAATATTATTTGGTCTGTTTATAGGGTGTAGCTTTATGGCTCTATCTGTTAGGCTATTAACAACACTTTTTTTATATTTGTTAGGGACATAAGATTTAAAACACAAATATCTTTCAGACCAGATACTTTTTGTATACCAATTTGTGATAATTTTTCTTGTGAGTTGTGGGTGATATTAATATCAAGGAAATTTATTGATATATTATTTTCTTGTTCATTTGTAAATTGAATTTTATTATTATAGCAGTTGAATTTATCAAGCATATAATTTAATGTTTCCACTACTAGCTGTGAAGTTGACAATTATTGTGTCATCTAGCCAACTGAGAAGTTGAATTTCTCTATTAGTGGTTAATAATTTTTTCTATTGTTAACCTAGGTCAATAATGGACAAATTCAAATGTTTTGGGAATTCAGGGATAATAGCTTAACAAAAACTAGTACAACATAATTTTGTATACCCAGGAGATTGTGTTTAACATATTTACTGCTTGAAATTACCTAACAAGATAAAATAATTTCAATAAAACTGTCATTCGTTTAAAATTCGCGCTCAACTGAAAATTTCTAATGACATAAGGAGTGCGTTCATTATATATGGGTGAGGTGAGGAGCGAAAACAGTGTCAGTGTCAGTCAGATGACGGAGTAAACGCCTAGGGAGAAATCAGTTTGAACGATTTGTAGATCGACACTATCAAAATTAGACATTGAAATGTGCTGTTTATTTTCCGTTAATTTTAGAAAAACGAGGATCGAGGAATGTTTTTACTTTCAACATTATCACCAGTGGAATATGACAATCTTTTGTTGAAACTGGTAGCTAACCTTGACCCACATAGACAAATAATATGTTACTTTCTCTATGGTGAAGCATATGTTAAATGTTTTATGAACGCTCACTTTGTACCCAAGTGTTGTGAACGCACTACCGCTGTAATTGTTCAAAGTGAAACATAAACCACGTTTTGTGAAATTGTTGGATGTGATCGTATAATTGGTTTCGTTAATTCGTTGCACTTAATATTCGTGATTATGAACAATAGGAATAATGGTATTCTATTGCTGTGTGTTTAAATTATACCTACATGATTTTTATGATATTTTTTTATTTTTTATTTTTGTCTTAAATTTGGCTGGTAGTGAAAAAAATTGTATATACACCACGGTGGTGAAGACATTTATAAACCTCGCACCTTATTCCGCTCGGGGCAAAGCCCCTCGCGAAATAATTTTGGTGCTCGGTTGATAATAATAGTCTTCACCACCTTTGTGTATAATATACTATTATTTTTAGGTATACATGCAATACAATCAACCACGTATCTTTTAAAAAATAAGGATCGAAAATCAAGATCATTCAATACATCTCTCTCCAAATCCTCCATTACTAAATTGGCTATAGTAGCTTTGTAATATAAAAAAAAATAGGGATATTTAACTAATGTTTGTTGTAAACTTTCAATTTTATATTTTCAAACTTGATTAAATAATGTTAATATCATCTTTAAATAAAAATAAGAGAAGTTTTTATTATTGTAAGGTATTGTTGCAGATTGTCTTATAACGAATTTTGTAATAGAACATAATTATATGTATTATACGAATAACCCTGATGATGAACCTAAATAAAGGATTCGAAACGTTGGAAAAAGAAAAACTTTTGAAGTTTTATTTCTTATAAAAGAAATTGATATATTTTTCAGTTTAGTACGAGTAAATCAAACAAAGGTACAAAATATAAATACCAAAACCGTATTGAAAAATGGAAGGATCCCGCAGATATGTTTTCTTGGGTTACATGCGTTTCCTTATGAAAACAAATTAAACATCAACTTCAAATGTTATGATAATAATGAAAAGAAAATATGGAAATGAACGGAAACGACGTTTGGGAAAATATATGTTTCTTGCTCTCATACGTAAGTAAAATATCTGCTCTTGGGATAAAATAAATAACAAATCGGAAAGTGTTTTCAAGACAAATATTTTTATAAAAGGCATGAATTTAACGAGAATAAAAAGTTAAATAGAAATATAAACGGGGGGCTGTTTTATAAAATCATTAGTAAAAAATATAGGTGATATTATGAGCATTTTGTATTTATTAATTTGATTCGAAATTATTTTGGCATTAATAATTGGGCTGCCCAGTTCGGCGTTTTCAGATTTGTATATGTGACAGTTCAACGTCAAACATTGTATATAATAACTGTACCATTTATAATTATAATCGTAAAATATTTAAGTACGTTATGTTATTACTGGTTTAATTGAATATGAATTTCGTTCGTTTCGTTTCCTGTTAATTAAACTTTTCTAATTTCTGAGATACATTCCTTAACTTTTTTTTAATTTCCTCCAATTCTACCGAATTTAAGAATTTTACTTTTCACTTTGTTTGTGAAATAGTCTAATAAAATTCCATTCGTGATTGAATTTATCTCATAAGTCTGTCTTTTATTTCTGTACTCAACAGAATTGTTTCAAGAAGCAATTCAGTTTCGTTAAGAAATGAATCGACATACTTAAAGCGAAAGTTTAATCAGTTGTGGTATTACTACTGAAAACACCAGCTGTATTGAAATTATGATTGGCCTAATAACGTTGATGTTTCCAACGACGTAACCATGGATACGGCCAGTTTGAAAGTTTAACAACGAAATAATCATAAAATGCAGACGTCAAAATGAGTCGCTTCAGTAAGGTTTCAAACGAAGATATCTAGCAAAATATCGATGAAAATATTCCAATACAAAACATCGAAATCATACATATGGAGGCAATGATTAATGACGTTATTATATACGTTTCTCAACTCATTTGGGAGATACCAATCCAAAAGGCTTCTGAAATTTGCCAGTACTATTGTAACGAACTTATATCTGGTCTCTATGTTACTTTAGTTTGAATAGATGATATTTTCATATTTGGTACTACACTAGAAGAACACAATTTGAGATTATACCCACTAAACAAGAAATATAACAAGTCTTTTTTGTGATCTTCTCTTTAAAGACTTTTCGTGATGTTTATTTAAAACGTTAGTAAGATATCTTAATTTTATTACCTCTATTAACATCCATGTCATGTAAATAAAACATATTTTTGATGTACACAATAATACTTGAATTCACAGTTACATACACATCCTATGAACTTCTTTTTAGCAACTTTCTATAGGAAACATTCATACGATGTTAATTTGTATACTTCTCACTAATGTCACATACAGAACGTTACAGTAATATTACAAATTAACATATTTCTAAGATGATCACATGTGTTGCAGTTACTTTTACATCTTTCGAAATAATTTTTAGTAACTTCCTACGACTACGTCTGTACGATGTCACTTCATAAATCTCTCAGTAATATCTCGTAATAAACATCACAGTAACATAAGAAAAAGAAGAAAACAGAAGAGGAACTAACGAACGAACATTATATGTGGAAACAAATGACAAGCATGAAATGGCGGATAGTTTTCAGTCTTGTATTATATTTTATTTGCAGGAAGCACATATTTTGCAAGTAGTACTTGGATAAAGTGGTCTTCGTTTTCGTTAGTTCCTACTTAGCTACAGTTTCTATACTTAGTTATAATTCTTGTTATAATGGACGAACAACAGTTTTAATCGGTAAGTACCTATTCCAAAATCATAATTATTAAAACTTAATACTCATTCAATACTTTAATCGGCTATTGTACATTGAAATTCCAGATGGCGGATTTGTACACTAACATTATATAATAGAGTTTACAAAATGAGGGTTTTTTCAACTTTTAAAATATTTTACTTAGTAAGTATATTTTAAAAACGATTCACAATATTTCAAATCCTAGATATGCATGATACCCTACAAAAAACTTAATATTGCAATAGGATAGATATTATAATTAATAATAAAACATGATCATATGTTGGCAGATATTTGAATCTAGAAGAAAATCTTTTCAATGTTCACGATGTTTCAGAAGCTACTTACATAAATAAAATAAAAAACAAATAGTTGACAATTATGTAAAGGGGAGTAACTATTTTAGATAGTCTAATACAGACATATTGTATTAAACAGTACAAAAAATATTGAATCAAGTATCTCTAGTTCTAGTTTGTGTAGTAGTAGTCGTGGCCACCAATATAGTTTTGCAGGTTTAGAAAATTTTAACATTAATACTACCAATTTTTGTGAACAATTAGAGACTGTTTAAGACTTTAAAAACATAAATTTCTGTTAAAAAGCTCATTTCCAGCTGTAGTGGTCTATATTATTCTAGTTGAAGAATATGTAACTTATGACACTGAATGCTCCAGTCAACAAACAGAGTTCAATTATTTATTATTTTAGAACCACAGCTATTGGATACTCAAATGGATACAATTAATTATAAACTCATTTAACTTGATAATGTGTTCATATCTCTTCTTCATAAGTAGTTTTCTTTGCATACAGTGTATTAATAATGCTCAGTTTTCATTAAGTTACAATTCCACGATGTTAATATACAATATGTTGCAGGATGAAAATAACAAGATGAGGACAGTATATTATTTTATACATAGAAGAAGTATGAATTTTCATGGCACACCTGAATTTACCTGCCAAACGTAGTGAGGCATGTAATAGAAGGTAAATCATGAAAAGTCACTTCTCGAAATAAAATATGTTATTATTCCTTTGAAGAACCCCGCATGTATCTTATGGAAAATGGGTCCCAGTCAATTGGTTGAAACTCAAGTTTGATGTACTGTTCAGAACACCTTTAAATGTTTCACAGATAAGGATTTCGAAGTGTACGTTATGGAATGGTTGAGGCACTCGAAACAGCGACTCTTGCGTGAGAAAAACTAACCGTGAGTAAACGATAGAATATTCTTTAATCAGATTGGATTCCTGTTGATTTAACGTATGTTACGTTATGACAACTACAGATTAATATACCCTTTTTATTTCTTGCTTTCACTGAATGCGTTCAATAGTTTCCACTTTCCATAATTTTATTTTTTTAGGTTGGATTCTAGGACCAGATATTTTTTTCTCTAATTTTGTATCTCTTTTTTCAAATTTACTGTCTGTTCATTAATAGTGAATAAACGTTTCAAGTCCATTATTGTTTTTTTTTGCTGTTTTATTGTAAATGTACAGGGTGAACAAAAGAACGACTGTAGGCCACATCTCAGAAAAGAATCATGGTACAACTTTTAAAAAAATTTCCTTTGGGTAAGTGATCCTGAAAAATTGCTGGAAAATATTTTGCAGTCTCTAAAATATCCGCTAGGGGTGGAATGAACACTCGAAAACATAATACTATAAAAAACATACTAAATGTGTCCAAAAAATACAATTTTTGAAATCTTGATGAGATTATGAGAACATATAATTAAGGAGATTTTTTGCCATTATATTTCAAATAGTGGGTGGGGAAGGTTCAAATTTATGAACAAATGTATAACTTTTTCGTTATTTAACCGATATTAATGTTTTAAGCTGCATTCAAAAGAGTTTTTTTGTTTAATAAGATTGATAACAAAATTGGTTAATTTTGTATCCACTTGGAAATTTCAAATGTAAATTGAAGCATTTTTTAAATTTCTAAATCTGATATCGTAAATCTTATATCTTGGATTAGATTCCTATTTTTCAAACCCTTCCCATCAGAATTTGAAAAATGCCTCATTACATTTGAAATTTCCGAGAAAAATGGGAAAATTGTCGACTTTTTCACATAGCGTTGACAAAATTGTACAATTTTGTTATTTTTGTTAAGCATATCTGATTAAAAAGAAAAAACTATTTTAAATGACGCCAAAAACATTTCGATATCGATTAAAAAACAAAAAACATTTGTTTTTTAGGTTGAACCATCTCCCACCCCTTACTTGAAGAATAAGGACAAAAAGTCTTTAACTAATTTTTTTCATAATCTCATCAATATATCAAAAATTGTATTTCTAGGATACCTTTTGTGTGTCTTTCTTGGAGATAATCACAGTATTATGTTTTTAAGTGTTCATTCCACCCCATAGCAGGTTATTTTAGGAACTCAAAAATATATTCCAGCGATTTTCCAGGGACATTTTCTTGAAGGTATTTTTTTAAAGTTGTACCATGACTATTTTTTGAAATATAGCCGACAGCCGGCATTCTTAGTTGTTCACCCGGTATTTGCTGATTAGGCACAGAAACATATATAGGATGTCATTTAGAATATTTGAGGTATATTATTTAGAGGTTTAAGTAATGTCCATAGAACATCTAAGAGAATACACTGTATTGTTTTTGTATTTGTCGCATTTAGATCATTGAAAAGATGTTATTTTTTAGACATTGCATTAACATCGACAATATGTCAAAATACATTTCAAAATGTAACAGAAATGTTGTTTTTAGTTTGTTTTAAACACTTCCATTTGAGGAAGTTCTAGTAACATCTCAGTAATGTAAAAAGGCAGCGCTTTAACATCGCTGAGAAGTTAAGTTAAAACATCACAAAAGTTATCAGCCACAAGCTGGGCATAAGCGGTTGTATAGATGTGCATGTGAGGAAAACAAGAGGAAAAAAAGGAAGAACATGATCACAATGTGATGTTGAATTAACATAACTGTAATATTTATTTGCATAGTGGGTATAATTTGTTAGTCAGTTTTTACAAACAAAAAATTCAGTTTGCTAAGAATAAAATTACTTTTCTTGGTTATGAAGTATCAGAAAATTGGGTGGAGATTGAAAATAAGTAAATAGAAGCAACAAATTGTATGGAATGGCCAGAAAATATCAAAGAATTGCAAATATTTTTAAGAACTATAAATTTCTTGAGTCGATTTATTAAAAATGTTGCTCAAGAAACAAGTGTCTTGCGAAATCTACTCAAGAAAGATTCTGCTTGAACTTGATCTGAGAATGGACCAGAAGAAAAACCAATTCAACGCTTGAACATTTGCACCGCAACTAGCATATTTTGATAATAATTTACCAGTAGTCTTGAGTACGGATGTTAGTCAATTTGGTATTGGTGGGTATATTTCTCAACAAGAACATCCCATAGCATTCTGGACATCATCACTTTCCAATGCTTAAATTGAAAAAGAACTATTAGCAGTGGTGTAAAGCTGTTATAAATTTACCTATGTTTTGTATGGTCATCCATTTTTGTGAAAACTTATCATAAACCCTTACATGGATAACTAAGAAAACCTATTGATTCGCTATCACCCAGGTTACAAAGACTTGTTATTAGATTGCTGAAATATAAAGTACCGCTAGAATTAGTTCCAAGTAAAGAGCTTTATATTCCAGAATTATTATCTAGATAACTATTAGAAAGTGTAACTGAATACTTGAATGAAGTCTCAGTTCATTCGGTTATTCTTATGACCAAAGAGAAATAAACTATTGTAAATAATAATATTGAAAAAGATGAAGAAATCAAATTATTGAAATTTTATATGAAAAATTATTGGCCTAATCAATTATATTCAGTAAAAAGTATAGTGTAACAGTATTATCAATATAAATTGATTATGTGTTTACAGTGAATCAACTAATCACTCCCAAAAATACGAGTTTACAAATGTTGAACAAAATTCACCAAACTCATGAAGGTGTTGCGGCTTATCAAAGAAAAGCCCAAGTAACGATATTTTGGCCTGGCATAAATGAACGTATTCGAGAACTCATATCAAAATAGTGTTTTTAAATGAAACTCAAGGTCTCTAGTTAATTCCACAATATAATACAAGTTATTGAAAATTCTAAAAAATTGACAATTGTTTCGATAAATCAATATCATCGAAACAATTGTCAATTTTTTAGAATTTTCAATAACTTTTATTATATTGTGGAATTAACTAGAGACCTTGAGTTTCATCTAAAAACACTAATATGAGCATATTCCACGAAGTAAGGGTCGAGACAGTCAATTTCATCATATCAAAATATCTAATCTGATTAAAAATATTAGATCCAATCAGAACCAGCCCTTGAGGAAGCACATGGTTCCCGAATTACCATTGGAAAAGATTGGTATTGATTTCACGCAGATACAGAATAACAACTTCCTTGTGATTTGTGACTATCGTTAAATGGTAGAAGTATTGAGAGTGATTTACCTCAACATAGAAATAATTTTAAACCTTCATTTGATATCAGTAAAACAGTGAAAATCCTTCAAAAATAGCAAGATGATGTGGAAATAAAGTATAACATAAATCAAAAATCATTCAACAAGAACTTAGAAAGTGGATTCGAGGTACAGTTATTAACAATCACGAATGTCCCAATAGCTGTGTCTTTCGAACTCAAGAAGGAAGATTATAAAGAAGGAACATAAAGCATTTGGAACCAATTAAATATTTGCCATCTACTATACATCATGTTCCAGATACCATGCGATGTGATAAAGAAATCGTTTACTGTTTCAATTCGACATGTACATCCCTCCGAACCTGTGGAGCCTATCTATAATGAACCTACACCCAGTGCTTTTGAATTATCCCTTAGTCAATATACATTTAGAGAATCTCCTCCAAAGTCGTCAATAATGTTTGTTCCTGAGTCATCCCATTAGTAACTCGTTTCCAAACAGGCCTTTCTCTGTCAGCGATGGGTTAGATGAACTGAAAGAACCTTCGAAAGGTAGGGTGGTGAAACCAACAGGAAAGTTTAAAGACTTTGTGATGCATTGAAGAATATAATTATTCGTATATTTTAGAGGACATGCTATATATGGATTTGAACATTATGATTAATGTGTTTCCTGAGTGGTCATGTCAATTAATGTCAGATTTTGTAGTTATTGTCATTAAAGACTTCAGATATATAAAATATATATTTTTAACAATATTAATAGAATATCAACACATAATAAAAGTGTGACCCCATTCATTTCAGGACTGAATCAATAATTTTATTTAAAACTTGTAGAGTCAGGAGGTCCTACATAATTAGTAAAAATAAGATAATTAGAGGTTAAAAGCAAACTATTTTGTATAATAGAGGCGTTAGAAAAATACATACATTGTTATATTCTAATTTATTTGTGTTATTATCTTTATTTATTCTAATTACTAGTTTTTAAGACTTCAATTATATAATATAATATTGTCAGTCCAATGCCAAACTCACGAATGTGCATATTTATTGTATTGAGAAAAGCGCATTTTAAACTTTGAAGATTTCGCTTGAAATAGAACTTTAACTTTATGGTCTAATAAAAATTGATAACTTCACTTTAGCATATCATGTTTCGTTAAAACAAATAAAAACATATTGTTAAGAAAATTAACTATATTTTCTTTTGATAACAACTCAATATTCTCCAAAAACAATTTAAATATAACATTAACGTTAAATCTGCATAAATAAAATAAATTAATGTTAAATCTTCGACAGTATCGAAGTGAACAAAATAAAAAAAAACATGAAATTAGCCCACGAAAAAAAAATCGTCCAGCATCGAACTCTTTATCATTGCCTGGTCAGGCTAGGGACACTGCAGACCGTGCCAAATATAGAGCCCGTCGAGTAACTAAAATCGGTAGATAATTCCAAAAAATTAACGAAAACTGTAACGTCGTTAGTAATCAAAATTTATTGATTTTTATAACTGCGTATGCGCGATATCATATTGCTCGCCCCCATCCTCACATGTTATATGTTATACTGTTATCATTTCTTAGTTCAAGCCATGGTTCAAGTGTAGAGGTTATTTTAAGGTTACGGTATTCTGGCGTATTTTTTAATTACTGTAGTGTAATATTTATCTGTTGTTTCGTTGCTTTATTGTTATTAATTGAAAAGGCAATGTCAAAGTGTATCCTATAAAATATTTTAATTACTTTTGTTCATTCACAGTAATTATATTCATATGTGTTCTTTCACAGAAAGTTGCCAAAAATAGTATTTAACAACTTACTGCTAACACTTTTTTTGATTAGGTAAGTAGCAATTATACTCCTGCAGTTTGTCCAGCTTTGTGTGTTTATACGAGTGTAATAATAAATTAATATAAACTTATCATACATAATTTTCTACTTTTATCTTGATTAAACATCATTTGAAAATCTAATGATACTCCAATCTAGATTGTATGTTACTCAAAATATTTTTTAATTATTACATGGTTTTCACACTATAATTTATTTGTTGTCATTATATTTGTTAAGAAAAGTACTTTGTGAAAGAAATTATTTGTTGTGTATTTTTATACCAAAATAAATAAGTTGTTTATATGACTATTGTTTTATTTTTTCCAATTTAATTAACCATTTATGGTCCATCATTTGATATTTCATTTAATTTAACTCAACATCTAATCATTATTTAGTTAATGGAGTTAAATTGAATGAAATGTCAAATGATGGACTATGAATGGCTATTTGGAAATAAAATAATTAAAATACAGTATATTTGAATATACCGCCAATCCGCCAAATCCTAAAATTACAGAAATCTTTCCAACATCACTCAGTTGTTTACTCGACGGGCTCTTTAGATGGCGCCACAATCAGTGTCTCATCTATCTGTGGGTTATCTGTGTGCCTGGTTCCGGTAAATTGTCCCTCACCATGTGATGTGATTTTAACCATTTATAAAAATCATGGTACGCTTTTAGTATTGTTAAATCCCTATACATTTTCTCTAGGTCTCTCCATTTTGCCGCGCTGATAGGTAAGTTATTCTGATAGGTCTTTTTCAAATCCGCTTGTTCTGAACTGTCTCTGGTTTTTTGCAGTCTACTTCAATAAAAACATCGGTATAGTCTGTTTTGTAAAGAGCTTTTACGCATCAATTTTTTTAATGTACCGATGGCAGAAAAGCTTTCTCCAGGGAATGCCATTGAAATTGAATGAATTTTCATATGAAAATCATTTAAAATCGAAAAAGTCATCAAATACCAAGAACATCACAGGAAAAGTGTATGGTGCAATACGTGCATCTATTATAAGTTGCGCTCATCCCTCGAGAGTATAAACGGGTACATATTTTCCTTTTTTTTTCTATTTTAGAGTGAATGGAGGCGCACTCCATTTCAGTGTGCCCTGTTTCGAAAAAGCGATGACCAATTATTTTTAATAATGAATGGTTCGCAAGAAGTTGGATGCACATGGTTGCAAATATTGAATTTTTTTCCCTTTGTTTCGTCCCTTAGATAGCACATAATATTTTGATTTCCCAAATTGTAAATGGTAAAATTGTACACATCTAGTTTTCTGAAATAAAATATTTGTCCCGCAGATCCTTAGGGCTTTGTTAAGACTGGTTGCAAATCGAAATTTAAAACAAGAACTTCAGGATTTACTTTTGCTAGTTACTTATCCTCATAGAGGGCTTGTCTAACTTCATTTTTCATTTCGAGATGTTTTTGATACGCTTCTTTTTTCTCTCCTTCAGACATGTTTTTGTATATCAAACATTTCCGACACTGGTCTTATTTTGGCTTAAAGAAACCTAAGTTATATTCAGCGAATATCTTACGATATTTTTCAAATGTAACAATTTTGACATTTTGAGATCTGCATAACTCTTTATACATCCTGTACATTATCGATATATTAAGGGATGAGTCAAGGTACTTTTTTTACTGGACTTACGACAATAATGCGATTCTACCGCTAGAAATGATAAACTCTGGGTTCGTATAAATTCTTCAACCTCCAGGGGTAATTTGTGTGGTGGTTGGGGTTTCCCGCGTATATATTTTTCCAAAACTCCATTGAATGAGCGTTTGTTCATGGCACTTCGCATAAAGGCGTCTGTCACATTCAGCGTTGCCATAAAAAATTCTCTACATACTGTAAATTCAATTCCATCAACCGTAAGACTATAAACGCAAGTGTAGTTTTTTCTGCAATTTTCAATGCTTTTTGTCGTGCGTTTTTTTGGTTTTCGTTCCATGTGATTATGTACAAATTGACGCTGATCTTCAGTACAGCTAAAATTGCGGAAATAATTATAAATTATAAATCGGTTGGGCTCAGTAACTGAAGTTGCGCATTTATGTTTTGGCTTATTGAGACAAGGTACTGGCAAAAGAGGCATTGAAGTTTTCCCAATTCCCCTATGGCCTATGTAAGACTCACCTTTAAGCCTTTTAACTTTCCTAACATTTTTCTTTCATACCTTCTCTTTTTTGATTCTTTGGGAAATTCGTCTATCTCCTAATTACTAGAAGTTACTGTGCTTCATTTTCTGTATTTGATGGTTCATAGAAATCTGAAGATGAATCAGGAACAAAGAAATCTTCTAATTAGTGTTTTAAATGAAACTCACTGTTTCTAGCTAATTTCACAATATAATGAAAATTATTGAAAATTCTAAAAAATTGACAATTGTTTCGATAAATCGATATCATCGTCAAAATGACAAAAGTTACATTTCATTTGACGCCTACCTCATGTTTGGTAGTTATTTTTGGCTAGACCAAGAAGTGACCTAACTTGTGATTGACCTAATATATGTTAATAGAAAAAAAAAGATGTGATATTACAAATATTGAAGCTTACATATTATTAGCCCTATGGTGATATCCTGGATATCATTTTTCCAATTAAGATGAGGATAACTGTGCATTAATATAGAAAAAACCAGGAAAACTATATTTGCTGATCTTTACAATTATCACTTAAAAAGACAGTTTAACAGTGGAGAACTCCCTAGATTTATCTGTTCATTGACGACTTCATATTGTGGGTTTCTTGAGTGTCTCCTAATTTTCAGCTCTTCAAGAAAATCCAGTTCTTGTTTCTTTTCACAAATATGCAGCACTTCTAGTTCTGTGTTAGGTGTCAATGAATGATTGGTGTCAAGTAGCTGTTTTGCGTAGTGGGATTTATCTGGTTGTTTTAATCTGTATGCTCGTGAGTGTTCACTGTATCGGTTTTCAAAATTCCTAAGGGTCTGACCCAAATAGACAGCATTACATTCTGGACATTTGAGTTTATATATACCTGACTTCTTTAATTTTGGTATTTTTGTTTTCACATTTAACAATTTTGTACTAACGTTACTTTCTGTTTTAAAAGAAATTGTTGTATTCGTTGCTGAAGATATTATCTTTGAAATGTTATTAGAAATATTTCCTGCATATGTGATGGTTTTATAAGTTTTAATTTCATCATTTTGTTTAGAAAATATTAGTTATAATCCCACTCTTTCCTCTTTTTTATTAATTAGCTTATTTATCATATGTAATGGATAACCGTTGGATGCTGCTATTTGTCTAATTGTATTAATCTCTCTATAAAAATTACATTTGTTCATAGGAACTGAAAAAGCTCTGTGTGTCATTGAATTATATGCCGCTAGTTTATGTGACATGGGATGATTGGAACTATACGGAATTGTCACATCAGTATGTGTTGGTTCTCGGTAAATTGAATAATCAAGTACATTATTAACTCTTTGAATTTTCAAATCAAGAAAATTGATTGAGCTATTTTCTTCAATTTCTATTGTAAATTTAATTTTTGGGTGTAAATTATTAATGTGGTTGCAAAATACATCTAATTGTCCACTACCCATAAAACAAGCTAATATGTCATCTACATATCTATACCAAGACAAAACATTTTTCGAAATATTACTTTCAAAGATCTTTCTTTCTAAAATGTCCATAAAAATGTTTGCCACTATAGGTGATATAGGGCTTCTCATTGGTAAACCTTCATTTTGAATATTTATCTTATTGTCAAAAGTGAAATTATTCTGATTGATACATACATCAAATTAATCCAGGACTAATATCAGATATACTCAAATCAAAAATTCAAAAAGTTAATATTGTACTTGATTATTCAATATACCGAAAACCAACACACACTGATATGACAATTCCATATAGTTCCAATTACCCCATGTCACATAAACTAGCGGCATATAATTCAATGATACATAGAGCTTTTTCAGTTCCTATGAACAAATGTAATTTTGATAGACAGATTAATACAATTAGACAAATAGCAACATCCAACGGTTATCTATTACATATGATGAATAATTAATTAATACAAAAGAGGAAAAAGAAGCATTACAACTAATATTTCCTAAACAAACTGATGACTTAAAAACTTATAAAACCCTCACACATGCAGGAAATATTTCTAATAATATTCCAAAGATAATATCTTTAGCAACGAATACAACAATTTCTTTTAAAACAGAAAGTAACGTTAGTACAAAATTGTTAAATGTATCAACAAAAATACCAAAATTAAAGAAATCAGGTATATATAAACTCAAATGTCCAGAATGTAATGCTGCCTATTTGGGTCAGACCCTTAGAAATTTTGAAATCCGATACAGTGAACACTAACGAGCTTACAGATTAAAACAACCAGATAAATCCCACTACCCAAAACATCTACTTGACACCAATCATTCATTGACACCTAACACAGAACTAGAAGTGCTGCATATTTGTGAAAAGAAACAAGAACTGGATTTCGTTGAAGAATTGGAAATTAGAAGACATTTAAGAAGCCCACAATATGAAGTTATCAATGAACAGATAAATCTAGGGAGTTCTCCACTAATAAACTATCTTCTTAAGTGATAATTGTAAAGATCAGCAGATATAGTTTTCCTGGTTTTCTATATCATTGCACAGTTATACTGATCTTAATTGGAAAAATGATATCCAGGATATCACCATAGGGCTAATAATATCTAAGCTTCAATATTTGTGATATCACATCTTCTTCTTTTTTCTATTAACATATATTAAGTCAATCACAAGTTCACTTCTTGCTCTAACCAAAAATAACTACTAAACATCAGGTAGGCATCAAATGAAATGTAACTTCTGTCATTCTGACGATGATATTGATTTATCGAAACAATTGTCAATTTTTTAAAATTTTCAATAATTTTCATTATATTGTGGAATTAGCTAAAACAATAATATGAGTAGATTCCACGAAGTAGTGGTCGAGACAGTTAATTTCATTAAAAAATCTTCTAATGTTTGTGGCGAAGCTTGAAACCTGAAAAAAAATCATTAGAAAATAATTTTGTCTTCATTTTTCATGCGAAAGTGCATAGTTTAGTCAAAGTTAATATGTGAGGCTTACAGAAAAATAAAATAAGCCTATTTTTTTGCAGACAACCTGTGGAAAATCTTGTATAGGAGTGATGGGATTGTAATTTTTTTCCTACCTTGCACTGCACTGCCCTGTTGCTATAAATCTGGATTTTTGATTGTGTTTTTTAGAGGGAGTTCGTTAAGTATATCATCAACAGAAGAAGATAACACTGAAAAACATAACCTAAGAGTTTGTTTCAACAAGTAAAGGTTTTGGTCTACAATTCATAATGGAAAATGGGCCAACGCGTTTTGCATACGGCAAAAAAAACTCAGTATTCAGTGGAGCAAATAAAATTTAATCCTAGTTTTGCAATCAAAAAATTATCGTTTTGTATGAAAAAAATTGCGGATAAGGATTTCTATTATTTCCATTCGAGTTTACAATTATTTTCTTACCTTGAGCTTGTAGTTTTCGACAATTTTTCATTATTCTTGCTATTCGGAATCTCCTCATCTCAAGATCACTGAAATCACGAATACCTTGAAGCATTGTTTACAGTTCCAATACAACGAATGTGGCACATTCGTTTAACTGGATGTTAAATAGTAAAATAAATTGCAATGGCAAAAGCACGAACGTGGTACATTCGTGTTTTCGGTATGACAGCCAATCTCTAACTGACACTCTCGTGAAATGTGTCCCGGCTAGGAGGGAGAAAGGGAATTAGTAGACACTTTCACGTTTTTGGCATCGAATACTATGAATTATATTGAACCATGTACTACACATACGCAAAAATATGCAAATTGGTACATTCGCGTTTTTGGCATTGGACCGAGGTTAAAAAAATTAAATTCACCTATTTAGTCAGTACAACTCTGACTTGAACGAAAGAGACGATTCCCTCTCAGCTCGATCTTCGGTGATTGTCGGTAAATTAAAAATTGATTGCCAATGTTTCCAATAAAATATATGTTTGATTACAATAACATATCTAATGTGATGTCAGAGATAGTCAAAAAAAAATATTTGTTTCTCACCAAGCTAAACGAAGGTATAATATTGTAATGTTTTTCTTATTTATTTAAACAATAAATGGGTGGGATAAATTTCAAACACTCGGTATGGCGACTTACTAATTTATTTAAACACTAACTCACTAACTACTAACACTTAATTTATATATACAGTATATTCACTTGGACTAATTTATATAAACAGTTCACTAATTTATATTCACTTATTTATTTGTTTAACTCACGATGTCAAATTATCAACTAACTAAGTCTTCCTGATCAGTCCCCTTATATACTAGTGCCTTTTGTACTAGAGAATTCCGGGCTGCGGCTTATACACACAAATAATTTTTCTGGCCTTTTCTAGATAACTCTGGTCACAAAAACCAGTTCTAGATAAGATAGTCTCAATCGTAAACAGTTTTTTATAACTGCTTATCCACCTTAATTTTAACTATTATACCTGGCTTAGACAGGGTCGGTTTTAGGGACTATACCAGTGTGCTGTTTCGTAACAATATTGTTTACTTCAAGATGTCGAATGTTGAACATTTCCACAAAATAATTAATAACCAAAAACGAAAACTTCTAAGATACATACATAAGTAAACTAGTTAAATATTACAATCGCCATCGTTTCCAAAAATTTTGCATTTATCTCTCTATTAATTGAAATATATTTTGTATCTTTAGCTGGAACACTGACGTTAAAAAAATTAGCAGCTATTATTTTTAGATAGACAAGATGTCCGAGTCCCATTAGAATTAATAACGTAAAAAATTCACCAAAAATAATGATTTGGTATCTGAAAACTCAGTAGACTTAACTTGATGTTTCCACACAAATTACCCACGTGTAGCTAGAAAATTCCATGAAACGTCAACATTGTAAAGTCAACCGATTAAATAAAAATGTCATTTTCTCCACCACTGCCCGAGGTCTAAGAATGCTCTATAATAGGGCTGCGAAGCAAGAACAATCTAGTGGCCTGTGCACTTCGGAAACCTATTTTGCATAATGTTACTCTTGGGTGGCAGGCTCTCGTTACGCGAGTATAGCAGGCGGCTCTCTGCCCTTTTTTGTGTGTCTCTCGTTTTTGTATTCCGTCAGCCATCCATTGCTTTCTCGTTTCCTCTTTTCCGGATTTTTACGTTTCTTTATATCCTTAAACTACACGGGATATCCAGACCGAATTAATGTCTATAGAAGTGTAACGGATTTAAAGACGAACACGGGCCTCGATGTTACTTTAATTCCGGTTCTGATGGCCCGGGACGATATAAAATCCATCATTGCGAGAAGATTAAAAGTAATTTGAATATAATTTTTCATGCGTTTCAATTTTATCAAGTTTTTCTAGTAATTTTAGAAGTTAAAAAATTAAAAACAAAAGTTTTAGTAGAAATATTTGAAATTACTATTTCTTTTCCTCTAAATTTGTTTATACTCGATATTATTTTCACATTTGAAATTGAAATAGTGAAATATATTTTAATCTTTGAAAATATTATTGAAATTTTATCTATATCTGATTATTAACATGGCTGCCAGTAATATAATACTTTAGTGGACAAAGTAGGTTTTATAAAATAATTTACCAGCATTTGTGATAATTTTGAAATTCTTATAAAATATACTTCATTTTCAAAAGAACCTTACAAAACAGGACCGTATTTTAAAAATATAATGAATCAAGGAATTTATAAACAAATGTAACAGAATTATATAGGGTTGCCCAAAAAAAACCGGAATTTCCTTTTTTTTTTAAATTTTTTTTATTTATAGGTCGTTTTTATTCAAGATCAAGACACACTACTAATCAAATATTTCGCGTTTTGTTTAAAAAACAAAATGGCGGACACATCCAAACTTTATCAAACTTTAAAACTGACTGGAAATTTTTTGTTTCGCACTGTATATGTTTGCGAATCATTTTACGAAAGTTCAGACATTTGTGAATGTAACGAGAGGTCAAACATAGAAATCGGTCAAAAATTGTCTGATGTATGGCTCGAAATAAACAAGTATGTTATTACATAGTGAATTTTAATTTCTTTCGACATTCTCCAAAATCAAGTGGGCGAATGTCAAATATTGTTGCTTGTAGTTAATCAGAATTGTTGACACTTGTCAAATTTATCTTTTTTGTGATAAAACTTATTAGGCTCATCAAAATATGGTTCTTTCTAACGACGACAAAATTTTTATTAAAACTTTAATTTTGAGAGGATACAGGGTGCATGAAATATTAGAACAATTTCCTGAAGATCGTTACAGAAAAAGTACAATTTACGACTTCGTTAAAAAATTCAATTTAACGCAGTCTATTGCAAGGCGTGAAGGTAGTGGGTGCCCAAGGAGTATACGAACACAGGTGAGTAGGATACCGTACGTTTTATGTTTTATAAACCACATTAAATTAATTTAGGAAAATATTCTCCGAGTTTCGAATTTGGCAGTTAGTCCTGAAAGAGCACCTGGTACTAGTTCAAGTGCTCCGCAAATTGCGAGGAGGTGTAATATTTCCCGTAGTTCCGTAAACCGGATAATAAATATCGATCTAGGACTTAAATTTATTAAACGAGAATATTCTTCTAAACTTACTAATGAAGTAAAAGCCAGAAGATTGCTGAGGTGCAGAAATCTTTTAAATAAATTTAGGACTAGAAGAGAAATTGAAAAAATCTGGTTTACTGATGAGAAGATTTTTACAATAAATCCTCTGAAAAAAGCGCAAAATGACAGAATATGTATACCTCACCACCAACGTAAAAGGGAAGTGCCCTTAAATCGCCTGTTTAGGGAAAGAAACAAGTTTGGTAATTACGTAATGGTGTCTGCAGCGATCTCGAGGAATCAAAAAATTAATTTAATTTTTATTAATCAAGGCGTCAGGTTAAATTCTCAAACTTACTGCGATACCGTTTTAACACAAATGCTTCCCGAAATAGAGGATCGAGCCCCGGACTATATTTTTATGCAGGTATGCTTGTGTTTTATTTTTTTTGCTCTTTGAATGGTTGCGAATATGTTTTTAGGACGGCGCAAGGTGTCACACCAGTGCACATACCCTCAATTATTTAAGAGAATACGTAGCTGACTTTTTAGAGCCTCACGAATGGCCTCCAAATAGTCCAGATTTAAATCCGTGCGCTTACTTTCTGTGGGGCGATTTAGAGGCTAGAATTCATGAAAATGGTACAACATTTGAAAATGTCGAAGAACTTAAACAAAGAATTCTTCAATGTTGGGGCCAAATCAGACGAGAACATATTAGAAAAGCAATCGACAGCTGGCGAAGTCGTGTTCAACTAGTAGTTGAAGCTAATGGTGGCCATATTAATGTTTAATTCTCTCTTTAACTTTAGTTATTGTTTTGTGTTCTTCATAAAAAATTCGTTTTGTTTCAATTAACTTTTAGTAGATAATATCGAAAGAAATTAAAATTCACTATGTAATACATCAGACAATTTTTGACCGATTTCTATGGTTGACCTCTCGTTACATTCACAAATGTCTGAACTTTCGTAAAATAATTCGCAAACATATACAGTGCGAAACAAAAAATTTCCAGTCAGTTTTAAAGTTTGGTAAAGTTTGGATGTGTCCGCCATTTTGTTTATTAAACAAAACGCGAAATATTAGATTGGTAGTGTGTAGGTTAATAGTATTTGTATATGAGATAGAAAAGGATGATAGCTTGAAGAAAGGCATGTAGGGCTTGAATTAAGCCAATATTAAAATATGGTGAATAACATCCCCGACGTATGTCTCTTCTTAGCCTTAATCGCATCATTACATTCTCAAGAATCTGATGGAGAAAACAAGTAATAAATCATTTTGGATGCAATAAAGCTATAGTTTTAAATAACATTGATGAAAACCGCATTCAAATCAGTGAATGAAACCGTAATTTGGCCAAAAATGACAGCACTCCTGGACCTCCTTAACTCAATGCCAACCAATTTTATAGCGTGTATACGACGTAGCGCGCATCCTACGTGTCGTATGAAACGGTATTTAAATCTCGAGCCTTTTGTAACAACGAACAGAACTAAAACTCAATATAGGTGAGGGTAAATATATTAAAATCCTTAAAATTCGTACAAGTTTTTTTTTTTAATTACCACATGCCAACTAGTTTCGACTTAACAAGTCATCATCAGGGCGGGTAAGCAGTCAATCAAAAAATTTCCACAGGACGTATAACAACAGAACTAGACGAACTCTAGTTCGTCTAGTTCTGTTGTCTTGTATTGTTTTCGCTGTTTATTTTAAATTCATGTTGTTATACGTCCTGTGGAAATTTTTTGATTGACTGCTTACCCGCCCTGATGATGACTTGTTAAGTCGAAACTAGTTGGCATGTGGTAATTAAAAAACTTGTACGAATTTTAAGGATTTTAATATATTTACCCTCACCTATATTGAAGATGTTTTCGTACTCTAGTGGATTTGCTTCAGAAAAGAACTAAAACTGTTATCCTTTATAATACCAAGCTTTTTTACATACGTGCTATACCAAGCGGGGTTCATTTGCACCCCGATTTTTGTCTATCTTTGTAATTTTTACACTTTTTTTAAGTAAAATGAAAAAAAACGCAAATAAATTATTTTGTTTCTGTTTTTATTTCAATTTAGTTACTAAAAAATAAACAAACCTTAATCACAAACACTTTCCCCACTTTTTCTTCGGGCTATATAAATCTTTCAGCAATCCTTGTTTTTACCAGTACACAATCAAATTTTTTAGAATTGTTACCATTTTTTCTATATATTGTAAAATTATCAATCAAATAACAGTTTCATTTCAAAAATGTAATCCCCTATTTTAATATTTAAGTTTAATTGAGACAATCTGTATATAATTGAATTGTTTTTTGTTCCATACATCTTAGCAATCAATCAATTCTCACCAGTTCGAAATTAACTGCGAGAAATATGAAAACATTTAAAAAGTGATTGCTTTTTGTTGACGTATTTTTCATTCTTTCCACACTTTATTTTCTACTTAAAATTATACAAAGGAGTTCGATAACTCCTTCGGATCATTAAGAAGCCAGACGGGATTTTTTCCGGATTCAGTTTATTAAAATGTTTCAATAACAGTCTCGAACAAAAAAAAATAAGAGAACTTTATCGACAAGAGTTGCTATTGTGCCACAAACTTTACAAAAGAGTTTTTTTGATTTATGGTCTTACAAACTCGAGACATATCTTGAGATATAAATATCGTTAATCTAATATGAAAACTGCTCTGACGTTTAAATCGATACGATTTTTGAAATTAATTTAATAACATTCTCTTATTTAGAGTAAGTATCTAACTAGACTAAAGTCAATAGGGCTACTGCATCTCACAAATTTTAAACAATTACATCTTCAATTTTCAACATTTGTATTGGATCTTATTTCAAAGTTATTACTCTTCCGCCAACCTATCTAATATGCGAGAAAAGTATAGGTTTACCCACAAAAAAGTTGGAAATTTGAAAAATTTTTTTGAAATATTTTTACGTTATCCATCAACAACAACACGAAAAAACGGTTTTTAGAAAAAAAATCCTGTGTGTATGTCGTCGTCGTCGTCGTTGTCGTCGGCCACTTTTCCTTGCAAGTCTTGTTAGCACGATACAGCCTCCGGAGTGCAATAAGTCACCAATTTTATGATGGAATATTATTAAGGACATTTCACAGATGAACCCTATCGATTTTCAGCTCACCAGAGCCAGTACAACGGGTGCTATGGTACTTGAAGTACGACATTTTGTCGTTATTCGAGAAATTTCAGTTTGTTAGCACGATACAGCCTCCGGAGTTCAACAAGTCACCAATTTTATGATGGAATATTATTAAGGACATTTCACAGATGAACCCCATTGATTTTCAACTCACCAGAGCCAATACAACCGGTGCTACAGTACTTTAAGTACGATATTTTTGTCATTTTTGGAGAAGTTTCAGTTTGTTAGCACGGTACAGCCTCCGGAGTATATACAAGTGATGAATTTCATGATTGGATATTATTCAGAGCATCTTAAAGATGAACCCTATTGATATTGAGCTCACTAAAGCCAGTACAACGGGTGCTGTGGTACTTGAAGTACCAAATTTTTATCATTTTTGGAGAATTTTCAGTTTGTTAGCTTGATACAGCCTCCAGAGAGTATACGATTGATCAACTTTATGAATAAGAATTGTTCAAGGTGTCTCACAGATGTACCCTATTGATTTTCAGTTGACTAGACGAGTACAGCGGGTCCTATAAAACTAGATATACTAAATATTTGGTTATTTTTGGAGAAATTTCGGTTTCTTAGCACGATACATCCCCCGAAGTGTATACAAGTAACAATTTTATGATAGAATATTGTTTAGGGCCACAGATGCGGAAAAGTTAGTTTTAATCTTTGAAACCGTTTATTTTCTCTTTGTATACGTTCAGCTTCGATACATACAATAATATGAATTTACTTAATGAAATTGAATTTGAATCAAAGTCGGATTGACCATACTTTAAGGTTGATGAGCAAGGCGAATGGAATTGGTGAACGAATGATGCGCCATCAAAGCTTTAAAATTAGCCGCCATAACTTGAAATGTAGTTTGATATTGTTACTACTCCCGAACAAAAAACAATATTTACACCAGAACAATATCAACAATTAACTAAAAAATTTGTCGAGAATGAGAGGTTGGCGAATTTTATAAATGCGCAGGTATGCCAAAAGGAAAAAACGTAAAGATAGAAGATATTCATAGAATATGAAAATGAATGCTTGGCCATGTATTCTATGCCACCAAAGCATATCAAACTAAAAAATTCTGATTACTCTTCTGCAGACAATTGATAATATTTATTCAATATATAAAAATAGCAACAGGTTTAATCAATGCAATACTGGATAAGTTTTAAAGGACGGCAGGAACTTTGCTTCATAGAAATAATATGTGTATTTGATGTGTAGGTGAAGTTGTCATAAAAGCAAATCTATTGTTACAAAATAGCAACTGGTGTAGTCCCTGAATCCGACTCTGCCTAAGCCATGTACGAAAATTAGAATTTTGGCGAAACGCTGGGAATTCTTCGAACTGTTTACCATAATCTTCACGACTATTTTGTCTAGACATTTCCAGAGACGTACATTGTTTTTGAGACCAGTCTTATCTAGACAATTCCAGGGAGGCGATTGTTTTTTCTAGAAGGTTCGGGATTAAAAAGAGGACACATACCCAAGGAGTTTGGTTTATAATTTGATCTCGTGATATAAACAGTCAACAAATAAATACTAGTGAAGTATTTATATATATTTGTGTAAGTGAATGAGGAGTTCGGTCCTGGCTGGGTTACTGAAAAGCTGCGTTAAGAGTTAGTGTCATAAATAATTATAAATTTAGAGGAAATACTTTGAAAAAATTCAGTTAGTTTACATATAAGTAATTTAAAAAGTGCACAACTTGTAAATAAGTGGAAATAAACACTGCAAATAGAGGTAAGATCAGTTTTCTTACACATAATAAATGAATACTTCTAACCTAATAAACATATAAAACATTAACTATTAGAGTTATCAGCAAAACAATAAAAATCTGTCTTCATTAAATTTGTTATTAAAAAGAACAGAGACGAACTGACTAGATTGAAGGATATACATTTGCGAATAGAAATTATAAATATAAAAAGAATAAATTACTCCAGACTGATAATTGTCAGCTTCAGGTAGGGCTGGGATCTGAATGTAGTAGGATTCTGGTATTTATTAATCTGCAGGGAGACACAACGTCAGATACGACGGAGGATATGATGAAGGAAATAATCGAAAAACTAAACAAAATGGATAAAAAGATGGACAATTATCAAGAACAAATAAAGAAAATAACTAACGAAAATACGGAATTTAAGAACAAAGTCAACTAAATGGAACAAAAAATCGGAATTCAGGACAAGAGAATACAACAATTAGAAAAAGAAAGCAAAAGGAAGAACCTTGTAGTATATAGAATAGAAGAAATTGAGAACGAAACGTGCGAAATAAGAAACAACAAAATTAAACAAATTTTAGATAAAATGAAGGTTCAAATAAACATGGAAGCAGATAAAATACAAATAAGAAAAATCGGTAAGAAAGAGACATATAATAACAGAAATAGTCCACTATGGCTAGAGCTATCAAGAGAAGATAAAAAAATAGGAATAATAAGAGAAGCCAAAAACTTGAAAGGTACAAAAATATGGATATCAGAGGATCTACCCAAAGCAATCCAAGATAAACGGAAAGCACCCATACCCTATCTAAAATCGGCTAGAGAAAAAGGATGTAGAACAAGTATAATATATAATGAATTAAGAGTGGAGGAAATCGAGAAGAAGAAACAAAAACAAATGCAAACAAGAAAAAAGGAAGAACGGCTAGCCAGTGGTCACCCAGCATGGAAGACGATGAAGATATAACACCAACTCGGAAAATCATACAAACAGGGTACCCAAAAAACTAGAAGACATACACGAAGATGAATTAAATAAAAATAATAGTATTAAGAATAGTATTAAGTGTAGCAGTAAGAACAGAAGTAGTTTTAGCCATAGGGACAAAGAAGAAACGAATAGGAAATTTAAATACAAAAATAATTATGGTAGGGGACAAGATAGAAAAAATGATCAGACTAGTCAATGGGGAAAAATAATCGTAGACAATATATAAATAGTGCAGACCAAGAACATATAAATATAGGTATATGGAATATTAGTACATTAACAGGAAAGGAAATCGAAATAACGGAGGAAGTGGGAAACAACAAAGTACATAGTCTAGGAATAAGTGAAACAAAGAAAGAAGGATCAGGACAAATAAATTTAACAAGTAATCACAAATTATATTACTCGGGGTTAAAAGTAGAACAAAGAGCAAAAGAGGGAATAGGAATAATTTTAACAGAGGAAATAAACAAAAAGGTAATAAATATGAAGGATATAAATTCAAGAATACGAGTTCTATGTATACGACTAAAAGAAATATTGAATATAATACAAATATATGCACCGGTTGAAGGAACGGGAGAGGAAGAGATTTCAGAATTTTACATACAATTACAGGAAGTAGTGGATGATATAAGGGAGCAAAACGAAGACATAATCATTATGGGGGATTGGAACGCAAGAGTTGGTAAAGATTACAATCGAGGAATGGGTTGTATGGGAGTTTATGGTGAGAAAACAACGAACACAAATGGTCTTAAGATGATAGGTTTTTGTCAAAGTAACGATTTAATAATAGAAAATACGATGTGGAAACAAAAACTAGAGGGTAAATATACCTTTGTAGCGGAAGAAAGAAATGTAAAAAGTTTAATCGACTACATAGTTTATACACAAAACCTATCAAATATGGTGGAAAAAGTAGAGACAAAAAAAAGGCTGAGTTGAGTACAAACCATATATTAGTAGTAGCGGAATATGAAGAAAAAGTAATGAAGATAGAAGAAGGAGTAAGATTCAGTAGAATTGCAATGAGTAAACGGAAAAAAAATCCAAATATCAGGGAGAACCAGACAGGGAATTCAAAAAATTGATTAATGAAAACAACGAATGGACACTCGAGAAATCCTAATGGCACAGGAACAATTGGACAGGCTTATTTCAGTAACATGTTTGCATAAAACCCAAAATAAAAAATTAGATACAAAAGTAATAGAATGTTTTGAGATGTACAAAAAAGTTTGACCGTACAAATGTATTATAAAAATTCATCTAAATGACTGACTCAAAGTCTAACAAAGAGCGTGGTACATTTTGAAAACATGATTTAAAATTTCGTGTGCGAGAATAAAGAGAAGAGAATAATGAATAAAAATTGTAAAAGCATCTAATTCTTTATTCAATCTTAATTTCTCCAAAGTTTGAATATCCATATAAAAAAACTCACTTAGGTATTATTCTAATTAAGACAAGCCTTTCACCAATTTTGTAATGAATTTATGTTGACAATTTCGATGTTTCACCTTCTGTAGCTGACGTAGGTATTTATGGAATTAAATTCGTCGTCCCATTCGACGGTGTTATATATTTTGTTAATATACATAATGTTTAGATAGGCATGTGCTCGAGGAGATAACAAAATTACATAGTATCTATGATAAATGTAAATTATTACTGATACTAATAAGGTTTATTGGAAACGTCCTGACGTGGATGATAGTCGATTTTGTGCCTACGCATGTTGTGAAGAGATTTAACGAATGGGAAACGGAAAATAGTGCAGGAAATAAGAATAATATTTTATTTTGAAAATTCAGAATCGACAGGGATGAACTCTTTTATGTTTTTTTCTCGCTTGTTGTTTAATTGTCCAACAGAGTCTGTAGCAAGACATATCTAATTGTTTCAACCATTATGGGACAATACCAAGCAACCACTGATTCATTTTTGTCTTGAATAACTTACTATATTGTCCTTAAATCTGAATGGTATTCTACTCCAGATATTGCTTCTTATATCTAGTGTTAGATGCATCAGGTGACGTTTTTTTTTTCTTTGTGCAAATATAGCAAATATTGGTGTTCATTTCAGGACTTCTTACCCTAATTTTCTCGAAAAGTGTGTATTTAAAAAAAATCCTGGGACACGTCAACAAATATATCGAAGGGGACAGCTTTTTATCATAAAGGCAGCGCGCCCCCTTTCACCCCACGCCAGGGGGAGTTGCCAACTTCAAAATCTTAAATGGGAAGGGGTATCGAGTTATACCTCATTTTAAAGGTCCTTTTAATCTCTACACGTCTTTTTTTTTTTTAATTGATCGATTCGTTGTCGAAATATTTAGGAAAATCTGTTTGCTGCTTCGTACCATTAAAATAAAAACTGCAATTGTTTGTTTTGTGATTCCTAACCAATAGTGTTAATTTACGGCGCCGAAAACCAATGTGCTCGACGAACTGCTGCAATATTTAACGAAAGGCACCCAGATAAGAACACCTCTCATAGGTATGTCCTAAATCTAATCGCCAAATTTACTCAAACAGGATCTATTGCAAATTTAAAACATGATCAGCCAAGAGTTTTGGATGAAGCCACTCAAATTGAAGTGATAGGTTATTTTGGTATGAATCGTAATACTTCGTTACGTACCATTTCTGCTGCAACTAGAATTTCCTTAGGTTCTGTCCACAAAATTACAAAAATTAATAAATTCCATCCCTATAAAATGAAAGTATGTCAAGAGTTAAGTGAAGACGATTTTGACAGAAGAATTGAGTTTTGTGAACAAATGACTACAATTATTAATAACAATAACGAATTTTTGAAAAATATCTGCTTTACTGATGAGTGTACTTTTTATTTAAATGGTTTTGTCAACAAACATAATTGCAGATATTGGAGCAATGAAAATGACCATGTATTTGTCGAAGGGCATACCCAGCTTCCCCAAAAAAATAATGTATGGGCCGGTATACTATGAAATCAAGTAATTGGTCCATTGTTTATAAATGAAAATCTAAATTGTGAAATGTACTTGAATATGCTAGAAAATACGATCAATCCGTTAATTACCGAAGCAATTGAAAATCAACTGGATAGAGATGGCAACAACTTTCTTGACGAAAATGAGTAATATTTTCAGCAAGATGGAGCTCCCCCCCATTATGTGCTTCCGGTCCGTCAATGGTTAAACAATGTATTTCCCGGTAAATGGATAGGGCGAAGAGGAACTATAGAGTGGCCAGCTAGGTCCCCAGATCTAGCACCATGTGATATTTTTCTATGGGGACATTTAAAATCAGTTGTTTACACAATTCCGCCACAAAATATAAGAGACCTTCGACAAAGGATTACTGCAGAATGTCGAGCAATTCGAACAGAAGTGTTTTAAAAATGTGCGTCACGAATTTGAACAGCGGTTATACCATTGTTTGGCCGACAATGGGCAACATTTTGAGCAATTATTAAATTGAAAATCTGTGTACAATATTGTAATTTAGTTTTGATAAAAGGAATGAGAATAAACAGTTGCAGTTTTTATTTTAATGATACGAAGCAGCAAATAGATATTCCTGAATATCTCGACAACGAATCGATCGATTTGAAAAAAACAAAAGCCGACGTGTAGAGATTAAAAAGACCTTTAAAATGAGGTATAACTCGATACCCCTTCCTATTTAAGATTTTGAAGTTGGCAACTCCCCCTGGCGGGGGGTGAAAGGTGGCGCGTTGCCTTTATGATAAAAAGTTGTCCCCTTCGATATATTTGTCGACGTGTCCCAGGATTTTTTAAAATACACACATTTCGAGAAAATTAGGGTGGGAAGTCCTGAAATGAACACCCTGTTACATATAAGGATCTGGCATACAACTGGAACATCTTAAATATATTAATTTCAGCGTAAAGGTGAAATGCGTTCGAGGTGTTTTATTATGGACGTTTGCATTTCATGAAGATTTTCTACTAATACAATACCCCCGGATCCCCAAGCAGTTAATTCGTAGTATAGACGAGACTCTACTAAACCATATTATAGTATCCTTAAGTGGTTAATATGTGACAGGTCGGGTAGATATTTGAATTTGAACACCAGATGTTTTAATTTTTTAATAATGTAATGTTTTTCTTATTTATTTAAACAGTTTTACTACGGGTGGGATAAATTTATACACACGCGTTATGCCTACTAATTTAATTTATTTATTCACTACACTATTCAGTAGATATGTTACGGTTAATACGAGAAAATAGTTAATTCGCGAATTAACCGGCTAAAACGCAAATTAACCGCATGTCAAGGATAAAACCTGAATATGCCATAGTTCCGCTCTTGTTTCGCATATTATCCAGCGCAAACAGGTTAAAACACGAATTACCCAAAAGGAACCGCATAGAACGCTTATTGTCTCAATTTTTTGTCGTTTGTCAACATGGCTGGTAATACTGAAAGTGTAAACAATTTTAAAACGCGCTTCAATGAAGAGTTTATCAAAGTTGCAGTTATCAAATGTGCAAATACCGGATATTTGAATAGTGACGAATATAAAAATACAATTGAATGTGTCAAACAGGCAAAAAATACCGCCTCCAAAACTTCCCAACAATATCGCCGCATAAAACGTTATAATGTGTGTTCCATAGGCGGCGTTGAAAAATTAATTACCCCTATAAAACCAAATGAACAAGACTTGCAATATTATGTAGTCAATGAGGATTTTTTTGATATTATCCACGCAACTCATTTGGATATTGGACATGGTGGTCGCAATAGAATGAATCAGGAGCTGAAGAAAAAATATAAAAATATTACCCAGGAGAGTATATCTATTCACCTTAGTTCACGCACCTCATGCTTAATGAAACAAAAATCTATGAAAAAGGAATTAGTTTTGAAACCCATTATTCATTCCAAAATGAACAGCCGATATCAAGTAGATCTCATTGACATGCAATCGAATCCTGATGGGCAGTATAAATGCATACTAGTCTATCAGGATCATTTAACAAAGTTCGTACAATTGAGACCCCTAAAATCCAAAACAGCTGATGAAGTGGCCACAACAATACTCAATATATTTTGTATATTCGCTGCACCAATGATTCTTCATTCTGACAATGGACGTGAATTTTGTAACCGTATACTGGAGCAATTAAAAAATATGTGGCCTGGACTTAAACTAGTTACCGAAAACCTCGCCATGGCCAATCACAGTGAAGTGGAGGAAGATGCAACCAAGACGTAGAAAAAATTCTAGCGACATGGCTGAAAGATAATAACACAAATAACTGGTCGGATGGTTTTAAATTTGTTCAAGTGATGAAAAATCGTGCATACCATGACGGTATAAAGCGTTCACCGTACAGAGCAATGTTTGGTATGGAATTAAAGATTGGCTTATTAAATTCCAAACTACCCAAAGAGCTTATTGAAGGAATTAATACCGAAGAAGAGCTCTTAGATATAGTGAAAAATACCAGCACGGAAAATACTCTGGATGAAAATGACGTAGATCTAAATGAAAACATATCTCATATGGAAGAAATAGGCATTGATAAGACAATTAATCAAACATTTAATAAAAATACAGATATACAAGTTAGCGGTCAAATAAAAGATAAAAATTATGAAATTGTAGAAGAGGAAAAGGAAGAGTCAGAATATTATGATATACCAAATGAGAATATACAGATTGAAATAATTGATGTACCAAATTCGGCAGAAACAGTTGAAAATCACCAAAATAGAGTCCTTCATGTAATCGAAGTCCACGAAAACAACATGCAAAATAATAACTGTATTGAAGATAATAATAAAGTGAGAGTCTTTGTCAAACTGGAGGTGAAAAGTGTGATATTTGTGTGAAGCAGTTCAGTATTTTGGAAAATAAAGCACAAGATAAAAAGAAAAATTTCCATCTTGTTGCGTAGGGGTTGCGTAGGGGATACTGTCAGAGTCCCTATTCCAGATTTAGATAGAAGACGTTGTGACTTCAATAATGCATTACTGACGATTGTACACGCTGATAATGACAAAGGGTATTATGCATTAGGTAACGAAAACGATACTATTCGTGAAAAATACTCTAGAAATGAATTTGCTGTTGGCAAACGAAAGTTAATTCCATTAGAGTGTGTGTCAAGTGAAAAAAAATCATTAAGAGAAATTGCCAAAAACCAGTCAATTTCCGGAGGACAGAGATTTCAAAAATGTAACTGTAAAAGCGAATGTTTCACCAAAAAATGTAGATGTAAGTCGAAAAATCTGTTATGTAGTTCTAAGTGCCATTCAAGCCTATCCTATTCCAATAAGTAATATGTAGTAAAAGTAGGTATGTTTTGATCCATTAAACTTTAACCTATTAGCCTTTTGTTTTTTTATAGAGAATATAACTATTTCTTTTTTATTATTATAATTTTAGAGAACATATTTTATTATTCTGTATTACTTATGTAATAAAAATAACAGCTCAGTACCTGTACGCACGTCTATGAATGAAAGAATGCGACATTAATAATTGCTTACTGAACTTATTACCCGGCTAATTCGCGAAAGAGCAAGTGTTATCGGATATAACCGATCATATTGTCTAAATCGCGATTCAATCGAATAATTTGCGAATATTTTTCAATTATTGTTATTTCTTCCGTAATAACCGGCTATATTGGATAATTCGCGTTTTAGCCGGTTAATTCGCGAATTAACTATTTTCTTGTATTAACCGTAACATATATACTATGTTAGTCCTGGCCCATTCCTAGCGCACTGGTCCAATTTTCGCCACAAATTCCAGGTACAAGGAAGCCTCATTCCACGTCCAAACAGGATTTTCACCCGTGGACTCATTGACGGCAGATCGATAACCCAATGCGAATAGGGAAAGATATTGGTCCCAATCTCTCTGATGGCTGGAAACTACTTTGGACAGTTATTTTCCAATAGTCCTGTTCATTTTCTCGACCATTCCATCTGACCGTGGATATAATGCTGTTGTCCTGGTTTTCTTTATTCCCAGCTTGTCTCAAATTTCTTCCATGGTCACTGTGGACTTCCAAGAGCACTCCATATCGGCTGATAAATTCCTTCACCAATACATCCGCGACAGTTGTGGACTTTTGATTCGGGATTGCCTCAAATTTCCACCCACTTTGTGAAATAACTAGGATGTATTCACCACCATTTCCTGTCATCGGAAATGGTCCAGCGAAATCTAAAGCAATCCTTTCGAAAGGGCATCCAACATTATACTGATTCATAGGTGCCTTTCTCTTGCGATGTGGTCCATTACTCGTAGCACAAGTCGTACATTTCTTACACCAGTTCTGCACATCGTCGGAGCTGCCATCATCATCATCATCATCAAACAGCCTGTCTCGTCCACTGCTGAACATAGGCCTCCGTTAGCGATCTCCATTTATTTCGATCCTGGGCATCCTGGATCCAATTTGGTGTTACTCTTTTTATGTCATCCGTCCACCGGGTCGGCGGACGACCTCTGTTCCTGAACGCATCTTGCCTAGGTATCCACTCTATGATCTTTTTGGTCCATCTTTCGTTGGTCATTCTTGCGACATGTCCAGCCCAGTTCCCCTTTAGATATGTTATTCGCTGGATTGCATCGGTAACCCCTGTTCTCTGACGTATCCGATCATTCGGAATCCTGTCTCTCAGCGTGACTCCTAACATGGAGCGTTCCATGGTTCGCTAGGCCACTCTTACTTTATTTACCGATTTTCGTGTTAGAGTTAAGGTCTCCAAACCATAAGTCAGAAACAGCAGAACACACTGATCAAACACCTTCCGCTTAAGGCATATGGGGGTTTCGGACTTAAAAATGTGCTTCAGCTTCCCATAGGCGGCCCACGTTAGTCCTATCCTTTTTTTGATTTCGCAGGTTTGATTGCCCCTGCCAATCGTAATATCATGGCCCAGATATCTGTAGGATGTAACTTGGAAAATTTCTTTTCCTTCTACTAAGTAGTTTCGGCTTGGGACTAGATTTGTCATGAAATTTGTTTTCGATGGATTGATTTTAAGCCCAACTTTATGTGAAGCAGATGTTAGTCTCATAAGCAGTTTCTCTGCCTTATCCAAGCTATCTGAAATCAGTACAATATCGTCAGCGAACCGAAGGTGACTGAAATTTTCACCGTTAATATTTATACCCATATTCTCCAACTCGACACTCTTGAACATATACTCCAAAAAAGTGGTAAATAGTTTAGGGGAGATTGTGTCGCCTTGTCGTACACCGCGCTGCACTCTGAATCTATCTGTCTCTTCATGGAGTCTTACGCTCGCTGTTGCATTTTCGTATATATGTTGCAGTATAGCAGAGTATCTGTGGTCTACTCGGCAGTCGGCAAGTGCTTTAAACAACTCGCTGTGCTTGATGGAATCAAACGCCTTTTCTTAGTCCACAAATATTAACACGAGTGGCTTGTTGTACTCAACGGACTTCTCGGAGCTGTGCATCTAATGAAACCTTTCACGAACTCGCTGAAGGGTTTTCTCCACTCCCAGATGGCCTCGCGATGGACTGTCGTGTAACTTCTTCTGTACCTCAGCTACTCTCGTTCTAGGTATAACTAGCTGTCTCCCCATCTCGAAACCACCATCGTTTTCAAGGACTCGTTTCAATAGCCCTTCTTCCAGGACAAGGAAGTCCCACTGAGCCCAATATGCCTTGAGGGTCGATAGAATTTTTGATACTTTTTGCCATGTAGGTCGCCGATTTTCTTCCTTCCATTGCCGAATCTTCTTTAGGTGAGGATCATTCTCCTAATCTTCTCTGACCTTGGTGGGTGACCATTCTTCGTTGACTACTGTAATTATTGAAACTGCAACTTCCTTAGATTTCGACGTGTTGCATTGAGAATAGTCTACAGGGCATGACCGTCTAGGCAGAGACTTGACATATCGGTGATTCATATCAGCTGGATGTTCACCTCTGTCTGATTTCCCCTGCGACTGGAGTTCTTGGGACGCTTAGACGGACTACGTGCGTGCGTTAGCTCGCCACACTTCCGGCATTTGATCTCCTTCGGCTTCTTGTCTGCCATTCCTTTCATCAAGTTGACGATCTGGTCAAGTCTGTCATCATCACCTTCTTCCTGCATGGTCCTACCTTTGTTGTACCGCGAATCCTTCGTGACTGCTTTGCATTTAAGAGGTTCTTGGTTTGCAGGTGTCGTCAGACGCTTAAACTTCATAAACTGACTTCTGCCGCTGGTCGGTCCTTTATATATTAGTGCCTTTTTTACTAGATAATTCTAGATTGCGGCTTACACGAAAACAATCGACTCACTGGAATTTTCTAGAGACTGGTTACAAAAACAATGTCTAGATGAGATAGTTACAAAAAATTGTAAACAGTTCTAAGAAATCCATGCGCATCCGCCAAAAATTTAACTTTCAAACATGGCTTAGACAGAGTCGGAATCAGACCCTACACTAGTGTGCTAATTCCTAACAATAACTTAGTTCATTTGTATGAGGTGACTGTCCATTCCAAGTTTGTGTTGATTTTATAATAATTTTATGTTCTTGGTTGGCATTTATAAATAAATTATTGCATTCTGGTAGATTATTAAGAAACGAAGTGAATGGAATGTGAACTGTTTTTAAGAAAACTATTATTAATGCTGTATAGTTGAAAACATTCATACTCTTTTGAAAATCTTTGTCAGCAGTAGGCCTTAGTGATTCCCAAGTTTTATTCTGATAAAATATCGCAGCGTCATCCGCGAAGCTAATTATTTCACTCTCAATTTCTTCTTCAGAAAGATCATTTAGTTATAAAGTGAATAACAAGAGTTCAATGGAAACCACAGTTTATGTCTAAAAGTATCATTAATATTTACAGTTTGTCTAGGTAGCTTTTCATTAGTATCACCTCCTAACCCAACATTTTTCAAAGCGTCCATTAATTTATTACCAATCGCCTATTCAAGATCAACGCAGGTACATAAAAAAGGGTTTTGCTCAATAACTTTAATAATTTCGCAATGGTTTCCAAGGTTGAAGTGTTTTCCCTAAAACCATATCGTTTGTTTGAAAGTATATCATGTTTATTAAGAAATGAAGTAATTTTATTTATTATATCACATTTGAAAAATTTCTTTCTGTACTCGAGATTAAGGAGTTGTTAATGTTTATTTTGTATATAAAATGAATAAAAAATCCAGGATATTATCGCGTTTTTTCAAAATCCCCAATTTAGTTACTCCAAATTCCAGATTATACAATGTGATATCGAAAACGAAAAGTTTTTCATGCGTTAGTATCAAAACTTGAACTTTCCGCATATCAATCAACTGCTGAAAGATAGGAAATGAACATGTACAGATTTTCGCTAGAGTGTATAAAGGGTTTTTGTTCCGTTCGCTTCAATGATTAACACGAATTTGTAAGAAACTTCGATTCGGTATTTGCATCGTGTTTTTTCACAAATATCTGACTAGTTTTGGTTGTGTGAAAAAAAAATTTCAAAACGAATCGGAAGGAACGTAATGAATCAACTATGGCCGTTTAAAATTCGCGAACGGAGAGAAAATACGGCTCCAATTTACGTCAAAAGGAAATGAAAGAATATTTTCCCGTCATCGGCAATGAAGTTATTTCATAAATGGAGACGTAATAAATTAGGGAGTTTTCAATAACGTGACATTTTCCGCAGAGTTGTTGATAGCTCATATCGTTTATATTAGGAAGGGTGCGTCAAACTGACAGTATATTATATAAACCACTAAAGGTTACTAGACCTAAAAAAAAATTCCAGTGTGGTGTGTCGAACATTTTTGAAATTATTTAACAATGTGAATGCACCTAATCAAAAATATTAATCAACATTTTTGCTCCAAACCTAAATTCCTGACAGTTTGTAATCTTAATTTTTCACATGAACTGCTCATATGCTTGTTGTGGCTACACATACACTTACAAAAGCTCAAACTATTCAGTTCTTTTGTGTTTTCGTACCTGAGGTTGGTTCGGATGCACCTCTTCATATTACCTGAAGACTTTTTAAATTTTATCTGGGATAGATTCGATATGGAGGTCTCTATATAAATATATATACCTGTAATATTCCTAAATATTCGGTTCTGGAATATGTCTAGGCATGTATAATTGCCTTCCTGGTATAACCCCATAGTTGCAGGCTATATGTCCACATCTGTTTTTAATAAATAATTTGCTGTGAATGGAAAACTGCGAGTGGTTACCTATCAACCAATACGCGTATTCTTATACTTTATATTTAACTGTTCAGTATCTTTTTTAACACGTTCCCTGTTATTTATTAAGAACAATACTGTTATTTATATCAATTAGAAGGTAATTTATTCTTTCGTTGGTAAAGTTAATATGGTCTGATTCATTTAATAGATTAGTGTTCTATGTTATCAAATGCATTTTCTAAATTGATAGTTGTTTCTTTTAGAATGTCCCCTCTTCTATAATTCCTGGGTGATCGGTAAATGTAACTAATATTATGTATTCTCACTCTGGAATGTCATATGTGTAGGTATAATACTGGTACCCTGGTGGGACCCCTGCGTTTATTGGGATAAGTATATTTAATAAGTGTAATATTAAAGAAAAAATAGATATACATAGTTTTGAGAATTTAGATTTATCTAATTAATTAAATAATATAAGAATGGCTAGAGCAACTTCTTGATAAAGCATTAACTGGGAGTTATTTAAATTGAAACTACAAAAAATTAAGCTCTACGACAACAAATTCATCACACGTTGTGAGGTCGGCGACGACTGCGTCTTCGAAATTGGTCATCCCCCAATTCATATGTAGGCGCGCAAACTAAAGACGTCCTCAACAATGTATTGGAAGCAGCTGGGGTCCTGGGGCAGGCCTTCTTGAAGACAGGCGATTTTCTGTGAGTTTTCGTCAGATTGTGCTCTCACTGACTTCAATCCTATGCATGGTTTGTAGCAGAAGTTAATTCTGAACAGCTGTTGTTATACGATTTCGTAAAGCATTCAGGACGATAAAACGGTCGTTAATGGCATTATTGTCTTCCATTTTATTCCGGAACCTACTCATCTGTTAAAATTTGCCGTTTATATATACCGATTACAGGTATCCCGGACTGTTGTTGAGGTATACCAAGAGGCTATCCTCAATTAAGACCACAATACGAGCAACATATTGTTACGAAACTCTGTCTAAACCAGGTATGTAAGTTAAAATTATGGTGGACGCGCAGGGAATGTTCATGATTGTGACTATCTTATCTAGAACTGGTTTTTGTGACCAGTCTTATCTAGAAAATGCCAGAAACCCAATTGTTTTGAGTAGAATTCTCTAGCAAAAAAAGGCATTAATATATATATATATATATATATATATATATATATATATATAAAGGACCGATCAGCGGATAAGTTAGTTGATAAAGTGATCTCGTGAAATGAATAAACCGAAATATCGATCAATAAAGTGTTTATATAAATTAATAATAATTAAGTTTGTGTACATTTAAATTAAATTTAAGTGACTAGTTGAGTATATATAAATTAAGTGTTAGTGATTAGTTAAGTGTTTGAATAAAATTAGTAAGTAGCCATACCGTGTGTTTAAAATTTATCCCACCCATTTACAGTATAAATAAATTAGAAAAACATTACAATATGTCAGGGATAATGGCTTTTTTTTATTTAAAACCGTTGATAAGCTCTTAATGTCAATATCAATCGATGTTATTCTCAAATCCATTCTTGCGTATGCCGCCTTGATTCTTTACACGTAGACATTTCTGCCTACTAACACTTTGTCCTAGACGTTTGCTTTGAAACAATGCATCTTCACTAAAAACAGAGATAATGTCCTGATTAAAAAAACTAAATAATCAAAAAAGATCAGGGTTCGATGTGATTACAGTTGGCTATAGGTCCGTCAAGCTGGCCCCCCCGGCTAGATTTTTTTTACCAAAATGCTAGCAGACATAAAGGGCACCTAGCACAACCTAGCACAACAGTTTTTATAGCTGGCGCACCAACAGCTCACAATAAAAATGCTTTTGAATTTGGGTGGTGCCAGGTTAACGCTAGGTTGGAATTTTTTCGCCAAAATTCTAACACAAATAAAAGAAACCTAGCACAACCTAGCACAAAATTTTTTATAGCTAGTACATCAACAATGCTTTTGAATTCAGGGGGTGGAGGGTGTCTGCAAAATAACGCTGTATTTGTCCTTAAACATCATTTTCCTATAAAAACTGGCCCCTAAACAGCATTATTGTTGTCAGTTGTTGCCGGATTGTGCGTGATATCTATATTTTCTCATCTAGCAGGGTATTTGATTAATTAATAATTAACTATTATTCAATTGATAATTATCTATTTATTTTCAATTAATGCTAAAAAACGAAAGATTACAAAAAACCTTCACTTTTAAAAATAATTATGTTGAAATCATATAAATTTTAATAAAACAAAATAATTAAATTGAACCATTTAGTCACGGAATCAGGAACAATCCGTGCACAAATAAGTTGCAAATTACGTCACACTATAAAAAAGGCAACGACAAACGTTTGCGTACAGACATGTTGGATAAATAATAAATGTCCAAAAAAGAGAAGCCGTTGGATATGTCCTTTGGACAAAATTGTGCAATCTGGGAAGTTCTCCACTAAGGGCGGGTTGTATCGCAATTGGTTAACTCACTGGTTATGAAACAAATGGTTAACTTTTAACCAGTTGTTGAGTTGCTGCGCAGATAGTTAGTTGCTGGTCACGTAACTGAAAGTTTTGTGGTGTTGGTAGAACTGTTACCTAACTTCATGTTGTACTTTGACGTTGTTTGTCGATCGTGATTGATGTTATATCGTGTTATTAGCATACTTTTTAAAATTTAACCTAAATATAAATTGAGTTGTGTAGTTTTTGTTGATAATTATTATTATTAAGTTAGTTTACATTAGATTTATTTATTAATAATTAGTATTTAGCATATTTTCAATCAGTTTAGAGTTTAGATATTTAGGATTATTTTATTGTAATGTCTCAAATTATGGGTAAGTATAATGCAATACTAGTTTTCATAAATCTTATTTGTAAATCTTTTCTAGATAGCAAGAGAAAGCGGGAAACCAACTTTTCTGCAAAAGAGGAAAGGGAGCTAGTTTCTTTGGTAAAGAAATATTCTAATGTCATTGAAAATAAGCAAACGGATAGCGAAGCCAATAAAAAGAAGCATCTGGTGTGGCTCCACTTAACAAAGGAATTTAACAGTAATTGCGGAGACAATTTTCGATCAACGGAGTCATTGAAAAATAAATATTTAAACTTAAAAAAAATGCAAAGAAAAAAATTGCCGAAGAAAAAAAATACCAATATGGTACTGGAGGTGGGCCATCCATACATATTGTAGATGGTCCCATTGAATCTGGGATAAAAGAGATAATTGGATCCCGAATGACTGGATTTGACACCATTTGTGATGGTGATGTACCTGGTAAGTAGTACTGTGAACACTAGAAAATTTTGGACTCCTTATTAGGCCACTATTACTTGTTTTGTACTTTACTTATGAAGGACAATTATTATCATTACTACTTATATATCCAGTTTGAAGAACCATATTTAAACAGAAATGTATTTTCTAGATTTTGTTATTGAAGAAATTGCTGACAATACAGTTGACTCTGATGAAGACATTATTGGAGTGGGAGACAATGTAGGAAATTATTCTGGGTCAATTAATTTCAAAAATGAGAATTCTTCATATTCAAATGATTGGGCCAAAGCATCTGTTGAAAATTTAAGGACACCTATTTCGAAAAAACTTCAGGTTAATGAAAGCAGTGGAACAAGGACAAAAGGTAGATTGTGAATTATGTTTTATAATAGAAATTATATATATGTTTTGTTTTAGACAATTGTTTGAAAACAAAGTTGTCAGACTGGGCTAAAGCCAAAGAAGACAGTGCTACAACACTAAAACTTTGTTTACTTGAAGAGCACAAACAGAAGTTAAGCCATAATATAAAGAAACATGAATTAGAAATGGAGCAGTCCAGAGAAAAACATGAACTAGAAATTAAATTCAGAAAAGAAGAACATGAAATTAAAATGTCAATTTTAAAATTGGAAGAGAAAAAATTATTACAAAATTAGAAATAATGAGTTTTATTTATGGACCTACACAATCTTTTTGATATTTGTCTGGTAAATAACCATGACGAGAGGCAAATACTTCAAAAAAGTTATTGTGAAAGAATAAAGGGATTGAAATGTACTAACTAGTATTCTAACAAAAAAATAGGTTCTTATATAAACAAATATACATACATATACAAAGATTACTAGCAGATAAAGAATAAAAATGAAAACTCTAAAACAAACCAATAAAAAACACTTTATATACAAACATTCCAATTATTTACAACAAATTTTCAATATACAGCTAAAAAATTAACTTAAATTCTGCATTTGTAAATTGATAGTTGAAAAAATATATTATTCATATTACCAATAACTGTGTAAAACTAAACATTTCTTTGTAGAGATTGATACAAAAAAAATTCAAACATAAATATATTGATAAAATAATATTACATAATAATTATAAGAAATCTATAATCCTTGAAAATATTGATGTATTAAATTGTATCTAGTTGCGTTGTTGTTGTTAAACCTAGGGATGTCTGGCACTACATGGAAATTCATGTTATTTGTCTCCTGAATTGCCATTTCTATTGCTGGATCAACTGGAAGAACTGGATCCCCTCTTTGGCATGCTATATTGTGCAATATGGTGCAAGCAACTACAATTTCCTGTACTTTATTAACATTGAGGCGAATACTTATCGCCAGGACCGGAAACCGTCGTTTTAAAACACCAAAACACCTTTCTATAGGATTCCTTGTCCTTATCTGGCTCTCATTGAAAAGTAGTTCTGCCGGGAGCACAGGATTTATCAGAGGAGAAATTAAGTAATTTCTAACACCGTAGCCACTATCACCAACAAGTAGAGCATTACCAAAGGTACCATTTTCAAACCTTGCTCTTAATCTGGAGTTATTGAATATTGTAGAATCATGAGCAGATCCTGGCCAACGACAAACAATGTCTTGAATAACAAGATCAGGTCTTATTCTGATGTGTGTACAGTCTATAGCGCCAATACACCGAGGAAATCGGCTGATGGCATAGAACTGCTGCTTAACAATTTCAAGTTCATCTTGAGTTTCAGGCATTTTAATCAACTCTCTGTGCAGTTGTGCAATGCTAGATACAACCTTATAAATTGCACGGCTGGCTGTAGATTTATCAATACCTGCAAAGTCTCCCACAACTTGCAAAATAGATCCTGTAGCCAAATACCTCAATGTCACTAACATTCTCTCTTGAGCACTCAATGATGTGGTTCTAAAAAATAATATAATATTATGAACTGTGATTGTTAAAAATATTTCAACTTACTCATTTCGAGTGCAAGAAATCGTGTCTCTAATTTTGTCAACAATCATCACGACAGTTTCTTTAGATAGTCTAAATCTTGCAGCAAACTCTCCATTGTTCCATTTTACAAAATGATTTTCTCTTATTCTAAAATTTCTTGGAGCCCTTGGAAATAGTACCAATTCAATTAGCTCCACAAAGTCTTCATCGTCAGTTAATTCCAAGTCTCTCAAATTGTCTCTTTGAATATTCATCGTACGTCTAAGCAATTTATTTACTTTGAGGTCTATTTAAAAATTTCATCCAATACAGAATTCTAGAGAGAGTAACTGCATAACCCCACAAAAACCCCACTCTATAAACAAATGTCAATACATCAAACCACACAAAACGCTAATAAAATAACCGTTCTGTGACAAAACATGAAGTTAACCAGCAGATATCAAGTAGTTAGAAAACCTAGTCTTAACCGACGTATAACCACTTGTTAGCGGGCGATACAACGACTTACCACGTTGTAACCAGTGGTTAGCGTTAATCAAATGGTAACCTGCGATACAAAATGACTCGTTTTGGAAATGAATATCCTGAAAACATAAAAGGAGAAGTGGTGACTTGTTGAACTGCGGAGGCTGTATCGTGCTAACAAACTAAAATTTCTCAAAAAATTACAAAATGTCGTACTTCAAGTACCATAGCACCCGTTGTACTGGCTCTGGTGAACTGAAAATCAATAGTGATCATCTGTGACATGTCCTCAACAATATCCAATTATAAAATTGCTGACTTATTGCACTCCGGAGGCTGTATCGTGCTAACAAGACATGTAAGGAAAAGTGGCCGACGACAACGACGTCGACATACACACAGGATTATTTTTCTAAAAACCGTTTTTTCGTGTTGTTGTTGATGGAAAACGTGAAAATAACTCAAAAAAAAATTTCAAAATTCCAACTTTTTTTGGGGTAAACCAATACTTTTCTCGCATATAGAAAGGTTGGGCGGAAAAGTAAAAATATTGAACCACTGAAATTATTTTCTTGTTTGGTTTTAGGATACAGCAATAAAACTTGAAACTTTTTTTTGAAAAGTATCAGATTAAATTTAATCCTTTTAATGATGTGGTATTTAGAGGGGCTAGAGCAGCTCGCGACGCGAAAAGAAGACAGCTACAAAAGGACCCAGAAAAAAGAAAGAGAAGTGCGGCTGCTAACAAACTGAATATTCTCCGAAAATGACAAAAATTTGGAACCTCAAGTACCATATAACCCGGTATACTGGCTCTAGTGAGCCGAATATCAATAGGATTCATCTTTAAGACGCTCTAAATAATATCCAATCATAAAATTGGTCACTTGTTTATACTCCCGAGGCTGTATCGTGCTAACAAACTTAAATTTATCCAAAAGTGACAAAAATATCGTACTTAAAGTACTATAGCACCTGTTGTACTGACTCTGGTGAGCTGAAAATAAATAGGGTTTATCTATGGAGTGTCTTGGATAATAATGAATTATAAAATTGGTGACTTGATGAATTCCGGAGGCTGTATCGTGCTAACAAACTGAAATTTCTCAAAAAATGACTAAAATGTCGTACCTCTAGTACCATAGCACCCGTTGTGCTGGCTTTGGTGAGCTGAAAATTAATAGGGTTCATCTATGACATGTTCTTAACAATATTCAATCATGAAATTGGTGACTGGTTGCACTCCGGAGGCTGTATCGTGCTAAGAAGACATGTAACAAAAAGTGGCCGACGACAACGACGACGACGACATACACACAGGATTCTTTTTCTAAAAACCGTTTTTTTGGCTTGTTGTTGAGGGAAAACGTGAAAATAACTCATAAAAAAAATCAAATTTCCAATTGTTTTTGAGGTGAACCAATACTTTTCTCGCATATTAGATAGGTTGGGTGGAAAAGTAAAAAACATCAACATTAAATGAGCGACTCGCGAGAAATCCAACTTCAAAATTCGGGCCACTTTTAATAGTGGCCGGTGTTTTTGCCGGTGAGTGTAGAACATGTTTAAAGACAGCTATTTTGAATGAAAAATATGCTGAAAATAAGTTTGAAGAAATTCGTTATATATTTATTTCCTGTATCTAACTATAAAGATCTTGTTTTCCTATCAATATTTTTATGCATTCACAAAAATTACTCAAAATCAATTCTCACTAGCGTAAACAAATGCACAGTGCGGGATAGCCACATACGACAAAATACGGTCTGCTTGGTCGAGCGGCAATACAGTATTTGTATTCAAAGGCGAGAATTTCAGACAAAGCTGGCATCATATTATTCGACCACGTGCTGAATAAACCGATATTAATTGTTGTTAAAAAGTAATGTTTCCGTATTTCGTTGTGATATAAAATAGTGAATCGTTGCTTTTTGGGGTCGTACTGAAATTTTAACTTTGCTTTGTGTCAGGATTATTTGTAGTTTTGATTACACTGATCAACATTAATTTTATTGTAAACAATATTTGGGCGATTTCTAGGTAATTTCGTGATGCTGATCACGAATTTGAAGTCCATTTAGGTGAATTGGGTCTAATTTTAGAGATATATTATCAAAATGTGATGAGATAGAGAAACATATCAATTTAATAGACCAATGGCCCTTATAAGCAACTTTTAGTAAAAAATATTAAAGTGGTTTCAAAAAAAGAGAAACGAAAAAATAATAATATTCATTTATTGATTAGGTATTACAGCAAATAAATAATTTAATTTGAAAAATGTCATCTAATTCGTAGGTATAGAAGATCTTTTTGTAGGATTTTCTTTTATGAGGACCGTCAGGTACATCACGTTGGAGACTCCAACAATAGTCTGCCATCATATGATGATCCCATCTGCCCTGGTACCTTACCTCCATCTCCTTTATATCCTGGTGGAACCGTTCTCCTTGTTCCTCACTGAAATTGCCAAGATTGTCGAGAAATTTATCCAAGTGGCTGTGAAGAAAGTGTACTTTAATACCCATATTAGTACCCAAGTTTTTAAAGTTTAATAACATCTGTTGCACTAATTCCTCGTAATTGTCCGCTTTGTGATTACCCAAGAAATTTTTAACTACCATAACAAAGCTACACCAAGCAGCAGCTTCAAGTGTCGTCATGTGATTTGTAAAATTAGAGTCCTTAATAAGTTTGCGAATTTGAGGGCCATCAAAAATTCCCGCTTTTAGCTTTTCCATACTTAGCCTAGGAAACGAACTACAAATGTATGAAGCACTCGCCATCTTTACTCAAAGCCTTAACAAATTGTTTCATTAAGCCTAACTTAATGTGGAGCGGTGGGAGAATGATTTTTTCACGGTCAACCAATGGTTCGTTTATGACATTTGCTGTTCCTACAGTCATATTTTGTCTTATTGGCCAATTAACCATATTCCAATGATCTTGCTTCGCCCTAGTATTCCACAAGCAGATAAAACAAGGGTATTTCGTGTACCCACCTTGCTGCCCAAGCAAGAAGTTGACCATTTTTAGAACAATTCAAATGGAAATCTGATGTTCTTCATAGGATAGTTTCTGTAATACCAACTTGATGTTTTGATATTGTTCCTTAAGTTTTGTTTAGTGGGCGATAGGAATTGACGCATATCGGTTGCCATTGTGTAGCAAAACACACTTTGAGCTTCTACTGGAACTGTCTATGAATAGTCGCCAATCACCTGGAACAAATTGTATTCCCATTTGACGAAAAAGGCCGGGAATGTTGTTGCAATAAATAAGATCTTCATCTTGGCTAAAGTAAGGAACAAGTTTCACCTCTCGTGTTCTATAAATGGTTATTTCCATATCTGGTTGTAGACAGTTTTTTTCTTTTAATCTGGATACCAGAAGTTCAGATGCTTGCTTTGATAGACCGAGATCCCGTATCAGGTCATTCAGTTCTTCTTGAGAGAACTGCTGTGGTGTTGATTGTATTTCCAGCTCATATTCACTTCCACTGCTACTGTACTGGTCCTCAATTTCTTCTTCTTCTTGTATATACTGGTACGGGAATCTCTTCGCTATGTGGCACAGGTCTTCGTGCTGATTCTAAATCAGGATAATCTCATTTGCCTTTATTGTATTTGTTAAAACCTTTTACATTAACTAAACAAAAATAACAATCATCATGGTGGTTTTTAGGTTCTCTCCACACCATGGGCACAAAAAATTTCAAACTTTTTCTTTTTTCGTTTGACCACTGTCGTAAACATTCGACGCACGTTTTGCACACTATATGGGGAGCCCAGGACTTGTCTTGGTCTCCAAGCTGTACGCCGAAATAAGCTTGATAAGCTTGTCTAACAAAATCTGTAATATTTTTTCTTTGTTTCGCTACAGTATATTCGCCACAAATGTAGCAGAAGACATTAGGGCTATTCAAACAGCTTCTGCGTGAAGAATTCATTCCTCTGAAAGAAGGGTAACTTTAGTTAAAAATATAGGTACAAATATTCGTCACATGTACTCATCATACATTCCACTCGACGTCTATTAAATTTAAATAACTTCACTAGGTAAGCAATAAGAACTAAATACACAAAATACGTAAGAACAGCACAATAACCGCGACGCTAAGTCTTAGTAGAACAACTGCTTACGCTGAACTGACAGTTAAAATCAAGAGGCACAAGACAAACAAGTGCACGCACTGATCACGTGATCAGCAGTCGGCACGTGCTTCGCTTACTAAACAGGGTCCAACTCTCGTTTCTGCGTAAATTTCTTGTTCGTAAATTATTCTTGAGAAATAAGAAGCATATATTATAGCTAAATTCCTTGAAAAATTATGTATCCATTACCTCAGCAGACCTGAATTACCCTAAATTCATTAAAAAATACTTGGCAACAAATTTTTTTTAAAATTTTATAGGGCGGTGTTAATAATCAAATCTAGCACGGATACCACTAACGAACGCTTGGAATCGGGTGATTTGTGTCCTCCTATGAAAATAGTTATAAATTTCATTTTGATATAAAAACTAGAAGTGGATCGTACTCGTCACAAAATTTTACAAGAATATAAAGTTAAACATATATTTCTATAACAAAAATAAATCAAAAAGCAAACATATCGTTGATTTTATAAATGATTTTGATATACAGGCCAATAATAGGAGAATAGTTCATCAATATCTCCTTAGAAATGAGAAAGCAATACATAGATGCCAAATTTGAAGAGAACTACACTACAAATTCATTACATTAAGTTTCAAATACGGAAAATATGATAGAAAGAGCATGCTTTTAGACAAAGAAGACATAGTGATTAGGCGAAAGTTATATCTGAAAAAGATAAAATCATCTAGAAATGAGTATAATTCGTAATGTAACCCCCAACGAAGGAAAAAACTGGGAAAACAAATGTGGAAATTTGAGTAGGATGAAGTATTATGTTACTTCTTTTACAAAAATGAATCTATTGAAGGATGTATGTATGGTATAGGCTTCCCCTTTTTGGCCCTCTAGTAATTGTGCATTTTGGGTATCCATAAAACTTAAGATAAACAGTTTATGATCTAAGAGACTATTATGATATGATGGGATGAAATTAACAGAAATGGAGACATCTGGATACCACACATATTGTCATCATATACATTATCAGTTTGTATAAATACTTCAAGAATAGTCTTCTGTAGAGACCATATATACGATTCATCCTCCAAAAGTATACATATGAAATGAAATGAAGTTTCTAAAAACTTTAATAAATGTTTGATTATTCTGCAACCTCATTTCCAACAGAGCCCTTACAAATGGTTCCAAGTATCAGTACATGATCGTGTTCATTTTTGACATTGTTTTCCTATAAATTGTCTCTCGAGTCTCCAGTTCAAATTCTACAATTTATTCACACTGTATATAGTTTAACCAATTTCACGTATCAAATGTCATATTTTGTTTTGTGAACGTTCATCCAAAGAATAAATAATAATATAAGATATAAGGTAATATCTCTTCCGCGGAGTTTAGGATCCTGGAAAAAGTAGTTTGTCTTTGTATGTTGAAAATGGGTTTTTTATTAGATTATTCCAGGAAACATTAGGCTTTATAGTAAGTTTGCATGTCAGAGCGATTTGTTTAGAACTACACACAAGCAAAACTTCCTGGTCGTAGCGAGAGATTACGGATATTTTTATTTTGATTGTTAGAGGACGAAATTTAAATCGAGTCGTTCCAGGAATTTATACGGGATTATCCAGCCCTTTCAAATATGGAATTTATGCTGGAATAAAAGTTATTCATGATAAGAGTTCAAAATACTTCTTCAAATGCCACACCCAATAAACACACCTACGTAAAAGAAACGTTTTTAAAACGTTTTAATGTTATTTCAACGTTACTCGTTGAATTTTCAACGTTGACAAATTGGTTGAATTCGAAACGTTATATTCCAAACGTTTTTTCAAATTTGAAAACAACGACTTAGCTTAACCCACATGTATTTTCGAAAACGGTTTTTATGGCCGTTATTTTAACGTAGTATTTTTTAACATTATTTATACCATTTCGCGAGTTATATACGGTTATACCGTAATGTTTTTAACATGTTATATATACAACGTTTTTTTAAATCTGAAAACAACGACTTAATTGAACTCATGTGGATTTACAAGAACGCTTTCTAATTCCGTTATTTTAACGTTATATTTTCAACATTATTTATACCATTTTTCGTGATATACAATGTTATCCAGTAAATGTTTATAATATGGTGTTTTCACAATGCTTTTTTAAATGTTGGTAGTAATCCTATTAACGTCGCCGTGAAGATCCGGTTCCCGCTCATCGATGTCGCTGTACGAATAGACTAGCTCCTTTTAATCGTAAGCTTTATTTCTTGTATAATAAATATTATTTGTTATTTTAATAATATGAATACAGTTTTATTTATCAAATATTAGTTGTTTACAAACGTAAATATACGATTCCAGTTTTTGTCAAATATGCCCCCCTCTACTTTTAATTTTGAATGTAACGCTTAAATCACGTTAAAAGTAAGTGCTGGATATTATTATACAAAAACGTTTATAAATTGCATTATAAAAACGTTTCTATTACATTACAAAAACAATGGGTGAATCACATTGTAAAGGTAACCTTCAAGTGACGGTAGTAAGGTGGGTGGTAAATTTCTTTTCAAAAGGCCGTCTATAAGTAGCATAAGAACGTTCATATTACGTTACAAACGCAACGGGTACATCACATCAAATAAGTAACGTTTAAATTACGTGAAATGTATGTTCTAAATATCATTATACAAAAATGGTTATAAACTACATTATAAAAACATTTATATTACGTTATAAAAGTACTGGGTAAATCACATTGAAAAGGTAACGTTTAAGTGACGTTAGTAAGATGTGTGCTAAATTTCGTTTCAGAAGACTGTTTTATAAACGTTTTTATTGCGTTCAAAAGCAACCGGTAAATCACATTAAAACGGTAACGTTTGAATGACGTTACGAAAATCACGTTGTATTTGACGTTGGAAAAATCGTTATATGTTACGTAGAAACGAGCGACATTACTCCGGTAATATAACCAGTTGCCTAAAAACCATTTATAAACGTTAGGTTACATGTTAAATATTTTACGTTTTTAAAACGTTTGTGTGTTTATTGGGCATTATCAACATATTTATTAACTCTTGTATACATTTTAATTATTTAATAAAAAAATTGGTTCCTGTAAAATGTATGATATTGAATAAACAAGTTTTAGTACGCAATTTTTAATTAAGAAAATCGTCATGTGCCTGTAAAAACTAAACTTTATATCCTATAGAAGATTTATTATTGCTTAAAAAGTGAAAAATTTCCAATTCCACTTAGTTTAATTAATACGATAGGATACTTTATAAATGAAAAAAGAGTATTTATTATTTAAAAATAGATCGCATGTATCAAGTCGGCTTACCGACAATTAATTTAGAAAATTAAGTTTCGTTAACGAATTAACTGGAAGGTTGATTACCGTAATAACGATGGAAAATATCGCATGACTCCCTCAAAATGAACTTCGCTATAAAATCCACTTTAATACAAGAAATTTAACTCGTCAAAGTCGGTTTTCTATGCATGTTTGCCTCTTTGGAAACAAATACAATTTCAATAGAAATGCGGCATTTTACGAGGGGCTATTCCAAAGTTAGGAGTTCATTTTGGTATAATTTATATTTGGAAGATTGATTTGCGAAGTACACTTGTTGATTCAGTTATAATAAATTCTTAAGTATTACTACATGATTAACCTTCATACTAATGTCACTCACAATACAATTTCTCTAATGCATTTTGATACACAAAATAATCAAACATAATTATACAAAAAACATGTTTTAAGGATTTTTTTACTGAGGGTACACGCTGTATTACCACTTTAAATAGCTAAGCTAATCGACTGTTTGAAGAGTTTTTAATTCTTACAGAAAACTCCCTAACCAGTTGTTTAGCGTCTTCTCCCCATTGTACCAAGGTCTTAACACTAGAAGGAACGAAAATATATTTATTTAGAAGTTTTTTGTATTTAGATCTTTTTTGTTGTTCACTATAAAAAGCAGCTTCTCCAACTTTTGTACTTGTTTTCTTAATGTATTTCATAGCTAAAGTATCACGATGAGTAGCTTCTCAAACTAACTGTTCACCTTTTTCCATGGAAAATAAGACATACCATCATTTCCGTCACTCATACATATTCCTACTAGTTCTAATATATTTGGGCAGTCAGCTACGACTAAAGCACGATGTTCAAAAACCGGGAGAGCTACCTTCACTATTTGGACGATGATGTCCCAAAATGTCAAAAATTTGTCTGCATGTATAGGTGTATTCTTCGTATATCGGTTGACCTAACTTAACAGTAATGGAGATGTGGAAATTTGTATTCTCTAATTATGGTTACCAATTATGGAAACAAGCATTACATAATTTTAATTAAGAGCACAAAGTGATGCAGAAAAAAAATTGGGATACTTTTAATATGGATTTGATAATTAAAGAGAAAATTTGGATGTAGGAAGGTTTACTGAAGATATACATGAATTTTTTAAAAATTTTTGTGCATATAATGCATGTTGAATCTTGAAAAAAATTGATTTTCCGCAGAGCTGATAATGTCCACTATTTGGATTTCCACTGAACAAAAGATTTATTGTCACTGTTTCTAGCTAATTCCACAATATAATAAAAATTATTGAAAATTATAAAAAATTGACAATTGTCTTGATAAATCAATATCATCGTCAGAATGACAGAAGTTACATTTCATTTGATGCCTACCTGATGTTTGGTAGTTATTTTTGGCTAGACCAAGAAGTGACCTAACTTGTGATTGACTTGATATATGTTAAAAGGAAAAACAAGGAGATGTGATAGTACAAATATTGAAGCTTAGATATTATTAGTCCTATGGTAATATCCTGAATATCATTTTTCCAATTAAGATTAGTATAAATAACTGTGCAATGATATAGAAAACCAGGAAAACTATATCTGCTGATCTTTACAATTATCACTTAAGAAGACAGTTTACTAGTGGAGAACTCCCTAGATTTATCTGTTCATTGACAGCTTCAAATTGTGTGTTTCTTAAACGTCTTTCCAATTCTTCAAGGAAATCCAGTTCTTGTTTCTTTTCACTTCTAGTTCTGTGTTAGGTGTCAATGAATGATTGGTGTCAAGTAGATGTTTTGCGTAGTGGGATTTATCTGGTTGTTTTATCTGTATGCTCGTAAGTGTTCACTGTATCGGATTTCAAAATACTCTAAGGGTCTGACCCAAATAGACAGCATAACATTCTGGACATTTGAGTTTATATATACCTGATTTTTTTAATTTTGGTATTTTTGTTTTTACATTTAACAATTTTGTACTAACGTTACTTTCTGTTCTAAAAGAAATTGTTGTATTGGTTGCTAAAGATATTATCTTTGAAATATTATTAGAAATATTTCCTGCATATGTGATGGTTTTATAAGTTTTTATTTCATCAGTTTGTTTAGGAAATATTGATTGTAATGCCACTTTTTCCTCTTTTTTATTAATTAGCTTATTTATCATATGTAATGGATAACCGTTGGATGTTGCTATTTGTCTAATTGTATTAATATCTCTATAAAAATTACATATGTTCATAGGAACTGAAAAAGTTCTATGTATCATTGAATTATATGCCGCTATTTTATGTGACATGGGGTGATTGAAACTATATGGAATTGTCACATCAGTGTGTGTTGGTTTTCGGTAAATTGAATAATCAAGTACATTATTAACTCTTTGAAGTTTCAAATCAAGAAAATTGATTGAGCTATTTTCTTCAATTTCTAATGTGAATTTAATTTTTGGGTGTATATTATTAATGTGGTTAAAAAATATATCTGATTGTCGTTCACTACCCATATAACAAGCTAATATGTCATCTACATATCTGTACCAAAATAAAACATTTTTCGAAGTATTACTTTCAAAGATCTTTTTTTCTAAACTGTCCATGAAAATGTTTGCCAAAATAGGTGATATAGGGCTTCTCATTGGTAAATCTCCATTTTGAATATATATCTTACAGTCAAAAGTGAAATAATTCTTATTGATACATACATCAAATAAATTAAGTATATCTGATATTATTCCTGTATTAATATTTTTATCTTCTAGTAATTTTGTTACAAGTATTAGACATTTTTTAGGAGGAATTTAAGTGAACATATTAGTAACATAAAACGTAATAAGTTTATAGTTATCTTGCAAGTTGATTGCTTTCAACTTTTTGATTAGTTCTATTGAATTTCTAATAGTGTACTGAGATGCATATCCGTAACTATTAGGTATTTTGTTAAGCTTCTTTGCCAATATATTATTAGGAGCATTAACATAAGAAACTACAGGTCTAATTGGTTTCGTTATTTTATGTAATTTAACAGTTCCATATAATTGTGGACAATGAGGATTCTTATGTATGATGTCTCTTTTCGTAATCACTTAAAAGATAATTTGAATTATTAACATTATCCCTTACATTATTAGAAAACTTTTTTGTTGGGTCTGATTTAAGAACTTTTACATCGCTAGATTCTATAATGGTATATATTTTAGAATTATAATTTTCAGTTGTCAATATGACAGTTGTGTTCCTCTTATCAGATTTTGTAACTGTTAGGTTATTATCTTCTACTTTCTTTTTGATTGCATTTAAAACTGTAATGTCATTTTTTGTTTTACGTTTAATTTTTGAAGGTTCAATATTTTTGATTAAATTGACAATTTTTAATTTCTCATAAAGAAAATTATTTGAATTAGATTTTAAAGCTGTTTCTGACTCTGTAGCTCTCATTTGTTTAATATTATTCGTAAATTTTGATAGTATGCTGTACTTTAAACCTTTATTAAAAATTCTATTTCACTATCTGAAAAATTAGTGTCTGAAAGGTTTTCAAATCGTGGTGCAAAGTGTGTTGGTATGTAGATACTTACAGTTTCATTATGTTTAGAGTATAGAAGTTTATGTTGTGTGTGTTCAAGTTTCTGTAGCTTTTGTTCTTGTTCCTTAAATATCTTATGCTTCATCGTGCTGACACTTTCTCAGAGTCAGAAATAGCTTTAAAATCTAATTCAAATAATTTTCTTTATGAGAAATTAAAAATTGCCAATTTAATCAAAAATATTGATTCTTCAAAAGTTAAACGTAAAACAAAAATGACATCACAGTTTTAAATGCAATCAAAAAGAGAGTAGAAGATAATAACCTAACAGTTATAAAATCTGATGAGGGGATCACAACTGTCATATTTACAACTGAAAATTATAATTCTAAAATATATAACTTTATAGAATCTTGCGATGGTTAAGGTCTTAAAGCAGACCCAACAAAAAGTTTTCTAATAATGTAAGGGATAATGTTGATAATTCAAATTATCGTTTAAGTGATTACGAAAAGAGGCCTATCATACATAAGAATCCTCATCGTCCACAATTATATGGAACCGTTAAATTATATAAAATAACGAAACCAATTAGACCTGTAGTCTCTTATGTTAATGCTCCTAATAATATATTGGCAAAGAGGCTCAACAATATACTCAATACTTACGGATACGAATCTCAGTACTCAATTAGAAATTCAATAGAACTAATTAAAAAGTTGAAAGCAATCAACTTGCAAGATAACTATAAACTTATTTCGTTTGATGTTACTAATATGTTCACTAAAATTACTCCTAAAGAATGTCTAATACTAGAAGATAAAAATATTAATCCAGGAATAATATCAGATATACTTAATTTATTTGATGTATGTATTAATCAGAATTATTTAACTTTTGACAATAAGATATATATTCAAAATAAAGGTTTACCAATGGGAAGCCCTATATCACCTATGTTGGCAAACATTTTTATGGACAGTTTAGAAAGAAAGATCTTTGATATTTCGAATATTTCGAAAAATGTTTTATTTTGTTATAGATATGTAGATGACATATTAGCTTCTCTTATGGGTAGTGAATGACAATTAGATGTATTTTTCAACCACATTAATAATTCACACCCCAACCCTACATTTACATTAGAAATTGACGAAAACAGCTCAATTGATTTTCTTGATTTAGAAATTCGAAGAGTTAAGAATGTACTTGATTATTCAATTTACCGAAAACAAACACACACTGATGTTACAATTCCATATAGTTTCAATCACCCCATGTCACATAAAATAGCGGCATATAATTCAATGATACATAGAGCTTTTTCAGTTCCTATGAACATATGTAATTTTTATAGAGATATTAATACAATTAGACAAATAGCAACATCCAACGGTTATCCATTACATATGATTAATAAGCTTATTAATAAAAAAGAGGGAAAAGTGGCATTACAAGTATTATTTCCTAAACAAACTGATGAAATAAAAACTTATAAAACCATCACATATGCAGGAAATATTACTAATAATATTTCAAAGATAATATCTTTAGCAACCAATACAACAATTTCTTTTAAAACAGAAAGTAACGTTAGTACAAAATTGTTAAATGTAAAAACAAAAATACCAAAATTAGAGAAATCAGGTATATATAAACTCGAATGTCCAGAATGTAATGCTGCCTATTTGGGTCAGACCCTTAAAAAATTTTGAAATCCTATACAGTGAACATTCACGAGCATACAGATTAAAACTACCAGATAAATCCCACTACGCAAAACATCTACTTGACACTAATCATTCATTGACACCTAACACAGAACTAGAAGTGCTGCCTATTTGTGAAAAGAAACAAGAACTGGATTTCCTCGAAGAATTGGAAATTAGAAGACATTTAAGACACCCACAATATGAAGTTGTCAATGAACAGATATATCTAGGGAGTTCTCCACTAATAAACTGTCTTCTCAAGTGATAATGGTAAAGATCAGCAGATATGGTTTTCCTGGTTTTCTATATCATTGCACTGTTATACTGATCTCAATTGGAAAAATGATATCCAGGATATCACCATAGGGCTTATAATATCTAAGCTTCAATATTTGTAATATCACATCTTCTCTTTTTTTCTATTAACATAAATTAAGTCAATCACAAGTTAGGTCACTTCTTGGTCTAACTTCTGTCATTCTGACGATGATATTGATTTATCGAAACAATTGTCAATTTTCTATAATTTTCAATAATTTTTATTATATTGTGGAATTAGCTAGAAACAGTGAGTTTCATTTAAAACACAAATAAGAGTAGACTCCACGAAGTAAGGATCGAAACAGTTAATTTGTTTGAAATAATTATCGGTTTAATATCGATTATTTTCTTGATATTGTTGACTGAATCGGTTGAAGTATAAACATTATCATTTTGATTTCTGATATCGCGAAACATTCAGCAGACGTTCCAAAAGTTCCATCTTCAATAATTTTTTTTGCTTCCAAAACTCACTTTTTAAATTGATCCCAATTTAAATTATCATAATTTGATACGGCTTTTTTCATTTCTTGATCCTTTTTGCTTGTATTTTAATTGAATAAAGGGTTACAGAAAGGAACAAACAATTTCCATCTTTAGTGATTTTATAATTACATAACATGTAATGAAATTGACTGTCTCGACGCTTACTTCGTAGAATATGCTCATATTAGTGTTTTTAAATGAAACATTCAAAAACACTAACATAACATGTAAATAGAATTTTCTAATGGTTTCTTAAACCTCTTAAATTTGGTGAACTGCTATTGTACTTTATAAAATTCGGTGTATTTTCCCTCTTATTAGAGTACAAGAACATTAATATTTTGTTGCAGAAATTCGTACAAATGGTAAAAAAGATTAAATAAATTTGAAAAGCTGTTGTGACTTGGACAGTTTATAAATAATAAACTTGAATAACATGATTTTCCTCAAATTCATGCATTATATCCAATATTTTATCATTACTTGTTGCATTAGTAGCTGCTTGTATTGTGTCTTCCTTACATTTCAAGCATTTCTACTGAATAAAACATAATTTTACTCATACCACTGACATATCTCTCATACAGTCTGTTTGTGTTGAAATCTGGCGTTTCGTTGTTGGGTAAAGGTCAATTTGATGAAGTGTATAAGACTCTATAACGATTTATATTACAGTTTTCATTTTAAATATGAATTTTGAAACGGAGAATATAAAAATAAGTACAATAATGTCACAAAATTATATATAAAAGAGTCTTTAGCGATTTCTAGTTCAGTATTTCAATTTATTATCAGTACAAAAATTTCTGGGGCAAACATTTTTTATCAGGTTTCTGAAATTTCATCAAAACACAGCTCCAATCAAAATTCATCAAGGGAATAAAAGTATAAAAAAATAAGTTGGTGGAATAATAAGCAACCAAAATGATGGACTATTGCAAGGATATAAAATTCTATAAGTGACTGATAAAAAAAGGATTTTTTTCATGAATGAGAAATATAAAATCAGCCTATTTCCATCTGTATGCCATTTTTAAATATTTTTTCTTTATATCATTGTGAGAACTATCAATCTTCGGCAAAGTATCACAAGATGATAAAGGATTTTATAAAATCTTGGAAATATATTTCTTTAAATATTCTCCTAAACTGATGATCCGAATTCTTGATTAAATCCATTATGAAAGTTATATTTGTTGTTTGGGAGTTCAAAAATAAAATTTTAACACAAAACAATTTCTCTCATTATTTGAATCTTTAAAATATATACTCTTCGCAGATATTGCTGTAATTATTTAATAAAAAGAAACGTTCTAAGCACCCTCTAACGCCCTATTACAACAAATCTCCTGTCAGACACTCGTTATTTTTCAAATTAAGTGAACATTTTCAGCTTTTGTCGGTCGCCGAAGTGTCATAACACTGTTGCCGGTTCGTTACCTCTCACACGATTAATAATTATGATCTGAGACGGAAAGAAAAAGTCAAAGCGATTCTGAGTGGAAAATTAACTCACCTGATATGCCGTCGTACGTCCACCATTCCTCCCAACTTACAGCTGACGACACTGAAATTAAAAACAAGAAATTAATCATCGAATAATGACATACAGAAATTTGAGAATTAGAGATCAACGACTCGATTCTAAATCTCAAAATGACACAGAAATAATTTGAAAACAGCCTTTCATGAGATGATCTAAATATTTTACGTCACATATTATGAGAATTGATATTTAAATTAGATACAATTTAGAATCTTGTCGGATGCCTCAATTGGTATAAATTCGTATTGAACAGAAGTTTGAGAATTAGAGATTGATGACTCTACTTTAAATCTCAAAATCACCCAGAATTAATTTGAAAAGAGCCTATAATGAGATGGTCTAAATCTTTTACGTCTCATATTATGAGGAATAATTTTTGAATTAGTCACAATTTAGTATCTTGTCGAATGCCTCAATTGGTATAAATTCATATTGCAGAATATTTGCGCTCGTATTCTATTATACCGATAAGAGACACAACGCTATTGTAGTCTAAATATAACATGTTCATCCTAACATAATAATGGTCTAGATTACAGAAAATATGGTATTGGAATGGTGTATTTGGGAAACAATACCCTTAATTGTGTTGATACTCCTTTTGTTAATAATTTTGGGGCGAATAAGAGTCATTATGTTTTTTGTGGAACAGTCGAATATATGACAGTATTTTTACAAAAATAGATAAGTCAGAAGCCAACAAAAATGAATAAAACTGAATATTTTGTCAATATATGAATATTCGTCTAGTATATGAGAAAGAAATTATTTGAATCAAATATCATTTTTTTGAATGAAACTAACTGTTTCTACATAATTCCATAATATAATGATAAAAATTATGAAAATTTGACAATTATTTCGGTATTAAAATAGATAAGACAACATTATACACGGATATATCGGAATCTTTCGTTAAAACTCGAGATACCAGAAGACCGGTAGCGCCACTTACGGCCGGAGGATCAATTAAAATTGGTGCAGCTGTTCTTTTGAATGTATAATTTGTCGATTTGAGTTATTTAATAAGAGCTCCGATTCTTGAATATAGATTGGGTGAAAATCGAATGAAATTATCGAGTGACCTCGAATATTGTCCAATCAAATTTACCCATATTCGAGTTCACTCGAAAATTTGAATCAACTTCAATACAACACAATTTGAACACAGTAACAAGTATATTACATATTTATATATAACGTATTTATTATTTGACCCCTTTGACTATGTTTCACTTGCCGCTCCCTGCTGCCTCCTCACAAATTCTTCTCCACTTCTCAACTTTTAGATCTCTCCCACAAATTTCAATAATCCCTTCAATTGAATTTCTTGAAATTCTTATCCTGATTTGTTTACTTGTCTTTTGACTATGTTTCTTTCAGTTCGCACCTTACGAATACTTTTCCACTTCTCAAATCTTGATCTATTTAACGAATTTTCACCTCTCTTTCTAACTTACTAGATTCAGAATACTGCTCCCAATTTTATTATCGCATTTTAATTTTTTTTTTATTTTATTTCTTTGAGAGTATTTCAAATCTCCATATTAATATTTATTGACGTTTCAAAATTATGTGTCATATATCTAAATTTATTTTTTATTCTAATAATAGATATCTCAATACCATTCTCTAAAAATTTTCAAAATTTCATAAAGCAAAAAAGCAACTGTCTCCCAATAGAATTACTCCAAAATTTCTATTACAATATATATATATATATATATATATATATATATATATATATATATCCGATATTTGAACTTTTTAAATTTTTTTTAATCATGTCTTTTTGATTAAATTTGTAAAAAGTTCAAATATCGATATAATTACCAATTTATAATAACAATTATAACAATCTCAATCTACTTATCCTTGATAATACAAAGAAAAGTTTCCGAAAGTTTGGAAGAAAAACAGTAAGAAGAGTTTTCTTTAATTAACTTGCCGTTACCCCAATATTCTTGGTTTTATAAATATATAAATATATATATATATATATATATATATATATATATATATATTATTAAATTAGGTTTAATTATTTTACTATAATTAGATATATATTTATTTAGATTTTTAGATTTGTTTGTATGGCTAGCTCAGTTGTTTATTATTATATGATATATTGTTATTTTATTATGTGATATTATATTGGTTCGGGAGCATGAGACTTCCTCTACTCTTTGAGTCCTGGCTTTGTTTAGAGATATTTAGCTCATTCAGAATAAAAAGAAAACACAAAACACAATATTTTCAATCATTTAATTTTATAATGAAATTATTTTATTTAAATATATTTTGTTTAATCAAAACGGTTACGCCTATGGAATTTACCAACACAGAATTATCTAGAATATACACTATCTTATGCGCATGCCCAACTAATAACGAACATAATCGAAACGGAACGAACGTTTCTTAACGACGCTCTGCACCTGCGTAAATATTAGATACATAGCATCATTTCCTTTAGAACAATGCTGATGGATTCGCATAACAGAATTTACGTTGAGAATTATATACATACAATAAATAAATTGTTCAGAAGAAATATGTTACAAATGGAAAATTATGTGAATAAAATGAGACGCATCTTTCTTATATGATTTGAAAATACGTGAGTACAAGCATTATTATATCATAGAATAGGCCTTTTTATATAATATTTAGAATTTGTCTAGAGACTAAAATACACGAGTTCTTTTTTCTTTTTTATAGATCGATAATAAAGACGCAAGAATTCTTATATATACATGGAAATAGTCACTGAATTTATATTCAAAAGTTATTATTCTTATTATTGGCCAATAATATCTAAAGAAGCACTGACCTGATAAACAAGGATCACTTAATTACGATTTTTTATATAGTTATTTTGAAATAAGAATACGCCAATGGATAAAAGGACGTTGCTTGATAACAAATCTTCGATTATTCACAATCGAATGCTTCAATACGAATGAAATAGAGAGAATGAGTAAGGGAGACGCCTCTACCAACTTTTCTTCTGCTTCTTCTTTCATTAACTATTGGAATTAAATCGGAAAACTTTTTAAACATAAATCTGCTGTTTAGAAAGAGGAAGAGATCGGTATCTATCGAATCATTCTTATTCTTTCCAGAGATGTTACCTGATTCGATTACTTTAATTGCTTTCGTTTCTTTGTCAGTTATCCGGAGTTTTTGTTATTGTTGACTGTTCATGATACAATACAATGACCGTCAATAAATAGTCAAGTTGAAGTTACGAAAATGTGGAAACATACAAGTTGTAAAAGCAATTATTTCAAGTAGAAGTTCTACAAATCATACAATTCACTTGTAATGAAGACATCTTTGTTAGAAGATACATTAAAGGGAGCGTCAAAGAATGAAATTTTGATACTAAAAGGATTTAGTGTCAGGTAATACCAAAAAATTCTGAAAACATATTTAAAGAACAGAACAGGAGAAAACTATGAAAATTACAAACAGAAAAGAAAAGAACGTTTATTAGCCATACAAATAAATGTATTGTAATTTTTAGCGCTTAATTTGTTGTTATATAATATTTACTCAGCATTTACATGATTTGAGCATCTAAAAATAAATCTTCTGAAAAGTTGTTGACTGCAGATGTGTTGTGTATATAGAAAATTTATTTAAAAACATTTCCCGGTTATTTAAATATGAAGCAACCATTAGTATCTCCTAAAAAGTAAATAAGTAATAGTGCCTTTTCCTTAAATCCCGCGGGACCCACACAAGATTGCAAAATGCTCGCGTTACAAATTAGGAAGCTCACAGACGCTGAATCCTGAGGATTTGCCAAGCTCCAGAAAAATTAACCCATTTATTATTAACAGACGAAAAGAAGAAAGTTTTCGCAACGGGGAATTGTTTTAGTGCCCCCGGTTTTTGTTTTTTTTTTCACTTTCTTTAGCGCAAAGTTATATTTCATGTTGTTGAGAAACAAAGAAATTTTGTGTGATTGTGCAGGATTCATGCATAAGATATTTCTCTGCTCAAGATGCGTATACTTCTTATTGTTTAGCTGACGCCTACTCGAGAAATTTATATCACCGCCAAGGATTATGTCTTAAATGTACGGGGTAAATGGAAAAATAAGTCGTTATATCCAGAAATATATTGAGCTAATAAGAAAATAGAAAATACCAATGGAACGAGAGCAATTGGATCGGATTATTTCAAGTAATATTTTTGCATCAAATCAATCACAAAAAAATACAAATTTTTTTTGGTAAATTTGTGAATTTTCGCAAATAAAGGTTTTCATGAACGTTTTAGAAAGAAAATTTAGGTACAAATAAACGGTTTTAAGTATTAAAACCAACTTTTCTGCATCTGTGGCCCTGAACAATATTCTATCATAAAATTGTTAGTTTTATACACTTCGGGGAATGTATCTTGCTAACAAACCGAAATTTCTCCAAAAATAACCAAAAATTTAGTATATCTGGATTTATAATACCCGCTGTACTCGCTCTAGTCAACTGAAAATCAATAGGGTACATCTGTGAGACACCTTGAACAATATTCAATCATAAAATTGGTCACTTGTTGAACTCCGGAGGTTGTATCGTGCTAAGAAACTGAAATTTCTCAAAAAAAGTCAAAATGTCGTACTTCAAGTACCATAGCACCCGTTGTACTGGCTTTGGTGAGCTGAACATCAAGAGGGTTCATCAGTGAGATGTCCTGAATAATATTCAATCATAAAATTGGTGACTTGTTGAACACCGGAGGCTGTATCGTGCTAACAAACTGAAATTTCTCAAAAAATGACAAAATGTCGTACTTCAAGTACCATAGCACCCGTTGTACTGGCTCTGGTGAGCTGAAAATCAATAGGGTTCATCTGTGACATGTCCTTAACAATATTCAATTATGAAATTGCTGACTTATTGCACTCCGGAGGCTGTATCGTGCTAACAAGACATGTAATGAAAAGTGGCCGACGACAACGACGACATACACACAGGATTTTTTTTCTAAAAACCGTTTTTTCGTGTTGTTGTTGATGGAAAACGTAAAAATAACTCGTAAAAAATTTTCAAAATTCCAACTTTCTTTTAGAGTAAACCAATACTTTTCTCGCATATAGATAAGTTGGGCGGAAAAGTAAAAGTTGTAAAATGTGTTAAAGTCTATAAAAAAATCTCAGTCAAAGAGTAAAACAATGGAACTTTGGAATTATACAACCAAAAAAATGTTATTCCTCATGATCCATAACCGTCCCTTTTGATTTTATTAGTCTTGGTCTGTGAACTCATACAAGCAGAGCTGCAAGAAAAGTGAATTAAATATCTGAATTTTGTTGAGAAAAATCGTATCAACCACAAATTTGTTTCGCCTGCTAAGCAAACGGACTATAATGATGAGTGAATCTGTCACGATTATGGAGTGAGAAAAATGTAAGAACGAGTTTAATTTTATTGTATCTTCCATCTTAATGAGTGGTATGAATAATACCAGAGTATAAACTCCGAGTATGACCTCATGAGCATGAGCATAAAGTATGAGTTTGTACTCTATTTCATATGAATAAAAATATTTTAATTTGATGAGTTTCTTCCCCTAATACATAAAGTAGATACTCACTATTTAATTTCCAAACTTGTTCAAATTCAAAATAGTATATTGAGTACCAAGTGTCAAAAAGGTTACTTTAGTCACGAGTTTTACTACGCACGAGTGGAGCGAAGCAGAACGAGTGATTTGTGAAACTAGTGACTAAAAACGTTTTTAACACCAGGTGCTTACTATACTTTTTCTTCGCCCTCGGGAAGGAATACATTATATTATATTTGAATTACATTCATTATATGACGGACGATGACTGACAGCTGACTGATAAATCAAATGACGCAGAATAACAAAATTATCAAGGAGCAAGAAATTTAACATACAAAAAATACACTTGATTTGACGTTTAAAAAACAAAAGATAAACGAGATGTGACTTTTCGCATTTTAAACACTAGTGTTTGAAGAGTCGTTTTGTGCATGTCAAACCCGTGTTCAAAGTGCGGTTTTAGTAGCGGAAGTAGAAAAAATTGTTTACAAACAATTCCTGTTCGATAGCAGGTTCATTTGTTATTAGTGCCTATTTGCGAAGCAATCAATCAACGTATTAGTACAATGAGTGAAAGCAGGGAAGATGAAGAGTGTAATAAAAGTTGCGAATCGCAAATGGGATTTGTGCATATGCTTCGTGATTTTCCCATACTTTCGTCGAAGCCACAAACACCCTCTGTCCGACTTTCAAAATCGAAAGCACTCGAAGCGATGAGAAAACAATGGGAGCTTAATTTTGGTTTACGAATAACGACAAGTCAAATCTACAAAAAAATTAACAACATGAAATCCAGACTCAAGAAAAAGACTGATATTAATAGAACTGGAAATAAGAAAATCATTTTGCAAGATTGCGAAAAGATTGGAAATTATGGAAGGCGACACAAATCCAGTTCTTACAAAGATTCCAGGTAATGTAATACGGTATCCGCCAAAATAAACAGTACCGAAACAGAGAGTGCTGTGGAGTTGTTTATGTAATATGGATTTGTCATATTTGACTTAATTGTCATTAGTTGATAAATTAATAGTACGCTGCAGTTAAATTTGATTTAAAAATGGTTCTAACAACGGAAGAAAAAGTTTTTTCGGTAGAGCATTATTTTCGTTCATACGGAAAAGGTCGTAATGATGTTCCAACCTTAGAACAGGTGTCAATAAAATATCAACAAAAATTTAATAAAGCAGCTCCTAGTAAAATTGTGATGTTAGCTGTTGTTGAAAAATTTCGCCGCACTGGTAGTGTATTGTGTCAACGTAAAGGTTCTTCAGGTCGTCGAAAAACAGTATGCACTAACGAAAATGAAGGACGTGTTTTTAACCAAGTTGTGCAATCACCTCAAAGAAGTCTTGTAAGAACTGCATGTAAACTCAAAATTAGTGAAACGTCTTTACGTCGCATGTTCAAATCAATTGGTGGTTATCTATATCGTATTCAAGTTGGACAACGACTAAATGCTGCGGACAAACGTGCTAGAGAAATTTACTGTGGACGCATGTTGAGTTTAATTTACGAAGATCCCGAATTTTTGAAAAACATATGGTTTTCAGACGAGAGTCACGTTCATCTTATCGACATATTAATAATTTACACCAAAAAATTGAATTTACATTAGAATTTGGAAAAAATAACAAAATCAGTTTCCTTGATTCAGAAAATTCAAAGAATTAGTAATGTACTTGATTATTCAATTTAAGGAAAACCAACACACACTGATGTAACTATTCCATATAGTTCCAATCATCATATGTCACATAAACTATAATTCAATGATACATAGAGCATTTTCAGTTCCTATGAACAAATGTAATTGTCATAGAGAAATTAATACAATTAAACAAGTAGCAACATCCAACGGTTATCCATTATATATGATAAATAAACTTAATAATAAAAATGAGGAAAAAGTGGCATTACAACTAATATTTCCTAAGCAAACTAAAGAAATTAAAACTCATAAAACCATCACATATGCAGGAAATATTTCAAAGATAATATATTATAAATTGTTAAATGTGCAAATAAAAATATCTCCATTGTATGGTATATATAAACTTGAATGTCCAGAATGTAATGGGTCAAACCCTTAAAAATTTTGAAATCAGATACAGTGAACCCTTACGAGCATACATATTAAAACAACCAGATACATCCCACTACGCAAAATATATACTTGTCACCAATCATTCATTGGCACCTAACACAGAACTAGAAGTATTACATATTTGTGATTAGAAACAAGAATTGGATTCCCTTGAAGAATTGGAAATTAGAAGACACTTAAGAAACCCACAATATGAAGCAGTCAAAGATAAATAAAGGGTTATGAAGCAAATTGAAAACCTATGCCTAACTAATTCAAGTCAAAAGAAGTGGGGAAAGCTGAAGAGTTACACAACAAAAGACAACAAGGGATTTCAAGTTCCGTGATTATATCTTTAAACGTCAAACACCACAAACAACATATTCTTAAACCGAGTCCAACCTACAAGGCTTAAATAATACCATCACAACCTCCAGCGACCTCTACATCATGAAATATGAGGTAAATAAAATATTTTCAATGACATGCATAATATTGGTGTCCATATTTGTTCTATAATTTGAAGTGTTTAAATAAAAACTTTCATTCACTTCAAAAAACAATTTATTATTTAGACATAATATTTACAAAGGTGAAACAATATTTAAAATCCATTATTGGAGACGCTCTACATTCCATTGAGTGCAAGAGTATCGAACAGTGGTGTGGCAGGGATTTGGATCACGTTCAGAGGTTCCAGTGGTACCTTATCTACCATCAAACTTGCAGACGTCAATAATATTGGGAAACACACTAAAAATGTGCCATTTATTCAGTAGAAATTCTGATTTTCGTTATTCACGTACGTATCAATTTGGAGTACTCGGTGTCACCCGAAGAGTGTAGAATGCCAAGCACGTTCTGCTCCGAGTATGACACTGTTTGTGGTCGTTTGGTAATATTGAAGAACTGTTCTATTTCCGCTATTGACTATTTTTGTTAGGGATGACTAACCATAACAATGAGTGTTTCATTCCCTTTTATAATTTACACAAATCACATCCTTAAAATTAATCATACAGATAGTGTATAATATTTAAACATTGAACGTCTACGTCCCGACTACATACCCCATATAATGAACGTCCGTCTCCCTCCACTCAAAATACAGAACTTCTCTGTGACTTTACTTTGGGCATCCTCCACTCAAAATATAGAACTTCTTTATGACGTTACTTTGGGCATCCCTCCACTCGAAATACAGAATTTCTTTATGACCATACCTCGAGCATCCCCCCCTCAAAATGCCATTTGTCTCACTTCAATACGATGATTAATAACAATACTAATACCTTTATGGCTCGGCTCGCGCAGGATCCTACCGTCCCCCTCTCCCTCATAATACCGTTGGTCCCACTTCAATCCATTAATAACAAAGGAACATGTTAATTTTCTTATGGCTCAACTTACACGCATGATTTTACTCCTTATCCATAGTTTCGTTCCTTCATAATGCCGTTTGTGCCACTTCAACGTGACATTTTAATGCCCTTATGGCTTTACTTACATGCGGGATTTGATCCCTTATCCATACTCCATACCCCCACATATTACATATTATATATGGATTACATCTAACGACTTCACACTACCAAGGTTTTTTTAAATAAGTATGAAGATACTCCAACTACCTCTATCTTTTAGCTTATGTTTTAATGCTTGACATGGTCAGTATATCACAATTGTTTAAAATATTGGAAAAGCTAGTTTTAGAAGAGGTAATTCAGGTTTCTATTAAGCCTATTATATGAGAGCTGCACAAATAAATAATTTCCTGTATTTCTAAATTATCTAAAGTGTAAATACCTTGGCAGTTTCAAAATGTTATCATAAAATGGATAATTCTGTTTACAAACATTGCTTTTTTCACTCCTATATTAATTAGTTTTTTGATGATGTTTCAACCCCTCTGTTCACTTTTGTTGTTCCATTTGTCGATTCTTCAGCGCCTTCGGGATATTTCTCACTGTATTCTCATCCTTTCGGTGGAGTTTATTCCATTATCTCTGTCTGGTATTCAATCTACATTTCAGCTTTATGAGGTGCTTCTAATCCTGATAAGATGTATAGCTTATCGTTAATAGATAATTTATTGTAGATGATCTTAGTTCTACAGCCCTTGTCTCTTGCACCCTTTGAATATTTTAACAGCTGTTTGCTTCGCTCTGTAGTTTCTTTGAGGAAGTCTTCATTGATATACATATTTGTTACCTTTAACCAATTTCTTTTTTACAATATGTCCAACTTTTATTCCATGTCTTCATTTTTAGTAATATTGGCCTGTTTCTAAGTTTGTTCCGCTATACTGTTCTTCTCAACTCTATTATATCTAACTCCACAATTAATTTGGTGTTTACCCTCTAACCTTATCATTCAGTGGTACATGTTTCCTCTTCTTAAGTCTATTAAGATTTGAATTACAATTTTTTCGAAGCTTCCCTTAGTACATAATTTCTGTGTTTCAGATCTTGGTCCTTTTTTCAACTACTAATCCCTTTCACTGTATGGCATACAGCAACGTCAAAATCTAGTATAAAAAAAACAGTTACTTTCAAACAGGCAAAAGTTCCCATCTCTACAAGTAATTTTTCAATTTTATACATACTCAAAAAAATCAATGCAGATTACAGATCCATGTGTGCCATAATATATTCTAGATCTGTACATCAATTGTTTGTGTTATAATTATGGATTCTTCGATTCGATCATAATAAATTTCGAAGCCTCTCTATTTAAATAAACGAATACCAAATTGAAGAGCGCGTCGGTTGCATAAAAATTATGTTCCTTTCGATAGTATAGAGAAACTTCTATAGAGGGCAGTAGCACAAAGGCAACAGATAAAATTTCTGCAATATGCAAAAATTTGCATATCACTTGAACGGGTCAAAAGCATCATTTGTACGTGTTAAGACTCTTGAGGAGCAGGAAAAATTTGTATATGAAACAATTGCACTGTAGCGAAGGAAATTTAGTATATACATGTAAGGAATATCTTTAGTCTAATTCAATTGCGCGCGTAATTAAGTCGGTAAATAAGATCTCTTAATATACGTCATGTCATTAAATTGGCACATATCAATGAGATTAAATATTGTACAGTAATTTGAGAACAACCCAGTGAATAATAACATTGAATGTTGTTTCTTTGTTATTTACAGGTAGGATTAATATTCTAGATCATGTATGTAACTGTAAATATTGTATAAAATAATAAAAATCTCTGTTATTTACAGAAAAACAGTTCGTGCATTATTCTAATATCAGAAATCAAAATAATCAACATTATAAAACAACATTCTCGTTGTATACCACGATGGAAAAGCTACAGTTCCACTTCAAATTACTAGAAGCAGCAGATAAAAAATCCACAAAAATTACCACAGAAGATGGTCATACATATAGAATTCCATTTGACCACTATGGTGTACAAAACCATGAAGAGCTTATGAAAACTAAGGTAAAGAAAGTATTAAAACTGAGAAATCAAGTGAGAAAAGTGTGGTTAAGTTTACATAAAGAATTGAAAGAAACTTATTATGATACAGAAGGGAATGTGGTATTTGAGGATGAGTATTTGGAAGAGTTAATTGAAAAACAAGAAGATAGTGACGTAACGGCTAGTACCTCAGGACAACCATTGATACAATTATTAGAAAAACTATTAGAAAAAAATGAAGAAAAATCTGAAAAAATAAATATTGGGAATTTAGCTAAAGAATTTGTTATCGAAAAATTTGATGGTAAAAATTCAAACGCGGATCAATGGATTAATGATTTTGAAAAAGAATATGAACGCTTTGAATTAATAAAAGATGAGAAGAAAATTAAAATTTTGAAGTCATTCATGGACAAAAGTGCTGTAGATTGGTATAGTTGTACACTTTATAAGCTTACAATCAAAGCAGAATGGAAAGAATGGAGAGACAATTTTTGTAATACATTTGCAAGTAAAGGTTGGTCTGCAATAAAAAAAGCTATACCATTTAAATACCAAACAGGTTCATTACTAGAATATTCTCTAAGAAAAGAAAAACGCTTATTACAAGTAAGGAAGACTATGGATAGTGATACGCTTGTGGATCTTATCGCCATGGGTTTACCCAACTACATATTAGACAGAACTATAGATGTACGATTGATGACAAGAAAGAAATAGAAGAACAAGTATCTCAATTACTTGAAAGAAACTTGATAGAATAATCATACAGCCCTTTTGCTGCCCCTGTAACTTTAGCCTTCAAAAAAGATGACAAAAGAAGATCAAGATTATGCATAGATTTTAGGGATTTGAACAAAATAATAGTACCTCAATCACAACCGTTTCCATTGATAGAAGACTTAGTAATAAAAACAAGAGACTGCAAATTTTTTTCAAAGCTGGACATAATTTCTGCTTTTTGGTCCATTCCTTTACGGATTGAAGATAGAAGAAAAACAGGATTTATCACCCAAGAAGGTCACTTCCAATGGACTTGCCTACCATTCGTATTAAAAACATCACCAGCTATTTTTCAAAGAATCCTTAGTAATATAATAAGAAAACACAAATTATCAGGTTTCACAGTTAACTATATAGACGATATCTTAATATTTTCAAAATCCTTTAGAGAACACATAGATCATTTGACACAGTTATTAGAAGCAATCGTGAAAGAAGGATTTCGATTAAAACTCTCGAAATGCACATTTGCAATTGACTCAGGACAATATTTAGGCCACATAATAAAACATAATTCAATCTCCCCAATGAAAGATAATTTAATATCGATCAGAAATTTTCCTGTACCAAAAAATGGAAAAAATGTTCGACAATTTTTGGGTAAAATTCATTTTTAAACGAAAGACTCAACCAAACCTCAACTCAACCGAATAAAATAAGATGTGCAATAAATGAACAAAAAAATAAACATGCATGGACAACTGTAGCTCACAACTGCATAAATCAGTATAATGAAACTGAGCACACGGTGACAAGATTTAGCCCAAAATACTTATTAAATGGCGAACATACATCAATATTACCTAATGAATTGAAAAAGAAAAACATTAATCAACTAGAAAACGATAGAATAACTGCATTCCAGAACAGTATAAAATGTCATGAATACAATAAGAAACTGTATGACAAAAATAGGAAAAGATATAATTTTAATGTTGGAGATTCAGTATATATTGAGAATGGTAATAGAATGAATCGAAAGAAACTTGATGAATTAAGAATCGGACCGTACACAATTATGAAGAAAATATCAAACTCAATGTATGAGGTTGACGTAGGATATAAAAAATCAGAATCAAATTTATTTCATATTTCTCTTACTACTTCGGCGATGAACACCACTTAGCGCTATTTTATATAATTTTGTATTGTACTGTATTTTATACCAAAAATTTTGTAAACAAAAATTTTTATCTTAAGGGGGGAGATGTAAGGAATATCTTTAGTCTAATTCAATTGCGCACGTAATTAAGTCGGTAAATAAGATCTCTTAATATACGTCATGTCACTAAATTGGCACATGTCAATGAGATTAAATATTGTACAGTAATTTGAGAACAATCCTAATGAATAATAACTTTGAATGTTGTTTCTTTGTTATTTACAGGTGGGATTAATATTCTAGATCATGTATATAATTGTAAATATTGTATATAATAATAAAAATCTTTGTTATTTACAGAGAAACAGTTCGTGCATTATTCTAACCTCAGAAATCAGAATAATCAACATTATATACATTTTGTAGGACATGATGGATACGATCTTAAATGAAATCAGACTAATTAAGACAATAATTTCGAATGAATAGCATTATTTATGGTAGCTGCTTTGTTAAAACCATAATTGGATTCTGTAGAACAAAGCAACGCTATACAATAAATTACAAATATCATTTTTAGCCCCTAATTGAAAGTATAGATGCGTAAACTCATATATTTCATCGTCTGAGTTCGGCTTAGAGCCCACCACAGACAAACGTCACTTAGTGAGTACGAATCGTATGCACGTTTGTCATTTTTAATCCAGATTATCTCCCGTAACTTGTCTCCCCTTTTTTTACGTTCGGTTAAGCTCGTCCTATTTCGGTGACAAATTAATTTTATTTTCTCTGGAAACGATCGTCTTAGGTGGAATTCCTGAGGAAGGCGGCTGTTCGTTTTCCGGTTTTTTCTTGTCGCAGATATCTCAGATTTGTCATTATCAAGGAGTTTAAGAAAATGAATAATACGACATGTTTTATTGGTCTTTAAGTGGATTAAATGAAATAATTGTGATAATTTGTATCCCATTGCTTTATGTACTGCATCCAAACAGTTTAATTTCTCTATAATACGTTTTATTTTTTCCAGAACCACATAAAATATTGTAATGTTTTTCTTATTTATTTAAACAGTAAACGGGCGGAATAAATTTTAAACTCTCGGTAGTTTCACTTACTTAATTTATTTATTCACTAATTATATACACAGTATATTCACTTAAACTGATTTATATGAATAGTTCACTAATTTATATTCACTTATTTACTTGTTTATCTCACGATGTCATTGTATCTACTAAACTAACTCTTCCTGGTCGGTCCCTTATATATTAGTGCCTTTTTCACTAGATAATTCTAGATTGCGGCTTAATCAAAAACAATTGGCTTTCTGGCATTTTCTAGATAGGACTGGTCACAAAAAACAATGTCTAGATAAGATAGACACAATCGTTAACAATCCCCACGCGTTTGCCATAATTTAAACTTTCATACCTGGCTTAGACAGAGTCGGATTCAGGGACTATACCAGTGTGCTGTTTCGTAACATTACCCCCTCCTTAAATGGAAGTGGAACTTTTGTGTAGCCGAGACTGGATGATTGAATCGGCAACTGGCCCCATTTCTACACTTTCCGATCTTATGGAAATAACAGGGCACCGTTTTCATCGGATACTGATAACGGGGGTTGTAGCTGCAAATTAATATCTGGACAACGGTATCTCGAAAGATAATCGCTACCATGTTCCTGATGACTCGCCAATCCAACTGGTTACTCGCTATTTTGGCATAGCCAGGCTCTTCAAGCTGGATTCTAACACATGGTCTCGGAGGTTTCGAAGTGCTTTCCACACATCGCGGTAGGTAGATCGATCTTGAAATTTATTTTATATATAATATAAACCTACCACGAATTATGTTTCAGTTTCAGTGTCTTGTCAGGGGCTGGAATCTGGTTTTCAAGTTTTTCTAATTGCCCGAACTTCTTTCGAAAGACGGATGCCAACTCTCGTGCGTTCTTGAGATGGGCGGGGATGTTGTATGCCAGTGAATAATCACTTTATCCCCTTCTTTAAACCCGCCATCTGTGGTCTGCATGTCGTACCGACTTTTAATTCTATCGCTGGCAACTTGAAGATTTGTTCGAACTAATTCATGAATATCGTCCAGCCTTCTTCTCAAAGGGATCACGTAGTCTTCGCCTGCTAGATCTTCTCCAGGCGACAGCCAAATTTCAGGTCACAAGGAAGCCTCATTTCACGTCCAAACAGGATTTTAGCAGGTGTTTCTTCCGTGGACTCATCGATGGCAGATCGATAAGCCAATGCGAATAGGGAAAGATACTGGTCCCAATCTCTCTGATGGCTGGAAACCACTTTGGACATGTATTTTCCAATAGTCCTGTTCATTTTATCGACCATTCCATCTGACTGTGGATGTAATGCTGTAGTCCTGGTCTTCTTCATTCTCAGCTTCTCGCAAATCTCCTGGAATAGATGGCTTCCGAAATTTCGTCCCTGGTCACTGTGGACTTCCAATGGCACTCCATATCGACTGATAAATTCTCTTACCAATAGACCCGCGACAATTGTCGCGTCTTGGTTCGGGATAGCGTACATTTCCACCCACTTTGTGAAATAATCTATTACAACCAGTATGTATTTGCTACCATTTTCTGTCATCGGAAATGGTCCAGCGATATCTAAAGCAATCTTTTCGAAAGGGCTTTCAACATTATACTGTTTCATAGGTGCCTTTATCTTGCGATGTGGTCCATTACTCGTAGCACAAGTCGTACATATATAACACCAGTCCTTCACATAGTCGGAGCTGTTCATCCAATAAAACCTTTCACGGACTCGCTGAACGGTTTTCTTCACTCCCAGATGACCTCCCGATGGACTGTCGTGTAACTTCTTCAGTACCTCAGCTACTCTCGTTCTAGGGATAACTAGCTGTCGCCTCATCTCGGAACCATCATCGTCTTCAAGGACTCTCTTCAACAGCCCTCCTTCCAGGACAAGGGAATCCCACTAAGCCCAATACGCCTTGAGTGTCGGTGAAAATCTTGACACTTCTTGACACGTAGGTCGCCGATTTTCTTCCTTCCATTGCCGGATCATCTTCAGGTGAGGATTATTCTCCTGATCTGCTCTGATCCTGATGGGTGACCATTCCTCGTTAACTACTGTAATTCTTGAAACTGCAACTTGTTGACTTGTTGCATTGAGAATAGTCTACAGGGCATGACCGTCTAGGCAAAGAGTTGGCTTTTCGGTGATTCGCATCAGCTGGATGTTCACCCCTGTCTGATTTCCCCTGTAACTGGAGTTCTTGTGTTACAGGAGTCTTGGGGCGCTTAGACGGACTGCGTACGTGGTCTAGCTCGCCACACTTCCGGCGTTTGATCTTCTTCGGCTTCTTGTCTGCCATACCTTTCAACAAGTTGGCGATCTGGTAAAACTTGTCCTCGTCGCCTTCTTCTTGGATGGTCCTAACTTTGTTGTAACCCGAAGCCTTCGTTGCTGCTTCATATTCAAGGGCAGCTGTCAATGCGTCGACTAATGTTTTCGGATGGGCTAAGCGAAGCGTCCTCTGCATATCGGGGTCACGTAAGCCATCAATAAAGGCCTGGATGCCCAGACATTCCATCATGTTCTCTGCTGCTGACGGATAAGCAAATCGAACGAGTCGGGCAATATCCACTTCATATTCTTGAAGTGCTTCGTCACGTTTCTGCCTTCGATTCTCCAGCTGAGATCGGTACAAATGTTCTAGATGTTCGTGACCATATCGCTTGTATAACCTCTTCTTCAACTGCTCGAAGTCATCCGTTTCTTCAAGCGGTATCGTCTGAAGTACATCTAAGGCATCTCCCCGAAGCGCTATAGGTAAGTTTACTGCCTTCTCTCTATCGGACCAATGCTTCACTCTAGCGGCTGCTTCAAATTGTTTCACATAATTGGTCCACGATGTCTTTCCGTCGAACGTTGGAGCCTTGACTCGAGCAAAATTGCTAATATCTTCTGTCTTGGGTTGTGTTGCTGGCTTGCATATCTCGATCTTCGTTTGTTCTGCTAGCATGTCTTGTGTTCTTAAATCTGTTATCTTACTCTCTAACTCCTTGATTTTTTCGTCCAACGTTGTCATTTTATTCTCCATATCCGATTTAAGAGACGAAATTTTATTTTCCATGTCAGCGGCAATGTCATTTTTCATTAATAAGATATCGGCAGAAAGTTTGTCCATGTTAGCAGAAATATCGTTCTTCATTGTTAAAATCTTCTCGTCCATGTCAGCAGAAATATTAGCAGAAATGTCGTTCTTCATAGCAGAAATTGACGAGATTAAGGTCTTCCACCTTAATGTCATCAAATAAAACTGTTTCTGGATCAAAACCGTCATTTTCCAGTCTTTCTACTAATTCACTTTTCTTACCGGACGTTTCCAACCCACGATCTTTCAATTCTGCTCTTAGTTCCGCCACTTTGAGGTCACATAGTCTCTTCGCCATTTTTACGTAGCAATTTATTTATATTATCTCACTTCTGACACAATCTAATGTTTTTCTTATTTATTTAAACAGTAAACAGGCGGGTTAAATTTTAAACACTCGGTAGATACATTTACTTAATTTATTTATTCACTAATTATATACACAGTATATTCACTTAAGCTAATTTATATAAATAGTTCACTAATTTATATTCACTTATTCACTTGTTTATCTCACGATGTCATTTTATCAACTAAACTAACTCTTCCTGGTCGGTCCCTTATATATTAGTGCCTTTTTCACTAGATAATTCTAGATTGCGGCTTAATCAAAAACAATTGGCCTTCTGGCATTTTCTAGATAAGACTGGTCACAAAAAACAATGTCTAGATAAGATAGACACAATCGTGAACAATCCCTGCGCGTCCGCCATAATTTTAACTTTCATACCTGGCTTAGACAGAGTCCGATTTAGGGACTATACCAGTATGCTGTTTCATGACAATATAATTAAATTCAGGTTTGTCATAGTCTAACTCATTTTATAATCAAGATTTTTTTCTTATTTATGCTATGTATTATGTGTGCAGTAGGTATTAGTATAATAAAGTATAAGTGGATATTAAGGTGTTTAGAACACACAATCAATTGAATTATTTCATCATTACATTGATGAATAATTTTTTCCTAATTGTACCTTCAAAAACTTCTTTCGCCTCTATTTGACTATTTTACATGACCGTTATCCTTTCAATCTCTGTATAAAGTACGATCACGTTTTATAAAAGTATGAACAAATAAATCTGCCTTAATTTGGAACAAAACTGTCAAAACTGGAGATAATTATTCCTAAATTATGTTACAACAATTACAGAAGTATCTTAATTTTTCCTAATATTCAAGCGGCTTATTCTTCAATTTTTTCCGCTATACTTCACAATTTATCTTTGAGAATTTCGTAATCATAACCTCAAATTCGAACAACGTAACCTCAATTTTTTATACGATGAAATAACAAGAACATATACAAACAAATTGTATCTGTACGAAACAAATATCCCTTTCTAAACCTGTAGACTGTTCCTTTCGGCCATTCTTTCCCATAAACGGTCGAGGGAACTATTTCGTGTCACGTCTTTATTATATCTTTCCCGAGGGTAACACAAAACGTTACATAACTTCTTATAGAAGTTGGAACCTCTCTCCGCGTCCCACAAGGCCACGCCGAAAGGTTTTTTGTCAAATTTCATTTTTGTCATGTCGCGAATGGTGTTGTGTTCGTGGGTGAGGCTTTGTTTCCTTCTTTCATGAAAAGTTATTGCTTATAGAACACGGTTTCGGCGGTAATCTGTTAAGAAAAGGAGTTTTATTGTGAGGCAAACACCATCGGAAGTGGATTCTTGTAAATGGGAATAGATTCACGTTTGAAACCGGTTGTTTTTTAGATTTGCATTTATTGGAGCGGCGGATTTTTTATTCCATATCAAATTTACTATTTCAACCCTCACTTTGAGGAATCTATTCATGTTACTTATATGATTCCACAATATAATGTTTAATAATTATTTTTTGCTTGGCCAAGGACTGACCTATCTTGTGATTAACTCAATATATTGTTACGGCTCATTATATTTTTTTGACTGAATAGTGTAATAAATACGAATACCTAGAAGATAATTTTATTGTAGAAAATTTCAGAACACACGGTAAAACATATTTTATTTTAAATCATAATATTAAATGGAATACGAACCACATTATGTTTAATAAAACAATACGAAGTCAAAACAGAATAGAGAAATAAAAAACATCTTACTGGGTCAAAGCAAAATAATTGTTTTGAATACAATTATTCCGATAACAAAAACTAGCACGATTCAAAAAACAAAAGCTGTTTTTTTGCAATTCGACGAAAACCCCAAAACCGAAGTCCGGGGAAAACAAAAAACGAGTGTACATAGACCAGGAGCGGCAGTGCGTACCGGAGGTCGAACACGCGAAGGGAAAGGTTTTTCCCCTGCCACGGTAAACGGTACTAGTATTTTTAGTGTTAGCGGTACGAGTGGTAAAAATTCTCTCCGTTGTGTTAGGAGGTGATAGGGATACTGAGATTATTCCTTGACGGTGAAAACTGTCTCCTTTTTCGATACACAAACGGTAGAATTACCCTCTACGCTAATTGCCTTTCGAAATAGCACGATTCCGTTTATTGGCACGACTCGCGGTGAACAAGCAGATAGTAAGAAAAGTCAAGAAAATTCCCGGCGAGACGGAGGAAGTTTGACAAGCAGTAAGTTTTTGAATTAAATTCAGATTGGGATAATTTTTTACTAGTGATATATTTACTCGTTATTGGTCGAGCTGGATTCTGAACTTGGGAGTATAGGTCAATTGCTATATACAAGGTGTAGCGATAGCAAATATATTTATTAGATTTTTTTTTGATTGTTGATTTTTCAAAGAGACTGGATACAGCTGTTCACTCTCAGATTAAGTTTTTCGTCCTGACAAATATATAATTTACCGTGTGTACTGGGATAATTAAGATTTGCCGAGTTCGCCAACTTGACACAAGTTAGGTTTCATTCTGTTAAGTAGGAGTTATCATTTGTTGGGTCACATATTCTCTTCCACCTCAAAGGCAGGAAAGAGATAGAAAGTTAGGCGAGGTATATTTTGGTAGTTGGTAACACACAGGCCGGAGCGTATGTTTTCCATATTTTCGCGGGCTTCAGCGAACTTGCGCTGATAAGTCAATTCATTGTAGAGAAACATTGGTATCAGTCTTTTGTTCAGCCGTAAATTATAAATTAAAATTCTTTCTTATTTTGCCAGTGTAAATGCATAAATTTATCGTAGGTAATTATATTACTGGGGAATTTCGCAACTTGTAACGCCAGTGTCGATAAATAATTTAAATTGTTTTCCTTAGCTCATCAGAATTTTTCTTTATAGAACAAAAATTTCACTTTCGTTCCCTGAAGGTCAAGGACGACCTGAAACGACGTAACGTGAAACATTGTTGCGGTTAAAGGTATTCACGTAATATTTATTTATTTTTCTGGACAACGGGGAATAGAAAGATTGAGAAACGAATATAATAAACCATACGCCTCTCACGCATTTTTTTAAAAAAGACCAAGCCGATAAGAGGGATAGTTTTGCCGTACCACCGAACAAACGAGAACTCTGTTCATAAATTTGATTTTTTTTATAATTGTAGGATATACAGGGGTAGGTTTAATAATAACCCAATTATAGATAAATATATGTATAGGTAGAGTTATACCAGGGAATTTTGGTTAATTGGGTCATACGGGATTGTAGTTTAGGGTTAAGTATACATATATATAGCTGTATATGAGGATTTGGAGAAATTATTTTTATTATATATATTTTTGTATAACGTGGAGGTTCTACATTATTTTACCTATCACCCCTACTCCAAAAATTCCCCCTCTGGATGTGTAACAATCTTGGACGTGTGACCGAGACGAGGAGGACAAACCCTGTCCTGGCAAAGGAAGATTCATCCGTCTTAAGACCAGGCGAACCTAGTAAAAAACAATCGGACTGGATTGCCTTACACGCTCAGCCGCGCATTGGAGGCAGAATTTGGTGGAATCGAAGGACAGGATCAATACAGAGTGACCAAGAAAAAGGTAGGGACATTTATTGGTATTTTGATTACGATATCGTACATATCTGGTGTTAAAGATTATTACACTGGTGACAGATTATTTAGAGTGGTGACAGCGGATTTCTTGACCCCTTTTTACTTTATTACACTGGTGACAGAGTGTAAAAATAAGGTCTAGCGTTATTACATTTACATGTTAAAAAAAATAAGGGTCTAGATTTTATTAGAGGTCTACACGTTATTACAATAGGGAATTAATAAAATAATACAATTGATTATAAATTCTAATAAAGATCAATTAATTATCTATTGAAATAACCTGTAGGGGAGTCCGGGACTGGTTGACGCACTTCAATTTTTTTTAAAACAGTACACTTGGCAACGTCGCCGACCGGTTTGTCTTAAAGCCGCCATTAAAAACCAATCACGAACGTTCGTTTCAGTTTGATTGCATCAGTGGTGTTGTGTACAGTGCGGTTTGTTGTTTTTTGGCAGTGGTAAGTAGTTTTTTACTTTTTTACAGTTTTTGTTCTAGAAACTTTATTTTTAAACATGATTGAGATCGGTTTGCTGCTACATAAAGCTTCAAAAGTCCCAAACAAGAACTGTTAAATAAATTTTCTAACAATAAAATAGTATATGTGCAGTTGCATCACACATACAAAAACGTGGTCAGGGGCTGGTTTACGGACACAACAAGGGGCTGGTTGATGCATGCGTCAACCAACCCCGAGTTTGAAATAAAATATATTAATTTTTGTTTTATATTTTAGCGAGATGCGTTCTCGTAAACGAACATCAGAAAGGTATATCACTCCACCAGATATCATGCTAAGGGCAGTTAGAGAGGTTAAAATGAACAACAAATCCATTAGGGCAACTGCATAAGACTTTGAGATCCCGGAGGCAACTTTGAGACGTTTCTTCAAAAAATTTACTTAGGAAGAAATTATTGGTGATGTCGCAATAACAACAAAAGTTGGATATTACAGGAATCGCCAGGTATATTATATTTTAAATTATTTTTAAAAATATTAAAGCTTCAAAAAATGCCTTACGTCTTTTATAATTTTTAGGTGTTCACAGATCAACAAGAAAATCATTTGGAGGAATACCTTAAAACGGCAAGCGACATATATTTTGGATTGTCTGTCAGAGAAGTACGAAAATTCGCGTATGATTATGCCACTGCTTTGCGCATTAAATTCCCTGAATCCTGGAACGTGACAATAATGGCTGGAGAGGATTGGTTTACATACTACATGAAACGACATCGTGATCTTTCGGTAAGAACTCCAGAAGCAACCAGCTTAGCTCGCGCTTGTAGTAGTCAACAGAGAAAATGTTTCAATGTTCTTTGACAACTTAAAAACGCTCCTCAACCGCCTAAAATTAGCAGCAACTCAAATATGGAACATGGATGAAACTGGGATCACGACCGTGCAAAAGCCTAACCGAATTGTTGGCAGGCGTGGATATAAGCAGGTGGGACGCGTAACCTCCCAGGAACACGGAAAGCGGCACCTTAGTTACTATGGCTTTGGCGGTATCTGCAACGGGAAATTATGTCCCGCCGTTCTTTGTTTTTCCTGGAGCAGTTGGAACCGCAAATCCTTCAAGTTGGATGAAAAGAGAGCACTTTTTGGAGTTTGCTAAGCATTTTGTCAAGCACGTTGGTTGTCCTAAAGAAAGACCGGTACTACTTTTGCTAGACAATCATGATTCGCATTTGTCTGTAGCTGCCCTTGATTATCTAAAAAGTAAAGGTGTAACGGCGTTGTCATTTACAGCCTATTGCTCACATGAGATTCAGCCCCTCGATCGGTCTGTCTATCGACGATTAAAACATTACGTTAATTCAGCCAGTGACTCCTGGATCACTAGCAATCCCGGACGCACGATGTCAATATACGATGTCCCTCTAATGCAGTATCCGCCAAAGTAAACAGTACCAAAATAGAAATAAAAATTAATTTTCAATTTCTGTAATGTAAGTGTTCAAAATGTTCACCATTTCGACGCAAACAAGCTTCACATCGATTTTGTAAGTCAATAAACATATTTATAAAAAGTGGTTGATGTAACTGCCGAAAAATATTTTGTATTCTTTCCCATAGTTCGGCAATATTCGCCGGCGGATTTTCCGAGTGAAATATTTTGTCCTTCACTATGCCCCAAATGTATGCGTCAGGTGGCGTCAGATCAGGTGAATGAGAAGGATATTCGAAGTCTGTTCCCCGAGAAATTATTCTATTATCGAAATGCTGACGGAGTAAGTCTAAGGTGCGCACAGCTGTATGGCTCGTTGCACCATCTTGTTGGAACCATTGTGTGCGAAACTGTAGATTTCGGGCACGGCAAAAGTTATTTAGATCTCTCACAAAAGGTATAATGATTTTCTCTCTATAACGCTCTTGGTTGACAGTAAGTGGATTCTGATTATCATCTTCAACGAAATAAGGACCAATCATTCCATGACCAGATACCGCGCACCAAACGGTAACTCAAAGACTGTGGAGTGGTTTCTCTACAATGACATCAGGACGTTCAAATCCAAGGAATCTGGTTGTTTGTCGATTAATATAGCCACTAAGATGAACGTGACTCTCGTCTGAAAACCATATGTTTTTCAAAAATTCGGGATCTTCGTAAATTAAACTCAACATGCGACCACAGTAAATTTCTCTAGCACGTTTGTCCGCAGCATTTAGTCGTTGTCCAACTTGAATACGGTATGGATAACCACCAATTGATTTGAACATGCGACGTAAAGACGTTTCACTAATATTGAGTTTACATGCAGTTCTTACAAGACTTCTTTGAGGTGATTGCACAACTTGGTTAAAAACACGTCCTTCATTTTCGTTAGTGTATACTGTTTTTCGACGACCTGAAGAACCTTGACACAATACACTACCCCAGTGCGACGAAATTTTTCAACAACAGCTAACATCACACTTTTACTAGGAGCTGCTCTATTAAATTTTTGTTGATATTTTATTGACACCTGTTCTAAGCCTGCACCATCAATACGACCTTTTCCGTATGAACGAAAATAATGCTCTACCGAAAAAACTTTTTCTTCCGTTGTTAGAACCATTTTTAAATCAAATTTAACTGCAGCGTACTATTAATATATCAACTAATGACAATTAAGTCAAATATGACAAATCCATATTACATAAACAACTCCACAGCACTCTCTGTTTCGGTACTGTATATTTTGGCGAATACCGTAGTTCGAGACTCACTTCCCAGCAACACCGAAGAATATTATGGCGGGATTCAAGGTGTCTGGAATTAGCCCTTTCAATAGAGACGTTTTTGACGATCAAGAGTATTTACCAGGATATGCAACTGACCGTCCCGATCCCGCAGAAACTAATGCTGACAAGGACGTGATTCCAGTTCAGCTAAACTCGATTTTAAAACCTCGACCCGGGTGTTCACAGGAACCTGATGATCTTAACCAGCCGGGATTCTCCAAAGATATAGTGTTAGCAAAAAGTCCACTGCCTGGGAAAGAAAACATTATTTCAACTAACAGTTCTATTCATGAAAAAAATTAGAGCTCGCCTCCTATTGTAAGTCCATTTCAATTGAAACCGCTACCAAAAGCCGGACCTAGAAAGCAGGACGCTAAACCTAATAGAAGAAAGCGTGTGACAGCAATTCTAACTGACACGCCAATAAAAGATGCTCTTGAAGAACAAGAGAAACATGTAAAGTCTGTCAAAAGAAATATTTGCTCAAATAAGAAGTCCGATGCAAAAGAGAAAAAGACAAAAAAAAAGGAAAATAGTCAAAGACGATGATGAGTCCGATGAAGAGGAATGCTTTTGCCTTTATTGCACAGGTAGCTATAAAAATAGTGCCTCATCCGAAAAATGGGTCCGGTGCACTAGTTGCGGAATGTGGGCACATGAAGCTTGTGCTGGGGAACCTGGAGTCTTCTTTGTTTGTGTAAACTGTGAAAGCGAATAATGATTTTTTTTGAGCTATAATATTAAATTTGTTAATTAAGTTACCTTTTTTATCTTTGTTCCTTGGCTAGTTACCATTTTTAGAATTTCATATAATTTTTTTTTAATTTGGATTATAACAGATGTTTTACTTTACTTTTTTGTCCGCGTCAACCAACCCCGGCCCGGGCCTGGTTGACATCCATCTTTACAAAAAAATTTATACCTAAACTGTTGCTAAAAAAATATTTTATCTTGTCTAATATGAAAGATATAACATTAAACTTTCCTATCTGGTACCAAAAGCACACCAAAACTTAATAATGTGTAAGCTAAAAATAAAAATACAAAAAGTACGTCAACCAGCCCCGGGCTCCCCTAGTCATTGTATACTGTAGTATATTTGATAATCTGGTTAATAACAGTTTAGCGTTTTTAACGGTTCTTGTGAACACATAAGTTTTAATATTTGTCGCGAATAATTTTCTACGTTGTCATTATTTATCTTGAATTAGGTCGAATAAAGTTCATGTATTTCTGTTCAGATCAGTTAATTCGACATAGTTATCGTTAATGTTGATCAACGAAGATGTTGATGCTTGTTTTTCATTACGAATAATATTATATGAAGTCGAAGCCCCAGGTATAATAGATTTTTCAATTTTGTTGGCAATATCAATATATCCTTCCGCCACTGTATTTGAGCGCCATCCATCATGTCGCTTCAATGTTAATAAGTCTCCACCTAAATTTGCTAAAATTGTAGCTGAAGATTGTCTAAAACAATTACCCGTGTAATTTTAAATATTCTGCAATTTGTTTAGGCATATTTCCGAATTTATTTATGCCCACTACTTGCCGCGTGCATTTACCGTGTTGGTAATTAAGAAATAACCTCTTTTCATTTGTATTTTGTGGACGCAGACGTGCATATTTTTTGTATAAATCATAGAATTTTCCAACTACAGTAAATGTACGTGGTATTTTTGTCTTAGTTATTGGAACAGTAACCAATAAAAGGCTTCTTGTAAATCTTTTACGTTATCAATAGTTAATTTCCATAATTCTTCCCTTCGACATGCTCCGGCTAATCCAAAAGCCATGACAACCTACAAGTAAATTTGTGATTGAAATTAAAATTTCAGTTTAGTTCCAAAATTGAAGTAAAAAGATTAAATAAATTACAAATATATAAAAAAGTCGACAGGATTTGAACCCGGGCCTCTTCGTTCCAATGCTGATGTGTTTTCCACTAAGCTATCGCGCCAACAATTATGAAATACTGTATTTAGGTCTTTCCGCTGCTTTATTTTATTTTAAATTTTTTATTTCGATTTTGTAATGATATAAATTCATTACTATAAATATCGATCCAAGTAACCAGTTAATGCAGCGATGACGAGGTACCCCACCAGAACAACAAAGTCCCCACGCCAAGATGCGCATGAAGAATCGACAGTGGAAAGGAAGGAGACTTCCACCACCACCGCTAAATTGTATATAAAAATGCAAGCCAGCAGACAAGAGGACAACTTGGTTCACGGACTCCAGCTCCTACAAGTTCAGCCGCCTCCAGTGCGAAGCGTAGGTCGAAGGTACTGACTTTGACCTTATACGCTTTACACATTTCACCGTGGAGTGTTGTACTAAGTCGAAGTATTGATTCGACTTTTATACACCATTCACTTGAACGGCCGTTGGTTTCTGGTATTGACGGAAACGAAAACGATTGTTCAAACTGTTAGAATAATTTCGGTGCGGTATTGACGCATCGAAAACTGTACAGTATCTCTATAGGGTTTGCTAACGTTGAGATGGGTATTGACCATCTGTAAACGATGGCGCTAAATGTTAGTATAATTCTGGTGTGGTACTGACGCGCCGGAATAACTACATCCCTATACCACCGAGAGAGTCGTTAAGTTGGGAATTGACTAATTATAAACGATATACGCACATCTGGAGACAATAACCGAAAGAGTATTGATCTATCGGTTGTTCTCAACTTTGGCTGTCTGAACAATTCGTAGGACCGAGAGAATCCCGTATACCACAGTGGAAATTTCGAGTCGTTATACCAACCTGCCTACAGTTCGTCAGTACACATCGGTCGACGGGGGAGTACGGATCGTCGGAACGTGATTTTCAATATAATTACGTACCACAGTAATATATATAGAATATTGTAATTCAGTTTAATTTTATCTTTGTAAATAATATTTCTTTATAGCAATAAATCAATTAATTTAATCGAACTCTGTCTCCTTTGGGCTTACCTGGGCAATACGCATTACAATTTTACTATATTATGAAGTACATTGGTTACTAAATAATAATAGATTGAAAAACTAAATATAATCTTTAAAATTATGACTTACTTTGACGAGTAGATAGATATTGTCTGGCGCTTCTTCTAAAAATTTATGGATTTCAGCAGTGGTCAATGTAAGGGATTTTTTTTGTCACAGCTTTTTTCGTTTTGCTTTTTTAAATATGCTCGAAGTTTTGTATACTTTGAAATATCTATGTTATGTTTGATACTTATGAGGCTCCTTATCATGGAATATATAGACCACAGTGTAGACGGTTTAAAGTTTGCAGAAATTTCTTGAAAATAAGCTAACAAAACATTTTCTGAGAATGATTTAATATTGTTTATTTCCCTCCAGTTCATAAATTTGCTGTATTGTTTTTGATATTTGTTTTTTGAAACTCCCGGTAACAAATTTTCGATTGCATTTTGAGCCTTTTCGATAATATCTGGAGGAGTATTCTCAATATCGGAATTCGACAACTCGAAAGATAAATTATCATCTCGGTTCATAGTTCCTAAAATAATGGGTAATAAATGAATTTTCAACTATGGATCGATTTCTTCGATCGGAGAAGTTAGAAATAGATCCTTCGTCTCCAACTGCTGCCAATGAATGGATTTATTGGCCGAGAACGGTTGAAAACTTTATTGGAACGATAAATTAGATTACTCCAGAGATAAAATTGGATTCACTTGTTAACCATGTTTCATCGTCAGTATACTCCTACAGATTATGACACAGCAATAAGTACTCTTCAAGCTATATTAGAGAGTTTAATTATTTCTGTTCAGATCATATACATTGTTTAATGTCGATTGACCTTAAACTAAAATTCTTCTTGAATACAAAATAAAAATATTACTCTAGTTCTGTGAATAATATGGGAATGAATGTCACCAAAAATTGCCTAGCTATGAAAATTGTCAGGATATCTATCTCGCTTCCTTCTGTCTTTTCTATTTTTTTGGGCCGAATTTAGACCATGTGGTTTAATTAATATCGAATTTTATTTCGTATCTAAGGAGCCCTAGTACAAGGAAACTAACATCAAAGAGAGAGTACGATTGACATCAGTTGATGCACACATTCTGTGGATCTACGTACCTTTCTTTACAAGGCAGCTGCCCATATAAGATACAATTTTAGGCCAATACTAGAATGAATAGTTAAATAGTTACCTGCCAACTATTCGCCAGCAACCTGTCAACTTATTAGTTCGGGTAACATCTAATACTGTCACGAATTATACCACCGTACAGCGTACAGCCTGCTGTTAAGGTATAGTCGCTCCACCCGGTGTAGGAAATAAGAGTTTTCCATTTTTTTTTATTTTCTTACATTTACGTATTGTGACTGGGTGTTGCTCCCGTACAAGAAATTGGTCAATTAGCTATTAGAGTTATAAATAATTTAGTTCATTAGTTTTGCTTTCAACATATCATTTAGAATCACCTTATATCTATAGCACAATGTACACCGTGTAGGCTAACAACAAATGAACAACCATAAATCGAAAACACACTTTTTACTTGCACAATAACATGGCATAAATTTAAAATTACAAAAAATAACGCCGGAACGAAAAATAATAAATTTTACGATCAGATTTGGTTCGATAGCGATTTTGGACAGAACAGCGAATCTATTTTCATTTATTTCTCTACCGAATCGGTAAATTGCTGATTACAAAATTTCTATCGTATTTTTTAATTGATAAAAAACCACTACTATTAATGAAATCTATTTGGATATGTTTTTGAAGGATTTTTCTGATGAAATATATTGATATAACATCTGGAAATAATTGAACCACGAAGTCATTTACATTTTCAAAATGGTTATCAAACTTATCTAATTGTTTTCCTATAGAACTCAAGTGCTAAAGTTATTCATAGGTTAAGTATAACTGTCAGTTTTATATCTCTAGAATGTTAGTTTCTTGTTCTTAATAGATCATCTTTGACCAATGTCAATTTATTGAGGTTTTTGCGCTGTACATATTTCTAACTGATCGCCCTGTATATTTACGAAACGATGAGATACTGGCGAAGATCGTGTTTGGAATAGAAATACAAGTTAATAATGTGTACTGTTTGTTTCTAGCAAACGGCCAAGTCGTAATCTCAGAGGACAAGGATGAGTCTGACTTTATGTTCCTAGTCTGTTATCAGAATACGAATAATCGGGACGAAGATAAATAAATTTTTGAGTCACTCAGAAATAGTACAACAGCTGAATGTTGGAAATAGATTATTTTAATGGACATAGGGCCATAAAATGATTGATTTTTTCTTTTCTATCAGCTTTTATTTTGGATAGATTTGAGTAATAAAATTTTCTGCAGCAATAAAATTAAATCGAAAGTACCACTTTTACACACATGGTACCTTAAGTAGCTGGATATTGAGTTCGTTCAACTGGAATTTATTAATCTATAGAAATTTTATATGAAATTTAAGCTTTATAGTTTGCAATGTAAGGAAAAAATAAATAAATCATACCATTTCTATGAATTTTCTGGATCTACTAATTCACCGAAAGCTTACATGATGCAATTTATGCTAATTTTTTTTTTGAAAATTTCACTTTTCCTTCGAATATTTCTAAACTCGTGCAAAAATGTCTGAAAAATAATAAATAAATTATTGTAAATTAACTCTACTCAAAAAATGTTGTAAACCAAGATAATTGAAACATTGAGCTCTATTTTACGGAATAAATTTTAAATGACAACTTTATTCACGAGAAAAATTACAAGAGTATCTCTCAAATTTCCCAAAAATATTTAATCAACCTCTACTTCATAAATTATATCTACCGTGGCTTTCACGTATCCATACCGATTGTGTGTTGGTATTTATGCAGAAACAACTAATTTGCACATCTCTTAGGAGTACTGTGTCTGTTTTGGTGTTTCCCTTGATGATATCTAATCATGGCGAGGCACACGCACCACCTAGTTCCATACCACTCGTAAATTAGACGCCCTTCGGACGTCAGGGAAGCCCCCGTTTCGTGACTCGAGTAGGCCAATGTACGAAACTTTATAAATATTAACGGCTATTATTTTATTGTGACAGTGTTTTTATTTTGCGTGTCCGAGAGGCTTGTGACTTGATCTATTCGATTTGGGACAATTAAAAATAGAGATAATGTGAGTTTGTTCGTATTTTACAACAGTTTTCGCAATCATTGAATCTTAATTTTCTTTTTAATATAATAGATTATTAAAGAAAAAACTCACGTGATTTAATATAAAAGTATTTTACGCAACGAGGATGTATTGTAGTGTATTAATGGCCATTACGTACATGAAAGCTGCATACACTATTATTTCTATCCCCGCCAATTAAAGAAATGTTTATTTGAAGAATATTATCATAACTAACTAGGAAAGAACACTGTAAAATAAAAGAAGTTTTTGTAGTTGGAGCAAAGGATCTAAGAAATAATCATCTCAATTTTTAACAGTAAGGTATTCAAAATTGATGCAGACATTCCACGTGTGACCTCTGAACGTGAAGGTATTATTTTCGTTCGAGTGCTAATTAACGTTATCTTCAACACAAGGGATTAGTTTTTTCCGTCTTATATTTGCTGGCTCATATTCGTATGTGTCTATTTACACTGTTTGAAACTTAAAATTAATTCATCTATAGACCAGATGCTTGGTCAATATAGTTTATTAAATATTTTGGCATACAAAATATGTTAACATGTCAACTCAACCCACTGCACGAAGTTTTGCTGCTGTCATTAAATCAAATTCAAGAAAATCAACTTTGGAGCCAATAACATATCACCCATGTTTCCCCCATAACTAACTAACACCATCTCTCCCGCTTCTACTTTAGTTGTTGATAACCTCCTTTAAAACCATTCACCAGCTGCCATTAAAGAAGAAATTGTTCTCTTCTAAAGGATTACTAGTATCTAATGTATGTCCTAATAAACTCATCAAACAGGCTCTAAAAAACGATCTGGGACTTCAACTTACATCCCCCATCACCAACCAATATCCGTACTGACTCACTGGAAGAAGTTTATTATCATATCCTAAGCTTTCATCGGTGCGTTTATGTCATACCGGACAAAGATAACTTCGAAATATAAATCTCTGTTGTAATACATTTCGCAAATATTGCATTCCTTATCTTCATTAGCCAGTGATTCATCAAGCCAAGTAGCTTGAGGTTTTTTTAAAATGCTTGACTTGACTTGAAAAATCAAGCATTTCCAAATTTGATACTTGACTTGACTTGATTTTCAGTCAATAGTACTTGACTTGATATCAAGTAAATTCAAACTACTTGATTACTTGAATATTGATGAAGCCTGTATGTACATGCATGTAGGTAGGAGCACCGAACATTAACAAGACTCGGTGGTAGGAGTCACAGCGCGCGGCGGGGCAGCAAAAGCAAGTCGTAAATAAAATTTATGGCACGCGGCACCTTTGTGTAGCAGCAAAAAATCGAGCCCGGCTCAGGAAAATTGCAATACACGCACACAGGCAGCTTACTGACGAATCGACGACATGCTAGTCTGGAATACTGTTAATAGTGCAACGACAATCGCCCTTAACGTTCTATGTTACTTGCAGACAATAATAAAATATGCCTTACGTGAGTGATTTGTCCGAAATGGAATCAGAACCGTTTCAAAGCAGTGGGTCAGAATACGTGCCAGAATTACCAGATGATAAAGCGTCGGACATTAAAGATATCGAACCCGATGTAGAAATTATAGGGTCGACTGCAAAAATAATGAAAACTAATAAAAATGTAGCTAATAAAAATAAAAAAGTCACGCAGTATTTTGTAATCGAGCGAGATCCCAAAAGTAACAAAATACTGACAAACAAGGCAAATGTACGCTATGTACTACGAAAAACACAGTTTTAAAAATGAAAAATTGTGGAACATCATCATTAAGACGACATTTGCAATCCAAACACACTAGAGTCTACGACAAAATTTTTGGTAGCTCACAACCACCAAATTTTGAGGCGAATTCTTCCGGAAGCTCCAATAAACGTGGTACAATTTCAAATTGGTTTGCTGGAGCTGAGACTGGCGAGACTGAAACTGAAAATGTAAGTAGTTTTTCTTTACTGTGGTATAGTCTTATACTTAGTAGGAAATTACGAGTATAAATATTTAGACATAATCATATTATTTTCATGTTTAATTCAAACCTGTGTTCAAACCTTGTGGTTTACTTACTTGGATGTTTGAGTCGATAATAATTACTATTTGTTTGTTAGCTTTATATGTAACTAACTACGGATTGTACGCGTATAGGGTGAGTCAACGATATAGTAAAGTTCATTATCTCATTGGTAGAATATGGTAAATACAAAAGTTGTAAAGATTGTTAGGATGCACAAATTAAAATTATTATACAGTACAGTGTGGCTCAAAAAAGCGTGACGAATAAAACATACGTTTTTTTAAATGGAACACCCTGTTTTTAAATTTTGTTTCGAATTCCTTTTAAAATTCTTCAACTTTTATTAAGTATGTCATATACCTATTTTTAATACTTCCTGACGGTTCAGAGTTAACCCAACCCTACAACTTTGGTTTGAAACATTTCCTTCTAACTCTTACAATAAATACTGCAAGTGGGTGCCAAAATATGGTGACTCACCGGTACATTTCGATGAAAAAATAACTTAAAACTGGATTTAGTAGTAAAGAATTTAGTACCTCTGGTTGGTGTTGTATTACCAATATTTAGGATTGTAGAAGTGGCGTTTTTTGAACATAATTTTGTATGAGGCTCACTTGTTAGTTTTAGAATATTTATTTCCAGTGGTCAATTTGGGCCTCGCCCCCGCCCATTATAATAATAATCAGTGAATAAACAAACAAGCTAAACTTCAAATAATTATGTTTTAAATCTATTGGTACATATGCATACTGCATATATTTATTAATGCCAATCTTTTAATCTTTTGTTTTTCAGACTGTCAGCGTGGTACCCAATTTTCAACAAGATAAATTTCAAAAACTACTTGTGGAATATGTAGCACACCTTCCTTTTAGTTTTTTTGAGGATGATATAAGTAAAAAAATGTATAAGTACCTGAATCCAAATGTAAATTTACCCGGTAGAAATGAAATGAAATCCTTGACAGTAAAAACATTTGAGGCAGCGCAGCAAAGACTTAAATATTTCTTAAAAACTTGCAATTCAAAAATCTCGTTCACAATCGATGGATGGTCTTCTTTTAATATGAAAGGGTACTATGGTATTACCGCCCATTTTATAGATAATAATTGGAAACTTCACTGTATCCTTTTGAATTTTTTGCCAGCACATGGCAAACATACTGGAAGTTCAATAGGGCAACTATTTTTTGAAGTATTACGATTCAACGATCTTACAAAGTCTATCCAAGGTATTACTAATGATAACACAAATAGTAATTTCACGTTTATTAGAGAACTAAAGACGTATATTTCCGACATTGATGTTAAGAATAGTCACTTCGTGTGTTTTACGCACATTTTAAATTTGGGTGCCAGAGATTTTATGCGAATTCTTGATTCTACGTTTGAAGGAAATGCTGAATATGAAGAAACGCCAGAAACGGCCAACATTTTGTCAGAAACCGACGATGATGATGATGAAGAACCCAATTCGCTTTCTCATCTGTAAAAAAATCCGATCTCTTGCCAAATAAATCAAAAACTCTCAACATTTACGTGAGGATTTTGAAAAATTCTGCAGCATTCTGAACCTAAAAATGGCTATGCCTAAACTTGATGTGGTAACAAGGTGGAATCCCACCTTCGAAATGTCTCAATGGAGCTTAAATATTAGAAAGGCTTTGAACATTCTTTGTGATAATATAGATAATTTAAAGACTTTAAAGCCGACAGATGCAGACTGATCCTTAATAGAACGCGTTTGCAAATACCTACATGTTTTTAAGACTATTTCCACAATTTTAGAAGGTGAATGTTATTCTACACTTCCAATGGTGATAATTGGTATTAATATGCTTCTGGATAAACTAGAATCATGGGCTATGGAACTTGACAACAATCCCGGTTGAAATGAAACCGATGAGAAAATAATAAATAGTATTCAAGCGGCAAGGGACAAAATCGTTAAACATTACGAGATAACCAACTGGATGTACTGTGTTGTTTTAATTTTAGACCCCCGACATAAAGTAGAAACATTCTCCAATTCTCACTGGGGACAGGATTTGCAGACAGAAGCAGTCAAACATTTTGAGAATATTTTTAAAACGAGGTATTTTCGGTCCGACTCACTGGTTGCGTTACCGCCAGTCCCATCAACTTCATCTTTATCTTTAAACTCATTTGAAAATAGTGGATGCGGAGAGTTTGAAATCGATCTACTGAGTCTGTTCAGAAAATCTACCAATCCAAAAGATGAAATGGCCTGGCGTTATGAAATAGATAAATACACATCTGGTCCAAGGGCTGACAGCAGTGAAGATATTTTAGAATGGTGGAAAAGGCATGAAAATATTTTTCCAAACCTTGCCACAATGGCCAAAGACTTTTTAGCAACGCCTGCATCTTCAGCTTCTGTTGAAAGGCAATTTTCCCGAGCTGCTTTAACTGTTACTAAAATTAGAAACCGACTAGGCGATAAATCTATTAGAAGCCTTATGTGCCTTAAATCATGGATGGCGAGTAAAGATGTTCAAGATTTGCTTTAAATGTTTATTGTTTAAAATTATGTTTTTATATCCATTAATCCATTTATTATTTAGTTTTGTTATTTGGGAATTAAAAAATATAAGTTGTAATAAATGTTGGTTTATGTTTTTCCATTGAAAAATAATATTTACATACACGCATTTTTATTTTATTACTTTTTGGTAATTATAATGTAATAATAAAAAACTTTATTTTTTATTAACAAAAATCAAGTAATTTGAAAAACTACTTGAGTTTTCAAGTACTTGATATATAACTACTTGACTTGACTTGAACTTTAAACAAATCTACTTCACTTGAGTTTGACTTGATTTCAAGTCAAGTCAAGTCAAGTAGTTTGAAAATGAAGTCAAGCAGTGAATCTCTGTTCGTTACCTCAAATAAATTGGAGTGTTTCCTCTGCAAATAAGCTGGACATACTGTAGATATCTGCCAAAACCCCATGACACTTCTCCCTCTCCACAACTACCCCTATTCAGAATGATTCTACCGATAAAATTTTTACTTATCCTACTTCTACTAATTCTACTTCTATTAATCCTACTTCCACTAATCCTACTGCTACTAAGCCTACTTCTACTAATCCTACTTCTGCTGATCCTACTTTCTCTCCTACCACTTTCCTTATATCTTCCACCGACAATCATTCCGTCAACACATTCCCTCCTTCAGACAAACCTACTCCTGGTATTTCTGGTTTTCTGGTTTCAAACGACTCCATTCTACTGAGTCTAGCCTTGAATCATCCCCTGTATCTATATCGCCTATTTCTCTCACACTCAGCAAATACAAAACAGATTTACTATCTGACAACGCCTTTCGTACCCCCAAATCTGCCCCAAAAATAGTCCAAGACTCTAGCAAGAACTATCAGCACCTCTGCTCGCTCGATCATTGAAAATTTAACAAAAACACACCCAAAATCCTTTCAATTACCTCAGAACAATTAATAGTATTTCTGGAAAACTCTTTCGGAAGTAACGGTCCATTAGTCGAAGCTTACCAATTTACTTCAAACATTTAATCCCTTCTTGCAGACCTTCGTCAAATATATCTTGCCATATCAGATATGTGACTCAAAAATCGCATCACCCGCCTAATAACAAAAATACAATGTACCATGAATCCCAACGATGCAGTCGATTCTCTAAGCCTTAAATATTTTAGCTCTATTGATAGTGACTCCAATTGTGACGATACCAATCTCTATTGATATTAACGAATAAATACACGATAATTCAGTGGAATTGCGATGGAGACTACTCGCGCCTTGAACATCTACAACAATTTATTTCCCTCTACCATCCGGATTTCCTATGTCTCCAGGAAACAAACTCTAAATCTTCCAATATCCCTACACCAAAGTACTTCGAAGGATATCATTGCATCCGAACCATCAGATCCAATGCCAGTGGTGGAGTATCTATATTTGTATCCAAAGATCTTTATTCGACTCATCTGCCTCCTACTACCAATCTTGAAGCCATTGCCATAACAGCATATTGTCCCCAAAAATTAACCTTCCAGTAAATTTGATTTAAATATGCCTTTACTAAAAGTATCTTGGCCCGACACATCAACTTCAGTATAGTAAGAGGGACTTCGCGAAATATTTTAAGTCGCGCCGTGGTCTACCATCAGAACTTCTATTGAACTTTCCGTCCAACATCCAATAACTCCAGGCCTAAAAAAACCGATAATACAAATCGATAAATCAGAAACTATAAGAAAAATGTTCAATTCCGGAGCGAGTCCGAGGAAGCTCGATTAAACTCCCTAACAAAATGTAGCTTCTATAGGGCTCAAATTTTGAGGGGAAGATATAATTCCACAGCAGTACTATCCAAAAAAACCCGGAACAATATATGAGCCATGTTGGCACAATCGCAGTAATCAACTCCCATGTAGTGAAAACTAACAACAGCCAACCGTAGCCGCGTCCGTCTCCCACGTAATTGACCCCCCAACTTTGAACCCTGGAACATATTCCAGACCGTTCCTAGCTCTTCTAATACCCACTACTTAGGAACCCAACCAAAAATACAAAAGGGATATATATATATATATATATTATTATAGTTTATTTTATATGGGAATTTAATTTGCCCTACGTTGGGCCGACATATTATTATGAATAGAATTGGGTGAGAAAATAGTTTAATTTGCCCGGTATGTTGTGGATTTAATATGTATGATCAACAGTTTATTTAACCAACATGAAAACTTCTCATCTCAGGGTAGAGTTCAAGTATTTTAAATAAAATGATTTTATAATTTTATATATGTTAGCGCCAAAGTTAATAAATGCTTTATATTTTTAAAAATAAATTTGTTAATCAGAATATGTTACTTTTTTAATGATTTCAAGTTAAATACGGTCCTGTCTTACTTAAAAAATATCTGCATAGTTCAATCGATTTCATTCAGAGCTTCTTCCTGTGGTAAGTAGATGGTGCACAAGTCACCAGATGGAATGATTAACTCAAGTAATTTAAAAAAACGTTCTTCAAAAGGAAAAACAATATTTAATTTAATGAAAATAAATACACTACACTTTTACAAGTTTTTTTTTTTAAGAAAATCAACTATCTAAAAGGATGACTCTTTCATACAAATCACACGCACTCTGGTGAGATATTATTATAATATTAAAATACAGTTATATAATTTCATAAACATTTGACTTTCAGAAAACGGCGAAATACACTCTTAACAGCGTCTATGCATCACAAAATTTTAGTTTTTTTTTTTACAAATTAGTAAGTACGCTTGACCTCTTAATACATTAATAAACTAACTTGTACTACCTTATTTACTTCACGATTTCTGTTTGTTCACCTTTATTTGTTCCAGATTCTCCTCCTGGAAAACCTCCCTGTTGGCATTCTGCTTCTATCAGAACAGGAATCGATGCTGTATTTCTTTCAAAGTCCAAACAGCTCACACAAATTCCACTATTCAATGTTTTTCGAAAACTATTTTGGCTATTTTACTTCCACCAGACACAAGACACCATATTATAAAATAAAATTCATGATTAGTGTTTTACAACATTCAACAATTCCTTTTTTAATTATTAATATAAACTAAACTACTTACACTGATATATCTCTTGTAAGTATAATGTATTTGTTTTAAATTCTATAGTCAAATTTTGTCTTCCAAATGATTTCAATTGATTTACTTTACCAAAAAAATTTTGCTGCTCCAAAAATCTCTTCCCAAAAAGAAAACCTACTAGTCAATAGCCCCCATAATCAACAACTTTTTCACATTCTGATTTTTTTTTCGTTAGCAACACAGTTGTCGCCGATGTGATCTTTTTTAAATGTTTATTAACCAATCAAATTTGACTATTTATTTTATAGCTCAAATTCTTCATTTCAACCAGTGGAATGTTCATCCATTATATCATGATATTATATTCTAAGGTTTTTAATTGCTTAGACTTCCTATATTATTTTCATTCAATAATATTTCTTAGTATTGTTAAAATGACATTTCCTAACCTCTAAGTATGTATGTCAAATGAATATTCATAATGTTTTAATAGATGACAGCTGTTACCTTTAAATATGTATGCAACATGAAAATTCGTTTTCTTTATAAGTCATGTTCTCTGAAATTCACATTATTTTATATTTTCCTGCTCTGTTATGTCTAAACATCTACACTATCTCATTTTAATGTCTTAATCAACAAATATTACGAGATTAGCTTGACTTTACAGAATAAAGCATTTAGTTTCTTATTATGAACAAATTTTGATACTTGATCTCTTTGATAAAAGTTTCGTTAGGTAATTTATTTCATATAAATTGTTTATCACACCCATTCGCAATTATCCCTACATTATACAGTCTGTCCTTTCTGTATGTCTTCTCTATCGAATAGTGGATCGTACAGATTGTCTCCATTCAAATGTTTAAAAAAAAATTTTTGACTTAAAAAAAATTCTTTTAGATTACAATACATAATCTTAATTCTTCATTATTTGATATACAGGGTGTAGCATTATTTTTTCACAATAACATCCCCTAAATTTTGCGTTTATCAAATTTTTTATTCTAAGAAAAATTTTATGAACGCAAATTTTACTTCAAGTACTATATTCTAGGATTGTCTTTCTATTTTACTAATAATACATTTCTTTTTATTTCCGGTTGCTGTTACAAAGATGATTTTGGAATCCTGTGTTGCAGTATCCTCTTCAGTTAGTTTTAATTCTATTTACAATACCATAATTAAATATGTATACAAATTCTTATTTTATTCTTAGGTACATATTTCATTTACAAGTTTAATCCAAAGGAATTAGTTTAAAAAAAATCATGTTATAAATCCATTTTTGAAAATTCTTTAATGTTCGTTATGCGACTTATTACTTCTACATTTCTCAGAGTCTCTTATATCGGTACAATTTATTAATTTATATTTCTTGTGTTACATCTCTCTATAATACCATCCTTCAGCATATTTTGTATCTCTGAATCAACTTCTTCCCTATATTTATAAGGTATGGGATATGTTCTTATTCTGAAATTTTCTATTCCCTTAACTTCTATCTTATGTACATAGTTATTTGCCATTCTCATCTCTTTTTTTAACTAATCCTTTATACTTAATTATTAAATTCTTCACTTTCTCAGCATATTACTTATTTCCACATACTAATTCCAATTCTTCCATTATTTCATCCCTCTCCATATTCCATAACTTCCTATTATCCTCTTCAAATTCCAATTCTTCCATATTTCCACTCCTCTTTATATTCCATAACTTCCTATTATCCTCTCCAATTGCCAATACTCCCATATTTCCAATCCTTTCTATATTCCCATAACTTCTTATTATCCTCTTCAACTTCCAATTCTTCTATATTTTCTTCTTCATATTCAATTCTATTACCATTTAATTCAATCTCCATCTTTTCAAAATCAATTCTTGCTTCATATTTCGTTAATTCATCTATTCCTATTACTATGTCTGATTCCAAATTATTCACTAACAGTAATTGCATTTCAACTTCTTTCCCATCCTTCAATTCAATCTTTTGTATTATAGACTTATTTACTTCACATAGCTTCTTTCCATTTGCTCCTATCAATGTAGTTTTTGGTATTTTAATTAATTTGTTTTCATAATTTTCAATGTTTTCTTCTATTAGTTTTGTTTTAATTATGGACGCTTCCGAACCTGTATCTATTAATAATTTTATTTCTTTTCCATTTAATTTCCCTTTAATATTTTTCAATTCCATTATTTCTCATAATTCTAAATCTTCCCCAAATTTTATATATTTCCTTGGATGTTTATATGTTATCACTCTCTCTTCTCTCCTTTGAATACTGTTCTCTGTAATTGTTATTTTTGTTGTTATTTTATTTGAAGTTTCTGTTATAGTTGTTTTTGTTTGCTATCGTTCTTATTATAGTTATTGTTATTTCCTAAATTGTTGTTATAATTGTTGTTTTTTTTGTTATAATATCCATTTGTATTATATCTGTTAATGTAATTATTTCTGTTTTTCATCATTATCTTTATATATCCTAATTTATATCTATGTACAACATTATATTTACATATGTTTTTTTTTTACATTATTTGTTAATTATAAACTTCTTATTTACATGTTGTTTTTTATATTCCTTATCGACCTTTTACAATTCCTTATTCGTCTTCTAGATTCCGGTCCTATAATACAGCCTTATTATTCAATTTAATTTTCTTTTCCTAAATTTCGTTTTATCCTCTTCTCTTATTGTTTGATTCTCTTCTATCTGCTTCCTAAGTTTCTTAAAATTTTCCACTGTGTCTTTTTCAATTTTGTTGTCCCCTATCTCATCAATTTCTCCCAATGGATTCATGAAAATTTGTGTTTCCAATTTCTTCATATTATTGTTTCTTCTTTTTATTATTTCATTTCCCATAATACTCTCACTTCCTATCATTTCATTTTTAATTATCCTATTAAAATTTCTTGGATAAATTATCTTTATATTTCTGCCAAGTTTTAATCTCATTTCGAAATTTTCTGCATAAATTATTGTTTCTATATTCTGTCTTATGGTTTCTTCTATTTCTTCCTTGGTCTCTTGTAATATCTTATTCATTTCCTCTAATTTCCAATTAAGTTGTATCCCCCTATTATTATTATTATTTGTCTTACCATATGTCACTATTCGTTTCAATATATTAACATCTGGGTCTGTTATTTCCCAATAAATCTCTTTTTCATAAATTTTCATAGCTTCCTCACTTCCTAGATTCTGTAAATTGCTATCTATCATCTCCTCATTTAGTTGTCTTTGTATTTTTATTTCATCAATTTCCATTTTATTACTTAATTTTGGTTCTATAGTATCATCATTTATATTTTCATTTTGTAACTTTACATCCATTTGAATCTCTCCTTTGAAATCCTTTTCCTTCTCTTCTATTTCCTTGATTCTGTTGATCTGTGAATTGTCTATTTCTGTGGTTTTTTCAATCCCCTCTCCTCTTATTTCTTGTTTAGTGGCTTCTGTTTTATTTTCTATGTATGTGTTTGATTTTTCCAATATCTTCTCAAAATGTCCCAATTTTTCATCCATCAATTTTATTATCAGTTCCTTAGTTTGTTTAATTTCTTCTTTGTTCTGGTCCATCTTAATATTCATTTCTTTTTTTAATTCTTCCTTATTTTGGTCCATTTTAATATTCATTTCTTCCTTATTCTGGTCCATCTTAATATTCATTTCTTCCTTATTCTGGTCCATCTTTACATTCATATTATTCATTTCACGATTTAAATTTCCATTCATTTCTTTCATTTCTCCCATCATCATTTTAAACATACTCATCACGTCCATATCCTCTTTCTCTTTCGATTTTTGTTTGACCCCTTGTCCTGTTTCTTCTGACAATGGTGCATCTTCTTCTTCCTGACCTTGTTCTGCGATGTCTTCTTCCGAATGTTCTCTCCCCTGTTCCAAATATTGTACCTTAAAATCTCCTCTACCATTACTCCTTTCTTCTCTTTCTTCATCAGACCTACTTTCGACTCCTACCTGCTTTCCGTCCCTTAATGTCATTTTCCTTTCCATTTTATGTATTTAAAATCTTTTAATACAGTAAAAAAAAAACTTATTTCAATGCTTTTTATTATTATTTACTAAATTTCTATATTAGCCCCACGTTGCGGTGACATTTTATTATAGTTTATTTTATATGGGAATTTAATTTGCCCTACGTTGGGCCGACATATTATTATGAATAGAATTGGGTGAGAAAATAGTTTAATTTGCCCGGTATGTTGTGGATTTAATATGTATGATAAACAGTTTATTTAACCAACATGAAAACTTCTCATCTCAGGGTAGAGTTCAAGTATTTTAAATAAAATGATTTTATAATTTTATATATGTTAGCGCCAAAGTTAATAAATGCTTTATATTTTTAAAAATAAATTTGTTAATCAGAATATGTTACTTTTTTAATGATTTCAAGTTAAATACGGTCCTGTCTTACTTAAAAAATATCTGCATAGTTCAATCGATTTCATTCAGAGCTTCTTCCTGTGGTAAGTAGATGGTGCACAAGTCACCAGATGGAATGATTAACTCAAGTAATTTAAAAAAACGTTCTTCAAAAGGAAAAACAATATTTAATTTAATGAAAATAAATACACTACACTTTTACAAGTTTTTTTTTTTAAGAAAATCAACTATCTAAAAGGATGACTCTTTCATACAAATCACACGCACTCTGGTGAGATATTATTATAATATTAAAATACAGTTATATAATTTCATAAACATTTGACTTTCAGAAAACGGCGAAATACACTCTTAACAGCGTCTATGCATCACAAAATTTTAGTTTTTTTTTACAAATTAGTAAGTACGCTTGACCTCTTAATACATTAATAAACTAACTTGTACTACCTTATTTACTTCACGATTTCTGTTTGTTCCAGATTCTCCTCCTGGAAAACCTCCCTGTTGGCATTCTGCTTCTATCAGAACAGGAATCGATGCTGTATTTCTTTCAAAGTCCAAACAGCTCACACAAATTCCACTATTCAATGTTTTTCGAAAACTATTTTGGCTATTTTACTTCCACCAGACACAAGACACCATATTATAAAATAAAATTCATGATTAGTGTTTTACAACATTCAACAATTCCTTTTTTAATTATTAATATAAACTAAACTACTTACACTGATATATCTCTTGTAAGTATAATGTATTTGTTTTAAATTCTATAGTCAAATTTTGTCTTCCAAATGATTTCAATTGATTTACTTTACCAAAAAAATTTTGCTGCTCCAAAAATCTCTTCCCAAAAAGAAAACCTACTAGTCAATAGCCCCCATAATCAACAACTTTTTCACATTCTGATTTTTTTTTCGTTAGCAACACAGTTGTCGCCGATGTGATCTTTTTTAAATGTTTATTAACCAATCAAATTTGACTATTTATTTTATAGCTCAAATTCTTCATTTCAACCAGTGGAATGTTCATCCATTATATCATGATATTATATTCTAAGGTTTTTAATTGCTTAGACTTCCTATATTATTTTCATTCAATAATATTTCTTAGTATTGTTAAAATGACATTTCCTAACCTCTAAGTATGTATGTCAAATGAATATTCATAATGTTTTAATAGATGACAGCTGTTACCTTTAAATATGTATGCAAAATGAAAATTCGTTTTCTTTATAAGTCATGTTCTCTGAAATTCACATTATTTTATATTTTCCTGCTCTGTTATGTCTAAACATCTACACTATCTCATTTTAATGTCTTAATCAACAAATATTACGAGATTAGCTTGACTTTACAGAATAAAGCATTTAGTTTCTTATTATGAACAAATTTTGATACTTGATCTCTTTGATAAAAGTTTCGTTAGGTAATTTATTTCATATAAATTGTTTATCACACCCATTCGCAATTATCCCTACATTATACAGTCTGTCCTTTCTGTATGTCTTCTCTATCGAATAGTGGATCGTACAGATTGTCTCCATTCAAATGTTTAAAAAAAAATTTTTGACTTAAAAAAAATTCTTTTAGATTACAATACATAATCTTAATTCTTCATTATTTTTTCACAATAATATATATATATATATATATATATATATATATATATATAGATATATATATATATATATATATATATATATATATATATATATATATATATATATATATATATGATATATATATATATATATATATATATATATATATATATATATAAAACTGGTGAATATTGGGGAAAGCAGCAAAAGGAACGGAAAACGTGTACTCTTAACGGAAAATTTTCAAGCTTTCGAGGATGATTGTCCTCATCATCAGGAATACTGGAATGGAAAAAACAGCATTAAGATATTGTAGTTGATAAGTAAGATACAATATAGAAGAAATCGCAACAGGTGCGAACTTACCTCCGAATTAAGGTTAATAAACTACGGATATTAAAAATATGAAACAATTCACTAACAAAGGTTTAAAAGAGCACAATCACAATGAGATGACTCAAAAAGCCAACATCTAACACCATTTTGCAGACAATCGAAACACGAGTGCTTTTTTATTGTCAAAAGCCGGCCGGAAAGTGATATCATATTTCTTCTAATTTGGAGGGATTAGTTGACAGGCAATGATGCCAACCAATAGTTAAGTCCATCCACAAGGATGCCTTTTTAAACTTAATTGCTTTTCTTTTTGATAGTACTTATTTTGCTTTTAACAATAAACTTTATAAACAAATTTTGGTACTCCTATGGGTGCCTCTATTTCACCTATCTTAGCAGCATATGTCATGGACGATTTGCTGGATATTGTCATACCAGTACTTTCTTTCACTCCTTTGTTCATTAAGAAGTATGTGGACGATATTATCGTGGCACTTCCTAGAGAGGGCCTAGATGAGATTCTTGAGACTTTTAACAGTTACGATCCTTATATACAGTTCACATTAGAAAAAGAAGACAACGAAAATTCCGTACCTTTCTTAGACACTAAGTTTATTCGTAAAAATAATACTATTATCATCGATTGGTACAGGAAACCTTGCAGTTCTGGTTGATACTTAAATTACCATTCTTACCACAAACATTCTATGAAAGTGAACTTGGTAAAACAAATGAAACTGAGAGTCCTTAGAATTTCAAATGGTGTCTTCCACAATAAAAATCTTAACATTTTATTCAACCTTTTCTTGGATAACTCTTACCCAAGAACTTTACTCAATAAATTATTGTTCAGCACATCTAATTCCATGGAACTGCTGACTGATGATAGCCATCCTAACTCGGCCCAAATGGATGTTGGCGCTGTTACGACCCCTGCTCCTCCAATTTTCGCTTCCTTTCCATACATTAAGGACATTACTCCGAGACTTGCCAGATTGTTCCGGGCATATGGCAATTTCAAAATTGCTAACAAAACTGCTCTAACAATTAGATCAATTTTTACTAGAGTTAAAGATAAATGTCCGTTGACCTCTCTTACCAATGTTGTGTACAGCGTCCCATGTGGGGACTGTGATAAGCAATATATTGGTCAGACTTTAAGATCACTTTCAAACCGTATTGTTTCACATAAGAGTGATTGTAGATTACATCCGGAGCGTTGCGCTTTAGCAAACCATGTTCATTCTCTTGACCATCGTATGAATTTTGAAGCTGTGAAGGTGTTGGCGACAGAGTCTAACAAAATTAAGAGATCATTTCTGGAAATGGCTTTTATTTCACAATTTAACAATGTCATTCACAAAAAAACTGACACAGACCACTTTCGTGAGATTTATTCCTTTTTGTTATCCTTAGATTACAACTATAACCTTCTCTCCACTAATGACAATCACGTTCCCTCAATTGACACTACCCCTTTTGCAGATAGCTAACATATCTCCCCCTCCTATTTTGGGTGCATTGGTGTTGGTAGATGCACGCATTATCACTTTATTATAATTTTACATATATATTACATAATTATTATTTTTACTTTAATAATAACTATATTACAATATTATTATTATTATTATAATTGCTTTTGCTCTTTGTCTTCTTGGCTGGTGATTTCAACTTTATCTTCCACGGTATATGTTTTGTTGTTATACAAACCTCTTACCATTGGGGATATATTATTTCCTCTTCTTCTTTCTTATAAATGCAATTTCTCAACCCCTCTGTATTCTTCTCTTCCATCCAAATATGAACTTTCACAACGGAGACCACTCTCTTTTGGTACTTGTTGTCACGTTCATCCACTTAACTATTGGTTGGCATCATTGCCTGTCAACTAATCCCTCCAAATTAGAAGAAATATGATATCACTTTCCGGCCGGCTTTTGACAATAAAAAAGCACTCGTGTTTCGTTTGTCTGCAAAATGGTGTTAGATGTTGGCTTTTTGAGTCATCTCATTGTGATTGTGCTCTTTTAAACCTTTGTTAGTGAACTGTTTCATATTTTTAATATCCGTAGTTTATTTTTATACAACATAATGGATTCTAGCCTCAATTCGGAGGTAAGTTCGCACCTGTTGCGATTTCTTCTATATTGTATCTTACTTATCAAGTACAGTATCTTAATGCTGTTTTTTCCATTTCAGTATTCCTGATGATGAGGACAATCATCCTCGGAAGCTTGAAAATTTTTCGTTAAGAGTACACGTTTTCCGTTTCTTTGGCTGCTTTCCCCAATATTCACCAGTTTTATTCCGAACAGTCAGCAAAGACTATCTTCCTTATATATATATATATATATATATATATATATATATATATATATATATATATATATATATATATAAACCACGAATATTGGGGTAACGGCAAGTTAATTAAAGAAAACTCTTGTTACTGTTTTTCTTCCAAGCTTTCGGAAACTTTTTTTCCATTATCAAGGATAAGTAAATTGAGATTGTTATAAATTGGTAAATATATTTGAATTTTTTGAAGAAAAAATTTTTCAATCATAAATCATTTTGACATTTTGACAGTTTCATGAATGTAAACATTTTCTTTATATGCTAAAATGTTTTTGGAAACAAAAGAAGAAAATTGGTTATATTTGTAATATAGGTTAATAGTTATTCAAATATTCTTCTTTTATTATATAAAATTCAACCTCAAATTATTATAGATGTCATCATGTCATCTTAATAATTTAAAAGTATTGAAAAAAATTTTAAAATCATTTATCTAAAATAAAATTATTTCTAAAAATCATCAAATTTTATTTATATACCTTTAATTATGTATAAGAATTTGAAATTTAGTTATTTTTATTATCAATTGTTAGTAGATAATAATAAATATCACTCAGATTATTATGGTCACTTTTTTTGTTGATAGTATTAGGTTCTTGAAATATATGAGCCATTTCTAAGAAAAGTCTTTTTATGGTATTTGGTTGTATGTCCAAAATATTAACAGATTCAAAATCCATAAAGTGATAATTATCAATTACATGTTCAGATAAAGCACATATTTCAGGATGTAACTTACAATCGCTCTTATGAGGACTTATACGGTTCTTTAATTTCTGACCAGTGTGACCAACATATTTTTTATCACAATTTTTGCATGGAATAGAATATATTACATTTGAAGGATTAAGAATTGAAGTTTTGTCTTTCAAATTAGTGAAAATAGATTTTATCGTTAAGCATGTTTTATTGGCAATTCTAATGTTGTTCATTGGTTTAAAAATCCTACTCAACTGTGGTGTTATTTCTTTAATATATGGTAAATATACATAATAATTTATATTATCTGATTGGTCGTTTCTAATATTAATGTCTGCAATGTCTATAGTTGGAGAATAATTAAATAGTAGGTTTTTAACTAATTTATTTGGATAACCATTATCCAAAAATAGATGATATAAAGTTTTTAAGTTCTTTTCATGAAAAATAGTATCCGATATTTTGGTTATTCTATTTCTATTCTCATTGGAACCAAACTCGATTTATGGCAATATTACATATATGTCAGCATCCAAAAACATCCTGAAAACCCTCACCTATGTACAAAATACTGCCATATGACTTTGTTTAGGTGTATTTCGCTCTAGTCCAATCGAGAGACTTGGCCTTGGAGCGACCCTGGCTCAGACGTCAATATTTCCTTCTTTATTAGCCCCTATGACGTCATCCATCCACTCTAGTCCAGTTTCCTCTTTAATACCCAGAATACCTAACAATCTCAGCTCCACACTACCCAACCCGGGCAAGCATACTATTCCCCTCCTTCTTCAAACATTATTACTTGACACTCAATTATCCCTAATCAGTCCTGTTCCCATCCCACATAACCCACCGTAGACCTAAACACTACCAAGACGTAACATCTTACTCATCATGTTCAGCAAGAAAGAAACCAGTCACGAACTTATAAGGAAATCCTAATACATACGACCGGATCCTCTTCACTGACGCCTCAAAAAACGAGACTGGTGCCGAATGTGCTGTTACCACTACACAAACAGCCGTGGCATCCTACTGAATACCAGCCCCTAGTAGCGTTCACACCGGTGAACTATTCCCTATTCTACAAGCCTTCAATTTCTGCGTGATTCCCCATCAACAAGTTGTTATTTACACAGACTCTCTCTTGTCTATTCAATCCATCAACAATTTATTTTCGAATTATACCTTCGTTCAACGAATCCACGACACCTATCAAACCCTTTTCTCATAATGTAACTATCAATATTATATGGATTCCCTCACACATCGGTATAATTGGTAATGAAAACGCCGATCGAGTTACTAAAGAAGTTGCCTCATCCACCATTACCTCTATTATTCTGAAAATATCTAGAAACCTTAAATTCACTATGAAAAAACTTATACCGAAGAAATGGCTAAGCCATTGGAACCATTCCGTAACATTTTTAAAGAAAATATATATGATTATTGAACAGTTTGCCATCCCCTATCTACGGAGAAATGTGAAGGTCGTCACAAGAAGACTGCGTATTGGTCATTCCTTATGATCCCTTCCCCCCAGCTAAACTGCCAATATCTACTTGACATTCAACACATTCTCGTAGATTGTCCCTATTATACTAAACGACGTCAGTAGTTTGGAATGAAAACCGACATTAAGGATATCCTAGCTAGTGGCACACCATATCCATCCAGTTTCTATAAGAAGAGAACATTCTAAAAACAATTTAAAGACTTATAGTTCATTATTGTTTGTAATCATTTTCACATTATATATTTATAATCCATTGTAAATTACTCTACTTCGTGCTAATGGCCATGTACGTCAAAGCACGTTGAATTGAATAAAAAAAATAATGCAGAATTATTTGTTTAAACTTTCATCAAACATGGTCGTACTTTATACCTACACATTTGAATTAATATAATTATTGAATGTCTTCAAATCAAAAGATCGCTTCCATTTTATTCACGGACTCTTAGGAAACATCTTTCACAATATGTTTAATGAAATGTATAGGAGCTCTTGAGAGACCAATCGAATAATCTGCCCCGAAATGAGAGATAGAAAGGATAACGGATATCAAGAATACACTCGGGAGTCAATCAGTGGCGGAGGAAGATTTTGAAAATACAATTTGGGAAAAATATTCCGTCAATGTAATGCTGAAATTGTTCAATTTTTATATAGCAAAGTCCTAAAGTAACGGATCTGTCTAGGACTTGTAAATACGGTGGCATATATATACTTGGTTGTTGCACAAAATTAGCTGCATTATAAAACTTCTTGTGCATACCTCAAAAAGGAACACTGGTTCAATCCATTCTTTTCTGCCGCTGTTGTTAACGACGATCCGACTTTCAAATCTTCATAGGCTTGTTTGTATGTTGATAAGTCAGCCTGACCTCTTGTAGTTTACCTTTCGCGTACCCTTGGTATCTGAGAATCTATTTCAAACGTACCTATAAAAATTATTTAAACTGCACCCAAGGTACGAAACGGTTCACAATAAGAATGAAAATGAAGTGAATAAAAACTAATCATACAGTCAATTCTACAATCTTCAATTAAAACGATCCAAACCTCTCAATACTCTTACTTCAATCAAACCATATCAATATTGCAAAAATGTAGGAGCAAGAAATACTTACCTTTCCGTCAAAAAGTACAATGGGGCCTCCTATACACAAGCACACCGCGCGGAAGTGCGATGCTACACTAAAATTCGTGTTTTAACTTGTCGCTCGCTTCGTTCTCCCCTTGTACCCCTCACCATTTCAACCATACCCAATCTACACAACTTCCCATTAAATAATCTGTATTCCTCATAATGTGTTGTTTTATCACACAATCCAATTAATATTAATATCTCAATTCTTTGAGTCTTAGAAAGGCTGAATTTGTCAATTTCAATTCAGAAATTCTAAAATAAACGATTATTCATTAAAAATATTGTAATATTGGGGATTTCTTCAAATGGTTTATTCACAATTGTACGAATTTGACTTAACACTCAAATTCTTCCTGCGATCTTCACTCTATCTTCTCCCTGTATATCCCACATACATCATAAATAAAATACCATTCTTCTTAACTATTCAAATATTTCTTTAAATATGCAAAAATCCATTTTAACGTCACTTTCATATAAAAAACACAGATAATTATTGCCTTAAAATCATCTCCACTCAAAACTTCAAAGCATTCCATATCAGTTAAACCTTCCTAATTCTGACAGGGATACAGTTGGCCACCAGCTTCTCTATTTCTCCAATAATGCCTTTTGTATCTGGTTCTACAGTGCCCAATTGCGTACCTTCCTGAGTGATCTTTCAGGATTATTAACCGCACTGGTACTTCTTGGGTTGATAAAAAGAAGAGCTTTGCTTATGAGTATTCCTTTTCCTAGAATCAGGTCGTCAATTTCAGGCTCTATGAGTGCTGGTGTACTGTTTTGTTCTAGACCATCTAGTTGACCAGCTACAACGCATTCACAATTCGCTGGAAGTTCAACGTCATCTGGAACAGAGGTTTCATTTTTGCAAGAACAATTCTTCGGTCCCAATATGATAAACTGCAAAATCGCTTTTATTTCCACATGGAATTCGAACATTTCTCCGGTAGCGGTTCGTAATTTTCAACTGGAAGGCGCCATACTTCTGTGGTTGGATACGGTTGATTGTACGATGGTTTTCATGGCCCCGGTATCTACTAACTTGGCATAATTATTTTTATCTATTTGAAAATTGACTGTCTCGGCCCTTAATTCGTTGAATATGCTCATATTAGTGTTTTAAATGAAACTCACGGTTCCTAGTTAATTCCACAATATAATAAAAGTTATTGAAAATTCTACAAAAAATGACAATTGTTTCGATAAATAAATATCATCGTCAGAATGACAGAAGTTACATTTCATTTTATGCCTACCTGATGTTTAGTAGTTATTTTTGGCTAGACCCAGAAGTAACCTAACTTGTGATTGGCTTAATATATGTTTATAGAAAAAAGAAGAAGATGTGATATTACAAATATTGAAGCTTAGATATTATCAGCCATATGTCTTAAGTGATAATTGTAAAGATCAGCAGATATCGTTTTCCTGGTTTTCTATATCATTGCACAGTTATACTGATCTTAATTGGAAAAATGATATCCAGTATATCACCATAGGGCTAATAATATCTAAGCTTCAATATTTGTAATATCACATCTTCTTCTTTTTTCTCTTAACATATATTGAGTCAATCACAAGTTAGGTCACTTCTTGGTCTAGCCAAAAATAACTACTAAACATCAGGTAGGCATCAAATGAAATGTAACTTTTGTCATTTTGACGATGATATTGATTTATCGAAACAATTGTCAATTTTTAAGAATTTTCAATAATTTTCATTATATTGTGGAATTAGCTAGAAACAGTGAGTTTCATTTAAAACACTAATATGAGTAGATTCCACGAAGTGAGGGTCGAGACAGTCAATTTCATGAAATTTTTGTGCTGATTTTATGAATCCTATGCCTTATATGGCGTTCTAAATCGTAATTTTCAGTAGGATTATTTGTGTAACCTAAGCAACATATTGGCCAATTTCGCCACATGTTACTACTTATATATGAAAGGTTAACAGTATTAAGAAAACGTTGCCCTAAACCAAATATCTAAACATCTTGTAATTAATTCAAGTTAAAGCCCCCTCCAATTATTTCGTTTTTTTTTTGTTATTCCAATTCATACTTTAACTAATTGTCGATGAAAATCATGCACATGAAATTTATATTGATAGCCTCTTGATTCACTTGAGCATATATTTATCCCCCGAGTGAAAATTTTTCATTCGGTTCTTTGTCTGCATGTTTCTATCATAAATTTTCATAAAACAGCTCCGCCAATGTCCTGTTGTCGCTTAGAGTTCCTCCCATTTCAGTATGTGGTCAATTCCGCGCGAGAGAGGAAAAATGTTTGGTTAAAATTTATGAGCCTGGGCTGGCACTTGAAATAATTTTCAGGTTTTGTATAATTGAATTTGGTAGTTTTAGTTCTAGAAAGAAGATGGATATGTGTGCTACGATTCGAGAGGTCAAATCTAAGAATAATGAACGTTGAATATTGTATGAGGCATGGAATTGATATATAAAATGTGGTAAACTTAAATTTACGATTTTCTTCTTGCTAAATTTAAAAGTACGAAAATTCATTGAAATAATTAATTTCTCTTCGTAGAAATGTTTTTATATGGTTGTTGTTTATGTTTTTCATAAAAAGCTGAATTTATGTTCAATAATTCTTCGTTCGAATGATTAACGTGGTTGTCCTATATATAAGTTCAAAAAATTTCATTGGTTATACGCCATGTTTCTATATTTTTCCTTATTTAGGTACAGTTTTGTCCCAAAACAAATAATATTCTTGGAAGAGACAACAAAAAGTGATAAAAGTCAAATATTTTTTAATCAAATCTAGAGGTTAGTTCTATTCATTTCTCATGGAAAAAGTAACGGCTCATTTCCTGTGTGTTTGAAAATTGATCGATAGATATAGAGACCAACAGGCGTTAAGCCAATTTCTCTACCGAAAATCCGACAAGGTGGTAAAAATGACTGTAAATCCGCGTTAACTCCGACACAGTTAGGGCGTCGGGGTCGTACAACACGCTTTAATTCTCCTTCATTAAAATGTATCGCGTTGATATTTGGGAGAAACTTCGTACCGTAACGTAAGAGTCAGTTACAAGTAAGTTATTTAGGGGAGAGTGGATCTGTTTGATAATATAATTAATAATTAAATATTAATATACGAAAAACTGAAACTAACCTATATTGAAATATGTAGTGCACGATGGAATATGGATTTTACTGTTGTGATAGTTTGTTGAAAATAGGCATACTAGCGATAAACAGACATGTATGAAATCCAGGAAATATTTAAAGAGATAACAGAGAAATTGAAAGACATAAAAGACAAGATGGAGGAAAACACAAACGGTTACGTAAAAATAGCAATCAAATGAGAACAATAAAATCAGCACAAGAAGTAAGAATAGAAAGCGAAATAAAAGACAGAACCATTGTACAAAGAATAACGGATGAAAAAGAAGAGAAAACGGAAAAATTAAAAGAAAACTGCATAAGATATTGAAAAAAATGGAGGTAGCTATTAATGAGAATGCGAATATACAAGAAATGACCAGATTATTAAAATTAACAAAATTCGAAAGGAAGGTTGAAATATTTATCCAAACAAACAAACTTAAAGGAACAAACATTTGGATTAACAATGATCCAAAAGAGTACAAGAAGAGAGAGAAAATTAGTAAAATTATTAAAAGAGGCGAAAGAGCTTTTGTGAATTATAACGAACTGGTAATATATAGCAAAGAATACACATTAGCAGACAGATCTCCATTGAAAGAATATGGTAAAAAGCGAGCAAAGAAAACAACAAGAGCCTTCTCAACAAACTATTGAAAGTAGACAATACATCTGGATCCAATTATGATGACAAAGGCAATGTAATAAAGGACGATGCAATAGGGAAAATAATCAAGTGAAAAATAAAAACAAAGTACTAAGAATCAGCACTTGGAATGTTAGAATTATGGTAAAAACTGTAAAAATGGAATTAATTTCACATGAACTAGAAATGTACAAATTAGATGTAACAGCGTTACAAGAAATTAAGTGGAGTGGAAAGGGAATAATTGAAAAAAATATTACAAACTATTATTTTCAGGAAGAATAAAACAAGGGAGTAGCATTAATTGTGGGAAAAAACTAACAGAAAATATCTTGGAATTTAGAGCAGGATAGCCTTCTTAAGAATTGAAGCAAAACCACTTAATTTATCAGTCCTAAATATATACCTAAGCACCAACAGAAACTGTTAAAAGATGAAGAAAAATAAATATTTTATGAAAATATTGAGGAAGAGATAATGGAAGTACATAGAGAATATATCTTAATGATTTTGAGAGATTTTAATGTACAGTTTTGCAAAAAAGATTATATAAAGAAATGTGGCTGGCAAACATACCATATACAAAGAATAATAAGGAACAAAGGCTTTGATAAGTAGTACAAACCACCAACACTGAAAATACCTGGTGATCCCCAGAACAAAAAATACATACTCGAATTGAATTATTTGGTTTCAAATCCTTACAAAACCATTTTTGCTAAAAAATGTGTTCTATACGTCAATCGATTCATATTCTAGCCCTCTACAATCTAGTACTATATCTATAGAGCAAAACCCCGCAAATCAAACTTATATTCCCATCTAAAATATGGAGTTGTTTTCAAAATCCGATAAATCCTGGCAGTTTTGAAATCAACTACCGACAAATCCGAATTAGCCAATCAAAGCTGTCTTTTAAAGTCACGTGACAATTACGTGCATGAATTTGGTTTAGTGGAGTCCATACTGACTCTATTAATTTCCTGTGGCTGGACATTCATTTATTTCCGCAGACAGGGTCTTTGCACGTATAAAGAAGGTAATAACAATAAAAGACACCATCATTTCTCCAGAAGAGTTTCTCAAAATATTTAATGATCATGGAAATGTTTTTATATTGGGCCGTGATGTGGAAAAAGATTCTTTAAGCTCAATGAAACCTTCTCAACGGTGGCTTCTCAGATTCAACATGAGTAAAAATTTTTACTAAGACTGGGATAAAATAAGATATTAGCGGTTCGATGAGAACAATCCTATAAATCTGATCTGGACAAATATAAATATGTCTTTAAAAAATCAAAATCAGTTGAGAATATCATAGAATATGTCCTCTTGAGTGGTGTTCGTCTTGTTGAAGAGAAGCTAAAAGACATGAAAGTCTTACTGGAAAAGCACTGGAGTAAACATTGGTCAGAATTAGAGAATCTTAAATACTACTATAATGTCCTTAGAAAATACCATGATGATGTTCCAGTTGATGGAATTCCAAGTGATTCCAAACGCAATGAAAATAATTTCCTCTAGCCAGTTGACAAGATCCCGGACTAAGGGTTGAACTATTTTGCTTATGATTGAAATAGTAGGTGTTTTTCATTAACAAAAATGAAATTCCAATAATTCTATGTGTGTGAGTTCTAAAACTCGACAAATCCATGCCGAGATGACATCGCCAGTTGTGCGCATCTTGTGTTCTGTGACGTGGGTCCTCCATCTTGTGTTAAGTATTTCAACAGTCATATGTGTGTCGTCCATCTTGTGTTCTGTGACATCTATCACGTCTGTGTGTTCTCCATCTTGTGATCTCTGACGTGTGTAATAAATAATGTGTCTAGTGTGTTTGTCCTTCATCTTGAGTCAAGCGTGTCCAACTGATATAAATGTGTCATCTATCTGGTGTTCTGCGACGTGTGTTTTTGTCATCTATTCCGTGTGTGTTTGACAAATGTATCGTGAATGAATGGCACAATGAGTGTTAGCGTGGTGTTGAATGAGAAGTCCTGGGTTCCATTTCCCGCGGTGGTGTTAATCATAATTTTTTAAATTCAATAGGTCGTACGTAAGCGCCCAGGTTACACACTCACACACATACACACAGGATAGATAACACAAAATACAAGATGGATGACGAACGTCACAGAACAGAAAATAGACGACGCACATATGACAGTCAATACACTTGACACGAGATGGAGGACATACACATGACAGACAGATATTTCACTGAGTTATGTTGAATTCACATATGAAGTGGCATTTCAAATAAAATTAACAAATATACACACAAACCACTGTGCCACCCATGTGCTAGGTTCAAAACGGATGTTGACCAATAAATTCGATGAACAGGATTCTGTCGTTTCAGAAACAGAAAGTGAAATTAGTGTTTTTAAATGAAACTCACGGTCTCTAGTTAATTCCACAATATAATACAAGTTATTGAAAATTCAAAAAAATTGACAATTGTTCCGATAAATCAATATCATCATCAGAATGACAGAAGTTACATTTTATGCCTACCTGATGTTTAGTAGTTATTTTTGGCTAGACCAAGAAGTTAGCTAACTTGTGATTGGCTTAATATATGTTTATAGAAAAAAGAAGAAGATGTGATATTACAAATATTGAAGCTTAGATATTATTAGCCCTATGGTGATATCCTGGATATCATTTTTCCAATTAAGATCAGTATAACTGTGCAATGATATAGAAAACCAGGAAAACTATATCTGCTGATCTTTACAATTATCACTTAAGAAGACAGTTTATTAGCGGAGAATTCCCTAGATTTAACTCTTCATTGACAACTTCATATTGTGGGTTTCTTAAATGTCTTCTAATTTCCAGTTCTTCAAGGAAATCCAGTTCTTGCTTCTTTTCACAAATATGCAGCACTTCTAGTTCTGTGTTAGGTGTCAATGAATGATTGGTGTCAAGTAGATGTTTTGCGTAGTGGGATTTATCTGGTTGTTTTAATCTATATGCTCGTAAGTGCTCACTGTAACGTATTTCAAAATTCCTAAGGGTCTGACCCAAATAGACAGCATTACATTCTGGACATTTGATTATTCAATTTACCGAAAACCAACACAGACTGATGTGACAATTCCATTCAATTCTGACCACCCTGTGTCACACAGACTAGCAGCATATAATTCAATGATACATAGAGCTTTTTCAGTTCCTATGAACAAATGTAATTTTGATAGAGAGATTAATACAATTAGACAAATAGCAACATCTAACGGTTATCCATTAGATATGATAAATAAGCTAATTAGTAAAAAAGAGGAAAAAGTGGCATTACAACTAATATATCCTAAACAAGCTAATGAAATTAAAACTTATGAAACCATCACATATGCAGGAAATATTTCTAATAATATTTCAAAGATAATATCTTCAGCAACGAATACAACAATTTCTTTTAAAACAGAAAGTAACGTTAGTACAAAATTGTTAAATGTAAAAACAAAAATACCACTATTGAAGAAGTCAGGTATATATAAACTCAAATGTCCAGAATGTAATTTGGGTCAGACCCTTAGGAATTTTGAAATACGTTACAGTGAGCACTTACGAGCATACAGATTAAAACAACCAGGTAAATACCACTACGCAAAACATCTACTTGACACCAATCATTCATTGACACCTAACACAGAACTAGAAGTGCTGCATATTTATGAAAAGGAATAAGAACTGGATTTCCTTGAAGAACTGGAAATTAAAAGACATTTAAGAAACCTACAATATGAAGTTGTCAATGAACAGTTAAATCTAGGGAATTCTTCACTAATAAACTGTCTTCTTAAGTGATAATTGTAAAGATCAGCAGATATAGTTTTCCTGGTTTTCTATATCATTGCACAGTTATACTGATCTTAATTGGAAAAATGATATCCAGGATATCACCATAGGGCTAATAATATCTAAGCTTCAATATTTGTAATATCACATCTTCTTCTTTTCTCTATAAACATATATTAAGCCAATCACAAGTTAGGTTACTTCTTGATCTAGCCAAAAATAGCTACTAAACATCAGGTAGGCATAAAATAAAATGTAACTTCTGTCATTCTGACGATGATATTGATTTACCGAAACGTCAATTTTTTAGAATTTTAAATAACTTGTATTATATTGTGGAATTAACTAGAGACCGTGAGTTTCATTTGAAAACACTAATATGAACATATTCCATGGAGTAAGGGTCGAGACAGTCAATTTCAGAAAGTGAAATGCTTCACTTCAATTCTGGTAACTAACAAATAAAGTGTTCGCCATATTCCCTTTGACAAAGTAAGAATGATTTTGGAAAACCTTTCGATTTAAGCCTGCCTGAACTTACTCACTGTACTTTTAACTATAGGGAAATACTGGTAGGCTGGGGGGAAAATATTAATTTAAGAAGTGAAGTGAGTTAATGACAACAATAAATCCTAATATCAACTACTGGAAACTCAAGAACCAGCTATAATGGTAATTCCTCCCGTCCTGTGAGTGTTTTTGGTAACGACGACGTATTTCCAGCGTCTGTAGATTTTTAGCGAAATTATTTCTGCGAATTAATATAGTCCATTAGTTCAATTTTACGGTTATTCTTCTTCTTTTTTATCATTGTTCTCGGTTGTTAAGTCACTAAATCAAGCTCCTTTCATACGTACATTCTGTAACATTGCCCAACTCATACCCACTAAAAAATTAAAGTTGTATAACGTGTAAAATTATTGTTATAATTCAGATTTTAACTTCACACCGTGTTTATAGTTTTAATTATATTACGCCAATAAAGTGTTACGTATGTAAATAAGGTTCGAAATAGAGGGAAAGAGATGGAAACCGGGTAGTACAAAATGTATACTTTCATACTGACGCTCTCAAGTTGAAGCGTGACTCTTTGATGTTTGATAAATGTCAAAGAGTAGTAGCATTACCTTCGTTCACTTGATGAAACTTTGTTTTTCAAATTGAGGTTTTGTAGGTTTGCTAAAAGTTGCGAGACTAGAGAGAGAAAATTTCTCACTAATATTATTAACGGTAAGAGAGCAGTCGTTTTTTATTTCAGGAATTATACAAAGCGTAGTATTTTAGATGAAAGTACTATCGGAAAGTCCGTTCAAAAATTCTATTAAATAATAATAAGATCATTAGTAAATCCTACATTTACTATGAAATACAAATTGTCAAAACAAATCTACTGTAGGGTCAATACTAAGCCCGACCATATTTTTAATCGTGATAAATTAACTCCAATGTTAAAATGTCATATACCTGGAAATGTTATTGTCACTTTGCCATCGATAAAAAAGGTGCATCCTTTTTTATCGCGATAAAAACTTCTCTTCCTCAATATCTAGTAAGCGGACGTCACTTTTACACAATGACAATGAGTCGCAATTATTGTTGTTGTTCATCCATATATTCTGTCGTTAATTTATCTTGCCAAAAAACACTCGAGCTTTTCTTTTATTAGATAAATTCCTCTTTGACTCAAAGTTTTGCCAATCACTAAATTTGCTCGAAAAACTGACATTAGATAAAATCGCTCCACCTTCGGTGTCGCGATTTTATCATGTCAGTTTTTCTCGTAAAATTAGTGATTGGCAAAACTGTTTCGTTGCAAAGAGAAATTTATCCGATAAAAAAAAAGCTCTTGTGTTTTTACTGTTGATAAACAACATTCTTAGGGAAATGATATCCCTCTCACGAATAACACAAACTTTCCAACAAGCACTGTAAAACTGGTTCACAATCATCTACCGAAAAGTCAAAATACGTAGTTTTTAGGCAACAAAAATGCACAGTAACAATAAGTCTCACTCTAGAAGTTGTCTCATTGCATGAAGATGATTAAATAAGTTTTCTATGACTGATCTTTTATAATAAGCTTATTACAAAAATCTTGTCAAAATAGAATAAATTTAATAAAAGTCCTCACGATTAACACCTGGAGTGCCGATAGCACCTATCTACTTAAGTCTGCGTCCGTGGTGCGCTCTGGGGCTTGTCACTTCCCACATGTCGATATGAGTGAGTATTTTTTATCAATTTAATAATATTATTGACGTTTTTTTCAAAGGTATTTAAATTTGGTTCTGGTGTTGTGCTTTTACGTAATTTATGTTTAGAAAATGTGTGCAACTACGAAAAAGAGCACAAATCCAGCCGATTGTGCCTCTCGTGGTCTTCTGCCCAGTCAAATTATTAATCATCCGTTGTGGTTTGAGGGGCCTCCTTGGTTAATGTCTCCAAAGCCCCTATGACCCAATCCTAAATTTTTTCCAGTTTCCTGTCGGGAAGAAAAACCCTCAGTTCCTGTAACACTTATGTCTTTGGACACATTAGATCTTCTATTGGACAAATACTCATCCTTGAGTAAAATTCAACGAATTATTGCGTATGCGCTACGCTTTGTAGCCAATTAAAGAAATCCTCAAAATAAATCTTTGGATTATTTTACTGACTCAGAACTCCACAAAGCTTTAATGGTTCTCACTGAACGAGTGCAACATATTTGTTTCGCAAAAGAAATTGAAAATTTGGAAGCAGGCACCACCTTATCAAAACCTTTTAGAAAGTTGAGCCCTTTTCTGGACAGTGAGGGTGTTTTGGGGGTGGAGGGACGCTTGAAGTTCTCAGGATTGTCTTATGATACAAAATTTTCAGCACTTCTACCCCGTCAACATCGTTTGACACATTTAATAATTGAGTCCGTTACAGCATTTACATTTCCTAATTGCTCAGAATTTTTGGATTCTCTCTTCCAAATGCGCAATTCGGAGTATGTTGAGCCGCTGTATTCGATGCTTTAAACTGAAACCTGTGGCCCACGAACCTTTCATGGGAAACTTATCTCCTACCCGCATCAACCAAATTAAACCATTTTCTTGTGTAGGTACTGATTATGGAGGTCCCTTCTTGGTCACTCCCCTTAAAGGACATGGAATTAGTCACAAAAGGCCTATATTTGTATCTTTGTGTGTTTCGCCATAAAAGCCGTACACTTAGAATTAGTATCCAGTCTCTCTTCGGATGCATTTATTGCTGCTTTGCGTCGGTTTGTTGCCTGTCGAGGCAGATGCACCCATATTTTTTGTGATAATGCAACCAACTTTGTGGGGGCTTCTCGCATTCTTCATGAATATATGCAAAAGGCTTGTGGATCAGAAAAATTAAAATTTTCATTTCCTTCTCCGTCCGGTCCACATTTTAACGGTCTTAGTGAAGCAGGCATAAACTCATATTTTTCGAGTTGTTGGCTCTCAAGTTTTAACTTTTGAAGAGTTTTACACCCTATTAGCTCAGATTGAAGCTATTCTCAATTCCAGGTCGCTCTATTCTTCAAGTTCGGACCCCAATGATTTATCCGTGTTAACCGCAAGTCATTTTCTTATGTTTCAGTTTGTTAGCACGATACATCCCCCGAAGTGTATACAAGTAACAATTTTATGATAGAACATTGTTCAGGGCCACAGATGCCGAAAAGTTAGTTCTAATCCGTAAAACCGTTTATTTTTACATATAATTTGTAGTCTTTCTTAACTTAACCAAAAATATTTTTATTCTCCGAAACAAGTACTGTCATGCTTGTTTGCATAATGTTGTCTTTAGAACATCTCCGATTATTTTTCTTCATCTGATTGTGTTTACATTTTACTGTATTTATTTTGATTCCTTTTAATATCTTTATTCTTGTCCGAAATAATCTGTTATCTATTACTTTTCCGCCAACCTATCTAATATGCGAGAAAAGTATTGGTTTACCCACAAAAAAGTTGGAAATTTGAATTTTTTTTTTGAGTTATTTTTACGTTATCCATCAACAACAACACGAAAAAACGGTTTTTAGAAAAAAAATCCTGTGTGTATGTCGTCGTCGTCGTCGTTGTCGTCGGCCCCTTTTCCTTGCAACTCTTGTTAGCACGATACAGCCTCCGGAGTGCAATAAGTCACCAATTTTATGATGGTATATTGTTAAGGATATTTCACAGATGAACCCTATAGATTTTCAGCTCACCAGAGCCAGTAAAACGGGTGCTATGGTACTTGAAGTACGACATTTTGTCGTTTTTCGAGAAATTTCAGTTTGTTAGCACGATACAGCATCCGGAGTTCAACAAGTTACCAATTTTTTGATTGAATATTATTCAGGGCATCTCACTGATGAACCCTATTGATTTTCAGCTCACCAGAGCCAATACAACCGGTGCTACAGTACTTTAAGTACGATATTTTTGTCATTTTTGGAGAAGTTTCTGTTCGTTAGCACGATACAGCCTCCGGAGTATGTACAAGTGATGAATTTTATGATTGGATATTATTCAGAGCGTCTTAAAGATGGACCCTATTGATATTGAGCTCACCAGTACAACGGGTGCTGTGGTACTTGAAGTACCAAATTTTTGTCATTTTTGGAGAATTTTCAGTTTGTTAGCACGATACAGCCTCCGGAGAGTATACGATTGATCAACTTTATGAATAAGTATCGTTCAAGGTGTCTCACAGATGTACCCTATTGATTTTCAGTTCACTAGAGCGAGTACAGCGGGTCCTATAAAACTAGATATACTAAATTTTTGGTTATTTTTGGAGAAATTTCGGTTTGTTAGCACGATACATCCCCCGAAGTGTATACAATTTTATGATAGAATATTGTTCAAGGCCACAGATGCGGAATAGTTAGTTTTAATCTTTAAAACCGTTCATTTTTTGGGTTGCATTTATTTTGTTTTCCATTTTTTTTGTTTTGGCTTTTTTAAGTCCATCGTTCGCTTCATTTCTTTTCTTGTAATATTCTTCATTATCTTCTTGTGTTTTACTTTTTATGTATTCGTTACACGCTATTTTCTTTTCCTTTATCATTGTTACATCAATCCGTTTTCTTCAAGTGCTTATCATATATGTATAAACATTCCCAACTATTTATATTTATTTGTTATTGTAGTTCTTGTAGCAACATATCTAGTTGCTCTTCTCCACGTTACAGGTAGGATTACTTTTATAATTATTGTCGAAACCTCCTCCTAAAAATATTAAATTTGGAAAGCGGTGGTTCGGCAATTTGTCGAAAATTGCAATTTAAATAGGTATACGCGCAGGTGTCGTATACCGAATTAACGCAACTAATTTCTAATAAACTCTCCTTCCACTTATTAAGCATTACTTCTACACGTTAACGAAACCCGAAGAGGGTCGGAGAGATTGTATGTACGAGCTCTAAGCGGTTAAACGCATGTACCAAAGAATCCCATTAAACTTTTTTCATTAACTTTGATGGAGTTTTTACTTACTTTTTACTAATTTAGTACTTACCGGTAGGGTTTTAAACGACAATGAAACAACCGGGTAAATTTTGTAATACAACCTATTAGTACAGTCACTCGTCCTAAAAATAGTGCTTTACTTCCGAAATCTTTAAGACTGCATGGATTTTTTCGAATATTACTTTTCCGCCAACCTATCTAATATGCGAGAAAAGTATTGGTTTACCCACAAAAAAGTTGGAAATTTGAAATTTTTTTTTGAGTTATTTTTACGTTATCCATCAACAACAACACGAAAAAACGGTTTTTAGGAAAAAAATCCTGTGTGTATGTCGTCGTCGTCGTCGTCGTTGTCGTCGGCCACTTTTCCTTGCAAGTCTTGTTAGCACGATACAGCCTCCGGAGTGCAATAAGTCACCAATTTTATGATGGAATATTGTTAAGGACATTTCACAGATGAACCCTATTAATTTTCAGCTCACCAGAGCCTGTACAACGGGTGCTATGGTACTTGCAGTACGACATTTTGTCGTTTTTCGAGAAATTTCAGTTTGTTAGCACGATACAGCCTCCGGAGTTCAACAAGTCAACAATTTTATGATTGAATATTATTCAGGGCATCTCACTGATGAACCCTATTGATTTTCAGCTCACCAGAGCCAATACAACCTGTGCTACAGTACTTTAAGTACGATATTTCTGTCATTTTTGGAGAAGTTTCAGTTTGTTAGCACGATACAGCCTCCGGAGTATATACAAGTGATGAATTTTATGATTGGATATTATTCAGAACGTCTTAAAGATGAAACCTATTGATATTGAGCTCACTAAAGCCAGTACAACGGGTGCTGTGGTACTTGAAGTACCAAATTTTTGTCATTTTTGGGGAATTTTCAGTTTGTTTGCACGATACAGCCTCCAGAGAGTATACTATTGATCAACTTTATGAATAAGTTTTGTTCAAGGTGTCTCACAGATGTACCCTATTGATTTTCAGTTGACTAGAGCGAGTACAGCGGGTCCTATAAAACTAGATATACTAAATTTTTGGTTATTTTTGGAGAAATTCCGGTTTGTTAGCACGATACATCCCCCGAAGTGTATACAAGTACCAATTTTATGATAGAATATTGTTCAGGGCCACAGATGCGGAAAAGTTAGTTTTAATCTTTAAAACCGATTATTTTTATTTGAACTTATCTTACGATCCACATCACTAGTTATATATCTCCACTTTTTGTTTTAAAAAGGAGTAAAACTACCCCAATTGACAAAAAATTGTGTAATACATAATATTTAAGTATTACGTTTGAACTAAGGGAAATAATAAAGAAAATTTGTACTGTACTACACATTTTCAAGCACGTGAATGTAGATACAGATGAGCTTTTCAGTATATTCTCAGCTGTCAAATGTAATGTTACGAACTCGCACACCGAAGTAGATACTAAGTACGGTTCTGTAACCTTATCTTAACTGCGTTAATAAAATGGCGAGCGCGGAGTTCTGAAAAGGTCTGTTGGTATTTTTTGTGACCGTTTTTTTTTTAGACATGTTCTCCGAAGATCTTTTAAGGATTCTGCCGGCATTCGAGAAATATCCCGAAAAGGCGATTGTTTTTGTGTAAGCCGCAAACTAGAAGTATCTAGAAAAAAAGGCCACTTATATATAAAGGAGAGTTCAGTTTATAAAGTGATCTCAACAAATAAACAAGAATACATCGAAATAGCGAACAGTAAAGTGTTGATATAAATTAATAATTAAGGTTATTTGTATATAAATTAAATTTAAGTGAATAGTTCAGTGTATATAAATTAAGTGTTAGTGAGTATTTTAGTGTTTAACCAAATTCGTATGTAGCCATACCGTATGTTTAAAGTTTATCCCACCCGTTTACTGTTTAAATAAATAAGAAAAACATTACATTGGTATCAGGTGTGGGGTAATATAAATAAATTGCTACGTAAAAATGGTCAAGAGACTATGTGCCTTGAAAGTGACTGAGTTAAGAGCAGAATTGGAAGATCGTGAGTTGGGAACGACCGGTAAGAAAAGTGAATTAGTAGAAAGACTTAAAGTGGCTCTGGAAAATGACGGCTTGGATCCAACATCATTAGTCAATGACGAGGCTTCCACCTTAATCTCGTCAATTTCTGCTAATATGAAAAACGATATTTCTGCCATGGAAGGGAAGACTTCAACCATGAAGAACGATATCTCTGCTAATATGGACAAACTCTCTGCCGATATCTTATTAATGAAAAACGACATTGGCGCTGACGTTGAAAATGAAATTTCGTCTCTATAAACGGATATTGAGGATAAAATGATATCGATGGACGAAAAAATCAAGGAGTTAGAGAGAAAGATGACAGATATAAGAACACAAGACACGCCAGCGGAAAAAAAGAAGACCGAGCAAACAAAACCTTGCAAGCCAGAAACACACCCTAAGTTAGGAGAAATTGGTAGTTTTACTCGATCCAAGAACACGAGACACGCAGAACAAAAGAAGATCGAGATATGCAAGCCAGAAACAAAACCCAAGACAGAAGATATTAGCAGTTTTGCCCGAGTCAAGGCTCCAATATTCGACGGAAAGACATCGTAGACCAATATTGTGGAACAGTTTGAAGGAGCCGCTAGAGTGAATAATTGGTCCGACAGGCAGTAAACTCAACCATAGCCCTTTGGGAATATGCCTTAGATATACTTCAGACGATACTTTTTGAAGAAACTGATGACTTTGGGTAGCTGAAAAAGAAGCTGGACATGCGATACGGTCACGAACATTTGTACAGATTCCAGCTGAAGAACCGAAGGCAGAAGCGTGAAGAAACCCTTCAAGAGTATGAACTGGATATTGCCCGACTAGCTCGATTTGCATATCCATCAGCACCAGAGAACATGATGGAATGTTTGGGCCTCCAGGCCTTTATTGACAGCTTATTTGACCACGATATGGAGAAGACGCTACGATTAGCCCATCCCAAAACATTGGTCGATGCATTGACTGCTGCTCTTGAATATGAAGCAGCCACGATGGCTTCGGGATACAACAAAGGTGGGACCATACAGACTTGACCAGATCGTCAACTTGTTGAAAGGTATGGTAGACAAGAAACCGAAGAAAATCAGGTGCTGTAATTGTGGCGAGTTAGAGCATGCACGCACTTCGTGTAAGCGTCCTACGGCTCCTGCAAACCAAGAACCTCTTAAATTCAAAGCAGCCACGAAGGGCTCGCGGTACAACAAAGATAGGACCATGCAGGAAGAAGATGACGATGACAAACGTGACCAGATCGTCAACTTATTGAAAGGTATGGCAGACAAGAAGCCGAAGAACATCAAATGTCGAAAGTGTGGCGTGCCAGAGCACGTTCGCAGTCCGTCTAAGCGCCTCAAGACTTCTGCAGCCCAAGAACTCCAATCACAGGGGAAATCTGACGGGGGTGAACATGCAGCTGATGTGAATTACCGAAATGCCGACTCCCAGTCCAGGCGGCCGTGCCCAATAGACTGCTCCCACTGCAACAAGGTGGAGTCTAGGGAAATTGCAGTTTCAAGAACTACTTTAGTTAACGAAGAATGGTCACCCACGAGGATCAGAGAATCAGGACAATAATCCTCACCTAAAGAAGATTCGGCGACCTACATGGCAAGGAGTGTCAAGATTTTCACCGAAACTCAAGGCGTATTGGGCTCAATGGGACTCACTTGTTCTGGAAGAAGGGCTGCTGAAAAGACTCCTCGAAAACGATGATGGTTCCGAGATGAGGAGACAGCTAGTTATCCCGAGAACAAGAGTAGCTGAGGAGTTAACGACAGTCCATCGGGAGGTCATCTGGGAGTGAAGAAAACCCTCCATCGAAACCGTGAGAGGTTTTATTGGATGAATAGCTCCGAAGATGTGAAGGACTGGTGTAAGAAATGTACGACTTGTGCTATGAGTGATGGACCACATCGCAAGAGAAAGGCACCCATGAAACAGTACAATGTTGGAAGCCCTTTCGAAAGGATTGCTTTAGATATCGCTGGACCACTTCCGACAACAGAAAATGGTGGCAAATACATACTGGTTGTAATGGAATATGCCACAAAGTGGGTGGAAATTTACACTATCCCGAACCAATAGACCACAGCTGTCGCGGACGTATTGGTGAAAGAATTTATCAGCCGATATGGAGTGCCATTGGAAGTCCACAGCGAACAAGGAAAAAATTTCGAAAGCTATATATTCCAGGAGATTTGCGAGAAGCTGGGAATGAAGAAGACCAGGACAATAGCATTATATCCACAGTCAGACGGAATGGTCGAGATAATGAACAGGACTATTGGAATATACCTGTCCAAAGTAATTTCCAGCCATCAGCCAAATTGGTACAGTTCATGTACAAAAAATTTCCCGTAGAAAAAATATAGCAATTTTATGTACCATTTTTGCCCTGGCAGTAAATGGTGTTTTTAACAGTTACAGTGAGTAGTATTATTTAAAAAATACTTCATCTGTAGCAACTCGATAGGCCAGATTTTTTACAGTGAGCTCTTGGACTATAGTTTAAATTGAATATTAAACATATCAAATTGTTCTGACTTCTTTCCGGCGATGAAACAGAATGACACGTATGTTTTGTTTTTAGATAAATGAAAGTAAATTATGTCAAAAATTCCGCTCAAAATTTTGATTCAATTGACTTTTTCCTTGCACTATTATCAGGTCACCAGCTTGGTTATTAATTTGTCTATTGTGGACTTGTGGATACCTGTCCAAAGTAGTTTGCAGCCATCAGAGAGATTGGGGCCAATACATTACCCTATTTGCATTGGCTTATCGATCTGCCGTCAATGAGTCCACGAGTGAAACACCTGCGAAAATCTTGTTCAGACGTGAAATGAGGCTTCCTTGTGACCTAGAATTTGGCTGCCGGCCTGAAGAAGATCTAGCAGGCGAAGACTACGTGATCCAATTGAGAAGAAGGATGGACGATATTCATGAATTAGTTCGAACAAATCTTCAAGTTGCAAGCGACAGAATGAAAAGTCGGTACGACATGCAGGCCACAGTAAGCGGTTTTAAAGAATGGGACAAAGTATGGTTACACAACCCGACGGGGAGAAAAGGATTTTATTCAAAATTACAGAAATCCTGGGAAGGTCCATACTTAATCAAGAAAAGGATTAATGATGTTATATATCGCATAAGCAAGATCCCCAACGAAAAACAAAAAGTAGTTCACACCAAAATCGACTTGCGCCATTCGAAGGAGACCATAACCTTATTACCCCCTAGCTAGCTCAAGAAAAATGCTATGTGTTTCCGGTAGAGTAGGGGTGGGTAAATGTAAAAATGCAAGAATGCTTTACTGTGTAAAAGTTATACTTTAATATCACCAATTGACTGATGTGATTAACAAAAATAAATCAGTTACTCCAAATGGTACCAGTTGGTTTCTAACGAGTAGGTATAAGCAAACTCATGTGATATTATTATTATTATTAAATGTAAATGTCAAGTTTGTGGAGTCCTCAAGACCAATAATTATTTGGAAAGATCTTACTTGATTGTCTAGTGCTTCTCCAATTAAGGGTAGAATTGCTGCCAAACAATATCAGCGTATTGCCTGTGTGATTCAGTGCTGTAGAGATGGCTGACTGGTGGATAGGGATGCAGTTATGAAGTACACATAATAATGTAATGATGAAAGTAAGAAGAAGGTGAGAAATTAAAGGCCTAAAACAACAAAATCCAATGTCACCTACAGTGAATCAGTTAGTCAGTTACAGTGTTTACTCACCGATGATGTTGTGTGACCTAGATGGATGATTTTATTAGTTGTTTAAATTTTCAAATCCTCTAAAGAGAGTGTTTTCATCAGCGAAATACAATTTAAAACAACTAAAAGTGTTTCTTTTCTTTTTAGGTACTAATCCTAGAAATCCTAGAATGTTAAGCTCTTGCTCAAAATCAGAAACCCAAAAGAAAGGATGTAAGAAAAAACTCCAAAAAAAAGTTGAAATGTTGGAAGTTGAAATTCCACACCAAGGAATTTCAAATATATCACCTGACTAACCTTGAATCGTACCTAATCATAGACTTATATGTGACATAGAACCAGATTAGATTTTCAGAATTAATGAACACAATTATAAGTTCTATGGAAATTTTATGTCAATTACTACCTTCAACCTGTACTCATAAACAATATAAACATGAAGAACTTTGAAAGAATATACTTTAAATAATCCATACCTTCCTTAATCTGATTCAATTCTATATATTTTTTTATCCTGGCATGAGCTGGTAAGTAATTTAACCAATAAATTTAGGGACTGTTACTTTTAATTCGTAACAACCTAGAGAAAGGAGTAAACCATATTCGAGATGTGTATGACCCTACCTTCGATGAATTTATGGGCGTGTATTGAGGTACCGGGAAAGCTAGATATGTACTCACTTCAGAACAACGATAAGGATGATTATTCACTGGCATACAACATCCCCGCCCGTATCAAGAACGCACGAGGGTTGGCAACCGTCTTTCGAAAGAAGTTCGGGCAATTAGAAAATTTTGAAGACCAGATTCCAACCCCTGGCAAGACACTGAAACTGAAACATAATTCGCTATACGTCTTCTACGTGATAACTAAAAATGAATTTCAAGATCGATCTACCTACGGCAATGTGTGGGAAGCACTTCGAAACCTCCGAGACCATGTATTAGAATCCAGCGTGAAGAAACTGGCTATGCCTAAGATAGCGAGTAACCAGTTGGATTGGCGAATTATCAGGAACATGGTAAAGATCATATTTCGAGATACCGGTGTCCAGATATTAATTTGCAGCTACAATCGCCGTTATCAGTATCCGATGAAGACGGTACCCTGCTATTTCCATAAGATCGGAAAGTGTAGAAATGGGGCCAGTTGCCGATTCAAACATCCCGTCTCGGCTACACAAAAGTTCCAGGAGGACCATTCATTTAAGGAGGGGGTAATGTTACGAAATTGCACACTAGTGTAGACCCTGGATACGACTCTGTCTAAGCCATGAATTAAAGTTAAAATTATGGCGGTTGCGCAGGGATTTCTTAGAACTGTTCACGATTTTTTGTGACTATCTTATCTTGACATTGTTTTTGTGACCAGTCTTATCTAGAAAATGCCAGAGAGCCAATTGTTTTTGTGTGAGCCGCAATATAGAATTATCTAGTGAAAAATGCACTAATATATAAAGGACCGACCAGCGGGAGAAGTTTAGTTTATAAAGTGATCTCGTGTCATAAACAGCGAACAAGTAAATAGTCTAAGTAGTGAAGTGTTTATATAAATTAATGTAAGTGAATATACAGTGTATCTAGTATAAATTAGTGAATAAATAAATTAAGTGAGTAGACATAACGTGTGTGTATAAATGTATCCCACCCATAATAAAAACCTTTAAATAAATAAGAAAAACCTTACAATATGTTCTTCACATAAATTCATCTTATCGCTTTTCTTCATTGTTTCTACTTTACTCTCAGTAAGAATCTTTCAATCTAATTCAATTGAATCATTGATTTCTTTCGTCTGTTAGACATTGTGAAATCATCTCAAAGCTTTTTGTACATTTTACTATACAAACATCTTTTTTTAGTAATAATTTCACTCAAATTTTTGACAAAAAGGAAACAAAAAAAAACTTTACGGGCCGTTAAGCTGATGCCGTTTTTACGCCATAACCTCTTGCCTTTCACCTCGCATTTCCGAGCACTTTTATATTTCTTGTTCTCTGTCTTCCTTTAGGGCACGATACTATAACACCTAAGGGAATCATCGGCCTTTCGAACACCCTTCGGCTACCAAGCAATTTCGTTCCGTAATTTCTAACGAGTTTATAGTTGCCTTTACAAATTCTCCTTTCGCGTCCAATTTTAATTGGAATAATAAGATTTTTTTCAATATTTGAAATATTTATTGAGCATAATAAATATTCTCTCTAATGATTCATCGAGAATTTGATACTGGGTGAATCAGATTGATTACAATGAATTTGAGGCTTTTTATGTGTAAATTTATAGTCAGATTAGAAATATTTTGACAATGTATAACTTATTTTCATTCTTTGTTCATCGCTTTGGTTTTCATTTTCCATCATGATTTTCAATAGATCTTAATTATATTCCTGTAAAGTAACACATGCAATAATTTAATCCCTCTTACTAACTAACTGACTAACTAATTAACTAACGAGTTCAGCTGATTTTGGAAAATGACTGTAAACCAATAGCTTGAATGTAGTTTCTTTGTTTACAGGTAAGATTTTTAAATTAGGATAAGTTGTTCAATAATTGTAACAATAAAATTCTTCTTTTATAGGGAAACTCATACTAGTTATTAAAGAAACTATTTTGAAAAACATTATATTAATAACATTGCTGACGATGACTAACGACTAACTGACAAATCAAATGACACCGGACAACAAAATTATCAGGTAACATGAAATTAAAAATACAAGAGATTAACGAGATTGAATTTTCGCATTTTAAACACCCCGTATACTATATTCTTCATATTTTTTTGATGACGGTAATGAGAAAATCCTATTATGTTCATATTCTCATGTAAATTATATTCTGTTTACATGTCCGTGTGCACTTTCCATAGATTTTAATTAAAACTGTCGAAATTCTCGTTTTAGTTATAGGTATATTTCAATTCGTGATTGAAACAAACTAAATCAATTCGAGAATATATAGGTTTCATTGGGACCGTAATGGCCTACGTCCATTATTTATCGCCATAAAAATACTTTGCCTCTAAATAGTTTGGATAAAATATATTTTATATGATATTTTCATAAAAAAATCGTTGAATTGCTTCTTGAGAGGACACAATGGAATCAAAGATGTAAAATTGTGAATTAATATTCTTTAATTCGTTTTTCCAGCCCTTTTCGGCCAGTTTCACAATATCGGGTTAACTCCTAGGATCAATTTACCTTCACCTACCTACCCGCTTTTAGCTTTTCCATACTAAGCCTAGGAAACGATCTACAAATGTATTTGAAGCACTCGCCATCTTTACTCAAAGCCTTAACAAATTGTTTCATTAGTCCTAACTTGATGTGGAGCGTTGGGAGAATGATTTTTTCACGGTCAACCAATGGTTCGTTTATGACATTTGCTGTTCCTACAGTCATATTTTGTCTTATTGGCCAATTAACCATATTCCAATGATCTTACTTCGCCCTATTATCCCACAAACAGATAAAACAAGGGTATTTTGTGTACCCACCTTGCTGCCCAAGCAAGAAGTTGACCATTTTTAGATCAACACAAATGGAAAACTGATGTTCTTCATAGGACAGTTTCTGTAATACCAACTTGATGTTTTGATATTCTTCCTTAAGTTTTGTTGAGTGGGCGATAGGAATTGACGCATATCGGTTGCCATTGTGTAGCAAAACACACTTTAAGCTTCTACTGGAACTGTCTATGAATATTCGCCAATCACCTGGAACAAATTGTATTCCCATTTGACGAAAAAGTCCGGGAATGTTGTTGCAATAAATAAGATCTTCATCTTGGCTAAAGTAAGGAACAAGTTTCACCTCTCGTGTTCTATAAATGGTAATTTTTATATCTGGTTGTAGACAGTTTTTTTCTTTTAATCTGGATGCTTGCTTTGATAGACCGAGATCCCGTATCAGGTCATTCAGTTCTTCTTGAGAGAACTGCTGCGGTGTTGATTGTATTTCCTGCTCAAATTCACTTCCACTGCTACTGTACTGGTCCTTAATTTCTTCTTCTTCCACCATCAGAACATCTGGTAGTGTTGTATATACTGGTACGGGAATCTCTTCGCTATGTGGCACAGGTCTTCGTGCTGATTCTAAATCAGGATAATCCCATTTGCCTTTCTCGTATTTGTTAAAATCTTTTACATTAACTAAACAAAAATAACAATCATCATGGTGGTTTTTAGGTTCTCTCCACACCATGGGCACACCAAATTTCAATCTTTTTTCGTTTGACCACTGTCGTAAACATTCGACACACGTTTTGCACACTATATGGGGAGCCCAGGACTTGTCTTGGTCTCCAAGCTGTATGGCGAAATAAGCTTGATAAGCGTGTCTAACAAAATCTGTGATATTTTTTCTTTGTTTCGCTACAGTATATTAGCCACACATGTTGCAGAAGACATTAGGGCTGTTCAAACAGCTTCTGCGTGAAGAACTCATTCCTCTGAAAAAAAGAGTAACTTTAGTTAAAAATATAGGTACAAATATTCGTCACATGTACTCCTACCTTCTTCCACTTGACGTCTATTAAATTTAAATAACTTCACTAGGTAGGCAATAAGAACTAAATACACAAAATACGTAAGAAAAACACAATAACCGCGACGCTAAGTCTTAGTAGAACAACTGCTTACGCTGAACTGACAGTTAAAATCAAGAGACACAAGACAAACAAGTGCACGCACTGATCACGTGATCAGCAGTCGGCACGTGGTACGCTCACTTAACATGGTCGAACTCTCGTTTCTGCGTAAATTTCTTGTTCGTAAATTATTCTTAAAAAAGAAAAAGCATATGTTATAGCTAAATTCCTTAAAAAATTATGTATCCATTACCTCAAAAACTAGAGCCAATTTGGAAAAACTGCTTGTATTTTTGAATTCAGCAGACCTGAATTACCTTAAATTCGTTCAAATATACTTGGCAAAAAATTTATTTTTAAATTTTGTAGGGCGGTGTTATTTTTTGTTACTATTCTCATCTAGAAATTTCCAAGGAAGTGGATTGTTATTGGGATCCGTAATCAATAAGTTTCTGGAATAGAACGCACTTAAAATATAAGAGACTACCTACCAACGGAAAAAGTAGTTTACAATTTGATCTCGCGGCAGAACAGTAAATAATAACAATAAGGAAAGTATTTATATAAATTAAGCCCAAGTAAATAAACCTGGCACCAAGTGGCACAGAGCAGAGAAAACTGAAAAAATATGAGAGTGGTCTATATCCAAAGGATAGAAAATGGCTAGAAGAAGAAAGAGAAGAAGAGGAAGAAGAAGAAAATAAATAGTGTATTTAATATAAATTGGTAAATTAAAAAAACAAATAAAATCATATAAGTTAAGAGAAATAAAGGTTTCTAAAAATCTTACAGAATATACTGAAAAAGAAATGGAAATATGTCAAGATAAAATACAAAGTATATCAATAGAGGAAGTGTGGGACAAGTTCAAATCTATAATATTAGAGACAGCAACGGAAGTGTGTGGCATTACTAGAATCGGTAGCAACAAAAATCAAACGAGATGGTGGAATAAAGATATACAAGAACACACCAAACTAAAAAAGCAAAAATGGATAGGATATCTACGAAATAAAACGACTGAAAACAACGAAAATTATAAAATTCAAAGGAAAAGAGTTGAAGACATGGTAATCACAGCTAAAAAAGAGACGTGGGAAGAGTTTGGCAAAAAGATGGAAGAAGACAGTGAAGGAAATCAGGAACTCTTCTTCAAGGTACTAAAAACATTAAGAAACGGAAAGTCGAACAATGTAAAACAGATAAAAAATGAAAATGGAGTTATGATACGACAAGATAAGGAAATTATAGAGAGATGGAGGGAATACTTTGAGGAATTACTTAATGTAGATAAAGAAGAACAGATGGAACTACAAGACGAAAGACATCAGAAACTGGAAAATGAACCACTGATACAAATAGAAGAAGTGAAACAAGCAATACAAAAGTTAAAAAGAGGTAAAGCAGCGGGTTACGACAGTATTGCCGCAGAAATGTTACAAAGTCTAGGAGAAAGAGGGATAGAAAAGCTAACTAAATTGTTTCAAAGAATATGGAACGAAGAAAAAATCCCGAAAGATTGGGAAGTAGATATCATATTGCCAATTTTCAAAAAAGGAGTCAAAACTAATTCTAACAATTATGGAGGTATAACATTGCTAAGCGCGGCAGAGAAAGTTTACGAAAGTATCTTAGAGATTCGACTCAGGAAAATAATAGAAAAACAGTTGGAAGAATCCCAAAGCGGCTATAGGAAAGGAAGAAGTAGCCAAGACCACGTATTTACATTGAAACAAGTAACAGACAAAAAACTAAGAACAGATCAAATAGTGTACCTCGGTTTTATAGATATTCAAAAAGCCTTTGACAGCGTTCCCAGAAATCAAATATGGAAAAGTCTAAGACAAAGAGGAGTTGGATCAAAACTAGGTAATAACATTAAAAGCATTTACGAAACAACCAGAAACCGGGTAAGGAAAGATAATGAACAGTCCGATGATTTCATAACAAAAGTAGGATTAAGACAGGGAGGAGTACTCAGCCCGGCATTATTCATAATGATAATGGATGATATTTTGAAGGAAGTAAAAATAAAATTTAAACAAATTCAAATAGGTTATAGAAATATGGAAGTAGTTGGAATATCTGAATGCGTTTTTGCCGACGATTTAGTATTGTTCGCTAGAAACGAAAAAGAGCTGGAACATAATTTGATAACATGGAAGCATATATTGAAACAACGAAACATGAATATGAATATGGAAAAGACAAAACTAATGGTGGTGGGACAAGAAGAAGAGCACCTTAATATCGAAATTGATGAAATGCCGATAAAACAAGTGAAGAGTTTCAAATATCTGGGAGTAGATATACAAAACAATGGAAAACAGGAAGCAGAAGTGAACGAAAGAATAAGTGCAGCAGTCAAAGTATATTATTCATTAAATCGAAATTTCCCGGGAAGAAAAGAATTTAAAACTAACACCAAATTGAACGTGTACAAGTCAGTCTTTCGACCAATACTTGTACATGGTAGTGAAAGCTGGGTACTTACAAACTCACTCAAAAGCAGAATACAAGCAACAGAGATTAAGTATTTACGCAGAGTCAAAGGTGTTATCAGAAAAGATCGAATGCGGAATGAAATAATAAGGGAAAACCTAAACATAGAACCAATATTAAAAACAATCGAAAAATAGCAGCTTAGATGGTTTGGGCACCTTTGTAGAATGGAGAACAGTAGACCGGCAAAAATGATTTGGCAAGCTAGAGAAGTACGCAAGAGAAAAAGAGGTCACCCAAAAAAAACATGGGATAACACAGTAAACGAAATTTTAAAAGAAAAAGAAATTACATGGACAGAGGCGGCAAAAAAAGATAGAAATAAAAATATATATATATATATATATATATATATAAGATCAAAAATGGATCATGCGTGAATTTAACAAAAACAAAGAGCAAACAACAAGTGTTATCATGGGAAAGCACGCAAAAATAAAGAGGTTACTGAAGAGGAGTGGTAACCGTAAACATGCATGTTTCTAGCTCATTAGCCTTCATCAGTACGGTATAACCAAGTATGGATGTGAAACTTGGGAGCAACGATGTTGAATGAAACATGGAAGAACACAAAGAACGGAAAATAACAGGACAACCAAACGCACATTTGTGCCATCAATTGGAAGATTCCGATTTTGGAACAACAACCAATATCAACACGGAGGCGCATAAAGCCCTCCTGTCTGGAAAAAACCAACCCAAGGTAAAGAAACAAGATCAAAAATGGATCATGCGTGAATTTAACATAAACAAAGAGCAAACAACAAGTGTTATCATGGGAAAGCACGCAAAAATAAAGAGGTTACTGAAGAGGAGTGGTAACCGTAAACATGCATGTTTCTAGCTCATTAGCCTTCATCAGGCTTGGGAGCCTCCCAAGTTTCACATCCATACTTGGTTATACCGTACTCATGAAGGCTAATGAGCTAGAAACATGCATGTTTACGGTTACCACTCCTCTTCAGTAACCTCTTTATTTTTGCGTGCTTTCCCATGATAACACTTGTTGTTTGCTCTTTATATATATATATTTAATTTGAAAAAAGATATTTGCCAACTTATTTGTAATGGATATTTTTGTGGGGATGTGGCAATATTGTTTTTTGAGTTTTTCATTGAATTATGTTTAAAAGAGTTTATTATAAAAATTTACAACTATTCCAAAATTCGCTATAGATTTTATCCCTTGATAATGAATGAAAATCATTCGAAAGCTCGGGAATAAATATCTGAAAGAATTTACTCTGGAGTCTTATTGCCACATCCCCACAAAAATATCCATTATGTATATATATATATATATATATATATATATATATATATATATATATATATATATATATATATAGTAAATGGTTAAGTGTATAAATAAATTAAGTGAGTTGTGTATAAATGTATTTCACCTGTCAGGGCAAAGTAGTTTATATAAATAAGCGAAACATTACATTAAATTTGTTAATTGTTGTGTATCGTTCAATGCGAATTGAAAACTTGCCGTTGCCTAGTCCACTGTAATTTGTAACAATATATTTGCAATTGGTAATAACTGCTATGTTTGCGTTATATATAACTTTGTTAAAACTTTGTAATGTAATGGTTATTACAACTTAGATTATTACATGGAGTTTGTGACAACTCAACTTACTGTTTGAATTTCAGTTTAAAATTGAACAGAAGGAAACTTGGATAAGGCTTCATATTTTCGTATATTTGTATCTCATTTTAAACAATATCAATATAACCTCATTGTTTTACATTTCCCCATTCGCCACACTACTTTCGAAGTATATTTGGTATTACCAAGTGCCGAAGTATCATTTACTTAATACATCATAATACGAATTTCAATAATCACTCAATTCAATATATTATAATAATTCACACAGTGTGTGAAAAAATGTTTTGTTTGACAAGATTAATAACGTAAAGCGCATTATAAAACAAAACATGCTTTCGTTTACTAAAATGTAATACTGGGTATCGATGGGTTTTCAGTGTTTTGTGTAAAAGCTATCAAACGTTTCCGAATAAACATCAATTCGACATGAAAAAACAAAATGCTGTTAAAATCTCATATTCGATTTACATCGCGCTCCATGACAATTACTTCTGTACGTTGACAGTTCCGCAAATATTTTCATTCTATCAATATTTATAATCTGTATATATATATCTCGGTATGTTGTTGTATGTGTGGAATAAACTGGATCATTTTTTTTATTCATTCGGGGATCACTATTTCATTGCTACAATTGGAATGAAGGGAACATGAATTTCGAATAATTTTGATTTGATTTGTATGAAAGGTGTTTGCAAATTCACACCGATAATATACCCGTCAGAGATTTTATGAGGTCAAAAAGTTTCAACAGGTTTTTACCACGAGAAATTCGTATTTGAAATAATATTAATAATGTTATGTTTTTCTTATTTATTTAAACAGTAAACGGGTGGGATCAAATTTAAATACACGGTATGGCTACTTACTAATTTATGTAAACACTAAACTACTCACTAACACTTAACTATTCATTTAAATTGTATACACAGTATATTCACTTAACCCATCATTGCATGAAGTTATAAAGTATTCGATTTTTTGGATTTCTTCAATGCAATATTTCAAAATACATATAAAAGTAGGTAAAAAAATGTAAAAATAAATTTAGTATATTTTATTACCCCAATTTTAAATGTCCCTCTAAAGGGACTCCATGCAAACTGAACATAAAACAAGTGCAAACTGAAAAGTATTAAAACATAAATTATAAATAATTTTAATTAGTATGATAACCTTCAAAGCAAAATTTAGGATGAAGTCCACAATCACATTTTACACAAATAAAATTTGATTTTTTCTTGCACACTTGGCACCTTCTGTCTGGTTCATTATAGCGAACCATGTGGCCTATGTTGTCAAATCTAGAAGCAACGGGATGTGGTAGTGTAGTTTTTCCTCGGCTTGGTTTTTTGCCACATGTTTGAAGGAAACTAAGTGCTATATATCTGCGAAACACTAGTAGTGAGGCACAGTTAGGATTACTTGGCATCATTTTTTTCATCAAAATCCATGAATTTGACACACTGGCATCTAACAAGTACGACACTATTGGCCAATACCATTTTCTTTATCGCATTCTGGTTCTATATGCTGCAATAAGTCCATCCATTATATCGACCCCACCCATATTTTTATTATAATTTGCAATAATTTGCGGTTGTGTAATCTGCTTTTTACTTTTGGAGTCCTTGCACCACCTAGAAGTTGTTACAATATCATTAGATTCGAAATTTGTTGCTACAGTGACAACTTTATTATCCTTCCATTGCACAAAAGTGACATTTTCGCATGACATAAAGTAACATGTTCCCCTTGGTTTGTCTTTCCAAAATTTTACATCAGAAAATGGGCATTTTTCTGTTCGGTCCTGTCTCACAGTTCCAGTGGCGCATATATTGTTTTCAGACAAGTGCTGTAATGAGCGTAAGCTCCTAAAATAATTATCGAAAAAAAATTTATGTCCATTATCGGCAGGAACTTCTGCTTTCTGAAGCAGTGACATCACCACATCTCCTCCAAGTCCAAAAACCTTTTCTGAGTTTGATTTTCCAGTGTAAATCTCAAAGTTAATCATATACCCATTACTATTACGAATTGCCCAATTTTTGTAACCAAAACGTATAGGTTTTCCCTTTATATACTGTTTGGCGTAATGTTTGCCATAATATAGAATCATGCTTTCGTCAATTGATAAAGCTTCTTCTAATCCACCATGTCGTTTAAAATTTTCATTGAGTGCATCTATTAGTGGACGAATTTTGTAAAGTCTGTCACTTGTATCAATTTTAGTATTGTCATTGAAGTGCATATGACGTAACAAAGTTTTAAATCAATTCAAGCGCATACTGTTAGATAACATTTTTGGCACATCTTCTGTTGAATGCAAGTACATTCTTTTGTGAGGGTATTTGCCATATCCAGATAACAGCATTCCACCTAATAAAACGAAAAACTCATCCTTTTTGAACTGCAAATACCTATTTTTTTGTTGTGCAAATAGATTTGTTTCTTTTACAATTTTAGATGTAAGATTTTCATCAAAAAATGAAAGAAAAAAATCTACAGGTGTCTGGGCAGATTTAGCTTCTGAAGAAGACTCTTTAGGTACAAAAATTCGATTTGCTGAAAAATCAGGAGCAACGCCTGTCCAACTATGAAGCTTCTTTTTTGGACCTGACTGACTGGTGGTGGCATTGGATAAATAAGGAGCAGCGCCTTTCCAACTATGAAGCTTCTTTTTTGGACCTGACTGACTGGTGGTGGCATTGGATAAATCATGAGTTTCAGGATGAGCAAATAGTAGTTGTTCTGGTAAAGATTCCTTTATGTCATCTAGATTATTTTCTTCTTGAGATATTTCACAATTTTGTTTTAGTATACCACGACATAAATGATTTATGTCACCAATATGTTCATCATCCGATTTGTCGCTGTCTTCCTCTGTGTCTGCTCCATGGTCAACAGGCGGTTCTATATATATGTTTGCATTTCGTTGATCCGCATCTTCTTCCAGTAAAGATATAAGCTCGTAAAGGGGCAAACTGCAAAAAAATATATTTATCAATAAGGTCCAGAGTGCATAGAGTCCCTTATAGGGGACGACAAAAAAAAACAAGGCTTACTGTCTCAAATAAAAAATATTTTGTTTGCAAAAAAATACAGTTATGATACTAAACCTTATAATTATGCACAGTTAAAAATTTAAAAAAGTAGCTCTACCATAATCCAAGATAAAAAATAAAAACTTACCCGCCCTTCCTAGTAGAGTAAAGCGCGGGATCCATTATCACATAAAATAGACAAACAACCTCACACCTCTGCTAATTTATAAAGACTGACTGTATGTGGTCTTAAATCGAGTAACAAGCGCGATCACACTTCGAAAGTAAGGTAAGGAAGATGTAGACTTCGTAAAATAATAGCGTCCCTTTAGAGGGACTCGACGCACTAATGGGTTAAACTAATTTATATAAACACTTAACTAATTTATATTCACTTATTAACTGTTTGCTCACGATGTCAAATTATAAACTGAAACTAACTCTTCCTGGTCGGTCCCTTATATATTATTGCCTTTTTTGATAGATAATTCTAGATTGCGGCTTACTCAAAAACAATTGACTTTCTGGCATTTCCTAGATAAGACTGGTCACAAAAACAATGATAAGATAGTCACAATCGTAAACAATTCTAACAAGTCCTGCTCGTCCGCCATAATTTTAACTTTCTTGCCTGACTTGGACAGAGTCGGATTTAGAGACTATACCAGTGTGCTGTTTCGTAACATTACCCCCTCCTTAAATGGAAGTTCCTCCTGGAACTTTTGTGTAGCCGAGACGGGATGTTTGAATCAGCTACTGGCCCCATTTCTACACTTTCCGATCTTATGGAAATAGCAGGGCACCGTCTTCATCGGATACTGATAACGGGGTTGTAGCTGCAAATTAATATCTGGACACCGGTATCTTGAAAGATAATATCTACCATGTTCCTGATAACTCGCCTATCCAACTGATTACTCGCTATCTTAGGCATAGCCAGTTTCTTCACGCTGGATTCTAACACATGGTCTCGGAGGTTTCGAAGTGCTTCCCACACATCGCCGTAGGTAGATCGATCTTGAAATTCATTTTTAGTTACCACGTAGAAGACGTACCGCGAATTATGTTTCAGTTTCAGTGTCTTGCCAGGGGCTGGAATCTGGTCTCCAAATTTTTCTAATTGCCCGAACTTCTTTCGAAATACGGAGCCAACCCTCGTGCGTTCTTGAGACGGGCGGGGATGTTGTATGCCAGTGAATAATCTTCAGGGAGAGTCAACAAATCTTGTCGTTGTTCTGAAGTAACTCCATATCTACCTTCACCGGTACCTCCATACGCGCCCATAAATTCATCGAAGGTGGGGTCAGATACATCTCGAATATGGTTTACTCCTTTCTCTAGGTAATGGTTTGCTTCGAATGATGCTATTCGGTTATGGTGAACTACTTTTGGTTTTCCGTTGGGGATCTTTCTTATGCGATATATAACATCATTGATCCTTTTCTTGATTAAGTATCGACCTTCCCTGGATTTTTGTAGTTTTGGAGAAATTCCTTTTCTCCTCGTCGGGTTGTGTAACCATACTTTGTCCCATTCTTTAAAACCGCCTTCTGTGGCCTGCGTGTTGTACCGACTTTTCATTCTGTCGCTGGCAACTTGAAGATTTGTTCGAACTAATTCATGAATATCGTCCAGCCTTCTTCTCAATTGAATCACGTAGTCTTCGCCTGCTAGATCTTCTCTAGTCCGACAGCCAAATTCCAGATCACAAGGAAGCCTCATTTCACGTCCAAACAGGATTTTCGCAGGTGTTTCATCCGTGGACTCATTGACGACAGATCGATAAGCCAATGCGAATAGGGAAATATACCGGTCCCAATCTCTCTGATGGCTGGAAACTACTTTGGACAGGTATTTTCCAATAGTCCTGTTCATTCTCTCGACCACTCCATCTGACTGGATGTAATGCTGTTGTCCTGGTCTTCTTCATTCCCAGCTTCTCGCAAATCTCCTGGAATATATGGCTTTCAAAATTTCTTCCCTGGTCACTGTGGACTTCCAAGGGCACTCCATATCGGCTGATAAATTCCTTCACCAATACATTCGCGACAGTTGTAGCCTCTTGGTTCGGGATAGCGTAAATTCCCACCCACTTTGTGAAATAATCCATTACAACCAGTATATATTTGCCACCGTTTTCGGTCGTCGGAAATGGTCCAGCGATATCTAAAGCATTCCTTTCGAAAGGGTTTCCAACATTATACTGTTTCATAGGTGCCTTTCTCTTGCGATGTGGTTCATTACTCGTAGCACAAGTCGTACATTTCTTACATCAGTCCTTCAAATCGTCGGAGCTGTCCATCCAATAAAACCTTTCACGGACTCGCTAAAGGGTTCTCTTCACTCCCAGATGACCTCCCGATGGACTGTCGTGTAACTTCTTCAGTACTTCAGCTACTCTTGTTCTCGGGATAACTAGCTGTCTCCTCATCTCGGAACCATCATCCTTTTCAAGGACTCTTTTCAACAGCCCTTCTTCCAGGACAAAGGAGTCCCACTGAGCCCAATACGCCTTGAGTTTCGGTGAAAATCTTGACACTTCTTGCCAGGTAGGTCGCCGATTCTTGAAACAGCAACTTCCTTAGATTTTGACTTGTTGCATTGTGAATAGTCACATTAGTTGGATGTTCAGCCCTGTCTGATTTCCCCTGTGACTGGAGTTCTTGGGTTACCGGAGTCTTGGGGCACATAGACAGACTGCTTACGTGCTCTAGCTGGCCACAATACCGGAATTTGATCTTCTTCGGCTTCTTGTCTACCATACCTTTCAACAAATTGACGATCTGGTGAAGTCATCTTTTTCCTGCACGGTCCTACCTTGGTTGTACCGCGAGCTCTTCGTGGCTGCTTCGAATTTAAGAGGTTCTTGATTTGCAGGAGTCGTAGGATGCTTACACGAACTGCGAGCATGCTCTAGCTCGCCACAATTACAGCACCTGATTTTCTTCGGCTTCTTGTCTACCATACCTTTCAACGAGTTTACGATCTGGTCAAGTGTGTCATCGTCACCTTCTTCCTGTATGGCCTTACCTTTGTTGTATCCGGAAGCCATCGTGGCTGTTCATATTCAAGAGCAGGAGTCAATGCATCGACCATTGTTTTAGGATGGGCTAATCGAAGCGTCTTCTCCATATCGTGGTCACATAAGCCGTCAATAAAGGCCTGGACGTACAAACATTCCATCATGTTATCTGGTGCTGATGGATAAGCAAATCGAACTAGTCGGGCAATAGCCAGTTCATACTCTTGAATGGTTTCGTCACGTTCCCGCCTTCGGTTCTTCAGCTGGAATCTGTACAAATGTTCCAAATGTTCGTGACCATATCGCATGTCCTACCTCTTCTTCAGCTGCTCGAAATCATCCGTTGCTCCCACAGGTATCGTCTGAAATACATCTAAGGTATCTCCCGGAAGCGCGATAGTTAAATTCACTGCCTTGTCTCTATGGGATCAATTATTCACTCTAGCGGCTGCTTCAAATTGTTTCACATAATAGGTCCACGACATTTTTCCATCGAACGTTGGGGTCTTGACTCGGGGAAAACTGCCAATGTCTTCAAACTTAGGTAGTGTTTCTTGCATGCAAGGTTTCGTTTGCTCGGTCTTCTCTGGCGTGCTTCGCGTTCTTGAATCGGCAATCTTTTCCTGTAACTCCTTGATTTTCTTGTCTATCGTTTCAATCTTATTGTCGATTTCAGATTTTAGAGACGAAATTTCATTTTCAACGTCAGCGGCAATGTCGTTTTTCGTTAGTTAGATGTCGGCAGATATATCGTTCTTCAAAGTAGAAATCGTCTCGTCCATATTAACAGAAATGTCGTTCTTCATAGCAGAAATATCGTTCTTTATAGCTGAAATCTTCTCATCCATGTTCTCTTCTATAGCAGGAATCTTCTCGTCCACGTTAGCAGAAATTGACGGGATTAAGGTGGAAGCCTCGTCATTGAATAAAACTGTTCCTGGATCAAAGCCTTCATTTTACAGTGCCAATTTAAGTCTTTCTACAATTCCTCCTTAGGATTATGGTAATTTTGCACAAACTTTTCATATAATGTAGAAAAATAAAATGTAAAAAGTGGTATAATTTAGGCAACCTTCCTCTGTACAATCCAATTCTCTCCCATATATTAGGAACTCATATTAATATTGAGAGTTATACCTATGTAAAATCCATAGAATACATCTGTGAGTATGTAAATAAAGGTTCTCACCAAGCATTGTTCACCATTGAGGATTTTGATGAGGTGACGAAGGTCCAGGAGGGACGTTACATCAGTAGTTCTGAAGAAGTTTGGCGAATATTTCGTTTTCCTATTTATGACAGGTGACGCATCTTACTGTACTTCTTGAAAACCGTCAAAGAATTTATTTCACAGAGAAAGATGTGGTTGACAACGTACTTAATCCTCCAAAAACATCACTAATGGATTTGGCAAGTTGATGACTTTGACCGACCCCCCTAGTTAGAAGTCCAAATAGGTGAAAACTAGGGATCGGGATGGTGAAGGAAATAATTTCACTCGAGCCCTGTATATTATTTGAGCCAATGTCGCATTTTAAAGACTTCCAAAGTATACAATAATCATATAGACAGCGACTTACTTGTTTGTCAACAAACACAAATTACACTGCCGTTATAAGAATAATTTTAATATTTTTGATATATTAAATGCATCGATTATTATTATAACCCTACATAGGTTTTAACATTTTTTTTAAACAAAAATACTCTTATTGTTTAAAAATCATGTAGTGTTTTCATCGAATCTTGAAAAGGGTGTAATAGTGTCTTCTTTATTCTCATTTTTTTCATTCGCTTTTCCTATAAAATGGGAAGATTGGATATCGACGAAATTCTCCAGAAATGTATTAACAAGTTCCAGTTATTGATGAACGTACATGAAACACATATAAGCTGATGGAGTGCTCGCGTGAGATTCTTTAATTAATGGAGGGTTTATTTATACGCGACGTCTATAAAATATAGCGAGGAGGTAGAGCTCACCTACACGATCGCGTTGATGAAAAAAAAATAATATAACCTATATAATGAAGAATCATTAGTACAAAATCGAAAGAAGCAATAATAAAATATTTTCTAGATGACGGTAAAAGTTTGGTAGAAATATTTACACACAAAAATTGAGTGTTTCCTTAGATTTGAAGGAAAATTACGTTTGGCAACATCGCAATATTCAATATATATGTATCTCAAATGAAAAACTTTCTCAAACTCGAGGAAAGTTGTTATTGGCAATGCCGCAATCTCCTCCGTTTCTGTATTGGAAGTCATGACATTTCGTCAAATCTGGGGAAAAAATGACGTTTGACAACACTGCAATATATCATGTTTCTGTATAGAAAATCATAAAATTTCGTGAAAAAAATTACGTTTGTCAACTCCTATGCTTGCGTAGAACAAATTATTTGACAACACTGCAATTTACTATGTTTTTGTGTATGAAAAGTCATCAACAGAAAGTAATGTAAATACAAAATTGTTCAATTTAAAAACAAAAATTTCCCCATTAAAAAAGTCTGGTAAATATAAACTATTTGTGTCAGACACTTCGAAATTTTGAAATAAGATGCAATGAACACTTACGAGCAAAAAGATTAAAACAACCAGAGAAATCCCATTACGAAAAGTATCTACTTGACACCAAACATCCATTGACATCTAACACAGAACTAGAAGTACTACATATTTGTGATAAAGAACAAGTTTCCTTGAGGAATTAGATATTACAACACTAACATGTACTGACTCTGTACTCCGGAAGTTGCATCGTGCTTACGAACCGACATTTTTCCAAATTGGGGAAAATTACGTTTGATTACACTGTACCCTTTTTTGTTTATGTATAACAAGTCATCAAACCTTTCCACATCCACTCGTATTCAAGAAATACTCCTTACCAACGTTTTGGTTATATAAGTGCAAAATTTCATTAGCACATCTCATAACTTCAGTTATAGATCTTATTCGGCAGTAGCGACAATAATATTCTTGATCTGGTTAAAAATTGATAGGCTCTTAAATAATTTATATAACGATAGTTCGATAAACTATAAAACAGAATGGTGATGGTCATATAGAATCTATTAGAAACGTGGAAAATGTTCACTAAAAGAAGTATAAGCAATTTCTCGAGAAAATATTTCCGCATTTGGTAGCTTTATCTTCAGAACTTATTGGTGGCCGATAAAACAACAAGTCCTCTTTGGAATTAATGATGTCATTAGAGATGGGAAATTCTTTTAGTGATTTTAATAAATGAAATGAAATGAATAAATGCAGTTTTTCAGTGTGAAAGTCGTTTTGAGTACAGTAAAAAAGGAAAAAATTGATTTTTATTTTCGTTATTTCTTAGCTATAGAGGGAATTTTATAGAAACAAGGTGTTAATTCATTAGTTTCTAAGAATTTATGAAAAATTCATTTAAAAACAGAGCAAGTATTTCATAATCAAATCAATAACTAATTAGTCAAAGTATTAGTTTTGTTTCGGCAAAAAATTGGAAATGTAACTTCTGTCATTCTGACGATGATATTGATTTATCGAAACAATTGTCCATTTCTTAGAATTTTCAACAAATTTCATTATATTGTGGAATTAGCTAGAAACAGTGAGTTTCATTAAAGAAATTGGAAATCTTGAACAGAATATTTCTTCTGACATCGTCGAGCTGGCAACATTGTTTTGTTGTTCAAGCGATTTGAGAGGTGATAAACGGACAACCCTGTCACAAATCATATTCATACTTTTATGGCGTGTGATTTAAAAATTTTATCATTCGAGAAAATACACTTAACCTACTAGATAATAGAATTAACTACTTTTTCCAGTAAAATTTAGGAACTTTTACACTGGTAATCACTAGAATACATTTATTCTAAATCTGGTAACTTGGAACATTCCTACAGAATATCTCTCTTCTAGGTGATATTCACTTTTATATTCTTCAGAAATGACAGAAGGATGTGAAGAAATATAACAAAATCTACCAAAAAAAATGTGATTCTTTCCATTATAAGCAGGTTTTCACAATTTTTTATCAAACAGTAATTGAATAATCCCATCAAATGACGAATAACATTTTTAAGTAGAGAATATAGAAGATACTAATTAACTTATATTCATTCTGAGGCCTAACCTGTAGAAAGCAACTTATACTTCCATACGTTTAAGCAGCTGCAAGTTGTTTAATGACAGTAAAGGTTCGCTTTTCCGAGTAGCCCCTTTTTGTATTTACCGAATATCTTATTCATAAATACGAAATGTATTTAGTAGCCATCTTAAATGCGACCGGAAATTTTCAAACAACTTCATACTTTAACGTACCATTTTTCGAGCGGAATTTAAGTGCCTGCCTACCTGTGACTATGAATAAATTCTGTGGGATAATGGAAAATAATCGTAACACCTTTTTAATAACAGAAGCTACCTTTGTTCATCTCATACCGGAAATACAAAAAAAGGGAAGCAACTTCACTCTTTGACTGACACTGATTACCGAATACTTTAATAAAAAATTTAAAATATCTGTCGTTGCACTCTTTTTGCTCTTGAAAATCTTACGGTATATAATCTGAGATCATATGAAATTAACTGTCTCGACTCATACTTCGTGGAATCTACTCATATTAGTGTTTTAAATGAAACTCAATGTTTCTAGCTAATTCCACAATATAATGAAAAATGTTGAAAATTCTAAAAAGTTAACAATTGTTTCGATAACTGAATATCATCGTCAGAATGACAGAAGTTACATTTCATTTGATGCCTACCTGATGTTTAGTAGTTATTTTTGGCTAAAATAAGAGACTCCTTAGACAACTACATAAAAGTTGAACATTCAGAACTCACGTTCAAACTAAAGTGTCAGCACGATGAAGCACAAGAAATTTAAGAAACAAGAACAAAAGCTACAGAAACTTGAACACACACAACATAGAATTCAATACTCAAAACATCATGAAACTGTAAGTATCTACATACCAACACACTTTGCACCACGATTTGAAAACCTTTCAGACAATAATTTTACAGATAGTGAAATAGAATTTTCAAATGAAGGTTTAAAGTACAGCATACCACCAAAATTTACGAATAATATTAAACAAATTATAGCTACAGAGTCAGAAAGAGCTTTAAAATCTAATTCAAATAATTTTCTTTATGAGAAATTAAAAATTGCTAATTTAATCAAAAATATTGAACCTTCAAAAGTTAAACGTCAAACAAAAAATGACATTACAGCTTTAAATGCAATCAAAAAGGAAGTAGAAGTTAATAACCTAACAGTTACAAAATCTGATAAGAAGAACACAACTGTCATATTGTCAACTCATTGTCCACAATTATATGGAACCGTTAAATTACATGAAATAACAAAACCAATTAGACGTGTAGTTTCTTATGTTAATACTTCTAATAATATATTGGCAAAGGAGCTCAACAATATACTTGATAGTTACGGATATACATCTTAATACTCAATTAGAAATTCAATGGAACTGATCAAAAACTTAAAAACATTCAAATTACAAGATAACTCTCAGCTTGTTTCATTTGACGTTACTAATATGGTCACTAAAATTCCTCCTAAAGAATGTTTAATACTTGTAAGAAAATTACTTGAAGATAAAAATATTAATCCAGGAATAATATCAGATATACCTAATTTATTTGATGTATGTATTAATCAAAATTATTTCACTTTTGACAATAACATATATATTCAAAATGAAGGTTTACCAATGGGAATACCTATATCACCTATTTTGGCAAACATTTTTATGGACAGTTTAGAAAGAAAAATCTTTGAAAGTAATATTTCAAAAAATGTTTTATTTTGGTATAAATATGTAGATAACATATTAGCTTGTTTTATACGTAGTGAACGACAATTAGATATGTTTTTCAATCACATTAATAATTTACACCCAAAAATTAAATTTACATTAGAAATTGAAGAAAATAACTCAATCAATTTTCTTGATTTGAAAATTCAAAGAGTTAATAATGTACTTGATTATTAAATTAAACGAAAACCAACTCACACTGATGTGGCAATTCCATATAGTTCCAATCACCCCATGTCACATAAACTAGCGGCATTTAATTCAATGATACTTAGAGCATTTTCAGTTCCCATGAACAAATGTAATTTTGATGGAGAGATTAATACAATTAGACAAATAGCAACATCCAACGGTTATCCAATACATATGATAAATAAGCTCATAAATAAAAAAGGGGAAACAGTGGCATTACAACTAATATTTCCTAAACAAACTGAAGAAATAAAAACTTATAAAACCATCACATATGCAGGAACTATTTCTAATAATATTTCAAAGATAATATCTTTAGCAACGAATACAACAATTTCTTTTAAAACAGAAAGTAACGTAAGTACAAAATTGTTAAATGTTGAAACAAAAATACCAACATTAAAGAAATCAGGTATATATAAACTCAAATGTCCAGAATGTAATGCTGTCTATTTGGGTCAGACCCTTAGAAATTTTGAAATCCGATACAGTGAACACTTACGAGCATACAGATTAAAACAACCAGATAAATTCCATTACGCAAAATAACTACTTTACACCAATCATTCATTGACACCTAATAAAGAACTAGAAGTACTACATATTTGTGATAAGAAACAAGAACTGGATTTCCTTGAAGAGTTGGAAATTAGAAGACACTTAAGAAACCCACAATATGAAGTCGTCAATAAACAGATAAATCTAGGGAGTTCTCCTTTAATAGAGTGTCTTCTTAAGTGATAATTGTGAAGATCAGCAGATATAGTTTTCATGGTTTTCTACATCATTGTACAGTTATACTGAACTTAATTGGAAAAATGATATCCAGGATATCACCATAGGGCTAATAATATCTAAGCTTCAATATTTGTTATATCACATCTCCTTCTTTTTTCTATTAACATATATTAAGTCAATCACAAGCTAGGTCACTTCTTGGTCTAGCCAAAAATAAGTACTAAACATCAGGTAGGCATCAAATGAAATGTAACGTCTGTCATTCTGACGATGATAATCAGTTATTGAAACAATTGTCAATTTTTTATAATTTTCAAAATTTTTCATTATATTGTGGAATTAGCTAGAAACATTGAGTTTCATTTAAAACACTAATATGAGATCATATAAGCTAAAATAGATCATTGGAACAATCTAATGAGTAATTATGTATGTATTGAATACAAATGGTTTTCTACTAACATAAATGTTGGTGTTGAAATTTAATAACATGGTTAAAGCAGTATTTGAAGCACTGGGATGACCATATATATAATATAATGTTTATTCACAAAAAGTAGTAAATACGATACATATTTTAACAAATGCAAGTAAACATGGTAACTACACAGAAGCTGTCCTAAACAGTAAACAGCTTGTACGTGGTAGATGTCGATAATTAACAGTCCAACATATATTATGATATAAAACATGAATACAAAAATTTCAAATACAATGTATAAAATACAAAATATACAATATGAGACATAAAATATAAAATATAATAATAAAAAGGGAGGAAAGTACAGAATGCCTTCAATATAATCAACATAAAGCACAGTTAATAAATGAGAGTAATGGATCTGTTTCTTTCTAAACTTTGCGGTAATTAAAACAGGAAATTGAGTCGTCAAGGATACTTAAATCGAGGAAAAATTATATTACATAATCAATTTAATGTTAACAATAAATAAATAAATAACAATATAAATAAAGAACAAAACGTCAATACAACAATATACTCTATTCTTCCAATAATGAATAAACACCCACTAAGGCATTGCCTGGGCGTGGGTATTCATTCATCGTGTATATTTATTGAATAAATAATGAGGTTAAAGGAACATATAAGCAATATAAGGGATATGAACATGAACTCGCCTTCTCTATGTCAGTACAGTGAACAACTAAATAATGTTATCTCAATTACATAGTATGTTTCATGAGATCGAGGGGTCAATTAATCGATGTATAGAAACTCTATCTATCTCTGAAATGAAACATTTGACATCTTTTTTGAATGAAAAAATTGTCGTTGCAAGTCTGATTTCCAGAGGTAAGCAATTGTAGAGCCGGTTTGCAAGATGATTATATGATCTCTGAACGATTGTTTTGGTTGAGCATATTGTGCTTAGTTGTACATTGGCTTTAAGTCTTGTATTATGCCTATGATTTACATAGTACAAATTCGTTCGGTTTTTATGTTGTTCAACAACAGTTCTTAGGAAGTAAAGTTGCCAGAGGTCCAGATTCTTTGAAAAGTGCTTCCGATGAGTATTGTGGTGGTTTTCCAAGGAGAATTTTTAGAAATTTTTTCTGTAATACGTCTAATTTTTTCAAATGCGATATTGCTACTCCTCCCCAACCAACTATCTAGATCTAGATCTAACTATAGATCTAAAATCGCAAAAACTGCAATAGTTTAGTGCCGACTCATCAAAGTCACAACTAGAACAAAACTAATTCAACTGAATAAGTTACAATTTATGAAGAAAATTTTTTAGAATCAAACTTGAGGAATGTGATTAAGAATATTTCCGTAATATCCTATAAAAGTTGTAGTAAGTATTCCGAAGGCATTAAACATGTAAATACGGCTTGTAAAACATTTAAGCGAAACGTCACATCTCGATGTCGGGAGTTTTTACGAGATGAGAGGGTGATGGTTCGATGCAAATTAGATTTGCGGACTTAGTACGGAAAGAACAGATGCGGCTTCCGAAGATTCACTTCAACTTAACAAAAAATACACTGACGTGAGTAAAATAAACCAAAAAAAAAAGAAATTTATCATTCTGCTGATACTAATTAAGAAAATAGGATGAATTCGTTATATCGTTATGTGAAAGTTCTGTAATAAATCCTGTCACCAGATGTAATAACCGTTGTCACCAGGGTAACAAATCGACCCAGTAACACTGTCACCAGATGTACAACTCTGGTCCAACCGTCTAAGTTGTTTCTTAAAACAAAAAATCCGCTGCCACCAAAAAAAAATATTATATAACCGAACGTGAAAGAAAAGAAAGTCCGAATTAGGCGGGGATCTCCTGGTCTTAAAACGGGTAATTCCTTTGCCAGGACAGGGTTGATGTTTTTGTCCAGTCTTGTATCAAACGAACTGCTCACTCTAAAGGAAGAATCGAGGTAGGGAATTGAATGATGTTAGTAATTTCAACTTATAGACAATTTTTTGAAAATGATACTTATTTGATAAAATTAAAATTAATTTTCGATACATTTTTTGTATCTTATTTGGCATTGATAGAATGTTTTTTTTTTGGATTCCTATCATTTCGTAGCAGTCTCTTTTTTTATGGCTTTCAGTTCGCAGTATATTTGTGTTGTTATAGTCGAAGGTGTGTTTGTGTTCAATTTACGGTTGAAAGAGAGCAACATAATAAAATAAATTTTTCAGACTTAACTCTTCACCACATAAACAACACTATTGAAACTGAATGGTATACAAAGGAAACTTGGTCTTCTAGATACGTGAATTTTAATTCTCAGCACCCAATGTCGCAAAAAAAATCAGTAGTCATCGGACTCGCAGATCGAGCTATAAAACTCTCTGACTACGAATACCGGGAGAACGCCATAAAAAAAGCTAAAGAAGCTCTCTATTTAAATGATTATCCAGATAAACTAATTAATACAATATTTGAAAACCGTATCTCTTTTTTACAACCAAACTCAACCTAAAATTATTTCACAAAATATACCCCAAAAAAAATATCTTTCTTTGCCATACGTTTCGGGACTTTCAGAAAAAATTGGCAGCGCTTTTAAAGAACACAACATAACAGTGACTCACAAGGGACATAATCTTTTGAAATCTAACTTTAGCAAACTAAATAAAATCAAAAATTCCCAAGGAAAAAAAAGTCATGTAATCTATGAGATCACATGTAAAGATTGTGAAGGTGTCTATATTGGGCAAACCAGTCAATATTTAAATAACCGCATAAACTGGTCTAGTTGTGGCTTGACATAGTGTACATCAAATTTTATTGACTCTTAAAATCATGTCTCCTGATGAAGCTATTAAACAATGGCGAAATATTGAGAATGGGTATATAGAGTTTTAATTCTTATACTGATCGCATACCTGATAATCATCACCTTTTGCTTAGATTAATAGTACGGTCGATAATTACCACAGAAACATCTGTATTGATTTTCTGATTTGAAAATATATATATATATACGCGATATTCCTACATCTTTATATATATATATATATATATATATATATATATATATATATATATATATATATATATATATTAAGCCAGTCCTCTAGTATAGATAAATATTCATATAATAGATTGAATTAAAAAGGAATTTTTTTTGTATATACGTATGGTGTATCATTAGACACTACCTAATTAAGAACAAAGTTTAACATAAAACGAATGAATGACTTAAGCAAATGTATTATAAAATATTGAGTACATCAATTTAAGAAATGGATTAAGGATAAGGAATAGAATGGTAATGATAATATAGAAATTAATTCTTAAGAAAATGTTACCTTCACAAATAAATCCTAAGGTCAAGTCAATGTCAACAATTTTCATTAAAATCAATCTGAACGCTGCTATGTCCACACTTGAATCGGGAAAAGGATGTTAATTTGTTCAAAACCTAAAATAATAAGAATTAATAATCAAATCACTAATTTATTAACGATATGCAAATACAATAAAAAGTTGCAATTTGAAAAAAGTAATTTATAAAAATAAAACTGTATGAAATATGACATTCGGAATAAGAGCCATATTGTATGTCATAGAAATCTAGTAATCAAATCGAAATCAATGAAGGAAGTGATTGAATCTAGTTATAATATTGCCAACCTAAATTCAATGAGTTGGAAGTTAATATAAAACAGAGAATGTAAATTTGAAAATAAGTTAGAATTTATATAAAGCGAAATTAGTGTTAATTAAAGAATTAAAAAATAAACAGTTCCATATATATAAATCATAAATTTAGATTGTAGAAATTGTATATTAATTGTAAACAAATTTACTAAAAAAAAAGGAATTACAAGGATTGAAACCATTGTAATACATGTGAAAGACTATTTATATATTCTATAAGATATTGTTAAACCATTTATACAAGTGATTTCACTCTCCAAGGCTATTTTAATTGAAGAATTCAGTATTTCCATAAAAAAACATTATCATTGACAATTGTTGAATAAAATAACAAATTAGGAGGCTGTGTTTTAGAGATTGTAAAAATGTTGTTGATTTAAAAAAAAAAGAGAGTCGAGAGTTAGTTGGGAAATGATGAACTGGGATGTAATTCTCTGAGAAGATTTTTGTAAAAACTTTAAAGTAAAAGTAATAATTTTAAATCTAAATCCATAAAAAATTTATAATATTAATGTCGATTAACCCCTGTGAAAAAGTGAAACGTGCCGAACGAGTATTTCTTGGGTAAGGAATACCTAAGAAAAGAGACGGGATGTTGCAGGTCCACCACGCCGAGAATGGAATATAAGGTCTGTGTTATTTGAGTTTTTTTAATTTGGAATTCCAAACAAACAAAGAAAAAGTGAACTTTTGAAATTAATTTGAACATTTAAATTTGAATAATCTAAAATTGGCCAAAGAAACTTTAAAATAATCAATACCAAAATTTATCCATGGATAATTAAAGAACTCTAATTTTCTGCAACAATAATTTTAGATATTAAATATGTACTTACTTGTAAAAAGTTTTTCGTTTGTAAAATAATCAAAGTTCACACCACTCATAAATGCTTTTCCAATCTTAATTTCCGCTTTGCATGCTGACCTATTCTTATAACTATCAAACACACACTTAATTCACAACTTGAATTATATATGTAACTGTTTAATATAAGTTTTCAACCATATTATTCTAAATGCACTAAATTGATGCACATTGAACTGTTAAACGTTTGCATCCTCCATGTTAACTGTGTACTATAATTTTGTGACGACGAGAAACGTTGAACCGGAAGAGTTGCTCCGTTGCGCCGAAGCAGCTACTATAAGCGTTCAGTGCGCATGACCATCAAAGAATACAGAGGAGGTTCAGGAATATTTGTGTGTGTAAAATTTTGAAGATTTCATCAACAATTTATTAAAATATTTTTATTTAAGTGTTGGTATTTTTCTTATTCCAGTCAATGTCCATAACACTTTTCATGAACATTGTTTAAATCATTCATTCGATTATCATATGGTGAGATGATTGAAATAAAGATATATAATTTATTCAGGAATAGACCTATCACGAAATCATAATAAGTAAATGTTCATATATGTAAAAATTTTTTCTAATAGGTGTCCAGGACTCAAAGAGAGAAGTCTCATGCTTCCGACTGCAATATAAAATTTAAACAATACATACAATTAAAAAAAATTTCATATAATCATATAGGGCTAGCCGAAGGTAAAAACGGGTAAATAAAGGTAAATCATATAAGTATAAATATTAAAAAATATAACATATCCACTATAAATATATATATATATATATATATATATATATATATATATATATATATATAAATATATATTTCACTATATAAATATGACAAAAACGCAATCCATAATTTTCAATATTTGAATGGACCCCTATGATTCCGTCTCCTGCTATTTTTGCTGAAACGTATAGCGTCTACGGCTTGTGTGACCTGCCGCAATATAAGAAAACGTGTCTATTTACAGAATACTATTCAAGCGGTGCTAATTTCTTTTGTTGCCACATGTTATTGTACTCTATTTAAATAAAATTGGAAAAAGCATATAATTCTGCTGATTTGATAATCTTAGCGATAAGCAGTTCTGTACGTACTACAAATTCAGTGTTGCAATTTTGCTTCCGCGCGAAAAAAAAATTATTTTTAGTTGTTAGCGAGGATTAAATGATACGACCGTGTCTACAAGAGAATTTACTTAAATGCTGTGAAAATTGAACGATAACCATGTTCCGGAGACAGAATCATTGGTTCCCGACAACTGCTATGAATTTACAACTGACCTCGCTTCAAATTTTACCTACCACCTGTCTACGGCGTGGGCGAGAACTTTGTGACAAAAAAATTATCTAAATCCAGTTAAATTACATATACAAAACAACGTTTCCACTAATCGTGAGTAAAATCTTACTATAATATCATCCAAAATAAATACATATCTATAAAATGATCGGTGGTGCACAAAATCTGAGCCAAAACCTATAGATTAAACTGAACTCATGAAATCGTTTCCTCCGGTTTGCACTTTCCCAGCCCCTTTTTCCTGGGCGAGTGTATAGAAAGTTATCCAATAGCAAAATCAAAATCAGTTATATATTCTATCAATATAAACATCTATACATATATATCAAAGTTAGAACAGCGCACACAAAAAAAAATCCCAATTAATATTAGACGTATTCAAAAACTTACGGCGTGGAATCTTTCTTCCTCCCGTCTCTTGCTGCTGGCTGATTTCGATATAACGTTCTTAAGAAAAGTAGCTAGAACTACGGCGACGCTAGGTTTCTAACACACGGTTTCGGGTTATGTTGGTTAACGGCTGGGGAGAGTTTTCTCCTTGTTTTTGTTCCAGGGGGACAGTTTTTACTGTCAAAGATACCTGAGTATCACTTTGACGCCCTGAACACAACGGAGAGAGAAATTCTCCCGATACTCAAAATGAACTAGCACCCCGTCACCGTGGTAGGGAAAGTACCTTTTCCGTACGCGTTTTTCGCCCGACTCCGTGCTTTGTCTACTCTGAACTGACTTTTTATCATTCCTCCAAATTTTTCGGGATTTTCTGCTGATTTGCAAAAGGTTGCGTATTTTGTTTTAGAATGGACATCGATTTTTTTAACTAACCGTTTGAGTGAACACCAATAGTTTATATTTAACCCAGATTCGTTATTTACATTATTGCAATGTTATGATCCTGCCTCAATTTTGTTAAACAAAAAGTATGTCGAGTTCTAGGTTTTTTTTTGAAATAAAACATATATTTTACCGTGTATTATGAAAGTTACTGATGTAATTTTTCCTTTTTAATATTCGCATTTGTTACAGTTCTCTATAAATTGAGTGGAGATTAAACGACATCTGACATATAGATTGTTTACACACTTTTCGCCAAATTAGTTTATGAGGACATGTCTGGTTTTGAATGAACGTTCCTCAATTGTCCATCTGACAGGCTAATTCAGTCAACTAAAGATCATTCAGTCAACTACAGATCACGTATCCTCTCAATAACCAACACTTTAATGGGCAGATGATCTGAATTCGGTCCTGCCTCAGTTACTCTCATGGTAGTTGGTAGCATTTTATCGTTTAGCTCAAATTCCCTGAGGAGGACCCACTAAACAGTCTACTCATAAAATGCTGAACAATGTTCCTACCCAGGGGTGCTCAAATCATCCCTCAGCCAAGGGCTATCTATTAATATTCATGTCACATGAAGTGCAAAACAAAGTAGCTAAATGTTGGCTTTCGTCGGTTATCATATATTATTCTAATTATTTTTAGATATCGATTCTAATATAGATAGTCGAGGGATGAATTCAGGATGTACAGAAGAAATAAAGTTTCTATAAGGGGTGAGTTATAGATTTATTGAAAAAAATTAAACAGAAAAGCTAGTCTCAATAAGGCTTCTGTATAAGTATAATCTGTGTAGTTTTCATTAAACATTATTCTTCAAAAAAGTTGTTTTTTAAGAAATTCTCGAAGAAGAATTTGACGAAATTCATTTTTGATAATATAATTTTTTTATATCGATTTATTTTGTTCGTTACTTTCGTCAAGTTTAAATAATTTAAAGACCATATTTGCGACAGCGAAAACAAACAAAAGAAACTTATATCATTAGAAAAAAAATGGGACATTAAACCCGTCTAGACAGACTGTAAATCAAATAAAAATATTTCAGAAGACTTTTTCAACCAATCAGATCATCATTATTTGGGATTTTTCAATGTTTTCAATTTTTATTTACTCGTGTAATCTTGAAAAATAAAAGGAGATACTCCTTATTTTATTCCAAAAAAAAACGAGTTTGAGAAATGTCAGACGCTAAAAATGTATGGGACACTGTTGAGCTGATAATAAATAGTCCGAATTGTGTACTGTAAAACATTACACAACTTCCAATGAAGTATACAAGAAACTGACAACTTATCAATCCAGTGATCCAGCAACGAAAGCTACTTTGTTGAAGAAACTTTTATTCCCAAAAATGTCGGACAATGAAACAAGAGATGACCTACCAAAACCAGAAGCCTTGAAAATGAAGTTCCATCATGAATTCAACGCCAGAAAGAGTTCAGCATATCATGATGACCACAGTGCATTGTACACTGAATCCAACTTAATCTGGAGAAAACGACAACGTTCCAAAGAAGAGAGAAATCCTTCGGATTTTGACCGATCCAAAGAATCAAGGGGAGTCATGAAATTCCCTAACAAATGCAATTATTGCCATAACGTCTGCCATAAAGCTTCCGAATGTAAAAAGAAAACAGGCGGTAAACAACAGAAAGAACAGAAAGTTTCTACAGCTGAAGAGAAAGCGTCCATGTTTAAAGCAGTTTGTAGCAAATGAGCCGTCACCACTCTCTGCCCCTGCCATCCACGCAACCATCCTTACATATTACTACATAGGCACCGCTCACACAGTGTCTCCATCGGATTACGACACCTTCTCGCAGATGGCGTACGTTACGCCATCTCTGCCTGACCGTAACCTTCGTCGATGATAGTACAAAGAAATACCAACAAGATGAAGACAACACCATGATGACCCTCTACGCAGACGACACCGCCATCGCAACAAGGAGCACCCAACCAGAGATGGTGACACGAAGACTTCAAGAAGCCGCGGACAAAATCGACGACTGGTGTACAACACGGAGGATCGAAATCAACGCTGAGAAGACCCAAGCAGTGTTCTTCAGGAAGAAGAGGAAAACGCCAGAAGACAACCTGGACATCGCAGGAGACGAAATCAGATGGACCAACAAGGCGAAGTATCTATGAGTCATTCTATACCAGCCATGTCAAACTCAAAGTCACTGGTTGGCCAAAAGCATGAAGACCATAGACTAGGTGGGCCGCAAAACCTAATCTTAAAGAAGAAAAACTACTGAAAATCTTAACGAAAAAAAGTACTATTATGTTAGAAGTATATTTAATAAATTTCCAATAAAAAGGACATTACAAAAACTTACAAACATTAACTTCTTTTGCCAGATATTTGACATCTTTTGTCTTCAATTAAGTTGTCTATTTGTGGCGTGAATTTATCGGCGGAAATAACTTTTAAAACTGCGTCCAAGTGTGCGTCCGTCAATCGCGATCTTGCGGGAGATTTGTTTCCTTTCATCAAAGAAAATAATTGTTCACACTTATAGGTACTTCCAAATATTGACAGGATTTTACAGGCAAGTTTTCTCATTTCTTGGTATTGAAAAGGCAAGTACTTATAAAATTCGAATGTACCAACACTATCAAATTTTTCTTTTAAATGGGTTTGACACTGAATCTCAATCACTTCCATCTGCAAGTGAGGGGGAATTTTATCAATATCGATAGTGAAAATATATATATATATATTATCAGAAACCCAATTACCATAGTATATGGTGTAGGGTCGATAGTGAAAATACCAGTAAATAAAGAAAAATTGTTTTCTTGGGACTTAAAATCCGGAAAACGCTTTTCAAATTCTGACAGAAGGCTTCCCATTTTCTCTGTATACATTTTGTATGATATTGGGCCACTAGTACTTTACTGATACGCCTTGCAAGTCGGAAAATGTGACAGATTATCCACCGCTAACTGGTTTTTCCACAGCATCATCTTACACTTGAAAGCTTTAACATGATCATGCATATCTGTTATAACTTGACGTGGTCCTTGCAATTTCGTATTTAAGTCCTACAAGTGTTTTGTGATACCTACCATAAATGAAAGATCTTGTAAAAAAGGTACGTCGGATAATAAGCTGACATCTTGTTCTTTCACTTCCATGAAAAGGCGTATTTCTTCTTTGAGTTTCCAAAACCGATCGAGAACCATAGAACACGAAAGCCATCGCACTTCTGCATAATAAGGTAAACCAGTGTACTCACTTTCTAAATCACGTAAAAACGCAGAAAACTGTCGCTGATTCAAGCCACGTGACCTTATGAAGTTTATAATTTTTTTCACTGACTTTAAAACGCTTTCCAACTTGATCACTTTTGAGCATAAAACTTCTTGGTGGATTATGCAATGAACATAATGAAAATCTGGTTTGTCACTGCCCGTTTCTCTGATATTTGTTTGTAATATTTTAATGAAGCCATTATTTACTCCAGTCAAGGAGCTCCGTCTGTTGCAACGGAATACAGTTTTGACAAATCTTAATTGTACTTTTGCAGAAGTCCATAAACAGCATTGAAAATATCCTCCCCAGTTGTTGTATCATGCAATGGTACTAATTCCAGTTATTCTTCATAAACGTTGATATCTCTATCAATAGCACGAAGAAAAACAGCGAGTTGCGCCACACCACACACATCTGTTCTTTCGTCACAGGCAATATAAAATGCAATGAAAGAGTCTGATTTTATTTGTTCGCTTATATTGGCAGCCAACTCGGTAACTCTTTCAGCGACAGTATTCCGGGACAAGGATATATTTTGAAAAGCCTTCACGCTCCCGGGACTTACAATTTCCGCGGCCTTTACAAGGCACTCTTTTATAAATTCACCTTCATCAAATAGTTTTGAGTGTTTTGCGATCAACTCCGACAGTACGTAGCTCGCTTGAACGGTAGATTCATTTTCTTGCTTTGGACGTGTAAACCGTGATTTTAACTCTTTTAACTTTTCGTTTCTAATCATGCCTGTATACTTGTCAAACTTAGTTTTATGATTATCATAGTGACGTTTTATATTATATAATTTTGGGACACCGACTGTACTGTTACAAATCAAGCAAATAATTTTGTCTTTCACTTTACAACAAAAAAACTCTAATTCCCACTTTTCTTGAAAGATACGATGCTCATCTCCAAGTTTCCTCTTACTTCCACTTGGTTTTGAAACAGACATGTTAAAAACTTTATCCGAAATAAATAACAATAAGTACTGTTACGTATTGTAACAATAAGTACGCAACTAAACTCGCAATTCTATCGCAACTGACTCATAACTGACTGAACAACTGAACTCAATCGAGCGGCATTGGCTTATATACGGATTGTGATTTCTCGACAGTTCTTTCCAGAATGTTCAGGTAGCGTCATCTGTGTTCTCGCGCGATAGAACTTTCCGGAACAAGCCAGGCTTTAAGGTTGACCGCGCATCTTAGTTCATCATCACAGTACTTCATTTTCGGTTTTCAACAGGCTCGCGGGCCGCATTACATGGCTGTTTTCAAAATTGATTCGGGGCCGCAGGAAAATGCTCAGTGGCCCGCATGTTTGACATGGCTGTTCTAGACTAAGGGCTGACGTTCAAGGACCACGTGGACTACGTAGAGAACAAGACCAGGAAAGCAAGAGGACGACTAGGAGGACTCATCGGAAGAAGGTCCAAGTTAGAGCTGAAGACCAAGATCCACCTCATCAGAGCAATCCTGATTCCAATCATGCTGTACGCATCCACAGCATGGGGGTACACCGCCAAGACCTACAAAAAGAAGCCCAGCAGAACATCAGCCTGAGACAAGCCATGAACGCCCCCTGGTACATCGGGAACCTGCAGATCCACAGAGAGCTAGACCTGAAGACAATTCAAGAAATGATGGAAGAAAAAGCCAGAAGAAGATTCGAAGCACTAAGGACTCATCCCAACATCGAGATGAGGGAGCTGACCGACTACACCAGAGAAGACTACGCCAGGCATCCACGGCCAAGAAAACAGCTGGACGACGACCAGCAGTGGAGACACGTAGAAGAACAAGAATAAAGAAAGAAGAGGGACCACCTAAGAGAGGGCCTGCTGATCCCTTGAAAAGATGAGCACGATCTCGATTAGGGAAAGCTATAGCAAGTGGATCCACTCTTTAAGGTCGTCCTTAGTCGTAGTAAGCCGGCTAAGGATTTGCCTCTTCTAGAGGCTGCGAAACACACACACCCAACGCGAACGTCAAAAACAGAAGGCAGAAGTAGTAAAGTGCATGCACTACCCTGAAGAAAAGAAGACAGCCAGACTCTTCCATGTAAAACCCAAGGAAGAGAATGGTAAAGCAACGATAGTAGAGCAGACTGAGGCCCCATCGGATGAGATGGGGGGTGGATGGAAGCTCTTCTCGGGATACATCGCTCTCGATGGATGTATCCTGGAAGGGGCGGGTTTGGACTGGTGTGTGTGTGTGTGTGTGAACAAGATGAAGAATCCAGAGCCAGTTGCTTCAGGAATATTATCTGTTTTCTATATTAACATGTGACTTGTATTTTTAATAATAAATTATACTTGTTACTTGTTACAAGTTTCAGTTATTAATAATGAACAAACACATGTCATGGCTGCATACAGTGTTGAATCAATTTCTCAAGAAGAATGATGTTCAAGATTGGGAATTCTTGATTTGTATACATTACGATATCTACTATTAAAATGTGTTAAGACATTTGTAGATATGAATCTTGTTTTTTATCCGTTCTGTATTATTGTACATTTAAAGCGTAATTTTATTTTATATGTGTAGCATTTGCCACGCACTATTTTATTGAGAAGTTTTCTTTTCTTGAATTTCTACAGGTGGTATGAAGACCAACTGTTCTTTTTATATATATATTTTTTTAACGAAATTTAGAAACTAAATTGAATTTAGACTAAAGGCAAATTAGCAGAATCGCTATGCTATAGTACCGACCAGTGGTTTAAAAAGGTGCGAGCAACACCGGCTAGGGAGTATTCTGTAAGTAGGTTCGGTTACTAAACTGGAAGTCTCTAGTTGATCACGAACTGTTCGATACTCTACAAGCCACCGTAAACTACAAGGCCACTCCAAAACAAAGGGGGGAATCAAAGTAATTAATGCCTCCTGGACAGTCTGCCAAGTAAAACACAGTCTCTTCAAACGTCACCAATTTAATAAAAATAGGTAAGAAACATAGAAATAAAGGAAGATATAGGTGTTAAAGTTACAATAAGTTTTTTTATCATAATTATATCTTTAAAGCTGTAAACCGCAACATGATCACGTGTTCAACAAGTTAACTTAACCTTAATAATTAGCTTAAAGTGAAGTAAAGAGTGCTCAATAATAACTATGGCCTCGACTGGCCAACTAGGAAAATGAAAAAGGGAAAAATAAACAAAGTACGAAACAAACAAAGATTTATAATAAAGTAGACTTAGCTGATTTCCGTTTGACCCTGAGAATCGCTGAATTATGGGAAACTTGAGGGCGTGAAGCACTGGGTATTGCAGTCAATGTTCAGGCAAATTTTTCGCCGAAAGAAAACCCTAGAGAAGAAAACATAGAAAATCTCTAATATCTCAACACAAAATACAGGGAAAACGGAGGATATTTTCATAATAATTGTACAAAATTAATTATCGAATTACCTAATTATATTCAAAAAGTTAAATGGAATAATCACAGAAAATAAGAAAATTAAATTATAGTGATTATAAACACATCAGTTAAAAGAAGTCCAACACCTATTGATCATTCTATTACACAAATTATTTGATCCCCATATGTAAAATAAAAGTTTACGAAAACATTGACCCTCACCCATGAAGTCGTTGACAAACTATATGGCACAACAATAAAACTGTTTAATATTGACAACTGAGAAATAAACATTAATTAAGAAATCAAATATCAAGTCAATTTAAACTCAAATCAATTAGCAAAATGGAAGAAGTGGTAAACAATAATCATTAAAAAAAAACTTAACTCACCTCTGGCCAGGAGGGTTTTTTATATTATGTTTGCGCTTGTCCAAACGATTCAACAACGAAATAAGTAAATACGGTATCCAAGTCAAAGACGGGATGTAACCACTATGTATCTGGAATCGAATCGACAAGTCCAAAAAAACGTGATTCGATTATCCACCATAAAATTCTAATAGGAAGAAAGCAAAATAAATAAAACGCTGAATTTAGCATAACAAGCAGAATCGAGAAAATTACTCTTCAGTTATAAAATATGAATAGCTTACCTGAAGAACGGCAAAAAATCCTACGTAGTAGTATTATCAATAAAATCTCCTCAAAAAAAAACTCAAAAAATAGCCAAGTTAAATAAAAGATAAGCTAACTGAATTGATAGATGGAGATTAATTATATAGAGTTTCAATCAAATCCCATACAAACTGGATAATAAAGTTTTAGATTAAAAACTCTAACCACTCTCCAATATGCTTTCTGTGGTCGGAAAAGAAAGATAATTTCCCAAATTTCGCACCAGGATCGTTGCCAAGATACCACATGCGTAAAACTAAACTCCGTTGCCAAACTTAATTTTCGGCTAACAACCAGAATAAATCAGATGGATATTCAATTGAATTCAATTAAGGAATAAACTATAAAAAGCATGGATTTTCGATAAATTCAATAACAATCGGCAACTGTGTTCCTAATAGTACTAAGCCAGTGTATGAGCAGAAGGAAGAACGTGTGTTCATAGCGCACACCATCACGACAAATAGAACCGATATAAACATTATATTTTGTTATAAATAAACATACTTAGGATTGTTTACTCGAATATTGTGATCTTTTGGACAAAACAAGCGCTGAATAACCGGAGTTGTTAACCATGGAGAAAAGTGATATAAAAGTTTCCTCCACCAAGTGTTTATTCACATGTTGACCTAGAAATTAAAACGAAGTGTTCGTCATGTGTCCGAATTTTTAAGAAATTAGAATTATCAAATATCAACTCAAGTACTGGAAAAGGAAGTGAAACAGTACAAAACCCACCGGGATTATCAGGTCAGTAACCTAAAACCAGAAGTGGAGACAATCAAAAGTCGATACACTCAAACTCTCAACCAAAATAACTTTCATTTTTGTTAATATTATTTGTATTTTCCCAATTTCAGACTAAACAACCTAATATACATATCAATAGAGAATGTTAGTGCCGAATACCACATAGAGAAGTATAAATAAACATATCCCAGTTATGCACATAAGATTTTTCGAATTACCACCTGGAAACAACTATGGATGTGCTAACAAAGACAAATAACAATATTATATAAAAAATTTACATTAGATATGGATTAAGTTCGTCGGTGAGTTTGCTAAATAATATGAAAGAGATTAATAAATTCAACAATCGATAATTTTTAGTTGCCAACAATGTTCTATTGACAAAAATAATATGGTTAAAAGAAAAGTAGTTGCAGCAAAATAAAAATCAAAACTTAGATATAAACAGTGCGTTAACTGAACTCTAAAATAAATGTAATTGTGAGGTATTTTAATTAAATAAAATAGAATAACAATTGGAGTTAACTTATTGATGAAAAGAAAACATCAACATTGAAACAACCTTGCTAATATGGTGAAGGTGATGATAATTAATATAATAAACACAGTAGTAACTTAGTTTTGATAAAGGTATCATTTAAATATTATGATTACGACGTTATGGATATAGAGGAGTTATTCGAATGAGCGTTTAGCAAGACTTAATGATCAATTGTGACCGTGACGTTATATTTGTAGCATTGTTAAAATGAGGTTAAGGTATTTGTAGATATGAAACTCTTTTTGTATCCGTTCACTATTGTTGTACATTCAAAACGTAAATTTGTTTTAGTTCCGTAGCATCGTTAAATATTTAGAGAATATCACGTTTCACACTATCATTTTATTGGTGTTAATAGAATTGTGCTGTAAAATCGTATTGTGTAGACCAAACGCATTATCACATTGTAAAATCCGTAAAAGACTTATTGTCACATTGTATTCGAAATTCTAAACAAGACTGAATCTTTTAAGAGACTCTTATAGGCGAAAATAGAGAAGAATGGCGAAATGCTATGAAAGACGAATTTAAAGCACTTATTTGCAGTAATGCTTGGGTGTTAACAGATAGGTCACAGAACAGAAGGATCATAGTTTGCAAATGGGTTCTTGAAACAAAATATAAAGCAAATGGTGAATAAGAACGACGAAAAGCAAGTCTTGTTGCTAAAGGTTACTTCCATCAACATGGCATTGAGTACCACGAAACGACTTCTCCTGCAACAAGACAAAGTTCGAAGCTCACACTTGCTATGAATCTTTATCGCGGTTTGAAACTTTATTTAATGAATTTAGTTATGGCTTACATCAACGGTGATCTTGAAGGAGAGATTTTTATGAGTCAGGCAGAAGGATTCGTATTGTCACCCGGTGAAGAAGACAAAGTATACATCTATCTCTATGGACTAAAATTTTTGCCAGTATCTGAGAGCCATTGGACTGAAACAATTACGTTGTGACAAAAGTGTTTATATTTTGTACGATGAGAGTCTGATTCTTGTCATGGCTGTATACGTAGATGATTTAATTATCGCCACAAATTGAAATGAGACGTACCTGAAGTTGAAGCATGATCTGATTACCAAATTTCAGAAAAAAGATCTGGGAATACCGCAATATTGCTTTGCAATTGAATTCAAATAAGGTGAACCCTATCTTACAATTTCAATATTCCAGAGACTATATACAGAAAAAAATCGGAATGCAGAATTGCTGACCAATTTCGGTTCCTTCAGATGTGAATTCAAAATTAACATAGGAAATGAGACCGTATTCGCAAGAAGGGAAACAAAAAAGAGCAGATATTGCTTACAGACAGGCTGTTGGTTCGCTACTATACTTATCAGTGTCCTGACTTCACACATATAGTGATGTAGTGGCTATTAACCCTGAATTCTGGATACAGTCGAAACGAACTAATATGAACTTAGTTGATGTCGAGGTTGAAGTTACAAACGTTTGTTTTAATAAATAAAATACCAGCACATGCTAGCAAGAAATATTTTTGATATTTATAAACATAACTGTAAACGTTTAGGAAATATTTACTATAAAAAGAAATATTGTAATTGTAAACAATCAATATCAATGTGTGGGGAGACGTTGAACTTACCAACCGCTAACAAACCGAAATTTCTCCAAAAAAGTAGTATATCTGGATTTATAGGTCAACAATTTCCCAAACTTTTTCAATTTATACATACCCTGTATGTACCAAGGAAATGAACATGTAAAGATATATTTTGCCTATATTTTCGTAGAAATCTCTCGAAAATAGACTAGTCTAACAACCGTATAGGAAAGCAGCAAGACGGATTCAGACAGATGATTGTCATTTGTAACGTAATGACGGCCACAAGGCTCCGACCGGTGATTTACACCCATCAATTTCAAGAGGCGGCTCGAGCGGCATTACAAAGTCCCGTTCCCGATGCCGGCACCTTATCGTCGATTTTTTCCTTACCTGGGACGGCGTTCGCTGATATCTTTTTATGTTAGCCAATTAATCAGAAGTGGGATGGAAAAAGATGAGCTCTCCCGAGGGAAAAATGTCTATTCGGATGGGAAATCGACAGTAGTTGATGGGGATAATTCCTATTTTTTTGAGAACTAACAAGATTTATCTACGATGATAAAGCATTAAATATACTGTTTTCAAGTTTTTTTGGAATTTCTATAGTTATTTGAATATGGAAGAAGAAACAACGTCATCCAACTCCAAAAAAGCTTAACAATATATTAATCTATCCATATCTAAATCGATATAATTTGATTAATGTTTTAAATGAAACTCAATGTTTCTAGCTTATTCCACAATATGATGAAAAATGTTTCAAATTCTAAAAAATTGACAATTGTATCGATAACTGAATATCATCGTCAGAATGACAGAAGTTACATTTCATTTGATGCCTACCTGATGTTTAGTAGTTATTTTTGGCTAGACCAAGAAGTGACCTAACTTGTGATTAACTTAATATATATTAATAGAGAAAAGAGGAAGATATGATATTACAAATATTGAAGCTTAGATATTATTAGCCCTATGGTGATATCCCGGATATCATTTTTCCAATTTAAATCAGTATAACTGTGCAATGATATAGAAAACCAGGAAAACTATATCTGCTGATCTTTACAATTCTCACTTAAGAAGACAGTTTAACAGTGTAGAACTCCCAAGATTGGTTGGTGTCAAGTAGATGTTTTGCGTAATGGGATTTATCTGGTTGTTTTAATCTGTATGCTCGTAAGTGTTCACTGTATCGGATTTCAAAATTTCTGAGGGTCTGACCCAAATAGACAGCATTAAATTCTGGACATTTGAGTTTATATATACCTGATTTCTTTAATGTTGGTATTTTTGTTTTAACACTTAACAATTTTCTACTTACGTTACTTTCTGTTTTAAAAGAAATTGTTGTATTTGTTGCTAAAGATATTATCTTTGAAATATTATTAGAAATATTTCCTGCATATGTGATGGTTTTACAAGTTTTTATTTTTTCAGTTTGTTCAGGAAATATTAGTTGTAATGCCACTTTTTCCTCCTTTTTATTAATCAGCTTATTTATCATATGTAATGGATAACCCCTGGATGCTGCTATTTGTCTAATTGTATTAATCTCTCTATAAAAATTACATTTATTCATAGGAACCGAAAATGCTCTATGTATCATTGAATTATATGCCGCTAATTTATGTGACATGGGGTGATTGGAACTATATGGAATTGTCACATTAGTGTGTGTTGGTTTTCGGTAAATTGAATAATCAAGTACATTATTAACTCTTTGAATTTTCAAATCAAGGAAATTGATTGAGTTATTTTCTTCAGCTTTTAATGTAGATTTAATTTTTGGGGGTAAGTTATTAATGTGGTGAAAAATATATCTAATTGTCGTTCACTACCTATAAAACAAGCTTATATGTCATCTACATATCTATACCAAAATAGAACATTTTTTGAAATATTCCCTTCAAAGATTTTTCTTTCTAAACTGTCCATAAAAATGTTTGCCAAAATATGTGATATAGAAAATAGGTTTAAAAAGTCAAACAAACAATGATATTACAGTTTTGAATGCAATAAAAAAGAAAGTAGAAGATAATAACCTAACAGTTCCAAAATCTGATAAGGGGAACACAACTGTCATATTGACAACTGAAAATTATAAATCGAAAATATATAACTTTATAGAATTTAGCGATGTTAAAGTTTTTTAAACAGATCCAACAAAGAAGTTTTCTAATAATGTAAGTGATATTGTTGATAATTCAAATTATCTTTTAAGTAATTACGAAAAGAGGTCCATGAAAAATAAGAATTCTCATTGTCCACAATTATATGGAACCGTTAAATTACATAAAATAACGAAACCAATTAGACATGTAGTTTCTTATGTTAATACTCCTAATAATATATTGGCAAAGAAGCTTAACAATATACTTAATAGTTACGGATATACATCTAAATACTAATTATAAATTCAATAGAACTAATCAAAAAATTTAAATAATTAAAATTACAAGATAACCATAAGCTTATTTCATTTGACGTTACTAATATGTTCACTAGAATTCCTCCTAAAGAATGTCTAATATTTGTAAGAAAATTACTAGAAGATGAAAATATTAATCCAGGAATAATATCAGATATACTTAATTTATTTGATGTATGTATTAATCATAATTATTCCTTTTTTAACAATAACATATATATTCAAAATGAAGGTTTGCCAATGGGAAGCCCTATATCACCTATTTTGGTAAACATTTTTATGGACAGTTTAGAAAGAAAAATCTTTGAAAGTAATATTTCAAAAAATGTTTTATTTTGGTATAGATATGTAGATGACATATTAGTTTGTTTTATAGGTAGTGAACGACAATTAGATATATTTTTCAACCACATTAATAATTTACACCCAAAAATTAAATTTACATTACAAGTTGAGGAAAATAACTCAATCAATTTCCTTGATTTGAAAATTCAAAGAGTTGATAATGTACTTGAATATTCAATTTACCGAAAACCAATACACACTGATGTGACAATTCCATATAGTTCCAATCACCCCATGTCACGTAAACTAGCGACATACAATTCAATGATACATAGAGCATTTTCAGTTCCTATGAACAAATGTAATTTTGATAGAGAGATTAATACAATTAGACAAATAGCAACATCCCACGGTTATCCATTACATATGATAAACTAATTATTAAAAAAGTGGAAAAAATGGCCTTACAACTAATATTTCCTAAACAAACTGAAGAAATGAAAACTTATAAAACCATCACATATGCAGAAAATATTTATAATATTATTTGAAATATAATATCTTTAGCAACGAATACAACAATTTCTTTTAGAATAGAAAGTAACGTAAGTACAAAATTGTTAAATGTAAAAACAAAAATACCAACATTAAAGGAATCAGGCATATATAAACTCAAATGTCCAGAATGTAATGCTATCTATTTGGGTCAGACCCTCAGATATTTTGAAATTTGATACAGTGAATACTTACGAGCATACAGATTCAAACAACCAGATAAATCCCATTACGCAAAACATCTACTTGACACCAACCATTCATTGACACCTAACACAGAACTAGAAGTAGTACATATTTGTGATAAGAAACTAGACCTGGATTTCCTTGAAGAGTTGGAAATTAGAAGACACTTAAGAAACCCACAATATGAAGTCGTCAATGAACAGATAAATCTTGGGAGTTCTCCACTATTGAACTGTCTTCTTAAGTGATGATTGTAAAGATCAGCAGATATAGTTTTCCTGGTTTTCTATATCATTGCACAGTTATACTGATCTTAATTGGAAAAATGATATCCAGGATATCATCATAGGGCTAATAATATCCAAGCTTCAATATTTGTAATAGCACATCTTCTTCTTTTGTCTATTAACATATATTAAGTCAATCACAAGGTCACTTCTAGGTCTAGCCAAAAATAACTACTAAACATTAGGTAGGCATAAAATGAAATGTAACTTCTGTCATTCTGACGATGATATTCAGTTATCGAAACAATTGTCAATTTTTTAGAATTTTCAACATCTTTCATTATATTGTGGAATTAGCTAGAAACATTGAGTTTCATTTAAAACACTAATATGAGTAGATTCAACGAAGTAAGGGTCGAGGCAGTTAATTTCGATATAATTTGACTTTAAAACTATTCTATATGGTGATTTTATGAAAAATTATGAATAATTTTTGACTATATTAGAATTTTCTAGGTTTCAACTTTAATAAATGTAAGAAGAAGTATATTAAAACCTAATTATAACTACGAATATCTTATCAACTTTTAAAAAATGTACTAATAACTTTCAGAACAGCGGAAAATGCAAAAGAACTTCCAGAAACTTTGTTAAAAAAGATACAACAGTTCTGTTTAATAAAATTATCAAAGGATTTCTCCGACAGTTACTCCACTGTAGTTACTAGAAGAGAAAGGAACTAATTATTTTGTTTCAAACTTTAAGAATAACTTGATAAAATGTTTAGCAACGATATCATTACAAACTGAATGAATAGGACTATTGTCTAAATGAAAAGAAATAGTCTATCAACCGTATTATTAATTTTACAGTTTTTCGTAATTTTGGATTAAACATATGGATGGCGTATTGTGAAAGGAGGACTAAACGTTTACATGACGCCGAATGAGATATTTCACTTCGAAAGGAAAGGATGATTATGTTACTAAACGCTTAAGGTCACTGACGACAATTAATACTTGTGAGTCTATTTTCTAAATCTACCTATAGAACAGAAAGAATTTTTTGAATGTCAAATTACCACTAAATAGTAGGAAGAGTGATCAAGGAAGAAATTTCGAGAGCCAGGCATGCCAGGAAATTTGTGACAAGCTGGGAATGAAGAAGACCAGCGTTGCTTCTACAATCAGGAGGATTGATCGAAGGAATGAACAGGACCATTGGAAAATACCTGTTCAAAGTAGTATTCAGCTACCAGACAGATTGGGATTAGTATTTTTCCCTATTTGCATTGGCTTATCGATCTGCCATAAATGAGCCCACAAGTGAAACACCTGCGAAAATTCTATTTGGACGTGAAATGAGGCTGGCTTCCTTGTGACCTGGATTTGGATGTCGGCCTGGTGAGGATCTAGCAGGAGAAGATTACGTGATCCAATTGAGAAGGAGAATGGACTATGGGAATCTAATTTTCTGTTGTCATAGCTACGTTTGTGTTCCGAAATTCTAGTTTTAAAATTTCTAAAAGTTCTACTAATATAAATTATTATTAATTAAATATCATAAAACAAATAGCAGTTAATAATAATTACGATCCAAATTTAATTGACAATATAAATAAAAAGATAAAAAAACAGACTTTAGAACATGTATTCCCATTTGATAAAAATAATAATAAACAATTTGAAAGCCTAACATACTTTGGAACACCATACTTAAAAATTAAATCATTTTTAGAATATTTAGACATGCATATTTCCTTTAAAACTGATTACAATTTATACAAACTCGTTAAAAATAATAAATCTAAATCTTCAAAATTAAACAAATCAGGAGTTTATAAATTAAAATGTGGTAATGACAACTGTGATAAAATTTATATCGGTAGAACTTTTAGAAATTTTAAAACTAGAATTTCGGAACACAACAAAAATTAGATTCTAGCTATTCAAATCATTTATTAGAAAACCAACACATGTTCGACCAAAATTTTGAAATTCTCCATATAGTCGGTAAATCCTTTAGTTTAAATTTAATAGAGGCCCTTGAGATTAACAAAAATAAATATTCAGGTAATCTTCTTAACGAGCAAATAGACATCAATCAGGCTCCTTTATTGAACCTCTTCACCTATAAGATAGCTTAGGAATGTTTGTAGTGAATGAATTTCCAGGTAATATCTTTCAATACCATTGTTAACCTTAGTAAATAGATTTAGCACTGTATATATAAAGACATTTTTATATTTTACCTTCATTCGTTTTGACAAAGCTACTGTTTTAGTGAAACGCGTCAACAAGTTTAAATTGAACATTAGTTCAAATATATGAAGATTTAAACAAACTATATTCTTTTATTTCATAATTTTACTGTTTTAAATAAAACTATATGACATTACAAATATTCAAGCTTAGATATTAATAGCCCTATGGAATAATCTTAAATGTCCAGAATGTAATGCTGTCTATTTAGGTCAAGCCATCAGAAATTTTGAAATCAGATACAGTGAACACTTACAAGCATACAGATTAAAACAATCAAAGATATCACACTACGCAAAACATCTACACGGCACTTAACACAGAACTAGAAGTACTACATATTTGTGATAAGAAACAAAGGCTCTATTTCCTTAAAGGATTAGAAATTAGAAGAAACTGACTTACAATATGAAGTCGTCAATGAACAGATAAATCTAGGGAGTTTTCCACTTTCAAACTGTCTTCTAAAAGTAATAATTGTGAAAATCAGCAGGCATAGTTTTCCTGGTTTTCTATATCATTATATAGTGATACTGATCTTAACTAGAAAAAAGATATGCAGATCCAGAAGGTTCAAGAAATCCTCGCAGAGCGCTTTCTACTATAAGTCATAATCATTGCTTCTCTAGAAAAGCATGAAGAGTAAAATTTGTAAAAATTGAAATTTAAAAGAATAGTACATACTAGTCTAGGATTACAAGAAACTACATCCATGATAAAGCACAACTTATTAAAGATGTAATTTACAACTTGTGCACTCTACCATGGGTGTAGTTATTGGTATTTTTGTAACCCCAGCCAAGTATGTAATATTCTTTTATATTTAAATTATTAAACATAATTATTCATAGTTTTCTAGAGAAGTATGTACGAATTTCTCATTAAATTCGTACAATAGTTGGTCCACCCCTGGTATTATATTTGAGTGCAAACGTTAAACATTTGCTGGTCTAGTTCGCTTTCCCGCTAAAAACTTACTTGTTCATTGACAATGTCATAGAAGTGACGTCTGTTTCTAGTGCTCTGCAAAATGTAGTGTTTATCCTCTATAAAATAAGGATTGTACCGCTTATAATTACTAATAATTAATAAGTATAGTGTAATCTATTATTGGAACTGACTGTTAGTACCTTTATCATCTTTAAAAGGATAAAATATACAATAATATCCGCCGACTGTCTCCAAGTCGAAAATCATTCGCCTAGCATGCACCTTTCCAACCGGCTATTGACTATATTCATCCTGACGATGATCTTAATAGTGAAACGTTATTTTATACTTGTGCATGTTGCATAACTAGCTGCGTGTTTTCTTAACTAGCATCGTGTATATATTTAGCTGAGTATTTACTCATAACTAGCAACATGTTTGCTAATAACTAGCGTAGTGTTTTTTTATCCAACCTCTGGATCTTTCACTCTTATTTTTTCTCCTGTGAATAATCTCTTTTCTTACATACTAAAGTGAATAATCTATTGTACCATTTGACTTTTATTTATTTTCATGTATATTTATGTATAGGTTATCCCTCTGCCTCTGGTACGGGCAACAAGCTCCTGCAACGCAATGCAGGTGGTCCTTCGTTTTTCCTCGAAGCTGCTAAGAATTATTATGTGATGAGCATTTGTTTGACTGCGACCTGATATTTTATTTTATCTTCTGCCCACACAAAGAACTGATGATGACGTCGAAAGCGCTTTGCGAAATGTTATTAAACTTTGCATATTATATACAAATCATTACTTTCTGATCTTCTAGCCTCAAAATTATGTACAAAGATTATCAAAACTAGTTATTATTTTTCTAAGAGCGACCTGTAAATATAAACTTTCTGAATAATTTTTCTTCCAGGAAATAATGTTTTGACGATGAAAACCGGAAAATGAACGGCAAAAGCCTTTTCCGGTTTAATTTTTTCATTTTTCCACTCTTCTTTATCAAACCTTCTTACCTAGAAGATAGCTTAAAGAAACAACCATAGGCAAACATAGCCTGCATGACACTAGCAACGACAATGGAACCAGGCTTGTTGACCTGGCTACGTCCCAGAACCTCCTAATAAAATCAACCATGTTCGAACATAAAAACATCCACAAAGAGACCTGGATTTCAAATGACGGAATCACAAGAAACCAAATCGACCACGTCATAATAGATAGGAGACATGGTAGTAACTGCCTGGACGTCAAAAGCCTAAGAGGATCAGATGCAGATACGGATCACTTCCTAGTAAGGACAAAGATTAGAATTAGAATCTCCACCTGTCCAACGCCTAAGAAGGGGACCAGAACAACTTGGGAGACGAGAAAACTAAAAACAGAGAAGACACAAGAAAGGTACCAAGAACAAATAAATGAGCAAATAAAGGAGCCTCAAGACGAAAACAGCATAGAGGAACTATGGGCTAACATTAAAGATGCAATAGCCACCGTATCAAAACAGGTACTTGGCAAAAAGAAAAGCCAGCGACGGAAATGGTTCGATGAGGACTGCAACAGGACACTTGAAGCGCGGAACCTGGCTAGGAAAAAAATGCTACAACATCCAACAACATCTAATATAGAAGAATATAGACACCAAAGAACAATAGCACGCAGAATGGTGAAACGGAAAAAGAGAGAATACCAACTGTCAATAATAAGGGAAATAGAAAAGAATAGACAGAAAAACAGAACAAAAGAAATATTTTAGCGAATTCTCGAAACAGAAAGCCGGATACCAACCCAGAGAGGAAAACTTACTCACAAAAAATAATGGAGAACTCATAACCAACGAAAAAGAGATTCTAAAAACCTAGAAGAAATACTTCTTTGAACTGCTAAATGAGGAGGAAAATACAAATACGCCACCAACAAATATACCAACGGCCGAAATAGAAACACAGCCACCGTCGTACGAAGGAACACTGAATGCAATAAAAAAACTGAAAAATAACAAAGCTCCAGGCAGCGACGGCATACTTGCCGAATGCATAAAATCTGGCGGAGAAACACTCCACAAGGCCATACACAAGCTCATACAAACCATCTGGAAGACAGAGGCCCTACCCGACGAATGGAAGGAAGGGATAATCGTCCCTATTCATAAAAAAGGAGACAGAAAGAAATGCACAAACTATCGTGGAATAACTCTTCTGAATACATGTTATAAGGCACTCTCCAATATCCTACTGGAGAGAATGAAACCATATACCGAAGAGATTGTGGGGGAATACCAATGTGGTTTTAGACCAAATAGGTCCACCGTAGATCAGATTTTTACCATCAGACAAATAATGGAGAAATGCTGGGAATTCGACACCACCAATTGTTTATTGACTTTAAACAGGCATTCGACAGAGTATGCAGATCAAAGCTGTGGCAAGCAATGCAAGAACTTGGATTCCAAAAAAAACTTATATCGATGATGGAAGTATGTATGGAGGGTACGCGATGTAAAGTAAGAGTGGGGCAGAGTCTCTCCGACTCCTTCAATATCAATAATGGTCTCAAGCAAGGGGACGCCCTCTCACCTCAACTCTTCAACATAGCATTGGAATATGTAATTAGGAACTCCAAAATTGAGAAGCCAGCTGCTATCTTTCATAAAGGAGGACCCAACCTGCTCCTGACTTTCGCAGACGATGTCGATGTGATTGGCAATAGCAGGATTGACCTCAAAGACACCTTCATAAAGTTCGAAAAGGAAGCAGAGAAGATAGACCTCAAGATAAACGAAGACAAGACCAAGTATATGTACCTCAGCAGAAAAAATCGGAACCGAGATAGAGTAGGACAAAACTTCTCTATCGAAGACTACAATTTTGAGTGGACAAGACAATTTAAATATCTGGGTACAAGTATTAGCGAAAACAACGACATCACAGAAGAGATAAATAACAGGATACAGGCTGCAAACAAATGCCTTTTTGCTCTTAAGGACCTAATTAAATCTAGAATACTTACCAGGAAAACTAAGCTCAACATATACAAAACAATTATAAGGCCTGTCGTAATGTATGGATGTGAGACCTGGACTCTAACGGTTGCAAACGAAGAACGACTTAAGGTGTTTGAAAGGAAATTACTAAGAAAAATATTCGGCCCAAATAGAGACGAAAATACAGGACAATATAGAATAAAAACCAACCAAGAACTCAACGAACTCTACACTGATGCCAACATAATAAACGAAATAAAGGCCAGGAGACTACAGTGGGCAGGACACGTTAAAAGAATGCCAGATGATAGAATAGTAAAACTGGTGTGGGAGGAGGTCCCGGGGGGAAAACGCCCATTAGGTCGACCCCGCCTCAGGTGGAGAGATAATATTACAAAGGACCTAAAAGCCATGAATATCGAACATGGACCCGATCGGATGCTAGATAGAAAAAGATGGAAACGTGTGGTTGAGTTGGCAAAAACCCACCCAGGGTTGTGAAGCCACTGATGATGATGATAGCTTAAAGAATGTTTGTAGTGAATGAATTTCCAGGTAATTTCTTTCAAAAACTTTGTTAACATCAGTAAATAGAATTCTGTAGTTATGCACTGTATATATTAAAACATTCTTATATTATACCTTCATTCGTTTTGACAAAGCTACTGTGTTAGTTAAATACGTCAACCAGTTTAAATTGATCATTAGTTCAAATAAATGAAGTTTTAAACAAATTATATTGTTTTATTTCATCGTTCAGTATGGATCTTCATCAAGTAAAAGCCTCGTCTATTGAAATTCTAAATGTTTTACATAAAAAAAAACTTGTATTAAGCCTTGATGAGTATACAGGGTGTCCCCCCGGATTTTTTTTACAGACCGTAACTCAGGAATTAACGAATAGGTTCATTTGAAAAGTGGGGGACACCCTTTATATGTATTTTGATATGTTGTTTATTTTGAGGGTTATAAATATTTTAAGCTCAACATGGTGCCACCTATCGGTCAGTAGCATCTCGGCTACGCAAATGTTTGAAAATTTCTGAAAGTCCCAAATTTCGCCGCAATTTAACTTAAACCCACAACTCTCAGTATATTTGCATCTCTCTCTTTAGTGTCTATAGTACACTCATTAGATTGGCGGCAGACTATTTATTTTTTTTAGACAGTGATAGGACCATATAGAGGAGCTCAAGCCTCAAGAAATTATATGTAACGGCGTGAAGCTAACAAATCTAAAACGCATTAAGATCAATAGATGCTGTGGTATATTAGCTTGTAAATAATGTGGAAAAATCGTTAATCTGATCAACTTTCTTTTAATACAATAAAATCCATAGTAACTGATATAAAATATACATCTTAGGTGTCTCATTTGCACCAAAAAAATCGAATCACTTTTCAGGAAGGATAATAAGAAGCATTATAGTCCTCTAAGAATAAGAGAACTTAACAAAGATGTAGTGTTTTATTTCGAGAATCCTGGCAAGTCTCACAGGATTCGGATTAATAATTCATTAAGAGTTTCTCGCTATTTTCTCTTCCTTCCTGCAACATTTTTATGTAATATGTCACCAATTAAGAGAGAGTATCCTGCCGTGAATCTTTTGTACACTATCAAGTAATTGAGATTGAGTATTATTGTTAAGAATATAAAGTGTGAGCAGATTTTTCTATTTTTGACAAAATGTATTAATATCAGGTTCAGGTATTCAACGTTTCCGTATTATCAGGATAAAAAAAGGAACTTTAATAACGATATAAATAGTGCTATATTCTATTAACTGAAAAACTATGATACCATTTGCGAATTTAATCTCATCTCGCGAAATTGAGTATCTTAGTCTTCCTTCTGTATCAATAAATAAATTTACAGCCAATTTTCACGTCACATTATCCACTTTTTCGTTCATAAAAATTTTTCATTAGACCCTCAAGCTGCAATTTTAACGAGGTTATCAGTTGAATAGAACAATAACGGGAGGGTGTAAAATGCGCACTAAACTCGTATATGTATCTATTGCCAGATACAGTGTATGAGTAATGATATAATGAAGATTGACTCTTCGTTTCTCGTGTTTTGTGCTGTTCATTGTCGAAAAGTCGGAAAAGGTAATAAGGAAATACCTCGCCTTGTGGTATAAATGGGATTTTAGTTTTTATTGTTGAAGGGAAAGAATTTGATGTAATAACCGGATGAAGGGGTGTCATTTTGGTTATTAAATTGGATAAAGGGTGAAATGAATACCATAAATAACGAATTTTTATTAAGATTCTGTTTGTATGAGTTTGTAAATATCTTCTTTAGAAAATTTTGAGATAAAAAGTGAACAGATCCTTTGGTTTTTAGGATTTAAACACTATATTTTTCGCAAACTTGTCGCGAGTTATACTAAACTCTCGCTTAAGAGTCTGTGCGTAGAAAATTGAATGTGAAGATTCTTCAATATATTATTATATATGCAATCTTTCCTTTTATTTCTATAAGAGCCCACGTTTTGGGCACCAATTATAATATATTCAATGTTCTTTAATTATATTTGCCCCACTTCGCAATTTGGGTTCAAGAACTATACTATTGTGAAAATACCGTTACCTCTAAATATAACCTATAAAATTTTTAATGACAGCAGTTGTCAAATTAATATGTCCGGCTAAATAAACATTAAATTTTATCTAATGAAAGATAAATCAATCCAACACCAATCAACTCACTCTTTTCTCAGGGAAGGATCAAAGATTTCAACTAATAATTCAAATTTGTAAATTTTCAAATAATTTCTAAATTACGTATCACACTATTCAAATCAACAGTAACTGTTTATCCAATACACTATAAGACAATTTAAATTATCTTATGACATATATGATTTTACTGTCAGGAGATTAACTAAATGTCACTTATTATACTAAATTTTCTATAGTATAAAAATAATCAAACATAATGAAAATGAATATGAAAAGAGAGCCAAAGAGATTTGGAATTCAAATTTATATAATATATTATCAGTAGTAATACCACAAGTGATTGAATTTTCGCGATAAGTCTGTCGATTCATTTTTGAACGAAACTGAATTGTTTCGAGAAAACACCACGAGTCCGCAGGACGAGTGGTGTTTTCTCGAATCAATTCAGTGGAGATCATAAATGAAAGACAGACTTATGAGATAAATTCAATCACGAGTGGAATTTTATTAGACTATTTCACAAACAGAGTGAATGATAAGAAATCTAATAGGTATTTTCGTTCATCGCAAAATCTGGTAAACTGCTACCAAATGTACTCCTTCGATTTCCTCGTATTTTTCGGTACATTTTCATCGATTTTTTCGTTGATTGATTCGATAGAATTCATCCCAAATCTACTCATTTTTGAATGCGTGCACAGCGTGATCACTTATATTTGACGTTTAACTGTCACATGCACTGTAAACAAATCTGAAAACACCGAACTTGATAGGCCAATCAGAGTCGAGTCAAGTTTGGTATTATCGGTAAGCCGAACTTGACTAGAGCTTCTGATTGGTTCATTTCGTAGGTAAGTGAAATAGTCAAAATAACACTTACAAAAATTAAAACATAAACGCATAAACAAAGATAGAATTTTCTATCAAACCTTAATATTAAAAACAATCTATATTAGAAATTTCCGATCTAAATAATTTAATCCGAAAGTTCAAAATGTCTAAATTTATACTTGATATCTGTCAATGTAAAATACGTAAATTTTCTTGTAAATTGTCTGTTCCCAAAATTGTTAGCACTTGACGTAGAATTTTATATAAGTAACGTTACTATAATTTAATCATAAGATGCATCTATTTTCGAAATAAGTTTGATCAAAGGCCTATTAATTCTCGAGAATAATATATAATATTGAATGGACTCACCAAACTGGATACTAAAAGATCTCGTACGTATTCTGAAACGTATTTTTAGAATTTCCGGAACAAACGTTTCCAAATCAATAATTTAGAAAACGCGAAAAACCACTTGCACTTTAGCGGTAATTCTTTGTGAATAGTACACGCACTGGCTTTACAAAAGGCAAGATATGTTGAACTGATAACGATTATAAAAATTCCCTAATATTCAAAATTAAATTTGAGACAACTCTTATTATGATGTTGTATCATGGGGATTTCAAATTCAACTGACGAAAATGTTTCAATAAATAATTCTCTTCTCCTTTGGTTACCTAGCATTCTTTTTTTTTTAAAATTACAAATTTACGTTTTTATATACCAAGAGAGATTTTCATTATTTTATTTATAAGTGCCATTTGCTAATAGAGACATCTGTATTCTGCTTTTTCAAATCGTTTTAAAATCTATCTGTCATTAAGTCTATTCTGCAGTAATGTCATATGAAATTGAAATGTCAAATTTTATTGGTATATTGAACCTTTCAAATTATTGATAATACAGTGTGTATCACTAGTATTACATGTACATATGCATATTTTCTTTATTTCAATGTTTTCTTTAGAATTTAGATATAGGATATGTATCAATATATATTTATCAAAATATACACGTATAACATATATTTGCGTGAATAAGTTAAAACCTAGATCTATTTTTTCACAAACTATTATTGACATTGTCATTAAAAAACTTACCTTTGGCATCCACATGATAGTCCGATTTTTTCACTCACTAACTGCAATAATCACAGGTTTTTCCTATATCTAAACTACAATAATAATCATTTAACAACTTGCATATATGTCAAATGGTCATACTAAAAAGGTTGCAAGCTGTGTTGCCATTTAACGTTTTGTGAAAATATTATATTAAAAAGATTTGAACAAAAAGATATTTTAATAATTGGGGGTAAAATGTTCTTAATTATTTGTAAATGTCACATTTATAAAGCTCATAACTTCTGAAATGTTGTACAGGGTGTCCCAAATTGGTGTGTTTTACAGGGTATCTCGTAAACTAAAAGAGATAGAAGAAAAGCAGTTAAGATGTTATTACTTCTTTTTTGTTGAAGTAACGATAGCTTAATTAAATTTTTAGTAATTCCCTGCAGTTGTAAGATACAGGGCGATTATTGAAAACTGTCGAAAACTACAAAGTACTATAACTTCTTAATTAAGCAAAATATAGAAAAACGTTATAAAAACTTTCGATAGATATAATATTAAAGAGTTAAGTGGCGCACAGATTTTTTTTGTTAGGGGGCTCACTAAGGAAATATAATGCAAACTTATGTTTTTTTAAGTGGGACACCCTGTATATTTTGACGTTTTTCGTTTTCTTTTTTGATTCTCATTCACCTGATATGACATATTATGAATCAATTTTCAATGGTTGTAGCTACAGTGTAAATAAACCATTTATGGATGTTATCAGGTGAAACACACTTAAAAAATTGAACACTCAGTAATGAAATTTAACATTTGATTATGAGGATACTGATGGGTGACAATTTTATTTATCAAAATTATAATTAATAAAAAATAAAACCAGATTAAAAAAATAAAAACATAAACTTATGAAACAACAAGAAATATTGTGAACAACTAATCTGCCTATAACTAATTTTATTAGAATGTAAAAATTACATTAAATGTTCAAAATGTCCTTCGTTTTGTTGTAATAATAATTGACACCTTTTTCTTACTGATCATACACAATTGAGATTGTGCACTGGCTTTATTTTTCTAAATGCGGCATGAATATTTTGTAATAAATCTTCCCTACTCTCGAAGTTAGTCTTGTAAATATTATTTTTTTAAAATCCCCAAATAAAAAAATCAGGAAGATTTACTTCCGGAGAACGAGGGGGCCACCTAACCGGTCCATAAGTACCAATCCACCGATTAGGAAATTTTTCGTTTAAATAATCTCCAATGAATAGAGCATTATGGGCAGGTGCTCCATCTTGTTGGAACCAAAATGTGTCCCTATCAGCCAACACTTCCTCTTCCAAAAGTAGGTGTAAGTTTATTTCCAAGATATCTATATATCCAGCAACAGTAAGTTTATCGTCAAATATATGATAAACTAATTTATTATGTTTGACAAAACAACTAACGTTAAAGCCGAATCTGCCTTGTCTCCTGATCCCTGAACTAAATGTGGATTTGAGTCGTTCCAATATAGTTCATTATGTCTGTTGAATATTCCTGCACTGCTTATGCGAGCTTCATCGATAAATATTACCTTTGAATAAAAATTTGGATGTTCATTACATTTTCCTATATACCACTGTGCAAATTGTGTTCTTCTCAAAAAATCGTTTGGGTATAATTTTTGACGGACGGATGTCCGATGAGGCCTAAGTTTATATTTCTTTAAAATCCTTCCTACAGTAGTTTTTGGAACACCTATTTCATTTTCAATTTGACGTAGAGAAGATTCATGATGTGCTTGGATATATCCCAACGTATTTACCTCTCTTTCTTCATGATTCTTCTCGTACTTACGCCGTGGTTCCACAAAACATCCATACTCGATTAAATTTGAATCGAGTTTTTTAAAAATTCTCTTGTCAGGTTGCCTTCTTTCTGGATATCGTTGAAAGTATAATTCAGACGCATCAATAACATTCTTTTGACATTCACTATATGCCACATGCATATCATAGGTTTTGTTTTATTTTCAATGGTAAGAGGACCAAAGCCTACTTGATGAAATGAACATTCTTATAAGATATAACAATCATGTCAATTGAGGTAAACAAACTAAAATATAACAACATATCGGGTTAAACATAATTAGAAATAAAAGTAAAATCGGTAAAAAATACAGACATCTTATTTCGTGATGTTATTCACTAAAAAACGGATTCAATAATTTCAAAATAATAATATAGGTACTTAAAATCAATAATCAGCTATATTTACCTACTTTGTTTCACTGTTCACTGATTTTATTTTTGGTAATGATGAATTGGTTGAAGATTATTTAAACGAAAAACTTTTTAATCAATGAAAACGGAGGACATTTTGAACATTTAATGTAATTTTTACATTCTAATGAAATTAGTTATAGGTACATTAGTTGTTGCAATATTTCTTGTTGTTTCATAAGTTTATTGTTTTTATTTTTTTAATCTGGTTTTATTTTTTATTAATTATAATTTTGATAAATAAAATTGTCACCCATCAGTATCCTTATAATCAAATGTGAAATTTCATTACTGAGTGTTCAATTTTTTAAGTGTGTTTCACCTGATAACATTCATAAATGGTTTATTTGCACTGTAGCTCCAACCATTGAAAATGGATATATAATATGTCATATCAGGTGAAGGAAAATTAAAAAAGAAAACGAAAAGCGTCAAAATAAACAGGGTGTCCTATTTAAAAAAACATAAGTTTGCATTATATTTCCTTAGTGAGCCCCCTAACAAAAAAATTCTGTGCGTCACTGAACTCTTTAATATTATATATATCGAAAGTTTCTATAACGTTTTTTTATATTTTTCTTAATTAAGAAGTTATAGTACTTTGTAGTTTTCGACAGTTTTCAATAATCACCCTGTATCTTCCAACTGCAGGGAGTTACTAAAGATTTAATTAGGCTATCGTTACTTGAACAAAAAAAGAAGTCATAACTCTTAACTGCTTTTTTTCTATCTCTTTTAGTTTACGAGATACCCTGCAAAACACACCAATTTGGGACACCCTGTACATAGAAATTTCTATTAACATTTCATTAATTCAGGAAGAATCGTTCTCAGAACTGTGAAATACCTATTCATATTCAAATTCCTCAAGATACAGGGCGTCAAACTTTAGTTAATTTGTTGACGTTATGATTCCTTAACATTGTTCATAATTTCTGAAATAACATGGAAATTTATATCAAAATTTTATGAATTCAGATATGATTTCACTTAGAGTGGGAAATTTTCATATTCCAAATCCTGCTATTTCTCCAGATCCAGAGCCTAAAACTTTAGTTTCATTTTTTGATGTCATGATTTCCTATATTTGCTCATAATTTCTGATATGTTGAATGAAGAAATTGATAACAATATGTCGTCAATTCAGCAAGAATTTCTCTCAAATATGTGAAATTTTTGTATTTCAAATCCTACTATAACTCAAGATACTGGGCTTCATCGAGTTTCATTTTTTGACCATCATGATCCCATAAATTTACTGAAATGTTGAACATGAAAATTTAGTAGATTCACGATGAATTCATCTCAAAACTGTGAAATTTTCATAATTCAAATTCTAATATTTCTCAAGGGACGGGACGTCAAACTTTAGTTTAATTTTTTTACCATCCTGATATTATGATTCCATAACTTGGTTCATAAAATCTGAAATGTTGAATATAGAAATTTATATCAGAATGTCGTCAATTCAGAAATGATTTCTGTCAAAACTGTGAAATTTTAATATTCCAAATCCCTCTATTTCTCAAAAAATAGGGCCTCAAACTTAAGTTTAATTTTTTGACTATTATGATATCATGATCCCATAACTTCGCTTACAACTTCTGAAATGTTGGACATAGAAATGTATACAAAGATTTTTTCAATTCAGGTAGAATTGCTCTTACGTCACGGCCGACCAGAGCGCCAACTAGCGGATGTTTTTCGAAGTAGTGGTGTTGAACCGCCATTAGCTATCTACTAATAATTTTTTTTTAATTATAATAATAATAATAATAATAATAATAACAATCTTTATTTGCATCAGTTACAGTTACAATAATTAAATATACATTCAAAAGATACAAGCACATTAAAATAAGTTGAGTAAATAAGTAGTCATTCATTTTCATCGCAAAAGAGCGTACATTCACAAAAGCAAGGCTTGTGCGTGAATGTGATAGTTCATTTATCATAAGAAGTAGTTGTATAGAATTTAAAAAGACATCATTTACAAAGACAAACATCCTAAACATATATGGGAATATTTCAAAGAATGTAAATATGAGCTCTAACATATAGAACACAGAACACCAAACGACAACAAAAACGTAAGTAAAATCATTCAGAATATCGATAAGACAAAAAATTTTCAGGTTTTACAAATCACGATAAAATTGACAGACTATAATAAGTTTCATTTCGAGGAGAAATAAAGTTTTGCATTATATCGGCCGGAAAAGATAGGATCCAGTTCTTTATTTTTTTTTTGAATAGACTTGAAGAGTTAATTTTTTTCAAATCAGACGGTAATTGATTATATAACTTTGGAGCCAGGTATGTAAAACTTTTTTTACCTATAGCCTTTTTCATTAATGGTATTTCGGCAGCACTTTCCTTATATCTGGTTGGATAACTATGTTGAATTGCCTTTAGAGTGGCTTTGTCTTTATATTGCTTCAGTAAAATGACTTTAACATATAGTTGGCAGATGTTAAGTACTCCAGTTTCTTGGTAGAGCTGAGTTGTAGGGTAGGTTCTGGGTTTGTGAAATAACACTTTTAATATACTTTTTTGGACTTTTTGTAGGTACTCGATGAGAGTCTCCCCAGCCGATCCCCAAGCAAGAAGACCATATGTTAGGTGGCTCTCGACCAGTGCATAATAAAGAATTTTAAGGTAAGATAATTTTAGAATATTAGATAGATATTTAAGTTTATATAGTACAAATCTAAGCTTTTTTATTAAATAATTTACTTGGTGATCCCATCGTAAATGGGAATCAAGGAAAATTCCGAGATATTTAATTTTATTTGATGTTTTGATATGAAACATTTCTCTTGTGGACACAGTAATAGATATTTATTTCAGAACTTTGAAATTTCCATATTTCAAATCTTTCTATTTCTCAAAATACAGAGCTTCATACTGAAGCTTCATTTTTCACCTTCATAACATCATCTTCTCATAATTTTGCTTATAACTCCTGAAATGTTAATGATAGGAATTTATACAAATAACAAATCGATTCAAAATGAATCGTTCTCTGAAATGTGGAGTTTTCATAGTTCATATCCTATTATTGTTCAATATACAAGGTCACAAACTTTAGTTTAATTTTTTAACGACTTGATACACTAACTTTGCTCATAACTTAAGAAATGTTGAACATAGATATTATTATCAAAATTTCATAATTTCAAAAATAATTTCTCTTAAGGGTGTGAAAGTTTCATGTGTAAAATTTTATTATGTCTCAAGATACAGGGTCTCAAACTTTAGCTTCATTTTTTGACTACATTATTCCCTTTGCTCATAACTTCTGAAATCATAAACATAGAAATGAATAAAAAAATGCATCAATACAACAAGAATTCTTCTTGAATATGTGAAATTCTAATATTTCAAATCTTACTATAACTTAAGATATAGGGCCTCAAACTTCAGTTTCATTTTTGGACGACATGATTCCCTAACTTTGCTCATAACTTCTGAAACACAGACATTTATATAAAAATTACATCAATTACTGAGAAAAGATTTTCTCAAAACTGTGGTATTATCATATTCCAAATTCTACTATTTTTCAAGACGCAGAGCCACAATCTTCAGTTTCAATTTTTGAAGTAATGATTCCTTAACTTTACTCATAACTTTTGGAATAATTAACATAGAAATGATTAAAAAAATTCGTCCATTCAACAAGAATTTCTCTTGAATATGTGAAAATTTTATATTTGAAATCTTGATATAAAACTCAAAATACAGGGCCTCAATTTGAACGACATGATTCCCTAACTTTGCTGATATCTTCGGGAATGTTAAAAACAGAAATTTATAAAAATATTTCATAAAGTTAGGAAGAATTGTTCTTAAATTAGTGAAATTTTCATATTCCAAATCTAACTATCTCTCAAGATACAAAGCCTCAAACTTTAGTTTCATTTTTTGACTTTATGATTACCTATCTTTGTTCTAATTTCTGGGATCATATCGTTATTATGATCAAAAATTGAAACTCAAGTTTGAAGCACTGTACCTTGAGTAATATAGAATTTGAAATAGAAACATTTATCAGATTTGAGAGAAATCCTTGCTGAATTGATGACATATTGATAAAAAAATTTAAATTCAACATATCAGAAATTAGAACAAAGATAGGTAATCATAAAGTCAAAAAAGTGATACTAAAGTTTGAGGCTTTGTACTTGAGAAATAGTAATATTTGGAATATAAAAATGTCACTCATTTATGAACAATTCTTCCTAACTTTATGAAATATTTTTATAAATTCCTGTTTTTACCATTCCCGAAGATATCAGCAAAGTTAGGGAATCATGTTGTCAAAAAATGAAATTAAAGTTTTAGGCTCTATGAAAAACAGTAGAATTTGATATATGAAATTTTCACACTCTTGAGGAATTATTTCTGAATCGATGGAATTTTGATAATAATTTCTATGTTCAACATTTCATAAGTTAGAGCAAAGACAGGAGATCATGTCGTCCAAATTGAGGCCCTGTATTTTGAGTTATATATCAAGATTTCAAATATAAACATTTTACATATTCAAGAGGAATTCTTGTTTCATGGACGATTTTTTTTATTCATTTCTATGTGAATTATTTCAAAAGTTATGAGCAAAGTTAGGGAATCATTACTTCAAAAATTGAAACTAAAGAATATGGCTCTGCATCTTGAAAAATAGTGGAATTTGGAATATGATAATACCACAGTTTTGAGAAAATCTTTTCTCAGTAATTGATGTAATTTTTGTATAAATGTCTGTGTTTCAGAATTTATGAGGAAAGTTAGGGAATAATGTCGTCCAAAAGTGAAACTAAAATGTGAGGCTCTGTATCTTGAAAAATAGTAGAATTTGGAATATGAAAATACCATAGTTTTGACAGGAACTTTAATCAGTAACTGTAGAAATTTTTGTATAAATGTCTGTGTTTCAGAAGATATGAGCAAAGTTAGGGAATAATTCGTCAAAAAATGAAACTAAAGTTTGAGAACCTGTATCTAGAGAAATAATAAAATTTAAAATATGAAACTTTCACACTCATAAGAGAAATTATTTCTGAATTGATGGAATTTTGATAATTTCTATGTTCAAAATTTCATAAATTACAAAGTTAGGGAATCATGTCGTCCAAAAATGAAACTGAAGTTTGAGGCCCTGAATTGAACAAATGTATACAACACTTTTATCAATTCAGTAAGAGAATCCTACTAATTTACAATTTACAGAGCCTCTAAAATTACTCTCATTATTATTGTCTATTTTCCATAACAAAAATTTCACGACCTGTATCTCATAAATTGTGACGATATTTTTCTCCTTATCCTCCTATACTTTCAGTCTATCTTTATATAATTTGAAAAAAAACACTGTATTTACTGGTACAAATCTTTTTCCATGCAGATTTGTGATTAACTGTACTTTTTGAAGTGAACTTTATGAATACCGCATTGAGTATTGACCTATTCCCGATAATATTTCCATAATGCAAAGTGGACGTGCAAATATTTACGAGCAGAGATGGCACGGAGGCCGTCACTCATCAAGCAGTAGCAAATCGTAAATGTTCTATGCCCTGATTGTGATTGAGCAAACATTTCGTGAAATCACAATCATCAAAACTGCCACGCTACATCTATCATCCAATCAGTGGGATGTTTGATCGGAATAATCGATGTTAGGTAGAGAACAACTAAAGATTGATTAAATATACGAGTATGAACATTTATACAAATTATATAAATACTTTAAATAACAAAAAATATTAGAATGATTCGAAATACTTTAAAATAATTTCATTAGTGTTTCAACTACTAGACTAAACTACATCATATTTTGAAAAGAGCAAAGCCATTTGAGCTAGTATTGAATAGTGTGTGGGAGAAGATCATAGTGTGATTGGCTAAATGCATTCAATGTTATAAAAAAAGAACAAATTACATATAAAATCCATTGTGTGAATTTGTTTTTGTTTTAAAGAAAAAATGAACTGTGTGTGTGTGTGTGTGTTAAAATTCTAATTTTTTGTCAGTTTATCTGATTCTTTGTATGAATGCGTTCAACTTTGAACAGTCCTTTTCGAATACCCCTTGTATCAAAACAATTTATTCACGCCTGGAATTAAAGTGCACATTATACATGACTTATGATACGTCAAAAGCATTTTGCATTTTCGTGATTTATGTTGTTTGGAATTGGATTTTGCAAATTCGATCTTTTGATTTGTTTTCAAGCATCGATAAGTGCTATCGCTGTATATGTATGTGAATATTGATTGATTCCCTTTTTTTTCGTTTCGTTTCATTCCTATCATGTTGTGTATGTGTGTTTTCAGGAAGACATATTTTCGTAGGTAATGACTTAGAAAAACGAATTTTATGGAAATTCGTATAAAAATGTTCGTTTCATATCCTACAATTTTCGCTTTGCAGAATTGATCTGGACTTTAGTAGTTGCATCCACAACAGAAAAAGTTTTCGCTGGCTCAGAAAATATTAACCATTGGTATTAACTTCTATTAATAAGAATACAATGTATATATAAAAATATAAATAAATTTTGCAGAAAAAACCAAATAAGACATTGGTTCACAATTGAAATATAAAATTTAAAAACTATTAAAAAAAATTAATAAACTTAAAAATGGGACTTTGTGTTATCTTGTTCATAGAAGAGAACATATGCTTCCCCACTGACTAAAGATTTCCACGATATTAATAGCACCCTTGAATCGTTATATTCGCGCCATTGTCCCGTGTAGGGATGTCGGCAATATGCTGTGTAGTGACCATTGTAAGTGGTTCCACTGTGATTTGATATAGTGTAGAGGTTGTACATACAAGGTGCCACATTATCAGCCGCGTAATGGCTCATATCAAGCCCTTCTATTGGAAAATTTATTTCAACATTAAATTTTCCACTAAATCTTTCTGTTTGCGAAAAGCGCTCCAGGTGAATAACCAATATTTTCGGAAATTTATGAATTGAGAATCATTTAGTGCATCGTCTTCGTTACTTACATTTCGAAAATGTTGGTTTCTCATAACCGTCGAGTGTTTCTTCTCTTGTAAACGAATCTAAACATTGTGAGAGTCGTAATTGACCTGTTTTTTTGGGCATCGAAAGAGATAAATCCCAAAAGGGATCATATGTAACTGAACAGTGACCACAGTGTGTGCTCTTGATTGTTGATTTTAATTGACCGAGAAAGTTATCCACAATCTTGGAGTTGTCCATTCTCGGATATCTCAACCAAGATTCTTTTGCTTTGTCAATGTCACTAAGTTTGTCATCAATATCTGTTTATATTGGCTTTGGTTTTTCATATATCTTCGTGGAGTCCTGCTAATAGGTAACGAAGAAACTCTTGTGCATCATGTTGAGTGTATCCCATGAACCTTGAAGTAAATCGCTGAATCTGACTTTTCAATAATACTGTATTAACCACTCTGTCTGAACTGTCTTCAGACCAAAGCTCTTGAATAACTTCAGCAAATGCTTTAATTAGTGCTCTTTTCATGCTAGATCTGTTTACGTTAATATCTCATATGTATGCGTCTTTCTTTAGTTATTCTGGTAGCCACCTTGTGTTTGATTGGCATTGGATAATATTATTCATGAAACATGTGTGACCAATATTTTTTAGGCCTTTGGAAAGTTTGGTTGATGTCGATAGATCATTAGTCTGGTTCACTTTGTTAATATATTCCTTGTTATCTACATCATTTTTAGACGTGTCCTTTTGTTCTTGTTGAGTTTCAACCCCCTTCTGGAAATCTTTAATCGAAAATGAAATGTATGAAGAGAAGTTGTTAACTCTAGAATTATTTTTAGAAAGGGAAATGATGTTTATTGATTCCTCAGTTATTACGACCCTATCGACTTCTGACCCTTTATTTTGTTCTACGTCTTCATTCTCTTCCAATTTCGAATTTGACTGCAAAACATCGGGGTTATTTTGACACTTGTTGGAGGCAATGTCATTTTTTTTGGTAACCGAAACATTATTGCTAGATTTTTTAACTCTGGTTGATATTGCTTTTGTACTCCATTGGTCACATCAGAAATTTTGGATCTAACCTCAGTTGTCCTATTGGCGAGGTTAGTACCATTTTTTACTGTTCTGGAGAGTTTGTCATTAAAGTTTTTACTCAAATCGGCTACTGATGCGTGATTTCCGTTATCATTTTCATCAGACAAATTGTCTGTATTAGTATTGTCAGAGTATGCCACACTGTTAGTATAAATACCTTCCATTCGGTCGTTTACCTTATTATTTGTTTTCAACTCTATTGGGGGTGAACCAGTTTTATATTTTGTTTTGGTCAAAGATAATTTATTGCGTATAGGAATCGCATCATTCTCTAGCATAATCATCTACTTCAGTATTCCTATTAATGGGACATCATCTGGCTGGTGGTTACCTATATTTTTTAGTACACCGAGTCCCAAAAGCTTGTTGGAGGCATGATTTGTAAAATTGTCAACGCATGTATTATCAGAAGGCACACATTCTGAAGAACAGAATGAAGATGTTAAATAAGAATTTCGGAAAAAGGAAAGATCACATGTTTTAGGGTCGGTAATTTGAGAAAATTTGAAAGTTTTAGAAGAATTAGGTTTCTTATGATTAGGTTTCATAAGAAGTTCTTCTAGAAGCTTAGAACGGAGAAACGTACCGAGAAAAGTTTAAGCGTTTCCTCTTTGAATTACAATACTTATTTGTTGTATAAAGAACAAAGTTGCTCTTGAATCATTGGTTTCTACTGATATCTTTTTACCGATTTCTTTAAAGAATTTTAAAGCTTCATGACCGAAAACACGAGAGGTTTCAATTGCTACAGGAACAAAAATGTAAATGTTCTCCACATTTTTGTATTTATTTATTTTAAAAGTTTCACCTTGTAAAGCTGCAGCGCCTGTGGAAGTAGATGTAGATCGGACACGGGACGGAGCCTAAGTGTCAATGCAAGTGAAATTCCATATAACTAGTCTGCCGCGTTGCCATGGAATGAGGGTCATATCATCTGGACGTTTACGGTCGTCGGGGCAAGTACCTAACGGTTCCAACGAACAGGGAATCTTTGCAGATGACAGGCCTCGTTTGATTAGGTCATTTACTGCAGAATGACGTGAAAAACGGCTGGCACTTAATTTGCAGCTCAGACCCTGTCTACCATATTCATCAACATCAGCTCCGCAACGACAGCGGTGTTTTACACAACTTTATGTGACATTGCAAACGAAAATTCTTTTTTTTAAACCTTTAGTTGGCTCAACTTTCTTGATATGCATCATCTTAAATGTTGAAAAATCAACAAAATGCTTATCGAACATATTGATGATGCTTTTCGACTGGACTTTTTCCTCAAACTCAAACATAATATTCAACTTTGTATGATTAGTTATTGCATTAGCAGCTGCTTCTTATCAACTTCCTTATATTTCAAGCATTTAGGTTGAATGAACCATTATTCAAACTATACCACTGATAAATCTGTCATACACTTTGATAACAATCTGGTAATGGTCAATTTAATTGAGAAAAAATAACGCTGAAATTGTTTCTACTGACTCCTGCATCAAGCTCTAAATTTATTTTGTTATGTTAATTTTTCTAATAAATCCGAAAATAGTACATATTTTCGAAAAGTTCCAACACATTATACATAAAATATAACTAGAACTTTTTAAATAATAAACAAAATAACAATATATTCACTCCATTTGGCTGATACAGTTTTAGACATATTTCTCTTAAGTTTTTCAAAATAATCAGTTTGAAAGTAATTATGGATTTATTTCTTACCTGGTATAAGCAATATAAAGTGAAGAATCGCACCAGCAACTGCCTGGCCCAACATCTTTGTATATGAAAATGTCACTAAAAGTTCGTTGGTTAGTTACCTCAAATCTTAGGTGAACAATAAATTAGTCTCTCCATTGTCTTACGTTAAAAAAAATCTACAATACAAAATATTCTCGTCAATTGATATTATTTTTGGTGATATTCCGTCTAGCAGGTTTTTTTTCAAATATTATTTGTCAGAATCGTATAAAGGTAAATTAAAAATGCATATCGCACTTCAGGTTTCCGTTGGGGTTATGATTTACTCCATATTTTATATTAGAATACACTGTTTTGTTTCTTGGTTTCCATTTCAAGGTTTTGGTGACCGTGACAATGCAAAGTTTTAAGAAAGAACTTGATATAATCAGAAAATATTTGAAGAAATCGACCTGAAAATGAGAGACAGAGAAAGAAACACCCATCATTGTTGCAGTAATCTCCACAGTTTCATCAACACTTCCTGTCAAATTAATGATTTTTCTTCTAATTTCTTCGTTCCTCAACGAGGAATAGCAATTTAATATCAGATTTTTTTCGTTCAGCGACAATGGGCCAACTTTAGGTCGCTTAGATGGTGATAAATTCTCCATATCTGGTCGAATTTGGTTGGAACACTATATAGTTGGAAAGTGTAGTTAGGTGTTTGTCTCGTGTGATGAGAAGAGAACTTGTATTGATGAACAAAAATAAACACCAGTTAACAATAACGGTAGAACATAATAACAAATAACAGTAATAATGGGGAAATCAATCAACACAGCAGTTTCTCCAGAACATATGAACTTTAAATTGAAAATATTCAACCTTTCCGCTACTTTTATAGTTGAAAAGTTCTAGTAAGTACATTGTATTATGGGGGCATTTTCTTAGAACTGAAAAGACTATATTTCACAATTCTAAAACCATTTTTGAGCTACCTGTTTGTCAAGTTTCTTCAATTACCTGCTAATTGGGTGAAATAATCGTCAAATAGGGTTGGTTTGGATATATATATATGTATTCGTATGGAATTGTTATTAACATTTATTTTATTATTTATTGTATGTAGGATTATAACTACCTGGAGCTAAGTGGAAGGACTCGTCTAAGCCCTTTTATACATAATAATAAATTTTCTGGAAAATTGATGTCAGTGATATAGTCCACAGTTTATTATATTATTGATAATTTGAAATTTCATTTTAAATATTATTACAAAACGGTTATTTTCGGAAATGAGATAATTTTAGAAGCCTTAACTTTTTTTAAATGACTAAATGTGGTTCCGGCCAAAATGAGTGATTTATTATTCCATGCCTTTTAAAAACGAAGTATAACTGCCTCGACCCTTTACTTTGTGGAATCTACTCATATTAGTGTTTTAAATGAAACTCAATGTTTCTAGCTAATTCCACAATATAATGAAAAATCTTGAAAATTTTAAAAAATTGACAATTGTTTCAATAACTGAATATCATCGTCAGAATGATAGGAGTTACATTTCATTTGATGTCTACCTGATGTTTAGTAGTTATTTTTGGCAAGACCAAGGAGTGACCTACCTTGTGATTGACTCAATATACGTTAATAGAAAAAAGAAAAAGATGTGATATTACAAATATTTAAGCTTAGATATTATTAGCCCTATGGTGATATCCTGGATATCATTTTTCCAATTAAGATTAGTATAACTGTGCAATGATATAGAAAACCAGGAAAACTACATATGCTGATCTTTACAATTATCACATATAAGACAGTTTGATAGTGGAGAACTGTCTAGATTTATCTGTTCATTGACAACTTCATATTGTAGGTGTCTTCTAATTTCCAACTCTTCAAGGAAATCCAGTTCTTGTTTCTGGTCACAAATATGTAGTATTTCTAGTTCTGTGTCAATGAATGGTTGGCGTCAAGTAGATGTTTTGTGTAATGGGATTTATCTTGTTATTTTAATCTGTTTGCTCGTAAGTGTTCACTGTATCGGATATCAAAATTTCTAAGGGTCTGACCCAAATAGACAGCATTACATTCCGGACATTTGAGTTTATATGTACCTGATTTCTTTAATGTTGGTATTTTTGTTTTAACGTTTAATAATTTTGTACATACGTTACTTTCTATTCTAAAAGAAATTGTTGTATTCGTTGCTAAAGATATTATATGTGATGGTTTCATTAGTTTTTATTTCTTCAGTTTGTTAAGGAAATTTTAGTTGTAATGCCACTTCCTCCTCTTTTTTATTAATTAGCTTATTTATCATATGTAATGGATAACCGTTGGATGTTGCTATTTGTCTAATTGTATTAATCTCTCAATCAAAATTACATTTGTTCATAGGAACTGAAAATGCTTTATGTATCATTGAATTATATGCCACAAGTTTATGTGACATGGGGTGGTTGGAACTATATGGAATTGTCACATCAGTGTGTATTGGTTTTCCTGTAAATTGAATAATCAAGTACATTATTAACTCTTTGAATTGATTGAGTTATTTTCTTCAACTTCTAATGTAAATTTAATTTTTGAGTGTAAATTATTGATGTGGTTGAAAAATATATTTAATTGTCGTTCACTACCTATACTATGTCATCCACAAATCTATACCAAAATAAAACATTCTTTGAAATATTACTTTCATAGATTTTTCTTTCTAAACTGTTCATAAAAATGTTTGCCAAAATAGGTTATATAGGGCTTCCCATTGGTAAACATTAATTTTGAATATATATGGTATTGTCAAAAGTGAAATAATTCTGATTAATACATACATCAAATAAATTAAGTATATCTGACATTGTTCCTGGATTATTATTTTTATCTTCTACTTATTTTCTTACAAGTATTTAAACATTCTTTAGAAGGAATTTCAGTGAAAATATTAGTAACGTCAAACGGAATAAGCTTAAGTTATCTTGTGATTTGAATGCTTTTAATTTTTTGATTAGTTCTATTGAATTTCTAATTGATTGATATTCAGTTATCGAAACAATTGTCATTTTTTTAAAATTTCCAACACTTTTCATTATATTGTGGAATTACCTAGGAACATTGAGTTTCATTTGAAACACTAATGTTATCAGTATTTATTGTCCATATAATGTTGGTCTTAACACTGACTCTATCAATGAAAATTTTAAACATATTATATTAGCCGAAGATCTAGCTAAAAACATGCAAAATGATTGGAATAAAATATTACTCAGTGTTCACCATCCTACATATAAATTCTTGCTGCAAAATAATAATAATTACAATTATTTAAATGGACTGTTACCGCTTTATATTGAAAGATTAACAGCCCAGCTGCGCACAGCTAATTCACAATACTTATATCTATATGTGAATAACTCCTCTCACACAATAAAAACCGACTAGATGTGTATGTACAATATGTAACCAGCAGACCAATGAAAGCCTAGAACATATCATATCCGACTACCCATTGTATGCTAGATTAAGAAATACAGTCATAGAAACACGAAAGCATTCAGACGATCTAGATTGCCTCCTTAATTCAAACGACCCCTTACAAATGAAGCAATTGCATAGTTTTATCAGCGGAGCGATGGAAATTAGATCATTCATTATTAATGATTAGCTATCCACAGTATCTCTACATAAACAACTTATAGTATAGGATTTGTTGTGGGAGTTATCTGTTTATCCTGTATTTTTTTTACTCTTTTCTATTGCTGGACTATTATGTGTTGTGCGCAGTCTTTAAAAACATATGAATGTTATGTCATTGTTTCTTGTAATACCTTTTATTAATCATGCTAGTTTAGGAGTATATATGTAATGTTTTCAATATATTGTGGAATTATTTAGTTTCATTTAAAAAATTACTAATTCTGTGTTCAATCTTCTAATTTTATGTATATTGTTAAAAGGCCCTTTCTAAAATCGACGTGAATTCTCTGCCAAGTCCTCTATCGACTGTAAAATAGGTGTTTCGAAATCGTAATTTGAGTGTAGGAGAAAGAACGAGCAAACAGTTATCATATCAATGAAAGTGCGATAGACAAATCATGGGTTTTATTAAAAAATTTACCATAAATTCGTTCACAAGATTTTGTCCGATGCATTGTAAAAATCAAGAAGAACACTTGAATTTATCTGACGTAATAGAACACAAGAAGTAAATTTAGTGACCGAATTTGTTGTTCGAAATCAACAATAGACGCGAATTCTCTTCTATGTCCGCTATCGACTAAAAAGCGGATGATTCCAAGTGATTCTGGGCAATATCTAGTCAACAGGAACCGTATCAATGTAAACACAATAGTCGTTTCATGAGTTTTGTAGAGTTTTTAGTTATAAACTCGTTCACATGATTTTGTATCCGACGCATTGTATGAATCTAGAAAAATACTTGAGTTTAACTGACAAAATGGAGCGCAATAATTAAAATTAGTAACCTAATTTATTGGAAAATTGTTGATTTGTTTAAACTTTAGCAATGAATGTATGTGATAACGTTAAAATCAGTCCAACTTTGTCAATTTTTCAATAAAACATGTTGAAGAAAGTTGAAACTTGAAAAATTAATGGTAAAGCTACAATTCTTAAGCAATAAGAATTATTATTGAAAGCTTAATAACAAACAATATTTGTGATATAATGTATGTTAATTTAATTTATTGAATAATTTTTGGTTATTTCAAAAAGTTATTCAACATAAAGTATTATTCGTGTTTTAAATGAAACTCAACGTTACTAGCTAATTCCACAATATATGAAAAGTGTTAAAAATTCTAAAAAATTGACAATTGTTTCGATAACTGAATATCATCGTCAGAATGATAGAAGTAACATTTCATTTGATGCCTACCTGATGTTTAGTTGTTATTTTTGGCTAGACCAAGAAGTGACCTAACTTGTGATTGACTTAATATATGCTAATAGAAGAAAGAAGATGTGATATTACAAATATTGAAGCTAAGACTAAGAATAGGTCACACTAAACTTACGCATGAATATTTAATACGTAAAACTGATAAACATATGTGTATAATTTGTAGCCGTGAACTAAATGTAAAACATATACTATTAGAATGTACATTATACACATCGCAAAGACAACAATGTAATTTTCCAAATGACATGAATACCTTGCTAGGAAAGGATTGCGATGTGGATAATATTTATAAATATCTGTCAAATACCTCTCTACTCTATAAGCTGTGTGCATTTTTCCAATTAAGATCAGTATAACTGTGCAATGATATAGAAAACCCGGAAAACTATATCTGCTGATCTTTACAATTATCACTTAAGAAGACAGTTTATTAGTGGAGAACTCCCTAGATTTAACTGTTCATTGACAACCTCATATAGTGGGTTTCTTAAATGTCTTCTAATTTCCAATTCTTCAAGGAAATCCAGTTCTTGTTTCTTTTCACAAATATGCAGCACTTCTAGTTCTGTGTGTTAGGTGTCAATGAATGATTGGTGTCAAGTAGATGTTTTGCGTGGTGGGATTTATCTGGTTGTTTCAACATGTATGCTCGTAAGTGTTCACTGTATCGGATTTCAAAATTCCTAAGGGTCTGACCCAAATATACAGCATTACATTCTGGACATTTGAGTTTATATATACCTGACTTCTTTAATAGTGGTATTTTTGTTTTTACATTTAACAATTTTGTACTAACGTTACTCTCTGTTTTAAAAGATATTGTTGTATTCGTTGCTGAAGATATTATCTTTGAAATATTATTAGAAATACTTCCTGCATATGTGATGGTTTTATAAGTTTTTATTTCATCAGCTTGTTTAGGAAATATTAGTTGTAATTCCACTTTTTCCTCCTTTGTACTAATTAGCTTATTTATCATATTTAATGGATAACCGTTGGATCTTGCTATTTGTCTAATTGTATTAATATCTCTATCAAAATTACATTTGTTCATAGGAACTGAAAAAGCTCTATGTATCATTGAACTATATGCCGCCAGTTTGTGTGACATAGGGTGATTGAAATTTAATGGAATTGTCACATCAGTCTGTGTTGGTTTTTGGTAAATTGAATAATCAAGTACATTATTCACTCTTTGAATTTTTGAATCAAGAAAATTAATTTAGCTATTTTCTTCAATTTCTAATGTAAATTCAATTTTTGGGTGTAAATTATTGATGTGGTTGAAAAATACATCTAATTGTCGTTCACTATCCATAAAACAAGCTAATATGTCATCTACAAAATAAAATATTTTTCGAAATATTACTTTCGAAGATCTTTCTTCCTAAATTGTCCATGAAAATTTTAGCTAAAATAGGTGAAATAGGGCTTCCCATTGGTAAACCTTCATTTTGAATATATATCTTACTGTCAGAAGTGAAATAATTCTGATTAATGCATACATCAAGTAAATTAAGTATATCTGATATTATTCCTGGATTAATATTTTTATCTTCTAGTAATTTTCTTACAAGTATTAGTCATTCTTTAGGAGGAATTTTAGTATACATATTAGTTACATCGAACGAAATGAGTTTATAGTTATCTTGCAAGTGGATTGCTTTCAACTTTTTGATTAGTTCTATTGAATTTCTAATTGAGTACTGAGATTCATATCCGTAACTATTGAATATATTGCTGAGCCTCTTTGCCATTATATTATTAGGAGCATTAACATAAGAAACTACAGGTCTAGATGGTTTCGTTATTTTATGTAATTTAACGGTTCCATATAATTGTGGACAATGAGGATTCTTATGTATGATAGACCTCTTTGCGTAATCACTCAAAAGATAATTTGAATTATTCACAATATCCCTTACATTATTAGAAAACTTTTTTGTTGGGTCTGCTTAAAGAACTTTTACATCGCTAGATTCTATAAAGTTATATATTTTTGAATTATAATTTCCAGTTGTCAATATGACAGTTATGTTCCCCTTATCAGATTTTGTAACTGTTAGGTTATTATCGTCTATCTTCTTTTTTATTGCATTTAAAAGTGTAATGTCATTATTTGTTTGACGTTTAACTTTTGAAGGTTCAATATTTTTGATTAAATTGGCAATTTTTAATTTCTCATAAAGAAAATTATTTGAATTAGATTTTAAACCTATTTCTGACTCTGTAGCTATAATTTGTTTAATTTTATTCGTAAATTTTGGTGGTATCTTGGTCAATTTTATTATACTTAATTTGTTTTATGTATGTATCAATCAGAATTATTTCACTTTTGACAATAACATATATATTCAAAATGAAGGTTTACCAATTACCTATTTTGGCAAACATTTTTATGGATAGTTTAGGAAGAAAAATCTTTGAAAGTAATATTTCGAAAAATATTTTATTTTGGTATAGATATGTAGATGACATATTAGCTTGTTTTATAGGTAGTGAACGACAATTAGATATATTTTTCAACTACTTTAATAATTTACACCCAAAAATTAAATTTACATTAGAAGTTTCCTTTGACGTTATCTCCTTATACACCAATATTCCAACTAATCTAGCAATAACTTGTATAAAAAACCGGTGGCTAGAAATAAATAAATATACTTCTTCTCCCTTAAATGAATTTATAGAAGCCACGTTGTTGTGTTTGAATTCGACATATTTTAAATATAATGATGAGTTTTTTTCGCAAATTTATGGTATAGCCATGGGATTACCAATTGCAGCAGTCATAGCAAATCTAATAATGGAAGATTTGGAAAATACAGTTATAAATCAATTAAATTATGTTCCAAATTTTTATAAAAGATACGTTGATGATTGCCTTCTATGCATACCAGCATCCAAGTTACATTATTCACTTAAAAAATTTAACAACTTCCACCCTAGAATACAATTTACTTTTGAGAAAGATAACGAAAAACTAATAAACTTTTTGGATATAACAATTAAATATGATAATACCGGTAAAATTGAGACAAATTGGTTTACCAAACATGTATGGTCTGAAAGATATTTAAATTTTAATTCTAATGTACCAATCACATACAAAAGAAGTGTTGTTAATAACCTTACAGACAGGGCCCTAAAACTCTTACATCCTAATAACAGACCTGATAATTTGAAGAAGATTAAAGAAGTTCTACAAAATAATGAATATACAGAATGTTTTTACAATCCTATAATAAAAAAACGAATACATAAAATGTATAACAATAATAATGCAAGGGACAAAAACAATAGGAGTAGTAATAACTCTAGTAATAATATCTCAACCAAAACATATATCAGTTTACCATACATACAAGGTGCATCAGAAAAAATTCAGGAGCTGTTGAGTAAAAATAATATAAATGTAGCGCACAAACCTAATAATTATACCAAGACTTTTTTCACAAAACTTAAACCGAAAACCGAAAAATTGAAACAAAGTAATGTAGTGTATAATGTCAAATGTAAAGATTGCCATGGTGAATACGTAGGTCAAACATCTCAATACCTACATAACAGAATTTACAATCACCAATATAACATAAAAACCAACAATGAACATTCCACAGCCCTTTCAAAACACGCATTCGAAAACCACCATAGTTTTGATTTTGAAAACATTAAAATTTTAGACAAGAAAGGAAACAGATTCAAACGTGAAATCGAAGAAATGATTCGTATAAAAAATAACAAAAATTCAATTAACTATAAGACGGACCTTCAAAGTCTCCCAAAAATATACAACCATTAAATAGAGTAGCTGTAGGTGTTTTGCATCTTACCCGTCTATGAATATTATTTGTATGTTTTGTTGATGATTTTATAAATCAGACAGGTCCGAGTCACTTTATTTGATTTTAAAATATTTTAGAACGCAATGTCCACAGTCGACAGTAGATTTATAATGTGTAAGTTTTAATAGCTCATTGTTTTAAATTAATTTTGTCTTGTCTTTTATTGTTAAATGTATTATAATTAAATAACACATTATTCATTGTAGAAGGAAAAAAAAGAAACACATGAAAATGGCAATACGCCGAAACGTAGTGGAGAAAATATAATGAATGAGAAGAGAATGTAAACAATACAAAATATCTTTTTATTTTTAACCTTAACCATGTTGGCCGATTACCGGGAATAAGCTTAAACAAAAATTAGAAGTTGAAGAAAATAACTCAATCAATTTTCTTGATTTGAAAATTCAAAGAGTTAATAATGTACTTGATTATTAAATTAAACGAAAACCAACTCACACTGATGTGGCAATTCCATATAGTTCCAATCACCCCATGTCACATAAACTAGCGGCATTTAATTCAATGATACTTAGAGCATTTTCAGTTCCCATGAACAAATGTAATTTTGATGGAGAGATTAGTACAATTAGACAAATAGCAACATCCAACGGTTATCAATTAGATATGATAAATGAGCTAATTAATAAAAAAGAGGAAAAAGTGGCATTGCCATTAATATTTCCTAAACAAACTGATGAAATAAAAACTTATAAAACCATCACATATGCAGGAAATATTTCTAATAATATTTCAAAGATAATATCTTCAGCAACGAATACAACAATTTCTTTTAAAACAGAAAATAACGTAAGTACAAAATTGTTGAATGTTAAAACAGAAACACCAACATTAAAGAAATCAGGTATATATAAACTCAAATGTCCAGAATGTAATGCTGTCTATTTGGGTCAGACCCTTAGAAATTTTGAAATCCGATACAGTGAACACTTACGAGCATACAGATTAAAACAACCAGATAAATCCCATTACGCAAAACATCTACTTGACACCAATCATTAATTGACACCTAACACAGAACTAGAAGTACTACATATTTGTGATAAAAAGCAAGAACTGGATTTCCTTGAAGAGTTGGAAATTAGAAGACACTTAAGAAACCCACAATATGAAGTCGTCAATGAACAGATAAATCTAGGAAGTTCTCCACTGTTAAACTGTCTTCTTAAGTGATAATTGTAAAGATCAGCAGATATAGTTTTCCTGGTTTTCTATATCATTGCACAATTATACTGATCTTAATTGGAAAAATGATATCCAGGGTATCACCATAGGGCTTATAATATCTAAGCTTCAATATTTGTAATAGCACATCTTCTTTTTTCTATTAACATATATTAAGTCAATCACAAGCTAGGTTACTTTTTGGTCTAGCCAAAAATAACTACTAAACATCAGGTAGGCATTAAATGGAATGTAACTTCTGTCATTCTGACGATGATATTTATTTATCGAAACAATTGTCAATTTTTTAGAATTTCCAACAATTTTCATTATATTGTGGAATTAGCTAGAAACGTTGATTTTCATATAAAACACTAACATGTGTAGATTCCACGAAGTAAGGGTCGAGACAGTTAATTTCATAAAGTATTATGTTTATACATTTTTCAAAAAGTTATCAAAACCACTTTTAGGGCAATTTTAATAATAGAAAAAATAACCTGCTAGGCGCAAATAAATCCAACTTAGTCATATTCATTGATTGATTCAAAAACCAACTTACCTCAAAAAACAATCGTTAACGACACTTTGAAAACCAGATCACGATAACGAAAGAAAGAAATTACTTACGAAAACTTCGCCGGTCGTAAAATTCACGTGTACCGCGTTGTGAGTTCGAAACGTCTGCACGCGTCTAAATCCGCGAACCATGTGCCAGCGCCGAATATCGTCGCGACGGTATAAGCCCCTGCATCCTATACCGACTGTGTCCGCCGAAACGGCGTCGGTAGTCGAGAATTGTGAAGGTAAGCGGGATTTGTGTTATTTAACCTCAAATGTCGTGTATATTATGTCGAAAAATGCATTTGATGGAGGAGTTGTCTGCATCAAACTGAAATGAATCATAAATTAAAGAATACAAGATTTGTAAATTAATAACTTGAAAACGTTATCTTTTATTAAGGAAATTCAAATATAGTTTATTTACGATAAAAAACGATGACGTTGCAAAACAAAATATTGTGATCTTGCCAAGCTGTAGTTTTTTCCTTTACTTAACGAAAACTAGAAAAGTCAATCTGATGTTAGATTGACAGTTCTTCTTTTTCATTGTTCCGTGCCTCGTAGTGCGTAAGTCGAAAATATTTATTTAAAAATAAAAGGCTTGTTTAATAGGCTTGATTAATTTAACCTTCATAGGACTGCCCGGGGTCCATTTGTACCCCATGACGTATTTTTTTGCCGTATCTTTGCAAACGCAAATTTTTAAACATTGATCTTTCATCTAGCTGCAGTTTATCAATTATTTTGATAAAATATGATGTATTTAGTAGTTTTCATTGGCTGGTATAGACAAAAAATAGTTTTATATTCCAGGGATCTCTTCAGACCCCGGTCAGCCTTTTACGTCCGATAAAATAATCCCGGTAACTGTTAGTAAAATCGGGGAAACCCATACATTCAACGTTTGTTTACTCACAGGGAATTTACCCACATAATTGTAAAATGTAAATTATCAGTTCAAATGGGGGATTCCCCGCACTGCGATATAATTTTTAGACTTGAATATTCGGGTTAGTCTCTTGTGATATTGTGAGTAGGGTACATTGTTTTGAAAATGAGAGTTTTTATTTAGAAACAATCGCAAGGAGCTTACTGACGATGAGATGTTCCGTATACTTGAAAGTGATGATCCAGAGTTTGATAGTGTTATCAATGAGGAAACATCGAGTGACTTAGATGAAGACATTGTCACAGAAGTAGAGGAAGAAAATGATGTAATAGTTGTTGATCAAAGTATAGAGAAAACGAACCCAGAGGAACCAACAGTTAGTAACAGCCAGGGCATTCCAGTATATAAATCTAAAGATGGAACTGAGTAATCAAAAATTCCAGGAAACACAAAAGCTAATATTCGGAGACATGCTCTAGGCCTTACAAATTACAGTTCTGATATCTCAAGTATAAAAGACGCTTTTCTTCTTTTCCTATCTCCGGATATTCTGAACATAATAATAACCGAAACAAACAGAAAGGCACAAACATATTATGATAAATGGAATATAGAAAATCCGAATAAAATTAAAGTTTTTGTACCTGTTGATTCTACAGAGATTGAAGCTTATATTGGACTGTTGCTTATTCTTGGCGCACTTCACGGATCGAAAGAGGCTATCGATATGCTCTGGTGTCAAGATATTTCTTACTGTCGTCCTATAATTCCTGCTGCAATGTCAAGAGACAGACTCAAACAAATTACTTCATTTTTACGCTTTGATAATTTTCAAACAAGACAAGAACGAAAATTAGTAGATAAGCTAGCTCCGATAAGGGATATATTCGATATTTTCACTTCTAATTGTGAAAAATCACTTAATCCTGGCGACCATCTATGTGTAGATGAGCACCTTATACCATTTAGGGGTAAGGCACCATTTCGAGTCTATATGAAGAGTAAACCTGATAAGTATGGAATCAAAATATGGGCTCTTGTGGACTGCACCACTTCTTATATTGCAAACATGCAAGTTTATTTGGCTAAGTTATTTGAAAAGCAATATAGGCAAACTTTATATTCCTATGTATCTATTAATTTTTAGGAAAACCAGGTAACAAAGTGGAAAAGGGTCAAGGTCAAAGGGTTGTCCTAGTTTTGACAGACCATTTGGAAGGCGGATTTGGAATAACGACCGATAACTTTTTCACAAGTTTAGAACTTGCTGACAAGTTGTGGAAAAAAAATATTATTTTATGTGGAACCCTCCGGAAAAATAAAACATTTATTTCCAGGGAACTTCTACCGGCATCGTACAAGAAAGAGTTTTCAAGTATGTTTGCTTTTAGAAATCAAAGAACGTTCCAAAACAAAAACATGCTGTCATCTTACTTTCAAGTGAGCATACTGATAGTAAAGTAGCTGGAGAAGAACAGCACTATAAACCAGAAATTATTCTTCATTACAACAAAACAAAAGGTGCTGTCGACACTTCAGATAAGTTGGCCAAACAATATACAGTGCAGAGAAAGTCAAACCGCTGGCCAATGGCAATATTTTCGCATCTTATAGATATCGCAGTAATAAATGCTTATAAATTGTGGTTACTGCATAGCCCGGATTGGCGAAAAAACAGTTTGGATAAACGTAAAATGTATATTTTGGGAAGAGGAAAAGAACTCATAAAGAAAAACGTTTTCCGGCGATATAATAATAAATACATTCAGACGAATAGGAAACGGCATATGACAGACTTTTTCCCGAACTACTGGATGCAACAGAACATATAGTTGAACAACAAAACATTACCAGGGGGCGCTGCCATATGTGTCAAAGAGGAAAAGACAGAAAATCCAGAAAAGTATGTATTAGGTGTAATAACTTTGTGTGCCTAGAACATTCAAAAACGGAGTTTGTAAAAAATGTTAAAATGATATGTAGCTAGTAGTATTAGTGATTAGGGTATTTTGTATTTTTTCGTGATGATTTTTGACTAATAAATGGTTAATAGTAAAACTTAAATAAAACTTCTTTTCTATATATTTAATTTAAAGAAAAATACAGCATTTCTGCAATTTTACGCATGGGGACTTCTCGGACCCCAGTTAGTCCTTTTCGTAAAATTTTTATGTCCTTCCCATGCAGGTTAATATAAATATCTATTCATGAAAAACTATGGATAATATACAAGAAACAGTAACCAATCATTCTATATTCGAATTAACATTTAGTTATTTTACATAGAAGAGTGTTAAAGGAAGAACTGTAGGTCCTTATACCTTATTCTATGCCAGTGGTCGCCAACCTGTCGATCGCGAGCTACCGGTAGCGCACGGAGTCACTTCTGGTAGCTCTCACAACGATTTTAATTTGAAAAATACAAACTGCAAAAATCAGAGAAGCATCCGAAAATTCCACAAAAAAATCTGATTGTCATGATATTAAACATAACGCGGCTACGTTGCGGTGAGCGATCTGCCGCTGACGCCATCAAGCTAGAATCGGCAAGAACCGCCCAGCCGGACCAACGCGTCAGTGTTCGAGAACGATCAGGATTGCTTTGAACGGGATAAATACGCACGGCGCGGCGACATTGCGCTTAGTTTAAAACTGAACGCGTAACCAACGTCCAGCGGTTGGGTTAGTAGAGAACAAAAAATAATATTATGGCAAGCAGTTTTAAGAGGGTAAAGACATACATACCACTTTCATTCGGAATGGAAGAACAATACTTTTTTACAGACGTAAAAAAGATAAAAATGTGCGTTTGTTATGTAATACTTCGGTCTCCGTTACTTAAAAAGGAAATATTGAGTGACATCATAAAACTGTACATTCTAATTTAGAAAAATCATTCCCACTACATTCTGCCGTCAGAAAGGAGAAACTGAAACAGTTAAAAAAGCAGTTAGTTGGACAACAATCAATATTTTTAAGAACAGTCGACAAAAAAAAGGCTGCAACTGAAGCATCGTACCGTATGTCCCAGATAATTGTACAAAAAAAGAAGCCTTATGATGACGGGGAAATGATAAAACAGACGTTTTTAGAAGCTGTTGATTCGTTATTTGCCAACTTTAGAAATAAAGACGAGATAGTTTCAGCTATAAAATCCATGCAACTTTCTGCTAATACAGTGATGAGAAGAAGTAATGAGCAATGATATTTTTTTACAGTTAAGAACTGACTTAGATAACTGTGTTCATTTTTCACTTCAACTGGATGAATCAACAGATGTCGTTGACACTGCCCAGATGACCGTGTTCGTCAGGATAGTTTTTAGTGATTTTACGATTAAAGAAGATCTTTTGAAGTTTATTCCACTGAAAGGATACACTAATGGACAGGAGTTATTTTCTCATTTAAATAAAAATAGGTAAAAAAACTTTTTAAGTTAAACGGTTTTATGTTAAACATACATTGCAATGTTTAAGATAAATGTACTAAAAACCAAAAAATAATAAAATAGATACAGTCGTGGGAATTATAAACATATGCATAGACTAGACTAAAATAAAACCGTGGGGCACGTCAATTGTCTACAAATTATCGACTTAATGTGCGATACAAGAATCGTTTAATTCGTCGTTAGGCAGTTGGCCCGCAGACGGTGAGGAAATTACTTACTATTTTCTTGCTCATGGAAATTCCAATAGTTATACAATCCATGTAAATAAAAGAGATGTTTCAACTAGTTTATCGTTGGACATTCACACTGCTGGCTGGCGAGGAATCGTTTCACTGCTCGTAGTTTGTCTTTAATCGACAAAACATATGATAAAAGTACTACTCGCTCACCACTATGAAATCCTAAAACTCGCTTATAATCGAGCTTGCTAGCTTGTTTCCACATTCTAGCCCAACTTATCACACGTCCATCGTTGTCGGTTGAACAACTGCCTAATTATAGTGTAACATTACAAAACAAAAATTTGAATCAACGATTGTAGACAATTGACGTGCCCCACGGTTTTATTTTAGTCTAGTCTATGCATATGTTTATAATTCCCACGACTGTATCTATTTTATTATTTTTTGGTTTTTAGTACATTTATCTTAAACATTGCAATGTATGTTTACCATAAAACCGTTTAACTTAAAAAGTTTTTATACGTATTTTTATTTTTTGGTATTTAGTTTTTATTTCGCATTCTGTTTAATTCATTTAGTGCTTCATTATTGCAAGGTTTCTTGCCCGTTAGTTTATTGCAGTCCAACTCCTCTATACGTAGTCCCTGCAAAGATCTTACTCTCCTAAGAGCCACGTAGGCTTGACCTTCTTCAAACAGTTTCGCACCTAAGTATACGACTGCGTGATCCACAGTGCTGCCCTGCATTTTATGTATTGTAGAAGCCCATGATAGTATTAAAGGCAACATTCTTCTTTCAGCCGTCCCGTAATTGTACTTAGCTGGAAACTGTATGGCTTTCGGGTGTATAAGATGTACTCCGTCTCTTGCGAAATCAATTCGGACGGAAGGTACATCTGTTGCATACATCTGAGTTCGACGAAATTGAGACCAAACGATTTCGTTGATGTAGCCTATAGCGCCATTTACTAATCCCTTTGAAACGTCAATATTGGACCGTAGCATGACTTTTGCCCCCACAAATATTTCCAGTTCCGCTGGTAAACCCCCAGTTTTGTTGATATCAGCTGGTATTATAGTAGCTGTATCCACATTGTCTGCATTGAGGTTGTATAGTGCACTGTATTCTTCTTGTCAAGCCCTTTTATTTGTTGATACCCATATTGGTGGGATAGATAAAAAATTGTTATCAGCCATTTGGTAGCGGCGGCCATATTAGATTTCAATTTTGCATATTAAATTGTATTCTACTTGTTGAGACCTTTCATTTGATACCCATGTTGATGGGATTGATAAAACCTACGTTATCCGCCATTTTGTAGAGGCCGTTATCTTGGATTTTAATTTTATATAGTATATTGTATTCTACTGGTTGAGCACTTTCATTTGATACCCATATTGATGGGATTGATAAAACCTACGTTATCCGCCATTTTGTAGCGGCCGCCATCTTGGATTTAAATTTTTATAGTATATTGTATTCTGCTTGTTTAGCCCTTTCATTTGATACCCATGTTGATGGGATTGATAAAACCTACGTTATCCGCCATTTTGTAGCGGCCGCCATCTTGGATTTCAATTTTTTATAATATAATGTATTCTGCTTGTTGAGCCCTTTCATTTGATACCTATATTGATGGGATTAATAAAACATAAATTATCCGCCATTTTGTAGCGGCGGCCATCTTGAATTTATAATGATAATGAATAAACATAATTGTATTGTTACCAAAATCCAAAGTGTATACAAAATTTCAGATTAATCGGTTGACAGGAAGAGGGTGAAATTTGAATTACTAAATTTGACCCAAGAATAAATAATAAAACAAACGGGGTGAGCTAAATAAAACCGTTTAAAAATATTTTTCCTTCGGGGAAATTTCCAATATCAAAAATGATAGGCTTGACAACCGATGGCGCTCCAGCTGAAAAGCGACTAATAAATAGAAAACACACAAAAATTGCCCCCTGGCTCACCAACGCATTGCTAAAATCTGTCAATACAAAAAATAAAATGTTTAAAAAACTACAAAAAAATCCCAATAATCTACTACTTAAAACGCAATACCGAACTTATAAAAATAAACTTAATTCTTTGATAGCAAAAAGAAAATACGACCATTACACCACGGAGCTCAATAAAAACCATAATAATCCAAACAAATTGTGGGACATAATTAATAATATAAGTAAAAAGAAAAAAACAAAACACATTATAAATTCTGTTTACAATGATAGCGACCAATTAATTACAGATGAAAAAAGTATCGCTAATGAATTTAATTAAATATTTGCCACAATAGGCACAAAAAAAGTAAAAAAGCAGTTGAAGCAGATAATATTTGAGCGGAAACAATCAAATCAGTCGCGGAATACATAGTTGAACCATTAAAATTTTTAATTAATGAGTGCTTCCAACAGGGCGTATGGCCCACAACTTTTAAAAAATCAGTAATAATCCCAGTGAATAAAAAAGGTAACAAAAGTACGATTACAAATTACGGTCCAATTTCTTTATTACCTCATATCTCAAAAATATTTGAAAAGGCTCTTAAAAAACTATTAATTTCGTACCTAGATAAATATCAAATACTTTCTAAACAGCAGTTTGGGTTTAGAGAAGGAACGTCAACTGAAGATGCGATTTTAGCTTTAACATCAAAAATTACCAAATCTTTTGATGAAAACAAAGCTTGCTTATGTATTTCCATAGATCTATCCCAGGCTTTCGATACCGTCCACCACGACTTCCTCCTCAACTCACTAGAGGACATAGGTATTAGGGGTAACTGCTTGAAATTATTTAAAGAGTATCTACTTGACAGGCAACAAAGCGTTAAGATAGACGAGGTCTATAGCGAGTCCAGGAAAGTTCAGTTTGGGGTATCGCAAGGCACAGTCCTAGGACCACTTTTATTTAAAATTTATCTGAATGATATTTTCTCTTTAGGTAGCGCCGGTCACCTTATTGGTTTCGCTGATGATACAGCTATTTTTCATACCGCTAACGCTTGGGATGAGCTTAAGGAAAAAGCAGAAAATGATTTTAAACATATTAAAAAATTGCTGTCTCATAAACTACTCACAATAAATTTAGATAAAACAAATTATATCCAATTTAGCTGCAATAAATCTGGCCTACCCACTTTTAACCATAAAACTCTCAATGCAGATGATAGTAATTACCGCATCCAAGCTGTGAATAATGTTAAGTATTTAGGTGTTACAATCGACTCACATCTTAGGTGGGATGAGCATATAAAGTTAACTGTAAAAAAGTTACAAGTGATATTATATAAAATAAAATACTTAAAAAAACTACTTCCTGCGCATTCCTTAAAACTTTTATACTATGCTCTCGTCCAAAGTCATCTTCGCTTCGGAATAGTGGGATGGAGAGCTGCATCAAAAACCCACATATACTTATTGAAGATAACACAGAAAGGTTTTTAAAGGTGATTCTGAATGAACCATACCAATATTCATCTGATCAGCTGTATATATACGCAAAAGTGATGGATATAAGGCAATTATTCTATTATTGTACAATTACTAAATTTCGCAAGACAACAACTATACATTCCTATGATACCCGCCAGAAAACACACCAACCTGTACCCCCATATGACAAAAACAATCACCCAACAATCTTATACTTACCTGGCTCCAAAATTATACAACACGTCACCGGAATTATTAAAAGTATTAAACAGCGAACATTCCTTGAAAAATAAATTAAAATTGTATATTTTGGAGAGATCCAGACATGAGGTACATTGTATAGAAATATGAATGTAGTATAGACAAACTCAACAAATAAACCTAAATTCTTTTCTCTCGTAAATATATATTGTAAAATGTCAAAAGTTAGAGGTTACATGTAAGATGTTAGATATTAGTTATTTTTTTTTGTTTGCTAATGTGCTATGTATTTGATTTTTATAATATAAATTTTAATATCCTAATATTTCCACTCGAAACAAGTGTTCACTCACTTATCGAGTATACTATTCTTACCATTCGTTCTTTTTGTCTCTTTATAACCTGTATTTTTTTCATTGTAAATTTTTTTGATTAAGAATAAACATACAACTATGGTGGGTTGTGATAAGGGTCTGGCGTTATGTCGTAAAGATGAAACTTTTCCGCAATTTCTCTGTTACCACTGCATTATCCATCAGCAAGCATTATGTGGAAATTTCCTGAAACTGAACAACATTATGAAACTGGTGGTAAAATTGTGAACAAGATTAGAGCTCAAGCGTTACAAAGAAGATTATTCAAAACCTTAGCCGATGAAGTTGACTGTCAATACGGGGACCTACTCCTTCAGTCTGGAGTCCGATGGTTAAGTAGAGGACGGGTGCTGAAACGTTTTAATGATGTCCTATCTGGCATACTTCAATTTTTAAAACAACGCGATGAACCGACTCCGGAACTAGAAAATTCAATCTGGCTTAGAGATTTTGGTTTTCTCGTGGACATTACGGAGAAATGTAACGAACTTAATTTGCAGCTTCAGGGGAGAGACAAAGAACTAGCGGAAATTATTTCTGATATAAAGCATTTATCAAAAAGCTGGAGTTTTGGGAACAAAACTTAATTAACAGCGATGCCAAGCATTTTCCTATTCTTTCAGAAAAAATATCTCAAAATCCATTAGACCAAATATCATGTAGAAATAGTTTCTACCCTGAAGAATAACTTCAAAAATCGTTTTAAGGATTTCAACTAAATGGCTTTAGTAGCGCAGTTTGTTGTTTCACCCTTTATGGAAATTGATATCCAACAGTTTGCAACTTGTGTTATGCTGCAACAGAAATGGAAGTAATTGAGTTTCAAAATGATTTAGCCTTAAAATCGTTAGTCTCAAGTACCAAATGTATCTGGCCTATTGTAAGTAAAGACAAATATTCAGTTCTATACCATGTTGCCTTGAAAGTGAAAGCATTATTCAGTTCAACCTATTTGTGTGAATCTTCTTTTTCCAATATGAAGTTCATTAAGAACAAATATCGCAATCGACTTACAGATGAACATTTGGATAATTGTATTCGAATGGCTGTATCAAATTATACTGCAAACATTAAAAAAATTATCGATGAGTCTGAGTGTCAGCCTTCTCATTGAACGTGATTTTTCATTTCTCAATGTTTATGTTCATGATAGTGCGTTACTTTTTTGTTGTTAGTATTAACTATTTTTAAATCTTACGTGACATGCCGTTGTGGCTGGAATAAAGTTTTTGTTTATTTTTCAAACACCTTCGTTTAGTAGGTAGGAATGTAGCTATGAACAAGTACGTACTAGTAATATTAGTTATTTTGTTATTAGTTTATTATTAGTACCTATATATTATGTATTACCAGTTAAATGGTAAAATAAATACATATAATCATAAATTAACTGTGGATTATTTAATTTACGTTGCGTTACGTGGCTTCCGTGTGGGTACCTAGCTGTTTATTCCAAAATTAACAAAGTAGCTCAACACATTGAGAGGTAGGCGACCACTGCTCTATAGAAGTTTACGCTAAGAGGAATCAATACAAGCTGTAATCATCTTCATGCAAATTTAAATATTGTTTCTTTATACAATATCTATTATATTTATTATAGAATGGAATAGAAAAATATAGACACACAAAATAAAATTTTGTTACAAGATATAAAAATAAAAAATCTCCAATTTTATCAGTATTATTTATGTAGAGATACTGTGGTCGTTGTTTTAATTTGTGTATTATGAAATAACTGTACCTAATTAATTAAATAATAGTTATTAGAGATTTTAAAAACGTCGAAATAAAGCAAATTGGATAAAAATATACAAAAAATAAAACACAAGATTTCCACTACTCCACTACAACATCATCACTATCTTCATCGTCACTGTCAAAATTAATAATGGTGGAGGCACATCCTGTCTATCAAATACTACTTCTCTATCCCACCCATCTTGTATCATTTTTTCAGTTCGCTCTACTGTCTTTGACCAAATATCAGGAGTCACTTTTTCCATACACATATTGCTTGTTCTGTTGAAGAACCATCAGTTCCCACATGATCTCTATAAAAATGCTATGCCCCAAATATATTCAATTGGGTTGAACATACAATGGTAAGGGGGAAGTCGAAGCACTTTGTGACCATATTTTTCAGATAATATGTCAGCTTCATATACTGTTGGTGGTTTATTCCTACAAAAATGCATTATATTTAAACAAAATAAGTTATCTAAGTATTACCATAATATATTGAAAAATGTTTATATCAACTTACCGTTGTACTAAATTCAATAATTGGTATTTTAAAACGGAATATCGTTTTGTATCAAGCAGTTCTGTATATCAGCCTTTTTGGTAGCTGTTGTTGGTACTTTATTGATCACTGTACTGTGATAACTTGCATTATCCATTACAATTGTGGCAGGTTCTTTCTTCCAAGTTCACTAAAAGCTGGTATTCAAGCCAATGCAAAAAATGGTTTCGGTTCATTTCACCGTTGTAATCACCATCTTGTTTTTTTGGAAGAAAAAACCAGCCCTGCTCTAGAAATAAATCCAGAGGAGGAACCAGCATGCTGTAGCTTGATAAAAATACAATGGTTTTTTGTATTGTATTATACGAGTAATTCACGGAGGTGCATTAATTCGGTTAAGCCACCCACTGAGTATGCAACTTTATACACACTTCTGTATAGTTGGTTGCATAAAGGAATTACCTATGGGTTTTAAAATTATTTAAGCATATCCTGGAATAACGGGATGTAAATAATAATAATTAGATGGGTGTCTAGAGTAATATTTTTATTATTATTCTTCATGTGATTTAACCAATCCATGAGTATTTTATTATTTTATGTGGGGATTTTATTTGACTGCCATTGGTAACACTGATTATAAGTGTCCCTGGTAAAGGGAAGCGAAAATTGTTGAAATCACTTGTCTGATACCTCTTGAATGGTTAAGTTGGGTATCAATGAGGACAAGTCGTGAGTATACAAAATGGCCGGTGGCACATGGTTTAATACATTTATTTTGGGGACTATAGTGGTGAAAAACCCTTGGTAACAAGGTAAGCTTTCATCTTGTATATATTTTCACGGCTATAACCCCCAATTTCTTTTTAGGGTTTTTTTCTATACTGCATAGTTTTTTATAAGCAGTTTTTACAATATTTTTGCCAATTGAATATGGTTTGATAGTTTTTATGGGTGATGGTGATTAATAATAGGATGATCAAGTACAGATCTTAAGAAGTCTCAATTTCGGATGATTCCTGTATGGTATATATTCTCGTAGGGATAGCTGACAGGCTAATGTTCTCCGTCCAGGGTTGTAGAGACGTATCATATCTCGGATTGCGATTAACGTTATAGAGCGACAAGAGCTTCTAACGGCGTTTCCAGTTCAAAGGACGAAGCTGGACTTATGTTTGTTGGTGACAACTGCCGAATAATTTCAGCATGAACAACGATTATCAACCGCATGGCTGAATCTTGTTCCATAAGCTAGATGTTGCTTGTCAATCAAGCCAAATGATGTCTAATAGTTTGGACACTAACCGCAAGTAAAATTTAAAGTTTCATTTGTTTTTATCTGAACTTTGAGCACATTATTCATTTTATAACTTCATTTTTTTAACGTTGAATCGCACATTAACTTTTATATTCTACTGTTTAATTTCACACTTTATTAAGACGTCTATCAAATTCACAATTTTAAGATTACATTCTTTCAATTCTTTAGAGCTGAAATATCAACTTTGTTGTATACCGCCCTGAAATTATATTTCAGTTTAATCTTATTATATTAGAGATACTTTTGACCTACTTGGTTGTATATGGTTAATTATTACAGTTGTAAAGCGGTAACTGGTATACCATTTACGTGTTACTAAAGACTTAGTGTATTGTATATTATGATCTCAGTTAGTTGATGACATTAGAAATTGTTAAACATTTTAAATTAACCAATCATTGATAACTGATTGTCATTTCATAAATAGAGTTGATCACCTCATATTTTTGAGACAGGTTATTACATCATCTGTTCAAGGTACCATCCATTTAATTAAACTGTTTCATTGGCAACAAAGTGTTTTATTTGATTCACAAACGTAAAAGCAAAACGATATAAATAACATATTTGAAAAGTTACAATAGCTAATTATTGGTTTCTTGATTAATCAGTGAATTTCTTGAATGTCCTACTAATGAAGTGGCGCCTTAAAAAATAATAAAGGACAAGCTTTCAAATATTCCTCACTAACTCATGACCTTATGCTCTCCGGCGAAAAGCGAACCTTTGGCAATGTAACCTCACTTCTTGGAGTAACAACAGCAAGGTAAGGTTACAATGCAATACTATATACCTACAATAAGGAAATAACAAATTACTACTAGGTTTCTTAGATAGACTGCATATCTCAAAACAACAATTAATAAATTATATAGATTTAAATAAAATAGTGTGACTAGTAAATATTTTAAAAGGTCTTGAAATGACAGGAATGTTAGTACATCATAAATTAATTGCTAAATTTTATTATTCAATTACCTTGGACCACCAATTTTGGTTTTTTTCACGCTTCTATGACTAGAATCTTGCCAAGAACGTTCAACAGTACCGTCTGAAAATATCCAGGTGTCATCCAAAAACACAAATTGATATCAACCTTCCCTTTTTATCTTGACATATTCATGTAGAAAATGTACACGTTTTAATGCAATATGTGGCAACTCCATTAAACCACGACGAGGATCATCTTTTTGGTGTTTGAATCCAATATTTTTCACTATCTTCCAGAGTGATGTTAAACAACCATTAAAGAGTTCACGTTCCTGGAGTTTGTCTCTTAAAGTTTTCAAGGTTATGTGTTCCTCTGAAAAAATATTCTGCTAGTTAATTGTGAATAAAATGAAACAGTAAATTCAATATACTCACTGTTTCCATACATTTCGTATATAACATTTTGGAAAGCATTTTCATCAAAATTATCAATTTCAATAGTAGGTTTTATGCGTTGTCTCTTTTCAGGTGGGCTTTTAGGCTGTTCACCTCTATTATGCTTGGTGGCAATAAGGTTAACAGTGGTAACGCTAAGTTGTAAAGCTTCTGGATTTCTCTACAATATAATTACTTCAATTTATGAAAGAATAATATATTATCAAGTTTAATTAACCCAACCTAACATTAAAAACATTTAATCATTTACATTTAAATATGTAAAAATAATATTAATAACGATGAATACAAATAGCGAATACTATTACTTACATCTCTTACAGCAGTAAGCGGGAGAAACGGGCCCCCATTTAGGCATTCTCATTCAAAATAGCTCAACAAAGATGTTACCATCTCTTGACATTTTCTGTTCAGCTGCTTCGGCATTTTATTAACCACACACTGCAGATTTGCCTAAATAATTAGTTATAAAAATAACTGTTTTTTCAATCTTAAAGAAGCAATGAATTTAAAAGCACCAAAAAAACTTGTAAATATTGACGATGATCGAATGTCAATAAACGTCAAAACAAACTGGGGAATTTTACCAGTTGATTTGACAACCTCTTGAAGTTTTGCCAACCCGTTAGCTGTAAATTGCCCTGGCTGTTGAGGATAAATTGTATCCACGGCTGGTAAATTAATATTTATTCTGATAAGCAGGAAAGTAACTAAAAATGACATCATCGTCTTTTTATCGTAAATAAACAATATCTCAAAATTCTGTATGATGGTCGACTGGCTTGAATTATACGCAAAATATTACAAAAACTATCCTGCACTTTACAAATTATTTTTGCTGCTTCCATTAAGTGATTTGATGCTACCCATGTACATACTATGTTCTTTAAAGCTGTAACAAATATCTTTGAAACAATTGCGTTCTTTAAAAGCATCTGCTCGGAACTAGACACTTTTTGTCTGTCGTCCTCGTTTCCTAGACACATTTTATGTTCCATTCTTGTTTTCTAGACACTTTTATAAGCCGTTCTCGTTGCCTATACATATTTAATAAGCTTACTGCAAGTGAGCTGATACAACTTAAGTACATACTATGTTCTACCCCAAACTATTGTACGGAATCTTTTCATGATTTTTCTTTCTAATTTGGGATAGAGAATCATTATAATTTCCTCTAATTTGACCTGTAAAAATTATGAAATCTTGCACTCCGCCGTATAAAGGTTCAAATAGTAATCTAGTTTTATGTCAAGACAAAATGTGCAGAGCAATTTCCTTGAGTGCTTAAAATAAGTGCATGCGAAGCATAAGAATTTTATTAACTTTATATTTCTGTTCAAAGGATCGTTACAGTGACTAAATTGTAACGGTAAAATTCCCACTAGATTTTCAGGAATATAATAAAGCGGCAAAATTTCATTTACTACAAATTCGTAATTCTGACGTTACATTAAATTTTAATCCATTTATTTTTTTACGATGGGTTATTAAAATAATGGGAAAATCAAATGCAGGGAAAATCCCAAAAGGCATCGAACGTAAAATCTTTTATATAAAACAAACAAAATCTCAGTTACGAAATTACAATGTTCGTATTTTGTTTCATATGATGTTCTAATTTAATATATAGTATACCCTGCGGTAGTCGCTGTTTGTAACAAGTGGTATTTCAAGAGCCTCAAAAAATTTCATCGAGTTGTGTAAAAGATTTGCGTAACTGTACTAAAGAAGCGCATGCTGAGTGGAGGCTTCGACACGTGTCTACTTAATAAGTAGTATACACTTAGATATGACAGCATTTGGATTTTTGTTATTACCTATACTGGGATTCAAGCGTTATCCCGCGCGACTGTCAATGTTGAGATTTATCGGTTTCATTTTGGTAAGGTATTTATTGATTTGTCGTATTTTTATTTTTATCATTCAATGTATTTTAGTTGCTTGAGCATGGCGAGTCAAGATCCTAACAAATGGATGGAATAGCTGAAAGAAATTGAAGGGAAAAAAGAAATATTAGGGAAAATTGATCGTGATGAAGAATCATAATTTGAAGACATTAATGGATGAGATGGATTATATGAAAATACTTCTTAGAATGATAAAATTTGTGTATTTCATTGAAAATCCAGCTAAGCGCTTTCTCAAAGTTGTCGTCAAGAAAACACATACAACAGATGTCTCAAAAAACATCAAACCCTGTAACTGCCACGTACAAACAAATAGTTTGATGTTACAACATTAATTAATTGAAATGTGTAAAAATTACCCTACCACAGGAGCCATGGAGTAGGTACATCGCCCGAATAACCGAAGATAGTACATACAGAGACGCGTCAATAAATAAATTGCGAAATTATGACAGCCGCACATGCTGTTGGCGACACAGGAAGAGGGTACATAACAGGAAACGTGCCGTTCAACATCGCTACTTTTCTGCAGCCAATGTGGCAGGCTAAATACTACTAGAAATACTGCAACTGTCCCAATCCGGGAAACGCCACGCGGGACGGGTCCAGAGGCAACTCAAGCCCGAATTCAAGACCTCCATCACGTCATCCCACAGCATCAATCCAGGAAGACACCACAGACCGTACAAACTAATTACATTTAAAAACAATACACAGGTTCGCAGAAATCATTCATCGGAGAAAAAGGGGCGAAATATTTTGGAATAAATGGAGAGTAGGGGACATACTGAACGAACAGGAAATATCACTGCAAATGACACAATGGGATCCTGGGGGAAGAAAACGAAGGGGTGGACCTAGAATAAAATGGCTGGAACAGGTGAAGGAAGATATGACAAGATCCGGAATGGGAGAATGGAAGGACAAAGTTAAGAATCGGAAACTATGGAGAACATTGACAGAGAAATTCTAAAGAGGAAAACGGGGATTGATCCACCCCAAAAAAAAGGATTTAGAAAGCGTAAAGCGGCGAAACCCCAGCAGGGGTATCAAGTTTTACCAAAAAGCACTAAATTTGTGTATGCAAATTAGGAATAAGGATCAATTTAAATATATGATTACAATGTATAGAAAATGCTTCATTTACTCAGGACTTTCAAATTACAATTCACAGAGGATCCATCCGATTCATAGGTACTATCAAAACACATAACAAAGGAAAGATCACATTTGAAATATACTATCAGAACACATAACAATGAAAGGGCCCCATTCGATTTATACTATTAAAATGCATTAGAAAGAAAGGGCCCCATCCGAATTATGCTATCAAAACGGATTACAAAGAAGGCCACATGTTTTTCGCTCAGAACTACAATGTAAACAATGTAAAAGTTTTTTTATCTGAATCTGCATTAAAATGAAACTGGAAAGAACACTTACATTATTCAAAACAGGGCTGAATGCAATTACATTGATTTGAAGCTTTCAAATTAGTAAGGTATAAAGTGTGAATATGTAGCCATAGCTCACCTTTATTATTACTATTAGTACTTGTGTCGCCGTATATATCGTATGATTTGATATCACATCTTTTCTAAGGGGTGTACTTGCGTCTCTAATTTTTATCTCGTGAAGAGGTTTTTGAACTGATTATTAGTATTAGGTAATTTTCTGTTATTTATATTAGTACCATTAAGTTAGATTCCTATTAATCTATAATATTTATGAAGAATTTAATAAGCAGTGACACGTCAAAGAAATAATCCAAAATAGAGAAATTAATCAATCAACAAATAATCAGGTTTATTCAGATGCAACATACATACAAAATGAGAACAACTGCATGCCGAAATAGCGAGTAAATTGTTTTTATTATTCTCTGCGATTGCATAAACAGTAATAAAAATAAGGGTCGTCGAAGAATCATAAAGATGCTTCACCAATGTGTCTTGTGGGTCCAATGATACATTCAGATAGTAACACAACAATGAGTTGTATCTTATTTAAAATATTGCCTCAATGTAATGGAGGCTCTATATGTCACTGAGTACTACACTTTCTGGAGAAACCTACTCAAAATTACCCTTAGCTATAGTTGTTTTCAATATTGGAATAATTTTTAATTCCTCTGAATAATATAGATCAAGCTGAGAAGCATTTCAAGCGGAAAGAGACAAAATACTGGAGAATTATTACAAGATGAACTGGGTCAAGTACTGGATCCGAGGTACAAAATAGAGACATTTAATTTGACGTCGTAGGGAAGAGAAATTGAAGAAGGCCTTGAATAAATTTGACGAAATCTTACTATTATACATTGCAGTGCAGAGCTCCCTAAATTTATCTGTTTATAGACGACTTTATATTGTGCGACTATTAAGTGTCTTCTAATTTCTAATGCTTCAACGAAATCTAGTTCTTGTTTCTGATTACAAATTTGTAGTACTTCTAGTTCTGTCTTAGGTGTTAATAAATATTTGGTATCAAGTAGATGTTTTTCGTAATGAGATTTCTTTGGTTGTTTTAATCTGTATGCTCGTAAGTGTTCACTATATCTACTTTCAAAATTTTTAAGTGTTTGACTCAAATAGACAGCATTACATTCTGGATATTTATGTTTATATATACTAGACTTTTTCAAAACTGTCTTCTTAATTGTAAATATCAGCAGATATAGTTTTCCTGGTTTCCAATATAATATCACAATTATACTGATTACAAATGGGAAAAATATATCTACGATATTCCCACAGGGCTAATAATATCTAAACAGAAATGTAATATCTAATTTTTTTGTTTTTTCTATTCATATAAATAAGGTCACTTCTTGGTCTGGCCAAAAATAACTACTAAACATTGTGACGTACTTCCTTTCCTCAGAAGAATTACGGACGTCACTATGACACCCGCGGCTTTACTATCTACCAGATTTTCTCGGGCGCCAGATTTTTGGGATGGTTTACTCCACCGAACTCTCGGAAATGGTAGCATCAAGAGTTACCAGGGTAGCAACATATGGAGGTTAAGTAATTCCAGGGGTCTGTTGTTCTTGACCTCTATGCCATGCGAAGTGGGAAACAGACTTTAATTGTTTATCACTATCGGTAAATGAAACTGCCTGTGCTTTATAAAATTTTACAATTTATTTCGGCCTCGAAATAATTTGGGAAAAGGAAATAAAACGAACCACGTAACTATATATTTTAAATTAACTAAATATTAATGAAAACCCTTCAGTATTTGTGATTTATACTAAATTACAACCCAGACCAAAGCACTTTATTACAGAATAAATGTTTTATTCTTACAAGCCTAACGTGCAAAGCTTTAATAGTTTTCGGCAATCGCCGGTGGAAATCAGCGAAAATTTACTAGCAGTACGGCGAGAATTACACAGAGAAAGCGTTATCAAGGCACTAGCAGTGTTTTACGGGAATGTTTCTTTGCATTTGTGTACGGTTTAGGATAGAACAGCGGTAAATAATAAATTTCCCTCGGTTTTTATGCAGATATTCCCCGGCCGTTGGTGCTAAAATCAATCGTGTAAAGATCAGTTAGTCGGCAGAATCCGAAAACCTCTCCCTGGCGAACCTGCTATGGCAGCGAACGCTCGTGAGATTATTTCGTTTCACGCCTTGGAAAACCCTCGAGGATGTACCTGCTATGGCAGCGAACACAGGCGAGACTCCTCCAAGTTGCCTATTATCAAATATTATAAAGTCACGCTACCAAGGCTTAGAATAGAACAGCGGTAACTAATAAATATCCCTCGGTTTTGTGCGGATTTTACCCCGGCCGTTGGTGCTAAATCAATCGCTCAAAGAAAAGTTAGTCGGCAGAATCCGAAAACCTTTCCCTGGCGAACCTGCTATGGCTATGGAATATTTCGTTTCACGCCTTGGAAAACCCTCGAAGATGTCCCTGCTATGGCAGCGAACACAGACGAGACTCCTCCAATTTGCCTATTATCAAATATTTTAAAGTTACGCTACCAAGGCCTATGGTACTAGATTGAGCAAACCCCCGAAATACTTTGAGAATCTCTCAAGAATTTACCTGCTTTGCAGCGAGAATGCTTGACGGTTTCCCAGCGGTATTTCCTTTCCCTAGTGCTGTATACCGAAATTGGGATTCCCGAAATACCTTGAAAATCCCCCAAGAATTTACCTGCTTTGCAGCGAGAATGCTTGGGAGACTTCCAATTATATTTCTTTTCCCCTGAAGTTAAAGCCAACAGTAAATTCTTACTTCGGAATTGTACACAAATACGCGGAAAATCACTCAAATCAAACAAGCAGTAAGCAAAAATAAAATCTATTAATACAGTTACTAAAAACGCTAGGAGCAAAATAAAATTTAACACCAGAAGTATGATTTATAAAATAATTGCTAAATTCGCTTACCTCGTTGGCGAAAATCAGTCGGCGTTTCGGTTACGGCGGAACTGTCAGAGCACAGAGCTATCGAGCTAACGGAGCACAAAAGTAAAAAAAAGCTGTTCCGTCCCGTTTGCCGGTTTTATACATCCTTTTCTCGACCCCACTCAGGAGGTTCCCTACTTAACAATCTTAAGAACGGCGCCGACTGAAGTGCGAGAACGGTGCAGTAAGAAATACATATTAAACATATACCGGATGTATCAATATACATATTTAAAAATAATTAAGAGCAAATAAATATACAGCTTTCGATGAAAGAGGGGTGTATAAGTAAATAATAACGTAACTTAATAATAATACTAATAAAATGAGAAATTAAAATGTATACAGTGGGATGTCGGAACGAAAAATAGTAACATCGTTACAACATCAGGTAAGCATCACATCATTCTGAAGATAATATTCAGTGATATCGAAACAATTATCAATTTTTTAGAATTATTTTAATTCTTTCATTATATTGTGGAAATATTTAAGAACAGTTAGTTTCATTTGAAAAAGTAATGAGTAGATTCAATATGGTAAGAGTCGAAACAGTAAATGTCATGTAATATTTATTTTCACGCAAAATATGATTTTCTTAAACGATCTCTCTGTATAAGATCTACTTGAATTATTATAACAGTATTTTTATTACCAAATGTTTCCATTATAATGATAAATAAGTAATAAGGTCGATACCCTCCATAAAAACATCTCTTTTTTTCTTAGTAATTTCCGTATTCGGTTATACTTCATACACCAGTCGCCTCCCATCAAACGCAATATCTCCAAAAAGACCTTCTTGCCGAAAGAATTGAACCTCGCATAGCGAATGCCTACTTACCGATTATTTATGACATCGGTAGGAGGTTATTTTCTTCTCCGATATCTCACATACGTTGCATTCATTGACGTAAGGCATCAGTCGCAGGTGGGTATGATGAGCTTAAGCGAAAACGTCCCGTTTAAATTCATATCTGCTTGTCAGAAGTGGGATAGCAGCAGAACTTCGATAACATCGGTCGTTTAGATATAGAATATAATATTGACATAATGTAAAATAGTGAATCGGACACAAGTAGGAGGTATTATTAAATTAGAAAAGTATCTTACTCCATAAATTTATTTAAGTTCATCTATATTATAATTTTATGAGTAAGAAAAATAAAACAGAGAAGAAGGAAAAATAAAAACATTATCAGAATAGTAGATATGGAACGTAAAAACAATGCTAGAAAAATGATTAATTATAACATAAAAATATTTGCATTGTAAGAGCTAATATGGAAGGATGGAGGAACAATTTATAAAAAAGAATTTACATTATTATAGGCAAGAGAGGAAAAGCAGGATAGAAATGGAACAGGATTCATGGATCAACAAGAAATTTATAGATAATATTTTGGATTACAAGAAAGTAAATGGCAGAATTTCATATATGAGATTAGAGTCCAAAGTAGCTAATATTACAATTAAAAATTTATATGCGTTCACAGAAGATGCTGAAACCGAAGATAAATATTTATCTTATGAAGAATTAATGAAAATATATGAAAACATCTCAGAATATAACACTTTTATAGTGATGGTGATGCTAAAATTTGTGTAGAACAACATATAGTAAATGTAGCAGGTAAATAATAGCTACATGAAACAACAAACTACAATGGACGAGAGAGGAAATTATTGAACATGGAAGAGTTAGTAGCCAATAACAGAGGTAACACAAAAATTTACCAATACATGGAGGAATGATAAAAACTACAGTGCAGACAGACAGCAGGGTTTAGGAGCAACACTTTAAAAACGAAATGAACACAGAAAAGAGACATACTACCAAAAACATAACACAATTCCATATCCCAAAAAAATTAATAATTAAATTTCATCAAAATTATGATGACAGATTGTGAATCACATATAATTACAAAAGTTGGAAAAACTAGAGAATTCGATATAAACATTGAAGTCATCAGACAAGGTGTGATAAGTGACTGCAAACTTAAGGGTACAATTATTATTAAAGACGTCGAAATATTGGCATATGTAGATGATTTGGCGGTAGTAAGAAGAAGTGTGAAGACCCTAATGGAAACATTCTTAAAAACCGAGAAGAAAGATAGTAAAATGTGACTAGAACTAAATGAACGGAAGACTAAATATAATATTCTAATGTAGTGTGTGGTACCTGTAAGTAAGGTTGTGTTATTAGTTGCTGTCCGAACATAACTAATTAGTGAGTAAAATAACAAAAATAAAATTATTATGAATTGCATAAATAGTAAGCTGAAATGAGATAGTAATGAGAACTATATAAATCCATGAAAAAAGTATATAAATCAAAGTTGTTTTTCATCAAATAAATGAATGTTAACCAAAGAATTGAGAACACAACAGGTTATATAGATAAAGATAATTAATAAAAACAGTTGTCGATAACCTGAAATTATAGACGTCCACACACGATCACACGAATACCATGAGCGAAGTAGAACACACATTGGATACCCTTCTGAATGAAATAGTTAACACCAGAAAAGAATTGCGACTTGCTATAGAGGCTTCGGAAGTGAATATTTTGCTGAAGTTTGAATCCCTAAATGAGAAAATACGAAAATTAGAAAGCGAAAATTTAGAACTTCACCACAGAGTAGAATATTTGGGGAAAGTAAGCAAAAAGAATAATATAGTCATATTTGGGTTGAAAGACCAGATTGATGAAGTGACTCCAGCAAAAATATCGGAAACATTAGCTAATATCACGGGCGTTCAAATAACATCTGAACATATTAATGAAGCATACCCTCTAGGTAAATCGGAAAACGCACCAGTTAAAGTGGAATTTTTATCCTATTTAAAGAAATTAGCTATACTTCGAAATTCCTCCAAGCTAAAAGGCTCTAGTATATCGATTTCGAATGACTATACCAGACTGCAGAGAGAGACTCAAAAAATCTTAACATATCATTTGAAGGCTGCCAGAACCAATAACCATCATTCATACATAAAGGGTGAACGCTTATACATAAATCAAAAAGTATACACAATCGAACAACTACAGGACCAACAAAATCAATTGAATAAACGTGGGAATAGCGCTCCTTCTACACCTACTACAAATCAAGCAATAAAAACCCCCGAGCTCCATGAAGGCACTGCCGGTTTGAGGATTGAAGTCATCAACGATAAAATAGAGAAAATAAAACCGAAGGTGGGGAATAAAAATCAAGGGAATATGGACAATACTCCTAAGAAAGTAAACGTTGCAACTCTAACGAGAAAAACCAGAGCAAGCTCTTCTTCCAACCAAAAAAATCACTGATGTGTATACATGTATTTATGTGTTTATTTTAGTTGTTTTAACTGAAATTTTATCATTACTGTATTGTACATATTATTTTTATTTTACTCTATTACTCGAACAACTTTTGAATTTGTTAATAACGTTTCAATTACTTGAAAATGGACCAATATATAAGAGATTTTAATTTTCCAAGTATTGACACATATTGTTTGACAGATTTAGGACAATGTAATCAGTTGTTTGAGATTAATAAGCATAATGATAATTTTACGATTTTCCATAATAATATTCGAAGCATATCAAAAAATTTGGATGAGCTAAAAGTATCACTATCTGATATCCTGGGTTTTGATTGTATCCTTTTGACGGAAACATGGAAAATTATCGATACGAATCTATATAATATAGCAGGTTACAACTTAATTTATAATGAGGGCGATTTAAATCAAAATGATGGGCTGGTAGTGTATGTTAAATCTGCTTTCAGTTTTGAACATAGTATTATAAGTCGGACCAACTAAGGTTCTAAAAGTTACAATAGATATTCACAATAATACTAGGATCGTAATTTTGGCGTGTTATAAATCACCATTACATGAGAATTATAATCCTAAAATACACGAGTTCATCAATAATCTGGATACTTTGTTAAGGAATAGTAGAGTAGGTACTGAGCAGTACTGCATATTTGTGGGTGATATCAACATAGACTTACTTGATTCAGATCATAATACAATAGATTACATTAGTACCTTGAGCGAATATGGATTTGTATCTACCATTAATAAGCCAACTAGACTGAATTCCTGCCTAGACCATCTCTTTTTATATTCAAAATCTAATAAAAATTTAGAAAATATTATTCCTTTGGTAATAAAAACTGATATAACAGATCACAACGCAATAGCATTACAAATTATAAAGGACATTAAAGAACAAAAGAAGCCATCCGAAAGGGTAACAAAGCATGTTAACTACCAAAAACTTAAGGAATCTGTTTCTAAAATATCATGGGATTCGATAAGAAGTTGCTATGATCCAGATGATGCTACAGAGAAATGTATTTCAATAATTCAAGAAAATATTGATAAGTACCTTTATTATAATAGACACAACCGGAAAAATACCAAAATTGCGCCTTGGATAACAAATGCTCTACTGAGGTCCATGAATGAAAAGAAAAGTTTATTTCAGATAACCAAAAAAAGCCCGAATGATCGTAATATACTTTCACATTCCAGACTTTACAGAAATAAGTTAAATGCTCTAATTCAAACTACAAAAAAAATTATTATATTACAAAAATTAACGAAAATTCCAATAATAACAAACAACTGTGGAATGTAGTGAAAGGTATTTGTGGGTCAAGCAATTCACGAGTTAACATAGGAAATATTAAAGATCAAAAAGGAAATATATTAATCCATCCTCTTCAAATAGCGAATGAGTTTAACTCAACTTTTTCTGAAGAAGGGGAAACATTTGGCCGAAAAAATAGACAAAAACCGACAGCGGGTATATGATAGAGTTTCTTTCTAAAATTCAATGTTTTTGCTACCAACAAATACATTTGAGGTGGAGTCCATTATAAATGAATTGAAAAACAAAAAAGCAACTGGTATAGACGAAATTAGTGCTGAGTGTCTAAAGGCAATACAATCATATATCCTTGATACGCTGCAACACATAATAAACATGTGTATGAAGGTGGGAATATGGCCTAAAGCGTTCGAAAAATCTGTAATCATACCTATTTATAAAAATGGAGACAAATACCTTCCTATTAACTTTCGACCAATATCACTAGTACCACATATATCAAAAATTTTTGAAAGAATATTGAAAATAAGATTGGATTCATACATAACCAAATATGGGTTGATATCGTCCCACCAGTTTGGATTTAAACAAAACAGTTCCGCACACAATGCTTTATTAAATTTAACAACCAAAATGTTTGATGCTCTAAATAGAAATAGAACGTGCCTATGTATTTTTTTGGATTCAGCGAAGGCATTCGATTCTGTCAGCCACAGTAGTCTATTAAAAACGCTGGAGAACTACGGGATACGGGATACTTGTTTGAAGCTATTCAGGAGTTATCTCTCACATCGACAACAGGTCGTCAAAATCAATGGATTTATTAGTGAAGAACGCGATATAACATACGGAGTACCACAGGGTACTATATTAGGCCCCGTGTTATTCAATCTCTACATGAATGATCTATTTTATTTAAATAGCGCTGGTCATATAATTGGTTACGCGGATGATACTGCAATTGTTTATGAGGACAGTAATTGGTATGATTTAAAGCTAAAAGTTGAATCTGACCTAAAGCTAATTAAGTCGTGGTTTGATAGTAAACTATTAACCATAAATTTTGAAAAAACTTTTTACTTGCCTATTCTTAGCTCCAACTCATCTAATAACCGATTTTATCCACTGAAAGTATCACAGTTTGATCAGGATTTATTTATTGAACCAACAAACAAAATAAAATATTTGGGGGTTATATTGCATACAAATTTAAAATGGGATTGTCATATTAAATATATAATAAAAAAATTACAGTTTATTTCGCATAAATTTAGGCACTTGAAAAAGTATATTTCTAGCCAACATCTCCGCAATTTATATTTTGGATTGGTAGAAAGCAATCTTCGATATAGAATTCAGGTTTGGGCAAGTGCGTTGGAAACTCACCTGCAGCCGTTAAATTTAATCCAGAGGAGATTTCTAAAAATCATAATGTCTAAACCGAACCTTTAGTCTTCAGATCTTTTGTATACTGAAAGCGGAATATTGGATCTGAAACAACTATACTTTTTATGCGTTTCAGTAGAATATCATATATCAAAGAATACATACAACTTACCAATCCATAATTACAATACTCGGAATAGACATTTCCATACAGTCCCTAGGATGATAAAAACTAGTTGTCAGAAAACATATTCTTTCTATTCCGTTAAGATTTACAACCGTATTCCAGATTATATTAAAAGCATCCAAAATATTCGATTATTTAAAAAGAAACTAAAACACTTAATTTTAGAGCAGAAAAGAGAATTCTGCGATATAAAAATCGCAACGTGAGAAGTATCTACACCTATACATGGTTGCATTGGCTGAAGGTTGGATTTTTCAGTGTTCAATAACTTAAATAGTTTAATGTACTACAGGTTTTTTTCTGTAGTTGTACAGGTTCATTTTCTTCATTCCTTTAATTTTTCATATTATATTTTTTTTTAAATTCATATTTTGTTGAGATATTCTGATTGTGCTATGTATTATTTGTGATATTACTACTATCATTATTGTTGCTAAGTTTACTATTGTTGTAAGTGTAACTAATTTTGTCGCTGTACTTAATTTAGATACCACTTACAAGCTGTTTTTTACAGCTTCTGTGGGACATTGTGTTTATTTACGATTTTTGATCTACATTTGTTATATTTTGTAATTTATAGTGAATAAACATATATTATCATTATATGGAGCTGGAAAGAACCCAAAATGGCACTTACTATAAGAATATAGTGTAAAAATATGTTTATATTTATGGTGATGATTTTTATTAAATTTTGTTCAAATTGATTTTTTTTTAATAATTTTAGTGTCCCGTTTTTAAGCTAGCTCCCTCGGTACATGAAAACTCTAACTCTCTTTGGGTTCTGGCGCTTATTATATTTGACCTTTGTTATTAACTGTATTTACTATTAGTATTTATTAATACAATTATGACAAAACTATGGTTCATAAAATTGGATCAGTCTATATAATAAATTTCTGATACGCTCATGGCATTCATCTTATTCCTATATTTAGTCTTTAGACATATGTTTTAGACGTAAGTTTATACTTTGCAAGTTTTCAAGAGAAAGTCTAACATTTATCATAGATGTACATCTTTATAACCTCGCGAATTTATAAGCACCAATAATATATAGTTCACTAACTTTGTTCACAAGACTTGATATGAAGTATCTCTTGAGGTCACTAATAGCTACAATAAAATTATCCAATTGTATAGCGATGTACCAACTATATGCAATTATCAATTGGGGTGCAGCCTTAAAAGCACTCATAGAACCACTGGAGATCTTACAAATAATAATTCAAAAGTTAATAATTGGAATACCGTTATAATGTCCAACAGATAAGTTATTTACTGAATCCAAAGCATTGGATGTAAGAAAAAACGAATATCATCCACTTCTGTAGGCAGCGACTTAAACACGAAGACCCCTCACTCCATATCCAAAATCATAGGATAGAAACAAAAAATGAGATTAAATTCCTAGGCCTTGTTTTTGATAAGAGGTTATACTGGGAAGAACAAATCGTTCAGCTTAAAACAAAGTATAAAAGGGCACTCAATGTTATTAAATGCATGTCTAATATTAGACGGGGCGCAGATCGAACAGTACTCCTAAAAATATATCAGTCTATGATTCAAGGCCGAATTGATTATGGATCGGTAGTATACGGGTCTAGCAGAATTAGTAGACTTCGCCGACCGGACCGAATTCAAGTAGCTGCCTTGAGATATGTAACCGGTGCTTTTAGAACAAGTCCTGCAATTGCCGTCAATTGTGAGGCTGCTGTTCCTCCTCTAGATCTAGAAGGGACTATCAAGTAATAAATTATACCTCCAAGGTTCTCTCTCGACCTAATCATATTAAGCATGGGTTGTTTTTATCTGATAATGATTTTGCTCCTAGAAGAACTATAACAAGACCCTTACGAATACGAAATATTGAGACTTGTGAGAAGTACTCACCAACAACGCAACAAGATACAATTCTCATGGACCTTCCCCGTAATATCCCACCATGGAAATTGTTCTCTCCAATTATAAATTTTAAACTCACATCCTGGAAAAAAAGAAGAAACAGCTGCTACAACCTATAAAGATCTTTTCAAATGTGAACTGGAATCATACAATAACAGTCTAATCATTTACACAGATGGGTCGAAGTCTGAAAGCGGAGTAGGTTCAGCTATTGTTATAAATAACAACGACCACAAATGGTCTTTAAAACCAGAATGTTCAGTTTTTACAGCCGAATTGTATGCGATATGGCAAGCGCATTCATTCTTCATGATGTCTGAACATCAAAATTGTGTAATCTGCACAGTCACAGTTGGATACAAACCCTGGAAAATCCATTTACGAGAAATATTCTATGCCAACAAATTTTATAGCTTGTCACGCATCTTGAATCAAATATGAAAAAACTTGTAACTTCTTGTGGACTCCAGGTCATTCTGGTATTCAAGGAAATGAGTTGGCTGATGAAGCTGCCAAGCAAGCTACGCAATCACCAGTAGACGAAGGAATCTACATCCCCATCGAAGACTTTAAAACTGCAATTGAAAGTATTTTAAAGATTAAACGGCAACAAAGCTGGAATTACTTCACAGGGCAATTACGACTTATTAAACCATCGGTTGGCAAGTGGTTATACTCCGAAAATCTAAGTCGATATGAACAAGTAAAAGTATGTAGGTTAAGCATAGGATATACTCACTTGATACATTCCTACCTTCTTTGTGGCAAGCGGCGCCCACGTTGTGAACACTGCAATCGTCATATGTCCGCAGAACACCTGTTTTCATGCGATTATTATACTTGGCAAAGAAACATCTTCGGGATAAAGTCAGATATAACCACAACGTTAAATAGTAGAAGACATACAAAACAAGTACAACTTTATCTCAAAATAATTAATAAGTTAAATAAAATATAGAAAATAAATTAAATATTCTAAACGATATAACTTACACAGGGGGTTTTGATTGGTAGGTCATGTGAATGAAGTCCAACACTACTCTCATGAGTGAACACGAGTTTTCCCCCTACCACCTGATGAAAAGAGCCAATGGCCTTAGCAGTCGACGCTCTATAATCCTAAAAAAATAAAACTAGATCTTTTTTGTAGATCCTTCTAGATTGCGGCTCACAAAACAATCGCCGCCCTGGAATTGTTTAGATAAGACTGGTCACAAAAACAATGGACCTCACTGGAAATGTCTAGATAAGAATGGTCACAAAAAATAATGATAAACAGTTCAAAGAAACGCGCATTTGTCAAAATTTTAACAGAGTCGGATTCAGTGACTACCCTAGTGTGCTATTTCGTAAAAATATTATTATTTTGTTTTTAATTCAAATAAGATAACAATCTTGAGGTCGGCTCTGATATATTGCCTTCTATTGACCATTAATCGATTCTAGAATTCTCCTAAGAAATACAATATTTAAACTTTCCGGTAAATTCTTTCTTGGAAACTACAACCCAGTTTCTAATTGTCATTTTTATAATTTAAAAAAAATATACAAAAAAATGTTTACCGTTTAAATTTATATTTCTTTTCCGAAAGACTTGTATCGTTATAAATGAGAAAAAAAAATTTAATGAAAACTTTGACATCAACAAGTACAAATTATCTTATCCAAAGCTCATCAAAAGCTCGTTTACCAAAAATATCCCGGTTATCTCGCGTTAATAAGTGAGACATCGTTTCTTTCTTTAAGAGGTTCAGGCTCAGTGTCGGAGAAGTTATTTTTTTTGTTCATTTTTGACGGTTATTATATGTGCTGAGTAACACAAAATTGTTGAAAATAGACACCCAAAATTTCAACTGGAATTTCATTTTCTATGTCGGACGGTCAAAATATGAATCCATATTTCCAAATTTGCAAATTTTGAATCAAGAACGTATTAAAAATCAACGAACTATAACTTGACAATTAATAGCAATGTAGTTATCATAGTAACAAAATTAAGGCATTAAGGATTATGAAACATTGGAAAAATGAGAAAATTAAACCGGAAAAGGCTTTTGCCGTTCATTTTCCGGTTTTCATCGTCAAAACATTATTTCATGGAAGAAAAATTATTCAGAAAGTTTATATTTACAGGTCGCTCTTAGAAAAATAATAACTAGTTTTGATAAGCTTTGTACATAATTTTGAGGCTAGAAGATCAGAAAGTAATGATTTGTATATAATATGCAAAGTTTAATAATAGCGCTTTCGACGTCATCATCACTACTTTGTGTGGGCAGAAGATAAAATAAAATATCAGGTCGCAGGTATCAAAGTCAAACAATGTAAAAATGCTCATCACATAATAGTTCTTAGCAGCTTCGAGGAAAAACGAAGGACCACCTGCATTGCGCTGCAGGAGCTTGTTACCCGTACCAGAGGCAGCGGGATAACCTATACATAGATACATGAAAATGAATAAAAATCAAATGTTACAATAGATTCTTTACTTCAGTATGTAAGAAAAGAGATTATTCACAGGAGAAAAAATAAGAGTGAAAGATCCAGAGGTTGGATAAAAAAACACTATGCTAGTTATTAGCAAACATGTTGCTAGTTATGAGTAAATACTCAGCTAAATATATACACGATGCTAGTTAAGAAAACACGCAGCTAGTTATGCAACATTAAAGTACAAAATAACGTTTCACTATTAAGATCATCGTCAGGATGAATATAGTCAATAGCCGGTTGGAAAGGTGCATGCTAGGCGAATGATTTTCGACTTGGAGACAGTCGGCGGATATTATTGTATAGTTTATCCTTTTAATAATGATAAAGGTACTTACAGTCAGTTCCAATAATAGATTACACTATACTTATTAATTATTAGTAATTATAAGCGGTACAATCCCCATTTTATAGAGGAAAAACACTCCATTTTGCAGAGCACTAGGAACAGACGACACTTCTATGACATTGTCAATAAACAAGTAAGTGTTTAGCGGGAAAGCGAACTGGACCAGCAAGTCTTTAACGTTTGCACACTAATATTTACCAGGGGCGGACCAACTATTGTACGCATTTAATGAGAAATTCGTACATACTTCCCTAGAAAACTATGAATAATTATGTTTAATAATTGAAAGATAAAAGGATATTACATACTTGGCTGGGGTTACAAAAATACCAATAACTACACCCATGGTAGAGTGCACAAGTTGTAAATTACATCTTTAATAAGTTGTGCTTTATCATGGATGTAGTTTCTTGTAATCCTGGACTAGTATGTACTATTCTTTTAAATTTCAATTTTTACAAATTATACTCTTCATGCTTCTCTAGAGAAGCAATGATTATGACTTATAGTAGAAAGCGCTCTGCGAGGATTTATTGAACCTTGAACATTATATAGAAATCTTTTGGATCTGCATATCTTTTTTTATTTAAGATCAGTATCACTATACAATGATATAGAAAACCAGGAAAACTATGCCTGCTCATTTTTACAATTATTACTTTTAGAAGACAGTTTGAAAGTGGAAAACTCCCTAGATTTATCTGTTCATTGACGACTTCATATTGTAAGTCAGTTTTTTCTAATTTCTAATCCTTTAAGGAAATAGAGCCTTTGTTTCTTATCACAAATATGTAGTACTTCAAGTTCTGTGTTAAGTGCCATGTAGATGTTTTGCGTAATGTGATTTCTCTGATTGTTTTAATCTGTATGCTCGTAAGTGTTTACTGTATCTGATTTCAAAATTTCTAAGGGCTTGACCTAAATAGACAGCATTACATTCTGTACATTTAAGATTATTCCATAGGGCTATTAATATCTAAGCTTGAATATTTGTAATGTCATATAGTTTTATTTAAAACAGTAAAATTATATTTGTTCATGGGAACTGAAAATGCTATATGTATCATTGAATTATATATTAATAATCTATGTGACATGGGATGATTGAAATTATATGCTTCAGTCACATTAGTATGTGTTGGTTTTCTATAAATTGAATAATCATGTATATTATTCACTCTTTGAATTTTTAAATCAAGAAAATTGATTGGGTTATTTTCTTCAACTTCTAATATAAATTTGAATATTGTGTGTAAATTATTAGAAAATATTTATTCGTTCACTACCTTTATAACATGCCAATATGTCATCTACATATCTGTACCAAAGTAAAATATGTTTTTAAATGTTACATTCAAAGATTTTCCTTTCTAAACTGTCCATAAATATGTTTGCTAAAATTGGTGAGATAGGGCTTTCTAATGGTAAACCTTTATTTTGAATATATACCCTATTATCAAAAAAGAGATGATTCTAATCAATATATACATCAAATAAATTAAGTATGTCTGAAATTATAACTGGTTTAATATTTTGATTTTCTAGTAATGTTCTTAGAAGTGTTAGACATTTAGTGAACATATTGGTAACATCAAATAAAGCGAGTTTAGAGTTATCCTGTAAATTAAATGTTTTTAATTTTTTAATTGATTGTATAGAATTTTAAATTGAGTATATAGATACATATCCAAAAGTATTAAGTATACTGTTTAGTTTCTTAACTAATTTATAATTTGGAGTATTTACATAAGAAACTACAGGTCCCAATGGTTTCGATACTTTATATAATTTAACAGTTCCATATGATTGTGGATATTAAGGATTTTTATTAAGGATGATTTGAATTATTAACAATCTCTCTTACATTATTAGGGTTTGGACATCGCTAGATTCTATAAAGTTATTTAATTTGGATATATAATCTTCACTTTAACAATCAATGTGAAACGGAAACTTCACCTACTTGTTCTGATTTCAACAAAAGGCATTTAAATATATCAAACAAAATGAATACCTTCAATATTAGCAATTGCTTGAAAGTTAATATAAATAAGAATCAGAATATTTCAGTTAATACCTATCTTCTGTTCAAATTCCAATATTTAATATTAAGTATAATTAGAATGTTCGAAATTTCGTTCCACAATGAAATATAATAATAGAATGTGTCCCATTTATTTGTTATTCTACACAGTTGCCGAAAAAATAGAGTACGCAACACGTCTGAAAACAGATTTATTAGACTTCCTAGACTCGCATACGGATCGTCTAAGAATTTTGTCTACTCATCGAGAAAAAAAAGTATTTTCCGAAATTATTACGTAAATTACTATTAGTGTTTTTAAATGAAACTCACGGTCTCTAGTTAATTCCACAATATAATAAAAGTTATTGAGAATTCTGAAAAATTGACAATTGTTTCGATAAATCAATATCATCGTCAGAATGAGAGAAGTTACATTTCATTTTATGCCTACCTGATGTTTAGTAGTTATTTTTGGCTAGACCAAGAAGTAACCTAACTTGTGATTGGCTTAATATATGTTTATAGAAAAAAGAAGAAGATGTGATATTACAAATATTGAAGCTTAGATATTATTAGCCCTATGGTGATATCCTGGATATAATTTTTCCAATTAAGATCAGTATAACTGTGCAATGATATAGAAAACCAGGAAAACTATATCTGCTGATCTTCACAATTATCACTTAAGAAGACAGTTTATTAGTGGAGAACTCCCTAGATTTAACTGTTCATTGACAACTTCATATTGTGGGTTTCTTAAATGTCTTCTAATTTCCAGTTCTTCAAGGAAATCCAGTTCTTGTTTCTTTTCACAAATATGCAGCACTTCTCGTTCTGTGTTAGGTGTCAAGGAATGATTGGTGTCAAGTAGATGTTTTGCGTAGTGGGATTTATCTGGTTGTTTTAATCTGTATGCTCGTAAGTGCTCACTGTATCGTATTTCAAAATTCCTAAGGGTCTGACCCAAATAGACAGCATTACATTCAGGACATCTGAGTTTATATATACCTAACTTTTTTAATAGTGGTATTTTTGTTTTTACATTTAACAATTTTGTACTAACGTTACTTTCTGTTTTAAAAGAAATTGTTGTATTCGTTGCTGAAGATATTATCTTTGAAATATTATTAGAAATATTTCCTGAATATGTGATGGTTTCATAAGTTTTAATTTCATCAGCTTGTTTAGGATACATTAATTGTATTGCCATTTTTTCTTCTTTTTCACTAATTAGCTTATTTATCATATCTGATGGATAACCGTTAGATGTTGCTATTTGTCTAATTGTATTAATCTCTCTATCAAAATTACATTTGTTCATAAGAACTGAAAAAGCTCTATGTATCATTGAATTATATGCTGCTAGTCTGTGTGACATAGGGTGGTTAGAATTGAATGGAATTGTCACATCAGTGTGTGTTGGTTTTCGGTAAATTGAATAATCAAGTACATTATTAATTCTTTGAATTTTTAAATCAAGAAAATTGATTGAGGTATTTTCTTCAATTTCTAATGTAAATTTAATTTTCGGGTGTAAATTATTGATGTGGTTGAAAAATACATCTAATTGTCGTTCACTACCCATAAAACAAGCTAATATGTCATCTACATATCTATACCAAAATAAAATATTTTTCGAAATATTACTTTCAAAGATCTTTCTTTCTAAATTGTCCATAAAAATGTTTGCTAAAATAGGTGATATAGGGCTTCCCATTGGTAAACCTTCATTTTGAATATATATCTTATTGTCAAAAGTGAAATAATTCTGATTAATGCATACATCAAATAAATTAAGTATATATGATATTATTCCTGGATTAATATTTTTATCTTCTAGTAATTTTCTTACAAGTATTAGACATTCTTTAGGAGGAATTTTAGTAAACATATTAGTTACATCGAACGAAATGAGTTTATAGTTATCTTGCAAGTGGATTGCTTTCAACTTTTTGATTAGTTCTATTGAATTTTTAATTGAGTACTGAGATTCATATCCGTAAGTATTGAGTATATTGTTGAGCTTCTTTTCCAATATATTATTAGGAGCATTAACATAAGAAACTACAGGTCTAATTGGTTTCGTTATTTTATGTAATTCAACTGTTCCATATAATTGTGGACAATGAGGATTCTTATGTATGATAGACCTCGTAATCATTTAGAAGATCATTTGAACTTTTACATCGCTGGATTCTATAAAGTTATATACTTTGGAATTGTAATTTTCAGTCGTCAAAATGACAGTTGTGTTCCCCTTATCAGATTTTGTAACTGTTAGGTTATTATCCTCTATCTTCTTTTTTATTGCATTTAAAACTGTAATGTCATTTTTTGTTTGACGTTTAACTTTTGAAGGTACAATATTTTTGATTAAATTGGCAATTTTTAATTTCTCATGAAGAAAATTATTTGAATAAGATTTTAAAGCTATTTCTGACTCTGTAGCTATAATTTGTTTAATATTATTCGTAAATTTTGGTGGTATGCTTCACTTTAAACCTTTATTTGAAAATTATATTTCACTATCTGTAAAATTAGTGTCTGAAAGATTTTCAAATCGTGGTGCAAAGTGTGTTGGTATGTAGGTACTTACAGTTTCATGATGTTTTGAGTATTGCATTTTATGTTGTGTGTGTGTTCAAGATTCTGTAGCTTCTTTTCTTGTTTCTTAAATTTCATATGCTTCATCGTGCTGACATTTTCTCTAATTTTGTCATTCAAACAGTCAAATTCTACTGGATGTAATTGGAATGTGAGTTCTGAATGTACAACTTTTATGTAGTTGTCTAAGGAGTCTCTAACTTTGAACCATTTCTTACATTCTGATTTTATCCAAACTCGTTGAGCACATTTTTTGGCTTTATGTGCTTGTGGTGTTTTAGTGTGACATTTTATATTCACATAATTTTGTATTACCTTTTTCCTAAGGCATTTTTGGTTAAACCAAATGTTTTGTGATGCTTTGTAACGTTTTTGTAGTAACTTCTGGTACAGTCGGGTCAAATCTTCTCTCGAAGATTTTTTAATGAAGCCAATCACAAGTTAGGTCACTTCTTGGTCTAGCCAAAAATAACTACTAAACATCAGGTAGGCATGAAATGAAATGTAACTTCTATCATTCTGACGATGATATTGATTTATCGAAACAATTGTCGATTTTTTGAAATTTTCAATAACTTTTATTATATTGTGGAATTAACTAGAGACCGTGAGTTTCATTTAAAAATACTAATATGAGCATATTCCACGAAGTAAGGGTCGGGACAGTCAATTTCATTAAATTACTATTGCTGGTCCCTAACGTTCATTTACAAGTTTTGTCCGGCAATGCCTTGTTTTTTGGAAGAAAAATTATCCATGAAGTGTATATTTGTGGGTCGGTTTAAAAAAATAATCTTCCAAGCTCTTGCAATTTTGAATGGATTCTTGAAACATAATCTTATGAATTAAAGACACAGGTGATTTGCGTCAGTATTTTGAAGAAGAGTGTAAAGGGAAAGATGAAACATGTACACTAAATAAACGCGATGTTTATTATGAAATAGCTAGTAAAGAAATACAAATGTTCTAAGAAGTTTTCATATCGGATAATTGGTATTTATTCTGGAAATTGCGGTTATTCACATTTGTGAGCCCTGATCTAAGATCTTTTCCACTGCAGAGCCTTCGTTCGGGGGGTTTTAGGTGAATGTTTCCGTTGGGACGTAAACGGGATATATAAATAATGGAAAAATTACCAAAAATATAAAACAGTTATCGATAATCCCGTTTTTCAGCTGTTTTTCAGGGAAAACCCAGCCGAAATATGTTACGAGTCATAACTATATACTAGAGACAAAGTTATTCAAATAGCCAAAATATATCAATCAAGGAGTAATGAAACCATACAGGAAACACAGTAATTTCGAAAATAGTCAGTCCATTGGCACACACATTGTATATATTTTTAAAATTACTGTAAATTGGGAACACAAAATTGTGAATAAAGACATTTTTAATCTAATCTAATCAGTTATGGAAATGAATTTATGCATGATTTAAAAATTACCAGTTCCATCGAAACCTAGTATTTTCAACAAACTGCAGTTCTCCTTGAATTATTATTAGTAATATCAAGACAAACATTTTTATTTCTGGTATACATTATATTTAAAATTAATTGGCGTTAATAACTGCCTTTATTCTCCGCTCGTGGTCTTGCAACCTTATAAAGTAAGGGATCATTCTCCCTATTTTTACTTCAACTTTTTTTTGAGTACATCTCAAGAATAGATAATTAACTCACCACTGTGCCGACTTCAAACAATCTAATTTCATGAGATAGAGTTTATTTAGCGGAGAAAACTGCCGAGGAAGTAGAATAATGATTCGTATACCATTGCCGCACCTTTTCAATGCAGCGAGGACACTGTGTAGTAATGATATCCTTTGATTTATAAATATTTTCAGATTTTGAATTCAAATAAACGCACATCGTACATTTTTATTTTAATTTTTCAGAATTGGAATGGTTCCCGTTTCTTGTGTATCACACGGTATGTATAATATGTGACCTAAAAATGTCGTTATACGTAAAGTAGTTGTAATTCATTGTCTTCCTGTCATTTTCTTAAGGAAACGGCCAGACAATACCCACCATTTTTGTAGAAAATGAAAAATTTCTCTGCCTTCGGGTTAAACATCACATGTTATACAAGGAGTCGAGATATTCCATCAATTTTTAGATAAATGTAACATAAATGATATTAATAAAGAGAAAGTAATTTCAGACAACATATTTCATGAAGTTAACTGTCTCAACCCTTACTTCGTGGAATATGCTCATATTAGTTTAAATGAAACTCACGGTCTCTAGTTAATTCCACAATATAATAAAAGTTATTGAAAATTCTAAAGAATTGACAATTGTTTCGATAAATCAATATCATCGTCAGAATGACAGAAGTTACATTTCATTTTATGCCTACCTGATGTTTAGTAGTTATTTTTGGCTAGACCAAGAAGTAACCTAACTTGTGATTGACTTAATATATGTTAATCGAAAAAAGAAAAAGATGTGATATTACAAATATTGAAGCTTAGATATTATTAGCCTTATGGTGATATCCTGGATATCATTTTTCCAATTAAGATCAGTATAACTGTGCAATGATATAGAACACCAGGAAAACTATATCTTCTAATGTCTAATACTTGTAAGAAAATTACTAGAAGATAAAAATATTAATCCAGCAATAATATCAGATATACTTAATTTATTTGATGTATGCATTAATCAGAATTATTTCACTTTTGACAATAAGATATATATTCAAAATGAAGGTTTACCAATGGGAAGCCCTATATCACCTATTTTTGCAAACATTTTCACAGACAATTTAGAAAGAAAGATCTTTGAAAGTAATATTTTGAAAAATATTTTATTTTGGTATAGATATGTAGATGACATATTACCTTGTTTTATGGGTAGTGAACAACAATTAGATGTATTTTTCAACCACATCAATAATTTACACCAAAAAATTAAATTTACATTAGAAATTGAAGAAAATAGCTCAATCAATTTTCTTGATATAAAAATTCAAAGAGTTAATAATGTACTTGATTATTCAATTTACCGAAAACCAACACAGACTGATGTGACAATTCCATTCAATTCTAACTACCCTATGTCACACAGACTGGCAGCACGTAATTCAATGATACATAGAGCTTTTTCAGTTCCTATGAACAAATGTAATTTTGATAGAGAGATTAATACAATTAGACAAATAGCAACATCTAACGGTTATCCATTAGATATGATAAATAAGCTAATTAGTAAAAAAGAAGAAAAAGCGGCATTACAACTAATATATCCTAAACAAGCTGATGAAATTAAAACTTATAAAACAATCACATATACAGGGAATATTTCTAAAGATATTTCAAAGATAATATCTTCAGCAACGAATACAACAATTTCTTTTAAAACAGAAAGTAACGTTAGTACAAAATTGTTAAATGTAAAAACAAAAATACCACTATTAAAGAAGTTAGGTATATATAAACTCAGATGTCCTGAATGTAATGCTGTCTATTTCGGTCAGACCCTTAGGAATTTTGAAATACGATACAGTGAGCACTTACGAGCATACAGATTAAAACAACCAGATAAATCCCACTACGCAAAACATCTACTTGACACCAATCATTCATTGACACCTAACACAGAACGAGAAGTGCTGCATATTTGTGAAAAGAAACAAGAACTGGATTTCCTTGAAGAACTGGAAATTAGAAGACAATTAAGAAACCCACAATATGAAGTTGTCAATGAACAGTTAAATCTAGGGAGTTCTCCACTAATAAACTGTCTTCTTAAGTGATAATTGTGAAGATCAGCAGATATAGTTTTCCTGGTTTTCTATATCATTGCACAGTTATACTGATCTTAATTGGAAAAATGATATCCAGAATATAGGGCTAATAATATATAAGCTTCAATATTTGTAATATCACATCTTCTTTTTTCTATAAACATATATTAAGTCAATGACAAGTTAGGTCACTTCTTGGTCTAGCCAAAAATAACTACTAAACATCACGTAGGCATCAAATGAAATGTAACTTCTGTCATTCTGAAGATTATATTGATTTATCGAAACAATTGTCAATTTTTTAGAATTTTCAATATTTTTTATTATATTGTGGAATTAACTAGAAACTGTGAGTTTCATTTAAAACACTAAAATATTTCATGTTTTCACACAGATTTTATCAGAAAAGGAGCGTTGAAATCGCCCATAATTAATAGTGTATCTTGCTTTGGAATATTCTTTATTTCTTCTGCTACTCTTCCATAAAATTCTTCTTTGTCCTCCTTGTTACTGTTCTAAATTGGGGCATACACATTTAATACTGACAGGTTCGATGGTTTTGTTTAAATTCTCAAGTATGCTAGCCTTTCATTTGTGGTCTAAATTCCTGTACTTTTTCTCTCAATTCCCCAAAAATCATGAAACCTAATCCATACTGACCTTGTGATTCATTACCTGAGTATCGAAAGCTAAAATGTTTATTTTCTATAATTCCTTGTCCCTTCCATCTTGTTTCCTGTACTGTCGCGATATCTGTTTCAATCTTTCCTAATTCCAAGCCAGTCTCTTGCACCTTTCTTGTTCTTAGCATCGTTCTAACGTTACATGTACATATTTTCATCACTTTTTTCCTGGTAAATTTTTTATTTAGTTATTGGTTTTTTTTGCTTGTTTATATGTCGTTTCTTTGTTATAGGCGAGCGGGACACCCCCAGAAAGTCGCTTAGAAATAGCAGTATGTGACCACGCAGTACTAATCGCTAAGACCTTAGAGTAATAATAAACATAGAGAGGGCTATTCATTCATAAACACGTTTATTTTTGCGGCCAGCAATTCTAAACGCCAGTAGTGAAATAATGAATGAATTACCAAAAGTGGGGGTGGTATTGTGGATACATGGCATTGCTAATTTTGGCTGTTTTTCTGACAAACTTGGCACCGACGAACCATGATAATCCAAAAACATTAAATTAATTAACTTAAAAGTTTATTTTCACACTAAAAAGTCTTGAAAAACACATCAAAACGAAAGAACAAAATGTTTACTCTCTAGTCGTAATGGCGCTTGTATAAACAAACCACGTTTGACATTATTCACTACAATACTACGACTTATTCGAAATGATCGTGGATCACAGTCTGACGATATTTGCATCTCTCTTTATATGGTAATTAAACAAGGACAAAACTACTAAATACATTACTATTGACACATTAACAGGTACTGAAATTTTGAGCAATGTTGCCACTTTTAGTTATAACCATAATGGTATCTAAGGATAAACAAATTATTGTTTAAAATTTATATAAGAATATGCCTTTATTAAATAAAATTCAAGTATTATTAATTAATTTTAAAAGCAGCGACTCAAATGCAGAAATTAGTATGACTTCTTTTTTATTTGCAATACCTTTTTAACAAATTTTCAATTAAACGTCTAATTTCTTTTTTCCCGCAACTAAAGAGGATTTGTTAATATGGCAAAGCAGTGAAAGTGTCCCGCAAGTGAGCTTAGAATGTGACTCAATGTATGGGGCAGGAAAAAGTCAAAACAAACATATCTATTTTATTTGTTAATCTGGGGCTAAGACCACTTTTACTTTATGTTTTCGGAGTCGCTGAATACGAATATGAAATTATTTTTACGATAAAATTGGGGGAACATGGAAAAAAACGGCAATTTCGGGTAAAATTGAGACAATTGAATTTGGCGTTTTTCTGTGTTCATCTCGCTATATCTTCCACATTTATCAATGTATCATTATGAAATTTTTTACGACTATTGCGTATCTAAAGATCTAAACAACAAGCCTACTCCGAAAATTCTGCGACAATTAATACTTGAACAGTAAATTTACAATTGTTTACTTTTACGTGTTCCGAGTTTTATCGTACAAATGCAAAAGTTGTGTTACGAAATTTCGAGTTTCTAAAAACTAATTATCCAGTATTAAAATGCAATACCTAAAGAAGTTTTTGAGAAAGTTTCAGATCTAAATATTGAAAAGAAAAAAGATATGCTATTTCAAAGCCGAGCGTAGCGTGCGTCTGCACGGCGCGCGATAGCACATAGATGCTGATACTCGCTTAATATTTCATGTTAAACGTTTTCAACAGAGAATGAGTGAAAACCAGTTAACAATTGTAAAATCTCCCGATACAGACGTTTTTTTATTACTACTATTTCATTTTGCAAGTTTCGAAAATAGACCTCAGCTATGGTTTTTCACGGGAAAAATATCCGTACGCACTGATTTCAGAAGGTATATACCTATTCATAGTTTAGCACAAAAATTAGGAAAAAATATCTGTTCGTTGTTGTTAGCTGCATACGCTCTAACAGGCTGTGATACTAATTCATCGTTATTTTACATAGGCAAGATCAAGGTGAATGCAGCATTACGACTAATGTCAGACGAAGAATTGACTAATTCAGCTACAATAACTGACTTAGGCATACATGTTGCTCAAGAAGTCGTCAGTACATTCACATCTTATTTGTACGATCCAAAGAAAAAGTCGAAAGGTACACGTAAGGATATAAATTCATTGAGATATCATTTAACTATCGAAAAGAACTCTGAAATCGCAAGACTTCTTCCATCTGAACCCGCGATGCATAAACACATTTTAAGAGCTCTTTGGCAAATCAATGAGTGGAAACAAGCAATCGAACCTCTAATCATTTCCAAAGATGTGACAAAGTTTGGCTGGGTGGTAGAAACAGGTAGATTGAGTTTCGATTGTTACGATGGACCCACTGCTATGGAAATACTACAACAGTACTTTTGTTCATGCACTGGCAAAAATGCTTGCGAAACTGACGTTTCCCCTTGTAGACAATCTAATTTGAAATGCTGTGATGTTTGTAGTTGTAATGATACATGTGTAAATAAAGAAGTGATTGTAAATACAGATGAAATAAATGAAGATTTTTAAGATATTTTGATGGTTTTTATTTTAATTGATATATTGAAACCGTATTTCGGACGCATGTAAAGTTCCGACTCGGATAGTCGCTGCTCGTGCTATAGTGCGCCGTGCAGCCGCACGCGACGCTAGACTTTGAAATAGCATATCTTTTTTTCTTTTCAATATGTAGATCTGAAACTTCCCCAAAAACTTCTTTAGGTATTGCATTTTAATACTGGATAATTAGTTTTTAGAAATTCGAAACTTTGCATTTGTACGACAAAACTCGGAACACGTAAAAGTAAACAATTGTAAATTTACTGTTCAAGTATTAATTGTCGAAGAATTTTCAAAAAGGGCTTGTTGTTCAGATCTTTAGATACGCAATAGTCATAAAAAATTTCATAATGATACATCGATAAATGTGGAAGATATAGCGAGATGATCACAGAAAAACGCCATATTCAATTGTCTCAATTTTACCCGAAATTGCCGTTTTTTTCCATGTTCCCCCAATTTTATCGTGAAAATAATTTCATATTCGTATTCAGCGACCCCGAAAACATACAGTAAAAGTGGTCTTAGCGATTAGTACTTCCGTGGTCACTGTAAGGTCAATTTGGGGGTGCGTCCCGATCGCCCATTATAGTCCGTTTTCAAAATGGCATGGAGTAATAAAAGCTCAACAGGTATGCAAAACCGATACAGGGTGTATGATAAAATATCTCCGAAGTTTATCTAATTTTGTACTAAAATTTCTCATTTGTTACGAATTCCAGGTAGACACCCCGTAACTCTGTATTCGGTTGGGTCGCCCATTGTATTGAAAGGGTCGCTCTATTGTATTTGAATGAACAAATAAACAATTTAATCCTTAGAGGCGTGCAATCAGGACAAAACAAACTTGGTATATGAATATGAAGGCACTATGAAATTATAATTACGAAAACTATTCAAAAGAGTTCACAATATCGATTCAATAAAAACACATTTTTTTGTGTTCCTATGAATGAACAATAAACATAAAATATTATATAAAAAATAGCAAATTTTTTTGCAGTAGGTATCAACTATACTACTAATATACCGTTTACAATACGAGAGGAAAAAAGAAAAATGCAGGAATAAAGTACGAATTAATGTAATATTTATAAAAAAAAAGTCTAACAAATAATAGTAATAGCTAACACAAAAACTAGTCTATATATCAGAATCAGACGATTCTGTTGAGCTTCCATTATTAACATTGATTATAAATGGTTCAATCATGTGTTCACTCATATGATCCATTTCCCACATATTTAGTTCTTCTTGTATCACGTGTTCAACACATTTCTTCCAGTTTTATTTGATTACGTTACCTAACGCGTCTTCGAATAAAACTTTTACGTCACTCATTTTGAATGTCGTATTCTTTCTTGAAACTTCCCCTTTCACTTGGGCCCATATTAATTATATAGGATTGAATTGACAGTGATAAGGAGGAAGCCTCAGCACTGTTATACCACGCGCTGATGCCATTTGGTCTACAACGTATCTACTATATTTGTGTTTATGTGAATTGGCCAGTTGCAAGAGCCCATTTTTCAGCGGGTTATCTGGGCATTCAATATTTTTCGAGGTTAGCCAATCGTGGATATCTTGTTTACGCCATGTAGTTGAAGGTAATTTCTCCACTAACCTGGAGTGATAACTTGCGTTATCCATAACAATGACTGAGCCCGTTGAAATTAGATCTAACATTTGTGAGAAATATTCTTCGAAAACGTCTGCATTCATATCTTCATGATAATCTCCGGTTTGCTTCGACTCAAAGCACAACAATCCACCTTTAACAAAACCTTCGACACTTACGATATGAGTAATGATGAGTCGACGTCCTTTTCCTGCTGGTGGATTGAGGCCTGTTGACCACCCTTCAAGAGCTGCCTGCCTCCGACTTTTGACATTCGTATCTTGCGAAAACATTGAAACAGTTTATTTAACCAAGTCTCATCCAAATAATAAATTCGTTTCTGATCTAGTCTTGCTTTCCGAATATTGCGCAAATAACTCCTCCTCCAAATGACAATGTCGTCTCTATCAATCAACATTGCGTTCCGATAATTTTTTTCATATTCAAATCCAAGTTCCTTAAAAATTTTCCATAATGTGCTTCGAGACATTTTCGGAAAATCTGAATCTTCTCGAACCGAAGCCATAATTTTGGAGAGAGTTGGGATCTCTTTTCTAAAGAAAAAAGCATGCACCTTACGCCTTATTCCATTCTTCAAGTCGTCATCCATTTCAAGTTTGGGTCGGCCTGGGGACTTTGCTGGGGCTGTGATGTTTCCATTTTTTTTTCCTTCATTAAATTATAAATTGTTGTTTTTGAAACACCCATCATTGTTGCAGTAACCTCCACAGTTTCATCAACACTTCCTGTCAAATTCATGATTTTTCTTCTAATTTCTTCGTTTTTCAACGAGGAATAGCAATTTAATATCAGATTTTTTTCGTTCAGCGACAATGGGCCAACTTTAGGTCGCTTAGATGGTGATAAATCCTTCATATCTGGTCGAATTTGGTTGGAACACTATATAGTTGGAAGGTGTAGTTAGGTGTTTGTCTCGTGTGATGAGAAGAGAACTTGTATAGATGAACAAAAATGTACACCAGTTAACAATAACGGTAAAAAATAATAACAAATAACAGTAATAATGGGGAAATCAATCAACACAGCAGTTTCTCCAGAACAGATGAACTGTAAATTGAAAATATTCAACCTTTCCGCTACTTTTAAGGTTGAAAAGTTCTAATAAGTACATTGTTTTATGGGGGCATTTTCTTAGAACTAAAAAGACTATATTTCACAATAATAAAACCATTTTTGAGCTACCTGTTGGTCAAGTTTCTTCAATTACCTGCTAATTGGGTGAAATAATCGGCAAATGGGTTGGTTTGGATATATATATATATATATATATATATATATATATTTGTATAAAATTGTTATTAACATTTATTTTATTATTTATTGTATGTAGGATTATAACTACCTGGAGCTTAGTGAAGGGACTCGTCTACGCCCTTTTATACATAATAATAAATTTTCTGGAAAATTGATGTCAGTGATATAATCCACAGTTTATTATATTATTGATAATTTGAAATTTCATTTTAAAAAATATTACAAAACGGTTATTTTCGGAAATGAGATAATTTCAGAAGCCTTAACTTTTTTTAAATGACTAGATGTGGTACGCCTATGGTTCCGGCCAAAATGAGTGATTTATTACTCCATGCCTTTTAAAAACGGAGTATAGTTATCAATAATTCATTTCCTTCTTAATTCCGGGTCGTTAACCTTTGTTTTACATTGTCTTTTATATTATCTTTAACTATTTTTTTTCGAGTTTTCCTTCTCTCTTGTTCCATTTCCACTCCTCTTCATTCACCATTACTTTTTTGTATCCAATTTTTGTGTTTTTTCATTTCTTTTTTCAGTATTAGCAAAGTCTCTCATTAGTTTCCGTTTTTTTTCTATATTTCTTTATTAAGTCCTCTTTAATATATACTCTATCTCGTGCCACACTCCTTAGCTTTGCTTTACTCTCCATAACTTTTTTTTACCCTCCTCATCTTCTAGATTTATCAAGCAGATTTTTGGTCCTATCTTTTTAGCCGACTTAATGTGAGGTTCCACTTCCATGTATTGTTTCTGTATCTATCAATAGACCGCTCATTACTATATTATCTTTTTTCAAAGTTATTATATAAACCAAAACTGAAATGTGATGCTAAAATAAGATATAGACTACCGAAGAAGAACACATGAATTCTGAGGATCGCCAGAACACTGGCATATACACTTCCTTCATTTGTATATCTTTAGAATTTTTGTATATAAATATAAAACAATAAAAATTCAGTATCAACAAGCGTATGTTGCCTCAGATTCATGTAACTTCTTATTTTACTATTTCTCTTTCAATCAACGAAATAGGATTCTTCTAGTCGACCCTGTAAATATTATGTAAGGTTAAGTTAGCGTCATTATTCAACTCAAAGCTCACATTCATTGTTCGGTAACAAAACGTTTTTACAAAACTGGAGGAAGAAATATTTCTCCTTAACGGACGTTACGGTAACATTTTATTTTCCTACTTTCTTTGAGCGTGCGGCATAAAATTAGTTACTTTTACAGAAACGGGAGCGTGAAAACACAATGGTGGAACTGGTCGCAGTACATTCGGTCAAAAAATATCGTTTTATTGCGCTGTGTGCGAGAATGAGAAATATACAAGGTGATTCTTTGTTAGCTCCGATTAATCCTTTTTATCACAATGGATGATTTAAACAGGGTTATCCATTATTGGTTTACTCCAATCATTGCAGCTAAACGCAGAGTGATTAGTTACGAGTGCAACTTGCACTAAAATATCATCCTCCTAGAGCGCTATTCTCGACTTCCTTTGCATCGGTACGAATACTAAACTCCGTCAAGCTGCTCCCCCCCCCCGGTTAGATTTTTGTTACCAAAATACTAGCACACATAAAGGGCACCTAGCATAACCTAGCACAACAATTTTTATAGCTAGCACACCAACAGCTCACAATAAAAAGGCTTTTGAATTCGGGTGGGGCCAGGTAAACGCTAGCCCCCCCGGCTGGAATTTTGTCGCCAAAATGCTAGCACAAAGAAAAGACACCTAGCACAACCCAGCACAAAATGTTTAATAGCTAGTACATCAACAATGCTTTTGAATTCAGGGGGGGGGGCTATGGTTACACGAATGAATGAAAATGTTGGATGTATTTGTCCCTAAGCATCATTTTCCTACAAAAAATGGCCCCTAAACAGATGTTGCCAGATTGTGCGTGATATCTATATTTTCCCATCTAGCAGGGTATTTGATTAATTAATAATTAACTATTATTTAATTAATAATTATCTATTTATTTTCAATTAATGCTAAAAAACGAAAGAATACAAAAAACCTTCACTTTTAAAAGTAATTTTGTTGAAATAATAGTAATTTTAATAAAACAAAATAATTAAATTCAACCATTTAGTCACGGAATCAGAAACAATACGTGCACGAATAAGTTGCAAATGACGTCACATTATAAAAAAGGCAACGACAAACGTTTGCGTACAGACATGTTGGATAAATAAATGTCCAAAAAAGCGAAGCCGTGTTGGATATGTACTTTGGACAAAGTTGTGCAATCTGGGAAGGAGCGACTGAGATCCCTAAAAATGTTCCAATATATTGAGAATACATGTTTTAGACTGATCGTGGTTCACTGTAGTCCTTATTTAAAAGAAACACTCAAACTTTATATTTATATTTGCCAGAATATTTATTGCCGAAGTTGATGGTTAATTAACCATTATAATGATAACATAAGTTTTGCATTTCACTATCAGATATTTTTCAAATTCCCAAGTTAACTTAGAACGTGCAGCATCTAATTCTTAGAGCCGGTTACTCAGAGCTTCGAATATTTCTGTGGCATATCATAAGACACCAACACTACTATGCATTTTTCAAAGTTTTTAGTATGTAACTGGCAATGTATGTTTGTTCGGTTGCAATCTTGCAACTCAGTTTTGAAGCAGATATCTTCAACCGATTGATTTGAAATTTGGTATATACGTCTAATTTGTATGCCAATCCATGATTAGGTATGTGACGTCATTCTAAATTCAACATGGCGGATCACCAAAGTTGGCGGACTAAAGAAAGTGGACTAATTTTTTTGCTTTCTTACAATATGGGTATTAAATGAAAGGCAGCAAAATTGATGACATAGGTATTCTTATTTTTTTAAAAACTAGGTATAACCCATCTGAAGTTCTCATCGGACTTTTTAAAACGGTCGTTAAACCAAGTCAATCGTTAAAATTTGAATCATTATCATAATGCCGTTTTTATGGGTCTTAAGAGTAAATAAAATTCTTGTAGGTACATCCAAACTGACCGAATCAGATGTTTGGGTTAAGAAAGAATTTCCCCGAAGGGCTGATGATTTTAAAAATATGTATTCTTTCTAATAATATTACAAGTAACATGGGAACATTACGAGGGAACATAGGGTTTACCTTCAATGTGTTACAATAAAATATTTAATGAATAGATGGAATTAGTTTTATCTTGATCTGTTACAACCTCTTGAATTATCATAATTAAAATCTTCTTATAACTTGTTCTCGTGTTAGAACAATGCATTTTACAATTAATATGAATATTCAATGAAAATTGGCAATACTGTTAGTAGCTAAAAGAATATGTAAAACGATGGCGTTCAGGGCATGTATTTTTCACTTTATGAGATCCTGTTAACGAAAAATGAGAATTGAGATATTTAGAAACACATATTATTATTAATACACATTTTATTTCGCATGTTATGGTTATTTAGGTTATTTATTCCAATACTAACCGAACTAATATAGTGAATTTTATTACTACTGAATTATTTCTTTGTAAATTAATCATTAAGGGATAAACGAAAGTAGTGTTGATTTTTTTATTGTTCATTGCATTAAGTTATCAGTATAGTACATACAATCTTATCATTTCTCAAATAATAAACTAAACTGTTCACATTACACATCTGTATTTTTAACTTCTTGTATTGGACGTTTTCCACTTTATGATATCCTGTTAGCGAAAAAGAATGATGCACTGAATTTATATGTATTTTGTCTCTTTCTAACACATTGAAGGTAAACCCTATGTTCCCTCGTAATGTTCCCAACACTGTATAAGTAAAACTAATGATCCAACTATTTTCATGAGTGTAATTCGATAGAATATTTCTCGATTAGACGACATAAAACTGTATTAATGCGAAATTTATATTATTTAAACAACATTACATAGTATTTAATCACCCTTTTTGGTTCATTTTTAATCACTTATTTTTGGATTAAACTTGAAGAATCGTTTTCAAACCGTGACATTTTTATGATATTTTGAATTAAAATTATAATAATAACAACAATTGTTACTTAGACGTTACTTAGATACGGACTTAAAAGGGAAATTATCGGCACTGCCGGAGACTTATCTCCGAAAAGATCCTACTTCATTTGGAATTTTTACTATATGAGTAGAATATTCCGAAAATTTTTCGTAACTATAGTAAGAAACAATTAAACCAGCAATTTCACATATATATTCAACCTATTCATTCATCCATTTATTTATTCAAAGAGTAAGTATAGCGTTATTTCACTGACCTCCTTCCCACTCCCCAGAATTAAAAGTGTAGTTGCTGTGCTGGCTATAAAAAATGGTGTGCTAGATTGTGATAGGTGTCCTTCGTTTGTGGTAGCATTTTGGCGAAAAAATTCCGACCGGAGGTAGCTAGCGTTATCCTGGCCCCACCCGAATTCCAAAGCATTTTTATTGTAACCTATAAAAAATGGTGTGCTAGGTTGTGCTAGGTGTCCTTTATCTGTGCTAGCATTTTGGCGACAAAATTCCAACCGGGGGGGGGGCTAGCGTTAACCTGGTCCCACCCGAATTCAAGAGCATTTTTAATGTGAGCAGTTGGTGTGCTAGCTATAAAAATTGTTGTGCTAGGTTGTGCTAGGTGCTCTTTATGTGTGCTAGCATTTTGGTAGAAAAAATCGAACCGGGGGGGGGCAGCTTGACGGACCTCGAATACTAACCGATCCGAAGGGTGTGCGTGCGAAGGATTTTGTGAAACCGTATTCTCGACTATCCTTCGTATCGAGTTAGATATTGGTATTCGAATTACACAAATGAAATATGTCAACAATGCAAAAAAACCTTAAAACGTTATGTTTATATTATTTAATTATAATTGTTGGATTTTTCACATCTATTCACAAACCATATACCTACTTAATATTTGCAATGAATAGTGGTAAAAAATCTGCATCAATTACCGAAACTCAAAAAACAACAATGATCAAGTTTTTAAAAAAGAATCCTGCATTAATTAGAGGTAAATTTTCGAATTCTTTTACATTTAAAGATGCTACTGTAAAGTGGGAAGAAATCATTATTATATTAAATAGTATACCTGGTGCAAATAAAGACTGGCGCAATTGGAGAAATGCATATAAGTTCAATTAAGTCGTTGTTTTCAAATTTGAAAAAGCGTTGTATATACAACGTGTTAAAAAACATTACTGTATAACCGTTTATATCACGCGAAATAGTATAAATAATGTTAAAAATACTACGTTAAAATAACGAGAATTAAAAGCGTTTTTGTAAATGCATATGAGTTCAATTAATTCGTTGTTTTCAAATTTGAAAAAGCGTTGTATATACAACGTGGTAAAAACATTGCTTTTTAACTATTTATATCACGCTAAATAGTATGAATAATGTTAAAAATGCTACGTTGAAATAACGGGCATAAAAAGCGTTTTTGTAAATGCACATGAGTTCAATCGAGTCGTTGTTTTTAAATTTAAAAATGCATTGTGAAAACAACATATTATAAACATTTACTGGATAACATTGTATATCACGGAAAATAGTATTAATAATGCTGAAAATACTACGTTAAAATAACGGACATAAAAAGCATTGTTGTAAATACATTTGAATTTAATTGAGTCGTGGTTTTCAAATTTAAAAAAGCGTTGTATGTACAACGTGTTAAAAACGTTTCTGTATAACCGTCTAAAACTCGCGAAATGGTATAAATAATGTAAAAAATACTACGTTAAAATAACGGCCATAAAAACCGTTCTCGAAAATACATGTGGATTAAGCTAAGTCGTTGTTTTCAAATTTGAAAAAACGTTTGGAATATAACGTTTCGAATTGAACCAATTTGTCAACGTTGAATATTCAACGAGTAACGTTGAAATAACATTAAAACGTTTTAAAAACGTTTTTTTACGTAGGTGTGTTTATTGGGATGGGATTACCTTAAGTCCAAAGTGTATGTGAGCCATTTGGCGACACTTGATAAACTCCCTGAAATAATAATGGAAGAATGTAATGGAATTGATATTTAGACACTACAAAAGGTTAGGGAGGTAATGAAACAAAGGATCTACTTCTGCTAGGAAGTAAATGGAGAACATTTCGAGCATCTCCTGTAGTAGACCAATTTGTACAATCCCTTTAATTTTTTTAATTTTAAAGAATTAATGTGATACATTATTTTTTGATAAATTTTATTAATCAATTGTTTCATCCAAAATTTAAAAAATATACATTTGTAGTTCTGCTTTTCAAACCCTTTCCAACGAAATATCGCAGGACCCCTCTCGCTATTTAAAATATCTGAGGGGGTAGTTGTCAAGTTAAAATGATTAGAATCTGTTGGTAAATTTATTGAAAAACAAAGTTTTCTCATCTTTTAATATATCTCTAATGTTAGAGAAACAAAAAATAAATGAATCATGACTCCGCCAGTGCACAACGATGTCATTTCAACTCTAAAAGGATATAACTAAGGTGTCTTTACCTACTTTCATCATTACGCAAAACTTCCTAAGAACTTTTTATTGCGGAAATGTGTGGTTGAAATTTTGTATGATATGAATAATGCATGTTAAAGCAGTATCTTAAGTTGAAGTACGTTTTGAAACATTATGCGCATCGATGTGAGAACTACTTGAACTTTTTGGAAAATGTCAACAAACTAGTGTATTTTTCTTTACATTCATCACCACGAAATTAGTTCATCAAGGTAAAGTTTCAATTGTTGTTATGTATGATAAAATAATTATAATGGCATAACGTAGAGGATGGAAAATGTAAACAGGAAAGAAATGAAGAAACAGTGTTGATTCGTAAAAAAATAGCAAAAAATTAAATCTTTATGATACAAGAAGATTATGAAATGCGAATGAATCAATAAGAAATTTTATTAGTGCATGTTCTTGCATGAATAACCAAATCAGCTGTGAGTAAATCGGTGAAAAAGTTCAATAAAGATCTTGCAGTAAAAAGTGGAGCTGAAAAACGTATTCGATTGCAACATCATGGAATTCCACCTAATTATGCGATTGGTATGAGGCAATAATGTGCTTCCCAGAAAATATATTGGCACCGTAATGGCCTGACATAAATCTGTTAGAATATTTCTTATAAGGTCACACACCGTATTCTAATTAACCCTTTTTTCACTTGGGATATTAGATGGAACGGGAAGTTTTTTATTGTTAAATGTTTTTCTCGAAGGACCGTATATCTTATTCACTGTTGTAGGAGGTTTGATTAAATGTTTTCTCGAAGAAATTAAACACTTATTTCACTTTCGTGTTGCTATATTGCAGGAATTTATAACTTTTTCTTTTGCGTAGACAATTAAGAAATTCACTTGATCATACGCGTTACATTTTGATTATTTAGCACATAATCTGCTGGAGTAATGAATGTTTAATGATTAATTACACATGTTTTTTACCAGGACCAAATGCCGGGTGCTCTTATAACATGAGTACCATTATGTACGACAGTTAAATATGATGAGACAAAATGTAATGTAGTTGACATGTTTATATATCGGTTAACGTGGTTACGAGGAAGGAGAAAAATAATAGAATTTGAAACGTAACGGTCAGATACAGCGAGTGAAAATTTGCAGTTAGGATGATTTTTGTTGCCTGAAAAGGTTATATGTCTTGAGCAGAATATTTGAATTGTGTTATACAGGGGAAGTTGAAAATAAAAATCACAGGAGAATTTGGTAATTAAATCAAATTCGAACACACCGTTTTCAAAAGAACATTCTTTAGGGATTTTACTGTTATTTATCACCCTATAATTCATGTATCAAGCGATAAAAAAAATTAATAATCATATATTCCACTTAATCCAATCATTTGTTATCTTTAGTAGACAAAATATAAGTTTCGACAAGTCTTAAATAACAAGTAGCTGATAAATCTAAGGCAACACTTCAAATTCTTATTGTTTATTGATAAAACCGATAAACAATTATATTCCCATGATTTTTTAATCAGTCTAACACCTATTTCCAGTTATTCAGTCACATATCTTTCCATATACCATGAACTTAGTTATATTAACATTATTTTTTGTTATTTCACATATATACGCAGCTATAGATGAGGAAAGACCCAAGGAAATCTTGGGAGGCATTGTTAAATTCGATTTGGTAAGTATATTTCGATCAAATGAATGCCATCCTTGATTTGTGGAAACATTTTATTGTTATTTTGTATGTTGTGAGATGAATGAAAGGCTATAGATTAGTTTTACATAGAGTACAGTACCTTTTTTTAAAAAAAAATCGATTGAGAAATTCATTTTTGCCATCTTAAGATTGTAATGGTTGTCCCTGTAAAAGTTACCATCGGGTATGAGCCGCCCCTAGCCCTCAGATAGTAGTGTAGAATAATTGACTCCATCAAACAAACTACGTGGACATACGTAATTATCATTAAAAATTCATAATGTTCCAATGTTTAATTTAGAAAATATACTTCTGTTTTCGCAACTTTGAAGGCCTATAACTCAGAAACGAGAAATCGTATGATAAATTTTTTATGTCACAGCATAATTTTCACGTCATCTACTCACTCCCAAATTTTTTGCATCAAGCCCTGGATCACCCTGTAGATTTTCCAGCATGCATAGGCCATCATTGGTTTCTAGACAATTTTCACATACCATCCTCGCTTCCTAGACATGGTAAATATGAAGTTTTGTGCTTTCCAAGTTGTTTTTTATTAAATAAAGATTTTTTGATATTCCTTTTTTTCAAGACCAAGTTTGTTACTGGTTTGGGTTACGACTTAGAAACACACACTGTCGACACCGATGACGGCTACCAATTAGAATGTCATCGAGTGTCTAAAAAGGTGGATGCAAAGGACAATAAACCACCGGTTCTATTATGGCATGGTAAGTATAAATCTTAGTAGACCATATTCATACACACACGCTTCACGGGTGGGTCCGAAATAGAACATTCCACCACCCCCTGTTATTCCGAAAGGACCGCATCATAAATCGCATCGGGCGTATTCACCTTCCTCTTCCTCTAATTCTGTGAAAGATTCCGGGATATCTTCTTGTTTTTCAAAGGTTTATCGCTGTGGCATTTATGTTGGGTTGGCTATTCTTTCTAACTGCACAAAAACCACATCTTGGTTTACCTTCAGAATTTTGAGATGTTGAAGGTTTCGGGTTATTATGTGGTTCTATATTTCCAATAGATCTAATTCTCTGTCGATGATTGAATGGTAAAGTTGTAATTGAACCTCGCCGTACAAGAAGAGGTCGTGTAAGTTGCTTTGATAAAAAGGTAATGAGTTTTCTTCGTGTTGATATGATACCGCTGTTACTTTTGTAAATAATTTGTGAATTGACAGTGGCAATATTCAACAAGCTGCAGAATATAGTGAATGGCCAACGATTGGACACTCGGGTTACATAATATTCGGCTTTCATTCTCTCAACGACATCAACTCCACCTTTCGTGAGGTTGTAAAACGTAATAACTTCTGGTTTATTTTCCGCGGATTCGGCGTCAATTGAGTCATCATAATGTACAGTGGAAAGCATTAGCACATTTTTGTTTTTCTCTGGAACAAATGAAGCTAGCATACAACGGTTGTGAGAAACTCCAAAAGTAAACATACTACTCTGTATAGGACGATCTTTTGTGCCCACAAGTGGTCACTTGTGATCAGTATACAGATCATTGGCAAGTTGAACTGACGTGAAATAGTTATCTGCTGTAACGCTTCGTCCCGATTTGTCAATGGTTTTGATAAGACGTTTGACTACACTTGCAGCATCATTAGGTACTTGGTAAGCACCTACTCGCTGTTTCCCAGCATAAATTTCCATGTTATTGACACAGAAAGTCCTGAAGTCGACAAGGGCATATATTTTGATCCCATATTTTGTGGGCTTGTTGGCAATATACTGTCGGAAGCAGCAACGTCCCCTAAAAACCTTCAGCATTTCGTCAATGGTGACATACTCCCCTACTGTAATAGGCAGAACAACGTTGAACAAATTGGTCAATTGGTGCCAGATTATTTGTCTTTGATCTTTCATACCTTGTATCCATATTATCAAATCTTATCGCTTGCACCAACAAGTGAAAACGTCTTTTGGACATTACAGCGGCAAAGAAATCCGGTGCTGTTCTATCTTTGGACCATAGCTCATCTGTGTTTACGTGCTGAGCCTTTTTTATGCCGGCCATGTACAACAGTCCTATAAACGCAGATATTTCTTTAAAATCTGTTGATAAACAATCCCTTGGCCGTTTATAAGATGATCGTATTTTATCTAATTTTTGTTTGGTGTGGATTACAATTTCTGCAATAAGGTCATCGGGGAAAAATAGTTTCCAACAATCCACAACTTCTTCAGCGTTTTTTCCTGCCGCCTTCACACCAGGAAGTTTAGATATGATGTTTTGTGAACGTGTTTTTGTGGGAGAAATGTCTGATTTATATTTCAGCCATGTAGTGCCATCTTTCCCAATCCACTGAGGTGACATTAGCACTTGCTTATCTCTGGGGATAATGCCGTTTTTTCATCATCGTCAAATTACTCAGTGTCAGTTGCATGAACACTATGCTTAGAAGGGGCATCTTCAATGTCAGAATCTGACTCAATGTCTCCGTCACATTCATGATCTGAAATCTCTTCAAACCATTTCGACAACTGTTGCTCAGTTTCAGAATATATTTTTTTTTGTAGAAAAGCTCAAATAAGTAAAGTAAAAAGCAAAAAACAATAAAAAAGCTACCTGCTAATTAATTAAAACATTAAAAAATTATCAACAATACGAAGAAAAGCAGATATGTTATCACTCGCGTCGATAGATTTTTCCTAATACACTCCACCGATTCGATCGCTCGCGCGCTAGATTAATACTAACTCTATTTTATTTAGAGCCATCACAACCCCCACTCACGCACCAACAAGTCTGTAGTGCAACTGAAAATGTTAGATTTTATCTAACAGTGCGAGTCCTCCCGGGGAAATAACAGATATTGAGAAAAAGCAACTTATATGGTACGAACATGTACAGCGAATGAACGAAAACAAAGGCTAGAGACCTAAGATGGAACAATAGAAACGAGTGGAAGTTAGGTATATATATATATATATATATATATATATATATATATATATATATATATATATATATAACAAAGAGATTCATGGGAAATTCACGCAAAATAAGGGCTACTGAAATGGAGTGGTAACCGTGGACATGCATGTTTCTGGCTCATTTTGCCTCTTCAGCACGGCATAACCAAATATGGATGTGAAATTTGGGAGCAAAGATGTTAATCGAAATATGGGAGAACACAAAATGACGGATTCCAGCAGGGAAATCAAACGCTCATTTGTGCCTTCAATTGGAAGATGCCGAGTTTTCAGGACAACAACCAACATCGACACGGAGGCGCATATAGCCCCCCCTGCCATGAACCTTCCGACCCATAGTAAATAACAAAGAAGAAGTAGGAATATCGCGTGATATGTTGGGCGGATGTAATTTCGGTCGGAAAAAGGGCAGGTACTAAAAGCCGGTAGGTAAATTCGGCCGGAGGTTTTAAGTTGCTTCCTTATCTCATAGGTATTTTCGGCCGCAAATCAAATAAAATAACAGAATGCTTTATATTAAAATATTTCTTTATTTCAATAAAATTATTACATCAACTTATTTCTATAACTTAGGTAAACTATAAATTTTTAAAAAACGTTTTGATGTGATACAGATTTAACGAAATTAATTCTAGAAATATTGTCAGATCGAAGCATATTTACCATGTTTTCGATAAATTTTAGTTTGTTTTTTACTTGTTTGTCTTTAATTTTTGCTGGAATATTTAAATTTTTTATTTTTAAATATGCATCGATCTGACAATCTTTTAATTTTTCTATAAAAATAAATATAGAAGGGTGACTTGAATAAAAACTAGAATTAAAGTGCGAATGGAATGATTCGCAGGCATTTGTGGTTCTTTTAATTGATGGGTTTTCATATGCCCATATATTTGGTGGAAAATGAGATTCTGGCGCTATGTAGTTTTCTAATAAATAGTCTGCGTATTTATCTATAAGTTTATGGTCCGGTTTGTATGACATGAGATCAAATATGAAACAATCTTCAACTTCAGAGGGGTCTAAATAAGTTAGCCCAAAAGTATGAGTAAGCCATTTGCTTTCCTCGCAGTTTTTATCTTTATACATTTGGGTTAACCCTAATGATTGTATTTTCCTATACCACGCCTGGTGCAAGTGGAATCTACAACCATTTAGTTTGGTTTTGGGAAAGACAACTTTTAATGCGTTATGAATTGCGATTTCAAAATCCACAAATACCTCCTTCGGTTCAAAAACAATATTATAAAGTTCAAAAATTTTAGATTTTACCAACAGAAAAAGTCATATATGTGTCACTGGTCTTATTGGGCAACAGACAATACAAAAGAGGAACATAATGCCCATTTTCCAGTCCATGGATGGTAAATAACTGATAAAAATATTTTGTACAATAAGAAAATGTGCCATCCATGTAAAAATCTCTCATTTTACATAAACTCATTATATTTGTATGGCAAGAAAAAACAATGATATTATCAGCTGTGCTGTTAATAAACAAAAAATTTTCACCTGTTGTGGTTTTCGGTCCATAACTATCGAGTACAGAATGTACATCGTGAATATCCTTAGGCAGGGCTGGTAAGAGCTTACGGCGGCTGTTGTACAAATTTCTTCTTATTAGACTGACATCTATCGATGACAAATACTCTGGCAAATGATTTGAAAGAACGCTTTTAATAATTTTTGAAGGTTTCTCCGATATGTCTTCCTCAGCTTTGCGCTTGCATGAAGTCGTCACTATTTTTCTCTCCAACGTAGTTTCATCGGACTCGTGGTTGTGGATTAATTCACTTCTAGTAACTGTGTATTCCGCACCAACAGTGTACAGTTTGGCTAAACATCTTAAATTTTTCTTTATACACCTCCAACGTACTTCACCACTTTTTAATACGTCCTGTTTACAAAACTGAAACTTTCCTACAACTAGTAAGTCACAACCGCGTGAACTCTTAATTACTGAAACTGATGCCATCGTATACAAATAATATATTTTATGCTTTCTATCGACTAGTAGCTTAAAGATAAGTTATAATACTGACTAGCTATAATGATTTTATACCTGTTATTTGTGAATTTTATACATTTAAAGGAAACTATTAAGCGTAATTACCAATATTTTAATCTCATCGTAAACATCAACCCCTCGGCCGAAATTACCCCTGTCATAAATGGTACCCTTTGATTTATGCAGGTAGGCCAAGGGATTACCGGCCGAAATTACGCCCGCCGGATATGTTAACAACAACAACAAAGAGATTCATGGGTAATTCACGCAAAATAAGGGCTACTGAAATAGAGTGGTAACCGTGGACATGCATGTTTCTGGCTCATTTTGTCTCTTCAGCACGGCATAACTAAATATGGATGTGAAATTTGGGAGCAAAGATGTTGTTAACATATCACGCGATATTCCTACATCTTTTTTGTTATTTACTATGGGTCGGAAGGTTCATGGCGGGGGGGCTATATGCGCCTCCGTGTCGATGTTGGTTGTTGTCCTGAAAACTCGGGATCTTCCAATAGAAGACACAAATGAGCGTTTGGTTTCCCTGCTGAAATCCGTTATTTTGTGTTTTCCCACGTTTCGATCAACATCTTTGCTCCCAAATTCCACATCCATATTTGGTTATGCCGTGCTGAAGAGGCAAAATGAGCCAGAAACACGCATGTCCACGGTCAATTATTTATTGATATTCTGAGATATTTCGGTAATATCAAACTTGGTGGATTATTTGTAGATTAACTTTGAACTACTTAAACTTTGATTTTTATAAACAATTGATACCTTATCACTAAACAATTTCATAATTCCATGAGTATAAATTTTTAACTGTCCCAATAAAAAAGTTTTCTATTAATGTCATAGAGATTGTTAATAATTCAAATTATCTTTTAAGTGATTATGAAAAGAAATGCATCATAAATAAACATCTTCAGTTTCCACAATTATATGGAACCGTTAAATTACACAAAATATCGAAACGAATTAAACCTGTAGTTTCTTATGTTAATACTCCAAAAAACGTAATAATATACTTAATAATTACGGATATATATATCTAGGTACTTACTCAATTAAAAATTGAATAGGACTAATAAAAAAAATTAAAAATATTCAACTTACAAGATAACTGTAAACTCACTTCATTAGATGATACCAATATGTTCAATAAAATTCCTCCAAAAGAAGAATGTCTAACACTTGTAAGAAAATTACTACCCGATGGTATTAATCCAGGATTAATATCATTTGATGTATGTATTAATCAGAATTATTTCACTTTTGACTATGAGGAATATGTTCAAAATAAAGGTTTACAAATTGCAAGCCCTAAATCACCATTTTAGTGGACAATGGTAAGAAAAATTTTTGAATGTAACATTTAAAAATAGTAGTTTGTACAACAAGTGCGCCAAACATTACTTTTCCCACGAGCGCAGAAGTTTGTGGCACGACCCGTAAGGCGAGTGCCGCAAATCCAGCAAGTGGGAAAAGTGCTTTGCGTACGAATTGTACACAATATTTTTTCTACAACTACGTTTATTAATTAAAGAAAAAAGTAACTTATATATGTATTTTATTTAACTTAAACAGAACGAATTTAAGAAATGAACACAGAATATAGAAAAATTAGTTATAAGTTGATAGTAAAATTGGGATGATTTCGAATTGTTATGCCCAGTATATTATCTATTTTTGATGATAAGTTATCGTTAATGTTTGTCAACGAAGATGTTGATGCTTGTTTTTCATTAGGAATAGTATTATATGAAGTCGAAGCCCCAGGTATAATAGATTTTTCAATTTTGTTGGCAATATCAATTTTGTTTGATATCGAGTCGTCAATATATCCTTCCGCCACTGTATTTGAGCGCCATCCACCATGTCGCTTCAGTGTTAATAAATCTCCGCCTGAATTTGCTAAAATTGTAGCTGAAGATCGTCTAAAACATTGACCCGTGTACAATTTAGAGTTAGGTAATTTTAAATATTCTGCAATTTGTTTAGGCATATTTCCGAATTTATTTATGCCCACTACTTGCCGCGTGTATTTACCGTGTTGGTAATTAAGAAATAACCTCTTCTCATTTGTATTTTGTGGACGCAGACGTACATATTTTTTGTATAAATCATAGAATTTTCCAACTACAGTAAATGTACGTGGTATTTTTGTCTTAGTTATTGGAACAGTAACCAATAAGACTTCTTGTAAATCTTTTACGTTATCAATAGTTAATTTCCATAATTCTTCCCTTCGACATGCTCCGGCTAATCTAACAGCCATGACAATCTACAAGTAAATTTGTGATTGAAATTAAAATTTTAATTTAGTTCCAAAATTAAAGTAAAAAGATTAAGTAAATTGCAAATATATAAAAAAGTCGACAGGATTTGAACCCGGGCCTCTTCGTTCCAATGCTGATGTGTTTTCCACTAAGCTATGGCGGCAACAATTATGAAATACTGTATTTAGGTCTTTCCGCTGCTTTATTTTATTTCAAGTTTTTCATTTCAATTTTTCTATATTATGAAGTACATTGGTTACTAAATAATACTAGATTGAATAACTAAATATAATCTTTAAAATTATGACTCACTTTGACGAGTAGATAGATATTGTCTGGCGCTTCTTCTAAAAATTTATGGATTTCAGCAGTGGTCAATGTAAGGGATTTTTTTTGTCACAGCTTTTTTCGTTTTGCTTTTTTAAATATGCTCGAAGTTTTGTATACTTTGAAATATCTATGTTATGTTTGATACTTATGAGGCTCCTTATCATCGAATATATAGACCACAGTGTAGACGGTTTAAAGTTTGCAGAAATTTCTTGAAAATAAGCCAACAAAACATTTTCTGAGAATGATTTAATATTGTTTATTTCCCTCCAGTTCATAAATTTGCTGTATTGTTTTTGATATTTGTTTTTTGAAACTCCAGGTAACAAATTTTCGATTGCATTTTGAGCCTTTTCGATAATATCTGGAGGAGTATTCCCAATATCGGAATTCGACAACTCGAAAGATAAATTATGATCTCGGTTCACAGTTCCTAAAATAATGGGTAATAAATGAATTTGTTTATAATCTATAATCAATAAACTGAAATACATAATCTAAAAAATAGTTTACTTACAGAATTTTTAGGTTAAATTTAAAATTTGAACACCCAGAAATCCACTACAAAGTATTGTCAAAAAAATTTGACATTGACATTTCCGTGGGCAAAGTGACATTTGCGTGCGGAAAAGTACCATAACGTGTACTTTCCCCACACTCTACATTATTACTTTTCTAACGGATATAAAACTAATTAAGAAAAGGCTTATTTTGGTATAGATATTTAGATGACATATTAGCTTGTTTTATTGGTAGTGAACGACAATTAGATGTATTTTTCAATCATAATTGCTTGCACCCAAAAATTAAATTTGCATTAGAAGTAGAAAAAATAACTCAATCAATTTACTTGATTTAAAAATTCAAAGAGTTAAGAATATACTTTATTCAATTTACAGAAAACCAACATACGCTGGTGTGACTTTACTATACAATAACAATCATCATATGTCACATAAATTAACAACATTTATTGAATGATACATAGAGCATTTTCAGTTCCTATAAACAAATATAATTTTGCTAACGAAATAGAAACAATTATACAAATAGCAACATCCAACGTTTCTCCATTACATACAGGGTGGGGCAATCTTCTGACATCGGAGGATTACATCGTTGTGGTAAGAGATAAATATTTAAAGTTTTGTATGAGTTAATACAGTTACTGAGGGCACATTTTGAAAATACTTTCGATTCTACAGGGTATCCCAAAACAACGTAGCAGCACAAGCTTACATTTTTTTAAATGAAACGTACTATATTTTGTTCAAGAACCGAAAAGATCTCACCGAAAGCGTTACAGAAATATAGCATTCTAATATTTATATGGGTGTTTTGGAAAAATATGGCCAGTTATTGGCAAAAAAGACCTTCTCTTTAACACTCTGCAAAACAGTAAATCAAAATAAATTAACAGGTCTTTGTATTCAATTAACATTCACATATCATTGGCTGTGCTCAGTATTAATTACTTTTTTATTTGTGGCTTCTTTAATACAGGGTGAAACAAAACGTAAATCAAGCAATATAATAAGTTTTTTAAATGAACCACCCTATAAGTCTTTTCACAATTTGTTAGTACAATTAATAATATTTCAAACGATGTAGTACATTTAGGGTATAAGCTAATGGAAAACCGTGAATATTTTATGATAATGGCCAAAAACAAGTATTTTACGTACACAAATTAAATGGTATTAAATTTTTACATGCAACGTCTTGCAAATTTTAACATTTCTAAGGCATACATTTTAATCTTTCTAATAAATACATGGAAACTTATCATTGATGCTGCAACTGGAGGATCATATATGAATTATATTGCAAATGTATGCATAATTTGCTCGTAGATAATATACTTTTCAATTAATTAAAAAATGTAGAATTGCGGGGAGAGGAAAAAGACGAAATTTTCGGTATAAGAGTGTCTGTCGTCTAGCGCAAAAATATATAAAAGAGGGCGGAGTCGAGACGTGAGATGGCGCGAGTGACGAGCAGTCACTCTTGATATATTTGAATTCTGTCTATTTTGGTCAAATCTTAAGAAACTTTGAAATTGAACAGTAGCAAACAGATTAAAAGAACCAGATAAATCCCATTATGCCAAAGATCTACTTGACACCAAACATTCATTAACACCAAACACAGAACTAAAAGTACTACATAATATTTGTTATAAGAACTAAGTACTAGATTTCCTTTGAGAATAAGAAGACATTTTATAGATCCAAGATATCAAGTCGTCAATGAACAAATGAATCTAGGAAATCTCCAATTTTAAACTGTCTTCTTAAGTACTAGTTGTAAAGCTCAAAAGATATAGCTTTCTTGGTTTCCTATATCATTGCATCTCACTAACAGCTCGACCGATATTATTAACGCTGAAATATTTCAACATAGCAATACGGTCAATCCTTACGTCTATCAACGATAGGAAGCTTCAGTGGTGGATAACCTAGTTAATTTACTATATCCTGGAGCGTAGTAAGCCTGGGATCGTAATTAACACCTGGCTTCTTGTCGACTTCTTGGTGTGTATTGAGCCCAAGGTTAGACACACGCAAACCTCGTCAGGGACTACACGATTTCGTAACAATATTTATTGAAACCATTGTTAATTTTTTATAATTTTTATCACCTTTTCATTATATTGTAGGATTATTCAAAAACAGTTAGTTTCATTTAACAAAGAATTAAAATTTTGATTTATCAAACATGGTGGAATATTTTTGAATGACTATGAACAACTCAAACTTTGATTTTGATTAGAAATTGATACCTTATCACAACCCAATTTCGAAATTCAATTAGTATACAATTTTTAGCCTCTTCATAACCTCTTAATAACGATGCTAGTATTGTTTATTATAAATTTGATTGCAAATCATACTTAATTCATACACACAGCATTGACAATTTCTCTTTTAAGGTTTTCTGGGTAGTTCTGCCGACTTTTTTCACATCGGTGCTGGAAAATCGTTACCTTTGAGGCTTGCCGATGAAGGGTATGACGTTTGGGTTGGAAACAATAGAGGGAACAGTTGGGGAAGGCAACATAAAACTCTAAATCCAGATACAGACGAAGCATTTTGGGATTTCAGGTAACCATATCATATTATTTATCACAAACAATTTGACGAAGAAAATTATGCTATTCTGGCATATTTAAGCCCGAAAATACTTTTCAAACTAATTTTTGTCAGTCGAAAAAAAATTACTCAACAGACTATACGCTAGGATGAACATTGAATTACATTTCTCTCTTTGTCGATTTTCTTGAAACCTGTTTCATTACACCAAATGTAATTATTTTCCAGTTTGAACGAATTAGGATTGAATGATGTTTCATCAACAATAGACTATGTATTAAAAACAACAAACAATGATAAACTGTCTTTCGTTGGACATTCGACAGGCGCCTCTCAATTCTTCATATTAACGTCCACCAAACCGAAATATAATGAAAAAGTGAAGGTGATGACTGCTCTAGCTCCAGTTGTATACATGAACCATACAACCAGTTTATTATTGAATTTCGTTAACAACGGTGATTATCCAGCCATATTGGTAAGTGAAATAGTTGAGATATTATCAATGTGTAAATAGTGCATTCATCATGGAGTTTTTTTCAGGCCGCAGAAAAGTCGCTGAACGGATCAGAAATTTTACCTCATCTCAGGGAATTGAATTTAGCTCTAAGTTTAGTTTGCGGACTTAACAAATTGAAAGAATTATGTTCAGCCGTCTTGTTTTTCCTCACTGGTTTTGACAAGTCGGAAATTACTGAGGTGAGTATTTGTGTTGAGAAATACGGTGATTTTTCGGTAACTGGTGGAGGTGTTGGAGAGAGATAGAGGGAAAAGAAAGTGAAAAGGGAAAGCAGGGAATTTTTCTACACTTCTTATCGAAAATCAATTGAAATATATCTTGTGCCATTTAGCAAGTCTGACATTCCTTTTTATTTTAGGATAACGTGAAACAATTTTTTAGATCCTTCCCTGCCGGAACTTCTACGAAGAATCTTAACCATTTCTTACAGTTTAAGATCACAGGTAACAACTTATTCAAATAATAATAAATTGAATCGATGTGCATCACGAAAATAAACCTCTTCGAAAGAAACATCCTCTATATTCTTACATTTTTGCTGCTCAATATTTTTCTTCAATTTAGGCGCTACTTCTTTCATAATTCGACCCCATTTTTTATAAGTTAGGCCCAATTTCTTCATAAAACAAACGCAATTTCTTCTATGAGTTAGGTCTGATTTCTCATAAGAGGGGATCCATTTTTTTCATAAGCTGGGCCCAATTTATTTAAGTTGCACCTAATTTGTGTATAAAATAGGCCCAATTTGAGTTGACCGCAATTATTTCCATAAGTTAGTCCCAACTTTACTAATAACTGGGACAACATTTCTTTTTTAAGTTAGGATGAATTTTTTTCATGATTAGGCTCAGTTTTTTCCTATGAATAAGGCCCATTTTTTTTCCAGAGTCGAACTCATTTTTTTTATATAAGTTAGGCCCAGTTATCTTTAAGAGCATTTTTTTATGAGTTGCCCAATTTATTTCATAAGTTGAAGTTATCTCTTCTATATGTTTGGCTCAATTTTTTCTATGAGTTGAGCCCAATTTTTGTGTAAAACCAATTTTTTTAATATGCTGATCTCAATTTATTCACGCATATTTTTTATAATAAATAGGCCCAATTATTCTTATAAGTTGGCCACAATTCTTTTCATAAGTTAAGCCCAATTCTTTTCATAAACTCGGCCCATTTTTTTTTAAAATGGCACTAAGCATTTTTATAGGTAGGGTCAATTATTTTTATAAGATACGCTAAATGTACTTTATGATTTAGCTCATTTTTTCTATAAATAAAGCACGATTCCTTTTTAAATTTGGGCATTTTTTAAAAGTTAGACCCAATTCGTTGTATGAGTAATTCCAATTGTTTTCATAAATTAAGCCCAATGTTTTTATGTTAAGCCAAAATTCTTTTATAAATCTAACGCAATTTTTTTATAAGGCCCAATTTTTTTCATGAATCAAGCGCAATTTTTTCATAAGTTAGGCCCGATATTTATTCAGGCGAAACACATTTTATGACTAAGCCTTATTTTTTTTTAAAATTAGCTACAAAGTCTTCCATAAGTTGAACACATATCTTTTATAAGTATGCCCCAATTTCTTCTATGAGCTAGGTTTATAATGAGTGAGTCAATGAGGCCCTCCACTGCGACTCGTGAGAGTCTATTGTGGCTTTCTTCTCTTCTTCTATGAGTTAGGTCTAATTTCTTATAAGAGGGGATTAATTTGTTTCATGAGTTGGGTCCAATTGATTTAAAGTTGTGCCTGCTTTTCACATATAAAATAGGCTCAATTTTACTTATAAGTTGACCTCAATTATTTTCATAAGTTAGTCCCAACTATTCTAATAAGTGGAACTAAATTTCTTTTATAAGCTGGACACAATTATTTTTATTAGTAAGGATACATTTTTTTATGATAAGGCTCCGTTTTTTTCTACCAATAACGTCCAATTTTTTCTTAATTCAAACTGAATTTTTTATACAAATTAGGTCCATTCATTTTATAAGTTAAAAGCATTTTTTTATAAGTTGGCGAATTTATTTCATATGCTCAACCCATTTCTTTTATATGTTCGGTTCAATTTTTTCTTTATAAGTTGAGCCCAATTTTTTACGCTTATTTTTCATATTAAGTTGGCCCCAATTATTTTCATAAGTAAGGACCAATTACTTTTATAAGCTCGGCCCAATGTTTTCAACAATTGGGACTAAATTTCTCTTATAAGTAGGGCCCAATTATTGGTATAAGTTATGCTAAATTTGATTTACGATTTAGTTCAATTGTTTTCTATAAATAAGGTTCAATTTCTTTCATAAGTCGAGCCCAATTTTTTATATAAGTTATGCACAATTTCTTTCGTAAGTTGAGCGCATTTTTATAAGTTAGACTCAATTTATGAGCTAAGTGAAATTCCTTTTATGGGTAAATCCATTTTTGTTACTAAATAAGCTCAATTTTTTTATAAGTTAGGCCCAAATTATTTTATAAAGTACGCCCAAGTTTTAATAAGAAGTCAACCTTGGAATGAGAGGTTATAAGCTTGAAATTGGTATACGGCAATCTAAACAATGTGTCAACAACAGTCTCAAATAATCTTACTTCCTATACGTTCAATCGTTTTTTTACCTATTATAAAAATTTTATATCATTAAAGTCTACATAATATTTGTTTGACACATGTTTTTCATTCGGCTCCCTATTTTTGAGATACAGCGCGTAGAGCCGTATATTTTAATATTGTGAAATTACTCTCCGCGCTTTATCTCAAAAACCGTGAGCCGTAATGAAAAATATTCAAAAAATTATGTAGAATTTAATGATCCACAAATTTTGTAATCAATGGGCATACGATTGGATGCAGAGGAAGCGATATATTTACGAAAAACTGATTTCTATGACCTTATCCCTTTTTTGGAGACTTTCGACACATTCTTTAGATTGCCGAAATAAAGGTTTATACCAACTCCTTTTATAAATTGCTTACGATTATTTTTATAAGTTGGGGCGTTCTTAAGTTATTTTTAGGTAACTCAAATGGTTTCTTTTATTGATATACCATACTAATCATAGGTAGAAGGTGTAGTAAATTACAATTTTCACATTGCGGATTTTTTTAACAACTTTAAAGCAAGTACAAAATTGGATGTGCAACAATTTGTTATGATTTAATGATATGATACATTCGTTTATATGTTTATTCAGGTAATTTCGCTCAATACGATTATGGAAAACTACAAAATCTAGATATTTACGATTGTATCACCCCACCATCTTACAATCTCTCTGCTATCTCAGTACCTGTAGGAATATATTATGGACAAAATGATCTTATTGTATCAATCACAGTAAGTTTAAAAAAAATGTTGAATGGAACTTTTTCTATGTTACATTTCTATTTTTCAGGATACGCAACGTTTGATAAACGACTTACCGAACGTTATAGATGATCACATTATTGAGTATAAACGATTCAGTCACCTCGGTTTCCTATTAGCCAATAACATGGACAGCTTTGTCAACTATTATGTTATCAATACTCTTAATAAATATAATGATAAAGATGCAGTAACATCCTCTAGTACATCAACCACTCCAGCTTCATCGACCGAAAGTACGTCCACTACACAAACAGGAGGTGCTGGAATCGGACGTTTAGGATATTTGAATATAGTTTCGGTAGCTGCCATGGTATTTTATCATAGATTTTTATGAATTTTATTTTCAATTACCTAATAAATTATACATAAACTGATTTGGTATTGTTTTAATTGAAGAAAATACAATCCTTAACAATCCCGTTTCTTCAAAGGGATTTACAACTCTCCAAACTGCAGTTGAAGTCTGATTTTGAAAACCACTTCCTTGATTACTGAAATCTATCATCACTACATAATGTAATACAAAGTCCTCCGTGTGTCTATCAGTCACCTTTTATTCATGAAATGAACTGGGTTTTTGATCCATCGAAGATAAGACGAAACAACTACAAAAACGTGCATTGAAATTAGGCCAACATAACGGACACAATAAAGGGTAATAATACCTATTTCTTAGCGCCTATGGAGTACATGAGGCACAGACGATGGACGAATCCAAACGCCACTCTTCCCTGGAGAGGAAGAAAGGAAAAATGAGCACGAACATAGGAATCAAGAGTTGAAAAAACAATTCACTTATGCTCAAAACACTGGAAAGAACACTGAACCAACAGTTAGTCAACCTATTAGAAACAAGAAACGACCTCCAATAAGCAAGAAAGGAACTCTCCGAATGAAGGAAAGAAGCCAAGCAGTTCCAAGATGATATAGGGAAATTCCAGGTTCAATTGATGAGTCAATTGAACAAAAAGAAAGAAGCAGAAGCCCGAGGGAATGAAAAAAGAGGCCAACACCAACCCGAAAGATTCAAGAATCAAGAAAGAAGTCAGCAGGACCAAACTTTGGACACTTCCACCGAAAAGGTTTCTCTCGTCTCTGTCCATAAGATAAATACAGCGACAGTAAAGAGCAGAGAAAACAACGCAACCAAGAACGAGGAATCATAATCCAAACGACGAAGGATATCCCAAGGATGAAAAGAGAAACCCAGTCAAGAGGAATCCAATTTAAAATAAACGGTTTTAAAGATTAAAACTAACTTTTCCGCATCTGTGGCCCTGAGAAATATTATATCATAAAATTGTTACTTGTATACACTTCGGGGGATGTATCGTGCTAACAAACCGAAATTTCTCCAAAAATAACCAAAAATTTAGCATATCTGGATTTATAGAACCCGCTGTACTCGCTCTAGTCAACTGAAAATCAATAGAGTACATCCATGAGACACTTTGAATAATATTCAATCATAAAATTGATGAATCGTATACTCTCTGGAGGCTGTATCGTGCTAACAAACTGGAAATTCTTCAAAAATAACAAGATTTTGGTACTTCAAGTACCATAGCACCCGTTGTACTGGCTTTAGTTAGCTGAATATCAATAGGGTTCCTCTTTGAGACGCTTTGAATAATATCCAAACATAAAATTGGTCACTTATATACTCCGGAGGCTGTATCGTGTTAACAAACTGAAACTTCTCCAAAAATGACAAAAATATCGTACTTAAAGTACTGTAGCACCTGTTGTATTGGCTCTGGTGAGCTGAAAATCAACAGGGTTCATTAGTGAGATGTCCTGAATAATATTCAATCATAAAATTGGTGATTTGTTCAACTCCGGTGGCTTTATCGTGCTAACAAACTGAAATTTCTCAAAATTAACAAAATGTCGTACTTCAAGTACCATAGCACCCGTTGTACTGCCTCTGGTGAGCTGAAAATCAATAGGGATCATCTGTGACATGTCCTTAACAATATTCAATCATAAAATTGGTGATTTGTTGCACTCCGGAGGCTGTATCGTGCTAACAAGAAATGTACGACATACACACAGGATTTTTTTCCTAAAAACCGTTTTTTCGTGTTGTTGTTGTTGGAAAACGTGAAAATGACAAAAAAAAATTAAAAATTTCAACTTTTTTTGGGGTAAACCAATACTTTTCTCGCATATAGATAGGTTGGGCGGAAAAGCAACAACAATGAAATACTAGAGGGCAAGGTCACGCTAGAAAACATTGAAGACTATAGGAGACTGATGAAGTACCTAGAAGAAATAGAAGGCCAAGGTGGGAACTGGTACACCTTCACCGAACCCGAAGGAAAGGTGGCGAAGACATGGGAGAAATTAAAGACGACCTCTAAGGACGAGGAATCCAGGTCAAGAGGATCATCCAGCTCTACTACCAATTCTGAGAAGAGAAGACTTCCAATATTCATCGTGACATGTCCTTAACAATATTCAATCATAAAATTGGTGATTTGTTGCACTCCGGAGGCTGTATCGTGCTAACAAGACATGTACGACATACACACAGGATTTTTTTTCTAAAAACCGTTTTTTCGTGTTGTTGTTGTTGGAAAACGTGAAAATGACAAAAAAAAATTAAAAATTTCAACTTTTTTTGGGGTAAACCAATACTTTTCTCGCATATAGATAGGTTGGGCGGAAAAGCAACAACAATGAAATACTAGAGGGCAAGGTCACGCTAGAAAACATTGAAGACTATAGGAGACTGATGAAGTACCTAGAAGAAATAGAAGGCCAAGGTGGGAACTGGTACACCTTCACCGAACCCGAAGTAAAGGTGGCGAAGACATGGGAGAAATTAAAGACGACCTCTAAGGACGAGGAATCCAGGTCAAGAGGATCATCCAGCTCTACTACCAATTCTGAGAAGAGAAGACTTCCAATATTCATCGTGGATTTCAACAAACAACATCTGGAAAAAATTAAGAAAATGGAGTTCATCCTCAGCGCCAAGGTGAGGCAATAAAACCCTAGAAGAAACAACGAGCCAACGTAGTGTTACAACTACCAAGGCTATCACCATGGACAATCGACCTGTCGCATGAACACAAGGTGTGTTGGAAACGGAGGAAGCCAGCGATCCGGGGACTGTGAGAGACCAACAAACAGTCCTGCAACCTGAACCAACTTCGAGGTAGAACATCCAGCCAACTACAGAAGGTGTCCCAAAGCACCCAAGAAAATGAGGACACCGCCAAATACGGCAGAACCCCAAACAACACTCAATACGATCAGCACGCAGGGAACAGCGTGAAGCCAACCAACGGCCACCAGAACAGCAGGGACAATCTATTCCAGAGTAACCAAGAAAACGACTTCCACCAGCCAACAACAACCAAACGTCTTTGAAGCAATGGAGATGTTCTCGACGCACATGCAGCAGATGCAGGACATCTTCGTCAGCCTAATAAAACGTTAATGAATACACACCATATCGGACCAAACCAACTGAAGATAGGAACATCAACTTGATGGGGACCATGCTAGAAAAAGAAGACGTATACGTATTCGCCCTGCAACAAACGAAACTACCAGGAGAAAACTACGTGATCAGTTGGCCGGACTACAGGATCTACAGATACGACAATGTTGCCACAAACTAAGGAACAGCCATCCTAGTAAAGACCGGACTGGATTACCTCCTGACAATTGAAGCCACCATCAATGCAGTCTAAACAAGTTTCGGTTAAATACGGATCGTATTAGCTTACAAGAGACATGCAGACGTCCTGCGTGAAGATGTAGAAGTCCTCCTTCCAAACAGCAACCAAGGAGTTCTGATGGGAGACGTCAACACCAAATTAAGAGCTTAGAATAACAGATATCTCAACATAGCAGAAAGAAAGCTGACAGGCATCGCAGACAGACGATCAAAGCTGCGCATAATAGGACCACCAGCACCAACACACTTGCCAGAGGAGAAGCAGACATACTGGACATCGGCATACTACAAGACATCACAGAGTTATGGGACATTACCAACGGAAAAAGAGCAAGCCATTCTTACCCTGGAAGAAGGTGAAAGAACAACAGGAAGAGAAGTGATGAAGTACGACTGGAAGATGTTCAGGTGCCGAACCGGACCAGTACCGTTCATCACCAATGCAGCAGAACTGAAAGATCAACTGAGACAGCTGGAAGAAGCCATCCAACAAGTGATGGAAGACAGCACGACAACTAGACGGGTGGACAGCTACAAGAGGATTTTCAACATCAGCGACGAGCTACGAGAGCTCATCAGGGTGAAAAACAGTCAATAGGGCAAGAATCCCAGAAGACAAAATAGAAGTGGACAGACTCAAAGCAGAAGGCAAGACGCAACTGAAGCAACACCGATCCAAAGATTGGAAGAACTGGACCCGGACTCACCTGGACTATGGAAGTAAGCCAAAACACTGTGACAAGGCAACAGAGGCACCCCAATAATACATGGAGTCAATTAATTAACCCACAGAGACGAGGAGAAAGCAGAAGCCTTCATAAGAACCATGGAACGCCAATTCACTCTGAACGAGCGCCCAAACGAGGACATGGACTTCTTAGACCGAGACGAAGAACAAATACAAAAGCAAGACGACGACTACGGAAAAAATCTACAGAATACCCCAATACTCTTACCAAAAAAAGTATACACAAAATCACCCAACAATAGCCTCAACTATTTGAAAAGGATCCCGCCTCATAGGCTTTTGTAATGATGGGTGTAAATAAATTATAAAAGCGATTATTGGAATTGGTACAACCTGTATCATATTAAAAAATGAAATAATATTTCTTCAGTTATTTCGTTACGAAACTATATTAAACAAAAAACGTTTATCATTTCGTAAAACTAGATGAATGGAAAATATAGCGTAATCTATTTCACTTCATTGTAGTACCATAATTTAAAACCAAAAAATACATTAACTTATGTATAGAATCGCATACTTAGACATACATATGGAATTGAGGCGACAAGTAACTAAAAACATTTATGAAAAGAAGAAAATATGGAACCCAGTGGGTCCTGCCGACGTTGTGGAACCACGCGGAGTTCACGCGACCAGCGCAAATCACTATCAAAACTGATTGCTTCTTCTGTCCGTTAAAAGAAAAATCAACGTCATTTATCAGATTTAGTTTTGTTGTGTGCATATTCTTTGGGTCACTCGCTCCACGTCTGAGAGGAAGAGATTTCGTCTCCGGTGAGTCCCTTATCCCGTAATATCGGTAGCTATAATCTCCCAAGCTTGTGTAGTTTTAGACTGAAGAGTCATCAACCCTTTCGGTTTGTTTGATTCTACTTTATGAGAAGCTCATAATGTATAATTTCTGCTAATACGCTTGCAGGTTTTCAAAACACCCAAATTTCTGCTAAAGGACTATTATGACATCCGCTAAGTACACCTAAACGAAGACACTCTTTCCAGTTATTTACTTTACTTTTCTTATAATCCAAAATTTTAAGGCAAGTGATGCAGATCCATGCTAGTTTATCAAGAAATAAGAACATGATGTGATTCTATTGGCACTTTATGTTGACGATGGACTTTTAGCCACGAGTAACGAAATTTTGGTGAATGAATTTATGAATAATTTGGAAAAAGAGTTCAAAATTACTGCAAAACCAGCTACCTATTTTTTGGGCTTGGAAATTGACACTAGTAATGTCGGTTCGGTAACAGTGAGTCGGGCAGCTTATACAAGAAGAATCTTGGAACATTTTGAAATGCATTAGATACATCAATCAATTATATAAAAAATGTATTTCCATTTATTATGAGAATTATAGATCATTAAATTCTACATAATTTTTGTTATACGGTTCACCGTTTTTGAGATAAAGCGCGAAGTGCCGAATATTATGACATAGTGAATATTCTCCTGGCTGTTTCGTCCATGATGTCCCGAATCTTCTCCTGATCCAACTCTTGGTAGAAGTGCTAGGTCCTGATGTATCAAAAGGCGTTCACTGCTTGCCTGCTATATCGCTGGCTGTGGGAGTACGCTCGTGCTGTCCCTCGACTTATATACAAACAGTGGGAGACAGGAGGTTCGTCAAGCTGGCCCCCCCTTGGCTAGATTTTTTCTACCAAAATGCTAGCGCACATAAAGGGCACCTAGCACAACCTAGCACAACAATTTTTGTAGCTAGCACACCAACTGCTCACAATAAAATTGCTTTTGAATTCGGGTGGGGCCAGGTTAACGCTAGCCCCCCCCGGTTGGAATTTTGTCGCCAAAATGCTAGCACAGATAAATGACACCTAGCACAACCTAGCACACCAATTTTTATAGCTAGCACACCATTATTTATAGCTAGCACACCATTTTTTATAGCTAGCACACCATTTTTTATAGCTAGCACACCAACAGCTTACAATAAAAATGCTTTTGAATTCGGGTGGGGCCAGGTTAACGCTAGCCCCCCCCGGTTGGAATTTTCTGCGAAATTGCTACCACAAACGAAGGACACCTATCACAATCTAGCACACCATTTTTTATAGCTAGCACAGCAACTACACTTTCAATTCTGGGGAGTGGGACGGAGGTCAGTGAAATAACACTATACTTACTCGATGAATAAATAAATGGATAAATGAATAGGTTGAATATATATATATATATATATATATATATATATATATATATGTTTCTTACTGTAGTTACGAAAAATTTTCGGAATATTCCACTCATATGGTAAAAATTCCAAATCAAGCAGGATCTTTTCGGCGATAACTCTCCGGCAGTGCCGATAATTTCCCTTTTAAGTCCGTATCTAAGTAACGTCTAAGTAACAATTGTTGTTATTATCATAATTTTAATTTGAAATATCATAAAAATGTCACGGTTTGAAAACGATTCTTCAAGTTTAATCCAAAAATAAGTGATTGAAAATGAACCAAAAAGGGTGATTAAATACCATGTAATGTTGTTTAAATAATATAAATTTCGCATTAATACAGTTTTATGTCGTCTAATCAGTAGTAATACCACAAGTGATTGAATTTTCGCGATACGTCTGTCGATTCATTTTTGAACGAAACTGATTCAGTTGAGATCATAAATGAAAGACAGACTTATGAGATAAATTCAATCACGAGTGGAATTTTATTAGACTATTTCACAAACAGGCGTTGCTTCATCTAATAGGTATTTTCGTTCATCGCAAAATCTGGTAAATTGCTTCCAAATGTACTCCTTCGATTTCCTCGTATTTTTCGGTACATTTCATCGATTTTTCCGTTGATTGATTCGATAGAATTCATCCCGAATCTACTCATTTTTGAATGCGTGCACAGCGTAATCACTTATATTTGACGTTTAACTGTCACATGCACTGTAAACAAATCTGAAAACACCGAACTTGATAGGCCAATCAGTCAAGAGTGAAGTTTGGTATTATCGGTAAGCCGAACTTGACTAGAGCTTCTGATTGATTCATTTCATAGGTGAGTGAAATAGTCAGTAGTAATACCACAAGTGATTGAATTTTCGCGATAAGTCTGTCGATTCATTTTTGAACGAAACTGAATTGTTTCGAGAAAACACCACGAGTCCGCAGGACGAGTGGTGTTTTCTCGAATCAATTCAGTTGAGATCATAAATGAAAGACAGACTTATGAGATAAATTCAATCACGAGTGAAATTTTATTAGACTATTTCACAAACAGAGTGAAAGATAAAAAATCTGAAATTCGGCAGGATAGCTAGTCTCTCGACAGGCGTTGCTTCATCTAATAGGTATTTTCGTTCATCGCAAAATCTGGTAAATTGCTTCCAAATGTACTCCTTCGATTTCCTCGTATTTTTCGGTACATTTTCATCGATTTTTTCGTTGATTGATTCGATAGAATTCATCCCAAATCTACTCATTTTTCAATGCGTACACAGCGTTTAACTGTCACATGCACTGTAAACAAATCTGAAAACACCGAACTTGATAGGCCAATCAGAGTCAAGTTTGGTATTATCGGTAAGCCGAACTTGACTAGAGATTCTGATTGGTTCATTTCGTAGGTGAGTGAAATAGTCGAGAAAAATTCTATCGAATTACACCCATGAAAATAGTTAGATCATTAGTTTTACTTACATAGTCCATGTTACTTGTAATATTATTAGAAAGAATACATATTATTACAACCATCAGCCCTTCGGGGAAACCCTTTCTCAACCCAAACATCTGATTCGGCCAGTTTGGATGTACCTACAAGAATTTTATTTACTCTTAAGACCCATAATAACGGCATTATAGAAATGATTCAAATTTTAACAACAGACTTGGTTTAACGACCCTTTTAAAAAGTCCAATGAGAACTTTAGATGGATTATACCTAGTTTTTAGAAAAATAAGAATACCTATGTCATCAATTTTGCTGCCTTCCATTTAATACCCATATTGTAAGAAAGCAAAAAAATTAGTCTACTTTCTTTAGTCCGCCAACTTTGGTGATCCGCCATATTGAATTTAGAATAACGTCACATACCTAATTATGGATTGGCATGCAAACTAGATGTATCTACAGAATTTCAAATCAATCGGTTGAAGATATCTGCATCAAAACTGAGTTGCAAGATTGCAACCGAACAAACATACATTGTCAGTTACATACTAAAAACTTTGAAAAATACATAGTAGTGTTGGTGTCTTATGACTTGCCACAGAAATATTCGAAGCTCTAATTAACCGGCTCTAAGAATTAAAAGCTGCACGTTAGAAGTTAACTAGGGAATTTAAAAAAAATCTGATAGTGAAATGCAAAATTTATGCTATCGTTACAATGGTTAATTAAACATCAACTTCGGCAATAAATATTCTGGCAAATATAAATATAAAGTTTGAGTGTTTCTTTTAAATAAGGCCTACAGTGAACCACGATCAGTCTAAAACATGTATTCTCAATATATTGGAACATTTTTAGGGATCTCAGTCGCCCCTTCCCTGATTGCACAACTTTGTCCAAACTACATATCCAACACGGTTTCGCTTTTTTGGACATTTATTTATCCAATATGTCTGTACGCAAACGTTTGTCGTTGCCTTTTTTATAGTGTGAGATAATTTGAATGGTTGAACTTAATTATTTTGTTTTATTAAAATTACTATTATTTTAACAAAATTATTTTTAAAAGTGAAGGTTTTTTGTATTCTTTCGTTTTTTAACATTAATTGAAAATAAATAGATAATTATTAATTAAATAATAGTTAATTAATAATTAATCAAATACCCTGCTAGATGTGAAAATATAGATATCACGCACAATCTGGCAACATCTGTTTAGGGGCCATTTTTTATAGGAAAATGATATTTATCCAACATTTTCATTCATTCGTGTAACCATAGCATTATTTTGCAGACGCCCCCTACCCCCTGAATTTAAAAGCATTGATGATGTACTAGCTATTATATTTTGTGCTGGGTTGTGCTAGGTGTCTTTTCTTTGTGCTAGCATTTTGGCGAAAAAATTCCAACCGGAATGGCCTAGCGTTAACCTGCTCCTACCCGAATTCCAAAGCATTTTTATTGTAAGCTGTTGGTGGGCTAGCTATAAAAAATGGTGTGCTAGGTGTCCTTCATCTGTGCTAGCATTTTGGCGAAAAACTTCCAACCGGGGGTGGCTAGCGTTAACCTGGCCCCACCCGGATTCAAGAGCATTTTTATTGTAAGCTGTTGGTGTGCTAGCTATAAACAATTGTGAGCTAGGTTGTGCTAGGTGTCCTTTATCTGTGCTAGCATTTTGGCGACAACATTCCAACCGAGGGGGGGGGGCTAGCGTTAACCTGGCCCCACCAGAATTCAAAAGCATTTTTATTGTGAGCTGTTGGTGTGCTAGCTATAAAAATTGTTGTGCTAGGTGCCCTTTATGTGTGCTAACATTTTGGTAACAAAAATCTAACCGAGAGGGGGGGGTCAGCTTGACGGAGCTGGAGACAGGGATGGGCGCAGTGCGGCGCGAGAGTGATTGCTTGAATCACATTGTGAATGTAGCATATTCTTAAGGAATATTGTAAATTTAAATGTGTAACTTCAGTTTTGGTGGTAATTCCATGTTTATTTACATGTCAATAGCAATTCTGATGTTAACTCTGCGATAAGATTTTTTTATAAATATATAACTTTATTCTTACTATAATTGTTCGTATATACCCAGTACAGATCTCAATTTTCGAGTCAGAACGAATTTTTAAACCCACATAAAAAAATAACCGCTTTCTTTTTATTTAGACAAGTACATAATCGTCTTCTCCCTTTTAGACAAGTACATAATCGACCTCTCCCCAAGGATCAACTTTATATTTATAAAAACGAGAAGCTTCACAGCTTCAAGGTTGTACATATATTTAGTAATACATCACACGCAATGCTCTCAGACAGCCTCAGGTCGTGGCCCAATCATAAAACACACAAAACTCGCGACGTCCTATGTAATTCTACTAGACGGTTTTATGGTGAGTAAAAACGTTTCGAGTTCCATTCATACATTGGCGGACCGAAAATAATAAAAATTTCACGGTATTTTATTTAAATTAGATGAATAGAGACGTTGAAAAAAATTATCGATTGGATAAAATGAAGTAGTAATGAAAAATCTATACAAAATGAACTGAATATTTATGTTATAGAGTCTATAACATAAATATTCAGTTCATTTTGTATAGATTTTTCATTACTACTCCATTTTATCCAATCGATATATACAGAATTGAAACAAAAGAAAATTGAGCACGATGCCCAAAATGAGAAAGTGGCAAGAAAAAAAGTGAATACAGTCAAAAAACAACTCTTTGATATTCACTGTTTTAACCTTTAACCTGTGGAATCTACTCATATTACTTTTATAAATGAAACGAACTGTATCTGAATAATTTCACAATTTAATACAAAAATGGTTGAATTCTAAGAAATTGATAATTGTTTCGATATTAATATCATCGTAATCCGACTCTCTCTAAGCCATGTATTAAAGTTAAAATTTTGGCGAATGCGAAATTATTTCTTCGAACTGTTTACCATTAATTTTTGTGACTATTTTTATCTGGACATTTCCAGTGAGGTCCATTGTCTTTGTGACCAGTCCTAGACAGGGAGGCGATTGTTTTGTGAGCCGTAATATAGAAAGATCTAGAAAAAAGGGCACTTAATATACAAGAGAGGCTATACCTACCAACTAGTCAGTTTATTATGATCTCGTGATATAAACAGTGAACAATTAAATAGTCCAAGTAAAGAAACAGTAGTGAAGTGTATAATATATATTGTTATATAATATAAATTAGTGAATACATGAATTTTATGAGTAGACCTACCGTGTGTATGAATTTATCCTACCCGACCTAATAAGGAATTGTTACATTACTATAAAGTAATACATTTTGATGGCTTATCACTCGAGAATAGAAAAAGATATCGACGTGCAATTTTCGCTAAACTTCTTATATTTCCTTCATATTTTTATTGACATAGTTGCCGAATGTATATTTTTCCCAGAAAGCGCCGAAAAAAAAATTACCATTTTTGAAACGAATTTATCGGTTTATATCAAATACAACACCCTATATTTTTTAATACCATCTGAAAGTCCCTTTCTTCCCCTTTCCAAAAATGTATACATTATCGGCATATACTTATGTTTTTAGGAAAAGATTTGATTTTTTATGAAACCATGTCAATAACTTCCAAACGTAAATTATCACATCACATTAGCTTGGAAACGTTATAACTCGAAAATGAGACAAGGGATTAATGAGCGGCTTTCACTGAAATTCTTAGAAATGTTTACATTTTTTATGACACCGTTTGCAAGTCTCAAACGTCGTCTGAAATTTTCGTAAGAAATTCTTCTGTAATTTTCATTTTAACTTTCCCTGTATAACATAATTCATATATCTTGCACATACCATATAAAGAAACCCACTATCACATTGTGATAATGTTCTTCCTTTTTTTCCTCTTGTTTTCATCACATGCACATCTATACAACCGCGTATGCCCAGATTGTGGCTATTAACTTTTGTAATGTTTCAATTTAACTTCTCAGCAATGTTAAAGCGCTGTCTTTTTACATTACTGTGATGTTACTAGAACTTCCTCAAAAGGAAGTCTTTATAACGAAAAAAACAACATTTCTGTTACATTCTGAAATGCCTTTTAACTTCTTGTCCATGTTAATGCAATGTCAAAAAAATAACATCTTATCAATGATCTAAATACGACATATCAAAAACAATACAGTGTATTTTCTTAGATGTAGTATGGACATTACTTAAACCTCTTAATAACATACCTCAAACATTCTAGATGACATCCTATAGATGTTTCTGTGCCTAATCAGCAAATACAGGGTGAACAACTAAGAACGCCGACTGTCGGCCATATTTCAAAAAATAGTCATGGTACAGCTTTAAAAAAATACCTTCAGGAAAATGACCCTGCAAAATCGCTGGAAAATATTTTTGAGCTCCTAAAATATCTGCTATGGGGTGGAATGAACACTTAAAAACATAATACTGTGATTATCTCCAAAAAAGATATACTAAAGGTATCCTAGAAATACAATTTTGGATATATTGATGAGATTATAAAAAAGTGTAGTTAGAGACTTTTTGTCCTTATTCTTCAAATAAGGAGTGGAGGAAGGTTCATCCTAAAAAACAAATGTAACACTTTTTTGTTTTTTAATCGATATCAATGTTTTTGGCGTCATATAAAAGAGTTTTTCCTCTTTAATAAGATATGCTTAACAAAAATAACAAAATTGAACAATTTTGTCAACGCTATCTGAAAAAGTCGACAATTTCCCATTTTCTCGGAAATTTCAAATGTAATGAGAAATTTTTTAAATTCTGATGAAAAGGGATTTACGTTATCAGATATAAAAATTTAAAAAATGCGTCAATTTACATTTGAAATTTCCGAGTGAATACAAAATTATCTAATTTTGTTATCCATCTTATTGAACAGAAAAACTCTTTTAAATGCAGCTAAAATCATTAATATCGGTTAAAAAACGAAAAAGTTATACATTTGTTCATAAGTTTGAACCTTCCCCACCCATTATTTGAAGAATAATGGCAAAAAATCTCCTCAATTAAATTTTTTCATGATCTCTTCAAGATTTCAAAAATTGTATTTTTAGAACACCTTTAGTATGTTTTTTTGGAGTATTATGTTTTCGAGTGTTCATTCCACCCCTAGCGGATATTTCAAAGAGTGCAAAATATTTTCCAGCAATTTTTCAGTATCACTTACCTAAAGGTAATTTTTTTGAAAGTTGTACCATGATTCTTTTCTGAGTCGTTCTTAGTTGTTTCCCCTGTACATTTAAAATGAAATAGCAAAAAAAAGCAATAAAGAATTTAAAACGTTTATTCACTTTTAATGAACAGTACAGTGAATTTGAGAAAACAAGTACAAAATCAGAAAAAAAATCTTGTCCAGGAATCCAACCTAAAAAAAATAAAATTGTGTAAGCATATTACATAACAAGTGTGGAAAGTAGAAACTATTGAATGCATTCAGTGGAAGCAAGGAATAAAAAAGGGTATATTAATCTGTAGTTGCCATAAGATTTGTTCCAACCAACACAGAAACCGTACAATTACGATACTAACCCAGTTGACCTGCTGATTAGTGAATATAATAAGTCTCTGTAATATACATCAAATTTGCTGCGTTACTGAGATTGTACGGTAATAAAACGGTATTTACTTCGGTTGGAACAAACCTTACATGTAACATACTTTGAAACTGAATTAATAAAGTTTAACGGATACACATACATTACAGCTAGTTTACAGAAAATGAAAATGAAAATTTTACACCATAAAGATTTTATGAAACATTACGTTAAATCAACAAAAATCCAATCTGATTAAAGAAAATTCTATCGTTTACTTACGATTACTTTTTCTTACGCAAGAGCCGCTGTTTCGAGTGCCTCTACTATTCCATAACGTACACTTCAAAATCCTTATCTGTGAAACATTTAGATCAAATTGTGCCCATCGAGACCTTTGATCGATCATCATAAACTACATTAAACTTGATTTTCAGCCAATTGACTGGGACCCATTTTCCACAAGATATATGCGGGGCTCTTCAAAGGAATAACAACATATTTTATTTCGAGAAGTGACTTTTCATGATTTACCTTCTATTACATGCCTCACCCCGTTTCGCACGTAAATTCAGGTGTGCCATGAAAATTCATACTTCTTTTCTGTATAAAATAATATACTATTCTCATCTTGTTATTTACATCCTGGAACGTATTGTATATTAACATCGTAGAATTGTAACTTAATGAAAACTAAGAATTAATAAAATACTGTATACAAAAAAAACTACTTATGAAGAAGAAATATGAACACATTATCAAGTTGAATGAGTTTATAATTAATTGTATGCAATTGAGTATCTAATAGCTGTGTTTCTATAATAATAAATAATTGAATTCTGTTTGTTGACTGGAGCATTCAGTGCCATAAGTTACATATTCTTCAACTAGATTAATATAGGTACCATTGAAAGGGACAGCTAAGTTTTTTCATTGTATTCAGTGTATTTTCAAATAGAAATGAGTTTTTTAACAAAAATTTTGGTTTTTAAAGTCTTAAACAGTCTCTAATTGTTCACAGGAATTGTTAGTATTAACGTTGAAATTTTCTAAACCTGCAATACTATATTGATGGCTATGACTGCTACTACAAAAACTAGAACTAGAGATACTCGATTCAATATTTTTGGTACTGTTTAATACAATGTCTGTATCAGACTATCTGAAATAGTTATTCCCCTTTCTCTACATAATTGCCAACTATTTGTTTTTTATTTTATTTATGTAAGTAGCTTCTGAAACATATTAAACATTGAAAATATTTTCTTCTAGATTCAAATCTCTGCCAACATATGAGCATGTTTTATTATGATTGATAATATCTACCCTATTGCATTATCAAGTTTTTTGTAGGGTATAATGCATATCAAGGATTTAAAATATTGTGAATCGTTTCTAAAATATACTTACTTAACTAAAATATTTTAAAAGTTGAGAAAACCCTTATTTTGTACTCTATTATATAATGTTAGTGTACAATTCCGTCACCTGGAATTTCAATGTACAATAGCCGATTAAAGTCCTGAATGAGTATTAAGTTTTAAATAATTATGATTTTGGAATAGGTACTTACCGATAACAGCTGTTGTTCGTCGATTATAACAAGAATTATAACTAAGCATAGAAACTGAAGCTAAGTAGGAACTAACGGAAACGAAGACCACTTTATTCAAGTACTTGCAAAAAATGTGCTTCCTGCAAATAAAATATAACACAAAACTGAAAACCATCCGCCATTTCAGGCTTGTCATTTGTTTCCACAGATAAGTTCGTTCGTCAATTCCACTTCTGTTTTCTTCTTTTTTTCTGTGATGTTTAATATGAGATATTACTGAGAGTTCTATGAAGTAACGTCATAAAGACGTAATCACACGAACGTAATTATTTCGAAAGATGTGAAAGTAACTGCAACAAGTGATTATCTCAGAAACATGTTAATTTGTAATATTACAGTAACGCTCGTATGTGATATTAGTGAGAAGTATACAAATTAACATCGTATGAATGTTTCCTATGGGAAGTTGCTAAAAAGATGTTCATGGGATGTGTATGTAACTGCGAATTCAAGTATTATTGTGTACATCAAAAATATGTTTTATTTACATGACATGGATGTTAATAGAGTTGGTAATAAAACTAAGACATCTAGGAGATATCTCATTAACGTTTTAAATAAACATCACGAAAAGTCTCTAAAAAGAACATCACAAAAAAGACTTGTTATGTTCCTTGTTTAGTGGGAATATATCACTCTTCACAAACATTTAATAATCTTTAATCTTTACTTCAACTTTCCCCTGTATAATATAATTCAAATCCTGCCCAGACCACATGAAGAAATATATTATATTTCTCAAACATGTAATTTCTCTTACATCGACAAAATTCCATTTTAACGATTACTACCACATAAAAAATACAGACGATTATTGTTCTAGGAATTTTACACTTAATATTTCCAAGGAATCGACATCATCAAAAAACCAACCCACGCGTGTACTACCCACTCACTTTAACCGAACTATAAATATGAATAATACACCAATTTTAAGCACTTCCCGGTCATCATTCATCTCTTCATCAGTCAGACATCGCACATAATGGTACTATTTTCATAAGAACACACCGACTTGAGACCGGTGAATCATTTTTACAATCAACATAATGTGATAAATAACCAAAAGTGTAAAACGCGTCTACATAAGTGAAATTCTTGATTGTTCAAGCAAAAGAATAATTCATATCTTCGATCAATATATTTAAATGAAAGTGAAGTAATTGTTTAATTTATAAAAGCGCCATAATCCTACGTATACTACAGTGAACTACATATAACTAAAAGGTCCTTATTATCCCCAGTGCAAAAAAGGGTTAATAAAACAGGTGACTTTGAAACAAATACAAATAACTGACATTAACAAATGTAAAAAGGTTATTTATGTAGTATGAAGTATAACAACGAAGACAGTCAAGTTTATTAATCGAAAATGTATACTCTATCAATAACAGTGACCAGAAGGAGATTCAGAGCCATTTTGACAGAAATACGCCTACACGAAAATCGATATTAACTTGGGTACAACAATTTACAGAATCCGGAAAACTAGAAAGGAAAACGAGAACACCTGAAAACTCCCCGGACAATATGCTCAATGATATTCTGGAAGTGAGGGAAATTCTAGCAATTAACTATAATAGAATATCTGTTAGAAAAATATCCCAAATCACACAATTTAAAAAAAGTAAGGTTCACCGAATAACTATGAATATTTGATTTTACCCTCTTCATTGGATACTACAAGTTTGACGCACTCTACTTCTGAATCGCATCATTTTAGAGCACTCCCTATTTTTTATATCATAGATTGGACCTATGACGATACTTTCTCAGAAAAAAAAATGAATACTTCCATTATTTTGGACTGTACTATTTTTCATATGAAGGCATGTTTTCTTTTAACTTAAATGCTCTCCTAATATTTGAAACATTTATCTTATCGAAAAATGGACAACGCCAGTGGATTTGTCGTATCAAAGAACCCTTATTCTCATAATTTCAAAATTTTTTGAGAGGAAAAACATTTTTCGTCAAATATGTAGCTGGGCTATAGTAAGGAAAATATTGCATTTTTCGCAATACTCCAAAAATATATTTTTGGCCTATCATCCTCTCGAAACATGTTCGATTAGATGAAATTTCATCTAAAATCGATAGGTGACTTTGTTAGTGCCCTAATTCTATCAGTTTTTGAATAACTATGGATATTTGATTTTACCCTCTTCATTGGATACACCAAGTTTGACGCACTCTACTTCTGAATCGCATCCTTTTAGAGCACTCCCGATTTTGTATATCATAGATTGGACCTATGACGATACTTTCTCAGAAAAAAAATGAATACTTCCATTATTTTGGACTGTACTATTTTTTATATGAAGGCATGTTTTCTTTTAACTTAAATGCTCTCCTAATATTTGAAACATTCATCTTATCGAAAAATGGACAACACCAGTCGATTTGTCGTATTAAAGAACCCTAATTCTCATAATTCCAGTATTTTTTGAGAAGAAAAACATTTTTCGTCAAATATGTAGCTGGGCTATTATAGTAAGGAAAATATTGCATTTTTCGCAATACTCCAAAAATATATTTTTGGCCTATCATCCTCTCGAAACATGTTCGATTAGATGAAATTTCATCTAAAATCGATAGGTGACTTTGTTAATGCCCTAATTCTATCAGTTTTTGAATAACTATGGATATTTGATTTTACCCTTTTCATTGGATACTCCAAGTTTGACGCACTCTACTTCTGAATCGCATCATATTAGAGCACTCCCGATTTTTTATATCATAGATTGGACCTTTGACGATACTTCCTCTGAAAATTGAATGAATACTTCCATTATTTTGATCTGTACTATTTTTTATATGAAGGCATGTTTTCTTTTAACTTAAATGCTCTCCTAATATTTGAAACATTTATCTTATCGAAAAATGGACAACGCCAGTCGATTTGTCGTATCAAAGAACCCTAATTCTCATAATTCCAGTATTTTTTTAGAGGAAAAACATTTTTCGTCAAATATGTAGCTGGGCTATATATAGTAAGGAAAATATTGCATTTTTCGCAATACTCCAAAAATATATTTTTGGCCTATCATCCTCTCGAAACATGTTCGATTAGATGAAATTTCATCTAAAATCGATAGGTGACTTTGTTAATGCCCTAATTCTATCAATTTATGAATAACTATGAATATTTGATTTTACCCTCTTCATTGGATACTCCAAGTTTGACGCACTCTACTTCTGAATCGCATCATTTTAGAGCACTCCCGATTCTTTATATCATAGATTGGACCTTTGACGATACATTCTCAGAGAATTGAATGAATACTTCCATTATTTTGGTCTGTACTATTTTTCATATGAAGGCATGTTTTCTTTTAACTTAAATGCTCTCCTAATATTTGAAACATTTATCTTATCGAAAAATGGACAACGCCAGTCGATTTGTCGTATCAAAGAACCCTTATTCTCATATTTCCAGTATTTTTTGAGAGGAAAAACATTTTTCGTCAAATATGTAGCTGGACTATTATAGTAAGGAAAATATTGCATTTTACGCAATACTCCAAAAATATATTTTTGGCCTATCATCCTCTCGAAACATGTTCGATTAGATGAAATTTCATCTAAAATCGATAGGTGACTTTGTTAATGCCCTTATTCTATCAATTTTTGAATAACTATGGATATTTGATTTTACCCTCTTCATTGGATACTCCAAGTTTGACGCACTCTACTTCTGAATCGCATCATTTTAGAGCACTCCCGATTTTTTATATCATAGATTGGACCTTTGACGATACTTTCTAAGAAAATTGAATGAATACTTCCATTATTTTGGTCTGTACTATTTTTTATATGAAGGCATGTTTTCTTTCAACTTAAATGCTCTCCTAATATTTGAAACATTCATCTCATCGAAAAATGGACAACACCAGTCGATTTGTCGTATCAAAGAACCCTTATTCTCATAATTTCAGTATTTTTTGAGAGGAAAAACATTTTTCGTCAAACATGTAGCTGTAAGGTAAATATTGCATTTTTCGAAATACTCCAAAAATATATTTTTGGCCTATCATCCTCTCGAAACATGTTCGATTAGATGAAATTTCATCTAAAATCGATAGGTGACTTTGTTAATGCCCTAATTCTATCAGTTTTTGAATAACTATGGATATTTGATTTTACCCTCTTCATTGGATACTCCAAGTTTGACGCACTCTACTTCTGAATCGCATCATTTTAGAGCACTCCCGATTTTTTATATCATAGATTGGACCTTTGACGATACTTTCTAAGAAAATTGAATGAATACTTCCATTATTTTGGTCTGTACTATTTTTTATATGAAGGCATGTTTTCTTTCAACTTAAATGCTCTCCTAATATTTGAAACATTTATCTTATCGAAAAATGGACAACACCAGTCGATTTGTCGTATCAAAGAACCCTTATTCTCATAATTTCAGTATTTTTTGAGAGGAAAAACATTTTTCGTCAAATATGTAGCTGGGCTATAGTAAGGAAAATATTGCATTTTTCGCAATACTCCAAAAATATATTTTTGGCCTATCATCCTCTCGAAACATGTTCGATTAGATGAAATTTCATCTAAAATCGATAGGTGACTTTGTTAATGCCCTAATTCTATCAGTTTTTGAATAACTATGGATATTTGATTTTACCCTCTTCATTGGATACACCAAGTTTGACGCACTCTACTTCTGAATCGCATCCTTTTAGAGCACTCCCGATTTTGTATATCATAGATTGGACCTTTGACGATACTTTCTCAGAAAAAAAATGAATACTTCCATTATTTTGGACTGTACTATTTTTTATATGAAGGCATGTTTTCTTTTAACTTAAATGCTCTCCTAATATTTGAAACATTTATCTTATCGAAAAATGGATAACACCAGTCGATTTGTCGTATCCATGAACCCTTATTCTCATAATTTCAGTATTTTTTGAGAGGAAAAACATTTTTCGTCAAATATGTAGCTGGACTATAGTAAGGAAAATATTGCATTTTTCGCAATTCTCCAAAAATATATTTTGGGCCTATCATCCTCTCGAAAAATGTTCGATTAGATGAAACTCCATCTAAAATCGATGGGTGACTTTGTTAATGCCTTAATTCTATCAATTTTTGAATAAATATGGATATTTGATTTTACCCTCTTCATTGGATACTCCAAGTTTGACGCACTCTACTTCTGAATCGCATCATTTTAGAGCACTCCCGATTTTTTATATCATAGATTGGACCTTTGACGATACTTTCTAAGAAAATTGAATGAATACTTCCATTATTTTGGTCTGTACTATTTTTTATATGAAGGCATGTTTTCTTTCAACTTAAATGCTCTCCTAATATTTGAAACATTCATCTCATCGAAAAATGGACAACACCAGTCGATTTGTCGTATCAAAGAACCCTTATTCTCATAATTTCAGTATTTTTTGAGAGGAAAAACATTTTTCGTCAAACATGTAGCTGTAAGGTAAATATTGCATTTTTCGAAATACTCCAAAAATATATTTTTGGCCTATCATTCTCTCGAAACATGTTCGATTAGATGAAATTTCATCTAAAATCGATAGGTGACTTTGTTAATGCCCTTATTCTATCAATTTTTGAATAACTATGGATATTTGATTTTACCCTCTTCAATGGATACTCCAAGTTTGACGCACTCTACTTCTGAATCGCATAATTTTAGAGCACTCCCGATTTTTTATATCATAGATTGGACCTTTGACGATACTTTCTCTGAAAATTGAATGAATACTTCCATTATTTTGGTCTGTACTATTATTTATATGAAGGCATGTTTTCTTTTAACTTAAATGCTCTCCTAATATTTGAAACATTTACCTTATCGAAAAATGGACAACGCCAGTCGATTTGTCGTATCAAAGAACCCTTATTCTCATAATTTCAGTATTTTTTGAGAGGAAAAACATTTTTCGTCAAATATGTAGGAAAATATTGCATTTTTCGCAATTCTCCAAAAATATATTTTGGGCCTATCATCCTCTCGAAAAATGTTCGATTAGATGGAACCCCATCTAAAATCGATGGGTGACTTTGTTAATGCCCTAGGTAATTCTATCAATTTTTGAATAAATATGGATATTTGATTTTCCCCTCTTCATTGGATACTCTAAGTTTGACGCACTCTACTTCTGAATCGCATCATTTTAGAGCACTCCCGATTTTTTATATCATAGATTGGACCTTTGACGATACTTTATCTGAAAATTGAATTAATACTTCCATTATTTTGGTCTGTACTATTTTTTATATGAAGGCATGTTTTCTATTAACTTAAATGCTCTCCTAATATTTGAAACATTTATCTTATCGAAAAATGGACAACACCAGTCGATTTGTCGTATCAAAGAACCCTAATTCTTATAATTCCAGTATTTTTTGAGAGGAAAAACATTTTTCGTCAAATATGGAGCTGGACTCCAAGTAAGGAAAATATTGCATTTTTCGAAATACTCCAAAAATATATTTTTGGCCTATCATCCTCTCGAAACATGTTCGATTAGATAAAATTTCATCTAAAATCGATAGGTGATTTTGTTAATGCCCTAATTCTATCAATTTTTGAATAACTATGAATATTCGATTTTACCCTCTTCATTGGATACTCCAAGTTTGACGCACTCAACTTCTGAATCGCATCATTTTAGAGAACTCCCGATTTTTTATATCATAGATTGGACCTTTGACGATACATTCTCAGAAAATTGAATGAATACTTCCATTATTTTGGTCTGTACTATTTTTTATATGAAGGCATGTTTTCTTTTAACTTAAATGCTCTCCTAATATTTGAAACATTTATCTTATCGAAAAATGGACAACGCCAGTCGATTTGTCGTATCAGAGAACCCTTATTCTCATATTCTCAGTATTTTTTGAGAGGAAAAACATTTTTCGTCAAATATGTAGCATTTTTCGAAATACTCCAAAAATATATTTTTGGCCTATCATCCTCTCGAAACATGTTCGATTAGATGAAATTTCATCTAAAATCGATAGGTGACTTTGTTAATGCCCTAATTCTATCAATTTTTGAATAACTATGGATATTTGATTTTACCCTCTTCATTGGATACTCCAAGTTTGACGCACTCTACTTCTGAATCGGATCATTTTAGAGGACTCCCGATTTTTTATATCATAGATTGGACCTTTGATAATAATTTCTCAGAAAATTGAATGAATACTTCCATTATTTTGGCCTGTACTATTTTTTATATGATGGCATGTTTTCTTTTAACTTAAATGCTCTCCTAATATTTGAAACATTTATCTTATCGAAAAATGGACAACGCCAGTCGATTTGTCGTATCGAAGAACCCTTATTCTCATATTTTCAGTATTTTTTGAGAAGAAAAACATTTTTCGTCAAATATGTAGCTGGACTATAGTAAGGAAAATATTGCATTTTTCGCAATACTCCAAAAATATATTTTTGGCCTATCATCCTCTCGAAACATGTTCGATTAGATGAAATTTCATCTAAAATCGATAGGTGACTTTGTTAATGCCCTAATTCTATCAATTTTTGAATAACTATGGATATTTGATTTTACCCTCTTCATTGGATACTCCAAGTTTGACGCACTCTACTTCTGAATCGCATCCTTTAGGAGCACTCCCGATTTTGTATATCATAGATTGGACCTTTGACGATACTTTCTCAGAAAAAAAATGAATACTTCCATTATTTTGGACTGTACTATTTTTTATATGAAGGCATGTTTTCTTTTAACTTAAATGCTCTCCTAATATTTGAAACATTTATCTTATCGAAAAATGGACAACGCCAGTCGATTTGTCGTATCCATGAACCCTTATTCTCATAATTTCAGTATTTTTTTATAGGAAAAACATTTTTCGTCAAATATGTAGCTGGACTATAGTAAGGAAAATATTGCATTTTTCGCAATTCTCCAAAAATATATTTTGGGCCTATCATCCTCTCGAAAAATGTTCGATTAGATGGAACTCCATCTAAAATCGATAGGTGACTTTGTTAATGCCCTAATTCTATCAATTTTTGAATAACTATGAATATTTGATTTTACCCTCTTCATTGGATACTCCAAGTTTGACGCACTCTACTTCTGAATCGCATCATTTTAGAGCACTCCCGATTTTTTATATCATAGATTGGACCTTTGACGATACATTCTCTGAAAATTGAATGAATACTTGCATTATTTTGGTCTGTACTATTTTTTATATGAAGGCATGTTTTCTTTCAACTTAAATGCTCTCCTAATATTTGAAACATTTATCTTATCGAAAAATGGACAACGCCAGTCGATTTGTCGTATCGGAGAACCCTTATTCTCATATTTTCAGTATTTTTTGAGAGGAAAAACATTTTTCGTCAAATATGTAGCTGGACTATGGTAAGGAAAATATTGCATTTTTCGCAATACTCCAAAAATATATTTTTGGCCTATCATCCTCTCGAAACATGTTCGATTAGATGAAATTTCATCTAAAATCGATAGGTGACTTTGTTAATGCCCTAATTCTATCAATTTTTGAATAACTATGGATATTTGATTTTACCCTCTTCATTGGATACTCCAAGTTTGACGCACTCTACTTCTGAATCGGATCATTTTAGAGCACTCCCGATTTTTTATATCATAGATTGGACCTCTGATAATACTTTCTCTGAAAATTGAATGAATACTTCCATTATTTTGGTCTGTACTATTTTTTATATGAAGGCATCTTTTCTTTTAACTTAAATGCTCTCCTAATATTTGAAACATTTATCTTATCGAAAAATGGACAACGCCAGTCGATTTGTCGTATCAAAGAACCCTTATTCTCATATTTTCAGTATTTTTTGAGAGGAAAAACATTTTTCGTCAAATATGTAGCTGGACTATAGTAAGGAAAATATTGCATTTTTCGCAATACTCCAAAAATATATTTTTGGCCTATCATCTTCTCGAAACATGTTCGATTAGATGAAATTTCATCTAAAATCGATAGGTGACTTTGTTAATGCCCTAATTCTATCAATTTTTGAATAACTATGGATATTTGATTTTACCCTCTTCATTGGATACTCCAAGTTTGACGCACTCTACTTCTGAATCGGATCATTTGAGAGGACTCCCGATTTTTTATATCATAGATTGGACCTTTGATAATAATTTCTCAGAAAATTGAATGAATACTTCCATTATTTTGGTCTGTACTATTTTTTATATGAAGGCATGTTTTCTTTTAACTTAAATGCTCTCCTTATATTTGAAACATTTATCTTATCGAAAAATGGACAACGCCAGTCGATTTGTCGTATCAAAGAACCCTTATTCTCATATTTTCAGTATTTTTTGAGAGGAAAAACATTTTTCGTCAAATATGTAGCTGGACTATAGTAAGGAAAATATTGCATTTTTCGAAATACTCCAAAAATATATTTTTGGCCTATCATCCTCTCGAAACATGTTCGATTAGATGAAATTTCATCTAAAATCGATAGGTGACTTTGTTAATGCCCTAATTCTATCAATTTTTGAATAACTATGAATATTTGATTTTACCCTCTTCATTGGATACTCCAAGTTTGACGCACTCTACTTCTGAATCGCATCATTTTAGAGCACTCCCGATTTTTTATATCATAGATTGGACCTTTGACTATACATTCTCAGAAAATTGAATGAATACTTCCATTATTTTGGTCTGTACTATTTTTTATATGAACGCATGTTTTCTTTTAACTTAAATGCTCTCCTAATATTTGAAACATTTATCTTATCGAAAAATGGATAACACCAGTCGATTTGTCGTATCCATGAACCCTTATTCTCATAATTTCAGTATTTTTTGAGAGGAAAAACATTTTTCGTCAAATATGTAGCTGGACTATAGTAAGGAAAATATTGCATTTTTCGCAATTCTCCAAAAATATATTTTGGGCCTATCATCCTCTCGAAAAATGTTCGATTAGATGAAACTCCATCTAAAATCGATGGGTGACTTTGTTAATGCCCTAATTCTATCAATTTTTGAATAAATATGGATATTTGATTTTACCCTCTTCATTGGATACTCCAAGTTTGACGCACTCTACTTCTGAATCGCATCATTTTAGAGGACTCCCGATTTTTTATATCATAGATTGGACCTTTGATAATAATTTCTCAGAAAATTGAATGAATACTTCCATTATTTTGGTCTGTACTATTTTTTATATGATGGCATGTTTTCTTTTAACTTAAATGCTCTCCTAATATTTGAAACATTTATCTTATCGAAAAATGGACAACGCCAGTCGATTTGTCGTATCAAAGAACCCTTATTCTCATATTTTCAGTATTTTTTGAGAGGAAAAAAATTTTTCGTCAAATATGTAGCTGGACTATAGTAAGGAAAATATTGCATTTTTCGCAATACTCCAAAAATATATTTTTGGCCTATCATCCTCTCGAAACATGTTCGATTAGATGAAATTTCATCTAAAATCGATAGGTGACTTTGTTAATGCCCTAATTCTATCAATTTTTGAATAACTATGGATATTTGATTTTACCCTCTTCATTGGATACTCCAAGTTTGACGCACTCTACTTCTGAATCGCATCCTTTAGGAGCACTCCCGATTTTGTATATCATAGATTGGACCTTTGACGATACTTTCTCAGAAAAAAAATGAATACTTCCATTATTTTGGACTGTACTATTTTTTATATGAAGGCATGTTTTCTTTTAACTTAAATGCTCTCCTAATATTTGAAACATTTATCTTATCGAAAAATGGATAACACCAGTCGATTTGTCGTATCCATGAACCCTTATTCTCATAATTTCAGTATTTTTTTATAGGAAAAACATTTTTCGTCAAATATGTAGCTGGACTATAGTAAGGAAAATATTGCATTTTTCGCAATTCTCCAAAAATATATTTTGGGCCTATCATCCTCTCGAAAAATGTTCGATTAGATGGAACTCCATCTAAAATCGATAGGTGACTTTGTTAATGCCCTAATTCTATCAATTTTTGAATAACTATGAATATTTGATTTTACCCTCTTCATTGGATACTCCAAGTTTGACGCACTCTACTTCTGAATCGCATCATTTTAGAGCACTCCCGATTTTTTATATCATAGATTGGACCTTTGACGATACATTCTCTGAAAATTGAATGAATACTTGCATTATTTTGGTCTGTACTATTTTTTATATGAAGGCATGTTTTCTTTCAACTTAAATGCTCTCCTAATATTTGAAACATTTATCTTATCGAAAAATGGACAACGCCAGTCGATTTGTCGTATCGGAGAACCCTTATTCTCATATTTTCAGTATTTTTTGAGAGGAAAAACATTTTTCGTCAAATATGTAGCTGGACTATGGTAAGGAAAATATTGCATTTTTCGCAATACTCCAAAAATATATTTTTGGCCTATCATCCTCTCGAAACATGTTCGATTAGATGAAATTTCATCTAAATTCGATAGGTGACTTTGTTAATGCCCTAATTCTATCAATTTTTGAATAACTATGGATATTTGATTTTACCCTCTTCATTGGATACTCCAAGTTTGACGCACTCTACTTCTGAATCGGATCATTTTAGAGCACTCCCGATTTTTTATATCATAGATTGGACCTCTGATAATACTTTCTCTGAAAATTGAATGAATACTTCCATTATTTTGGTCTGTACTATTTTTTATATGAAGGCATGTTTTCTTTTAACTTAAATGCTCTCCTAATATTTGAAACATTTATCTTATCGAAAAATGGACAACGCCAGTCGATTTGTCGTATCAAAGAACCCTTATTCTCATATTTTCAGTATTTTTTGAGAGGAAAAACATTTTTCGTCAAATATGTAGCTGGACTATAGTAAGGAAAATATTGCATTTTTCGCAATACTCCAAAAATATATTTTTGGCCTATCATCTTCTCGAAACATGTTCGATTAGATGAAATTTCATCTAAAATCGATAGGTGACTTTGTTAATGCCCTAATTCTATCAATTTTTGAATAACTATGGATATTTGATTTTACCCTCTTCATTAGATACTCCAAGTTTGACGCACTCTACTTCTGAATCGGATCATTTTAGAGGACTCCCGATTTTTTATATCATAGATTGGACCTTTGATAATAATTTCTCAGAAAATTGAATGAATACTTCCATTATTTTGGTCTGTACTATTTTTTATATGAAGGCATGTTTTCTTTAAACTTAAATGCTCTCCTAATATTTGAAACATTTATCTTATCGAAAAATGGACAACGCCAGTCGATTTGTCGTATCAAAGAACCCTTATTCTCATATTTTCAGTATTTTTTGAGAGGAAAAACATTTTTCGTCAAATATGTAGCTGGACTATAGTAAGGAAAATATTGCATTTTTCGAAATACTCCAAAAATATATTTTTGGCCTATCATCCTCTCGAAACATGTTCGATTAGATGAAATTTCATCTAAAATCGATAGGTGACTTTGTTAATGCCCTAATTCTATCAATTTTTGAATAACTATGAATATTTGATTTTACCCTCTTCATTGGATACTCCAAGTTTGACGCACTCTACTTCTGAATCGCATCATTTTAGAGCACTCCCGATTTTTTATATCATAGATTGGACCTTTGACTATACATTCTCAGAAAATTGAATGAATACTTCCATTATTTTGGTCTGTACTATTTTTTATATGAACGCATGTTTTCTTTTAACTTAAATGCTCTCCTAATATTTGAAACATTTATCTTATCGAAAAATGGATAACACCAGTCGATTTGTCGTATCCATGAACCCTTATTCTCATAATTTCAGTATTTTTTGAGAGGAAAAACATTTTTCGTCAAATATGTAGCTGGACTATAGTAAGGAAAATATTGCATTTTTCGCAATTCTCCAAAAATATATTTTGGGCCTATCATCCTCTCGAAAAATGTTCGATTAGATGAAACTCCATCTAAAATCGATGGGTGACTTTGTTAATGCCCTAATTCTATCAATTTTTGAATAAATATGGATATTTGATTTTACCCTCTTCATTGGATACTCCAAGTTTGACGCACTCTACTTCTGAATCGCATCATTTTAGAGCACTCCCGATTTTTTATATCATAGATTGGACCTTTGACGATACTTTCTAAGAAAATTGAATGAATACTTCCATTATTTTGGTCTGTACTATTTTTTATATGAAGGCATGTTTTCTTTCAACTTAAATGCTCTCCTAATATTTGAAACATTCATCTCATCGAAAAATGGACAACACCAGTCGATTTGTCGTATCAAAGAACCCTTATTCTCATAATTTCAGTATTTTTTGAGAGGAAAAACATTTTTCGTCAAACATGTAGCTGTAAGGTAAATATTGCATTTTTCGAAATACTCCAAAAATATATTTTTGGCCTATCATCCTCTCGAAACATGTTCGATTAGATGAAATTTCATCTAAAATCGATAGGTGACTTTGTTAATGCCCTTATTCTATCAATTTTTGAATAACTATGGATATTTGATTTTACCCTCTTCAATGGATACTCCAAGTTTGACGCACTCTACTTCTGAATCGCATAATTTTAGAGCACTCCCGATTTTTTATATCATAGATTGGACCTTTGACGATACTTTCTCTGAAAATTGAATGAATACTTCCATTATTTTGGTCTGTACTATTATTTATATGAAGGCATGTTTTCTTTTAACTTAAATGCTCTCCTAATATTTGAAACATTTACCTTATCGAAAAATGGACAACGCCAGTCGATTTGTCGTATCAAAGAACCCTTATTCTCATAATTTCAGTATTTTTTGAGAGGAAAAACATTTTTCGTCAAATATGTAGGAAAATATTGCATTTTTCGCAATTCTCCAAAAATATATTTTGGGCCTATCATCCTCTCGAAAAATGTTCGATTAGATGGAACTCCATCTAAAATCGATGGGTGACTTTGTTAATGCCCTAATTCTATCAATTTTTGAATAAATATGGATATTTGATTTTACCCTCTTCATTGGATACTCTAAGTTTGACGCACTCTACTTCTGAATCGCATCATTTTAGAGCACTCCCGTTTCTTTATATCATAGATTGGACCTTTGACGATACTCTCTCTGAAAATTGAATGAATACTTCCATTATTTTGGTCTGTACTATTTTTTATATGAAGGCATGTTTTCTTTTAACTTAAATGCTCTCCTAATATTTGAAACATTTATCTTATCGAAAAATGGACAACACCAGTCGATTTGTCGTATCAAAGAACCCTGATTCTTATAATTCCAGTATTTTTTGAGAGGAAAAACATTTTTCGTCAAATATGTAGCTGGACTCCAAGTAAGGAAAATATTGCATTTTTCGAAGTACTCCAAAAATATATTTTTGGCCTATCATCCTCTCGAAACATGTTCGATTAGATAAAATTTCATCTAAAATCGATAGGTGACTTTGTTAATGCCCTAATTCTATCAATTTTTGAATAACTATGAATATTTGATTTTACCCTCTTCATTGGATACTCCAAGTTTGACGCACTCTACTTCTGAATCGCATCATTTTAGAGCACTCCCGATTTTTTATATCATAGATTGGACCTTTGACTATACATTCTCAGAAAATTGAATGAATACTTCCATTATTTTGGTCTGTACTATTTTTTATATGAACGCATGTTTTCTTTTAACTTAAATGCTCTCCTAATATTTGAAACATTTATCTTATCGAAAAATGGACAACGCCAGTCGATTTGTCGTATCAAAGAACCCTTATTCTCATATTTTCAGTATTTTTTGAGAGGAAAAACATTTTTCGTCAAATATGTAGCATTTTTCGCAATACTCCAAAAATATATTTTTGGCCTATCATCCTCTCGAAACATGTTCCATTAGATGAAATTTCATCTAAAATCGATAGGTGACTTTGTTAATGCCCTAATTCTATCAATTTTTGAATAACTATGGATATTTGATTTTACCCTCTTCATTGGATACTCCAAGTTTGACTTACTCTACTTCTGAATCGGATCATTTAAGAGCACTCCCGATTTTTTATATCATAGATTGGACCTTTGATAATACTTTCTCAGAAAATTGAATCAATACTTCCATTATTTTGGTCTGTACTATTTTTTATATGAAGGCATGTTTTCTTTCAACTTAAATGCTCTTCTAATATTTGAAACATTTATCTTATCGAAAAATGGACAACGCCAGTCGATTTGTTGTATCAAAGAACCCTTATTCTCATATTTTCAGTATTTTTTGAGAGGAAAAACATTTTTCGTCAAATATGTAGCTGGACTATAGTAAGGAAAATATTGCATTTTTCGCAATACTCCAAAAATATATTTTTGGCCTATCATCCTCTCGAAACATGTTCGATTAGATGGAATTCCATCTAAAATCGATAGGTGACTTTGTTAATGCCCTAATTCTCTCAATTTTTGAATAACAATGGATATTTGATTTTACTCTCTTCATTGGATACTCCAAGTTTGGCGCACTCTACTTCTGAATCGGATCATTTTAGAGCACTCCCGATTTTTTATGTCATAGATTGGACCTTTGACAATACTTTCCCAGAAAATTGAATGAAAACTTCCATTATTTTGGTCTGTACTATTTTTTATATGGAGTCATGTTTTCTTTCAACTTAAATGCTCTCCTAATATTTGAAACATTTATCTTATCGAAAAATGGACAACACCAGTCGATTTGTCGTATCAAAGAACCCTAATTCTCATAATTCCAGTATTTTTTTAGAGGAAAAACATTTTTCGTCAAATATGTAGCTAGGAAAATATTGTATTTTTCGCAATTCACCAAAAATATATTTGTGGCCTATCATCCTCTCGAAACATGTTCGATTAGATGAAAGTTTATCTAAAATCGATGGGTGACTTTGTTGATGCTCTAATTCTATCAATTTTTGAATATTTATGGATATTTGATCTTACCCTCTTCATTGGATACCCCAAGTTTGACGCACTCTACTTCCGAAGCGCATCATTGTAGAGCACTCCCGATTTTCTATATCATAGATTGGACTTTTGACGATTCTTTCTTGAAAATTGAATGAATACTTCCATTATTTTGGTCTGCAACATTTTTTATATGAAGGCATGTTTTTCTCTTACTTAAATACTCTCCTAATATTTGAAACATTTATCTTATCGAAAAATGGACAACACCAGTCGATTTGTCGTAACAAATAACCCTGATTCTCATAATTTCAGTATTTTAGGAGAGGAAAAATATTTTTCGTCAAATATGTAGCTGGACTAAAGTAAGGAAAATATTGCATTCTTCGCAATTCTCCAAAAATATATTTGTGGCCTATCATCCTCTCGAAACATGTTCGATTAGATGAAAATTCATCTAAAATCGATAGGTGACTTAGTTGATGCCCTAATTCTATCATTTTTTGAATAAATATGGACATTTGATTTTATCCTCTTCATTGGATACTCCAAGTTTGACGCACTCTACTTCTGAATCGCATCATTTTAGAGCACTCCCGATTTTTTATATCATAGATTGGACCTTTGACGATACTTTCTAAGAAAATTGAATGAATACTTCCATTATTTTGGTCTGTACTATTTTTTATATGAAGGCATGTTTTCTTTTAACTTAAATGCTCTCCTAATATTTGAAACATTTATCTTATCGAAAAATGGACAACGCCAGTCGATTTGTCGTATCAAAGAACCCTTATTCTCATATTTTCAGTATTTTTTGAGAGGAAAAACATTTTTCGTCAAATATGTAGCTGGACTATAGTAAGGAAAATATTGCATTTTTCGCAATACTCCAAAAATATATTTTTGGCCTATCATCTTCTCGAAACATGTTCGATTAGATGAAATTTCATCTAAAATCGATAGGTGACTTTGTTAATGCCCTAATTCTATCAATTTTTGAATAACTATGGATATTTGATTTTACCCTCTTCATTGGATACTCCAAGTTTGACGCACTCTACTTCTGAATCGCATCATGTTAGAGCACTCCCGATTTTTTATATCATAGATTGGACCTTTGACTATACATTCTCAGAAAATTGAATGAATACTTCCATTATTTTGGTCTGTACTATTTTTTATATGAAGGCATGTTTTCTTTTAACTTAAATGCTCTCCTAATATTTGAAACATTTATCTCATCGAAAAATGGACAACGCCAGTCGATTTGTCGTATCAAAGAACCCTTATTCTCATATTTTCAGTATTTTTTGAGAGGAAAAACATTTTTCGTCAAATATGTAGCTGGACTATAAAGGAAAATATTGCATTTTTCGTAATACTTCAAAAATATATTTTTGGCCTATCATCTTTTCGAAACATGTTCGATTAGATGAAATTTCATCTAAAATCGATAGGTGACTTTGTTAATGCCCTAATTCTATCAATTTTTGAATAACTATGGATATTTGATTTTACCCTCTTCATTGGATACTCCAAGTTTGACGCACTCTACTTCTGAATCGCATAATTTTAGAGCACTCCCGATTTTTTATATAATAGATTGGACCTTTGACGATACTTTCTCTGAAAATTGAATGAATACTTCCATTATTTTGGTCTGTACTATTTTTTATATGAAGGCATGTTTTCTTTTAACTTAAATGCTCTCCTAATATTTGAAACATTTACCTTATCGAAAAATGGACAACGCCAGTCGATTTGTCGTATCAAAGAACCCTCATTCTCATAATTTCAGTATTTTTTGAGAGGAAAAATATTTTTCGTCAAATATGTAGGAAAATATATATCTTATCGAAAAATGGATAACACCAGTCGATTTGTCGTATCCATGAACCCTTATTCTCATAATTTCAGTATTTTTTGAGAGGAAAAACATTTTTCGTCAAATATGTAGGAAAATATTGCATTTTTCGCAATTCTCCAAAAATATATTTTGGGCCTATCATCCTCTCGAAAAATGTTCGATTAGATGGAACCCCATCTAAAATCGATGGGTGACTTTGTTAATGCCCTAGGTAATTCTATCAATTTTTGAATAAATATGGATATTTGATTTTCCCCTCTTCATTGGATACTCTAAGTTTGACGCACTCTACTTCTGAATCGCATCATTTTAGAGCACTCCCGATTTTTTATATCATAGATTGGACCTTTGACGATACTTTATCTGAAAATTGAATTAATACTTCCATTATTTTGGTCTGTACTATTTTTTATATGAAGGCATGTTTTCTATTAACTTAAATGCTCTCCTAATATTTGAAACATTTATCTTATCGAAAAATGGACAACACCAGTCGATTTGTCGTATCAAAGAACCCTAATTCTTATAATTCCAGTATTTTTTGAGAGGAAAAACATTTTTCGTAAAATATGTAGCTGGACTCCAAGTAAGGAAAATATTGCATTTTTCGAAATACTCCAAAAATATATTTTTGGCCTATCATCCTCTCGAAACATGTTCGATTAGATAAAATTTCATCTAAAATCGATAGGTGATTTTGTTAATGCCCTAATTCTATCAATTTTTGAATAACTATGAATATTTGATTTTACCCTCTTCATTGGATACTCCAAGTTTGACGCACTCAACTTCTGAATCGCATCATTTTAGAGCACTCCCGATTTTTTATATCATAGATTGGACCTTTGACGATACATTCTCAGAAAATTGAATGAATACTTCCATTATTTTGGTCTGTACTATTTTTTATATGAAGGCATGTTTTCTTTTAACTTAAATGCTCTCCTAATATTTGAAACATTTATCTTATCGAAAAATGGACAACGCCAGTCGATTTGTCGTATCAGAGAACCCTTATTCTCATATTCTCAGTATTTTTTGAGAGGAAAAACATTTTTCGTCAAATATGTAGCATTTTTCGCAATACTCCAAAAATATATTTTTGGCCTATCATCCTCTCGAAACATGTTCGATTAGATGAAATTTCATCTAAAATCGATAGGTGACTTTGTTAATGCCCTAATTCTATCAATTTTTGAATAACTATGGATATTTGATTTTACCCTCTTCATTGGATACTCCAAGTTTGACGCACTCTACTTCTGAATCGGATCATTTTAGAGGACTCTTGATTCTTTATATCATAGATTGGACCTTTGATAATAATTTCTCAGAAAATTGAATGAATACTTCCATTATTTTGGTCTGTACTATTTTTTATATGATGGCATGTTTTCTTTTAACTTAAATGCTCTCCTAATATTTGAAACATTTATCTTATCGAAAAATGGACAACGCCAGTCGATTTGTCGTATCAAAGAACCCTTATTCTCATATTTTCAGTATTTTTTGAGAGGAAAAACATTTTTCGTCAAATATGTAGATGGACTATAGTAAGGAAAATATTGCATTTTTCGCAATACTCCAAAAATATATTTTTGGCCTATCATCCTCTCGAAACATGTTCGATTAGATGAAATTTCATCTAAAATCGATAGGTGACTTTGTTAATGCCCTAATTCTATCAATTTTTGAATAACTATGGATATTTGATTTTACCCTCTTCATTGGATACTCCAAGTTTGACGCACTCTACTTCTGAATCGCATCCTTTAGGAGCACTCCCGATTTTGTATATCATAGATTGGACCTTTGACGATACTTTCTCAGAAAAAAAATGAATACTTCCATTATTTTGGACTGTACTATTTTTTATATGAAGGCATGTTTTCTTTTAACTTAAATGCTCTCCTAATATTTGAAACATTTATCTTATCGAAAAATGGATAACACCAGTCGATTTGTCGTATCCATGAACCCTTATTCTCATAATTTCAGTATTTTTTTATAGGAAAAACATTTTTCGTCAAATATGTAGCTGGACTATAGTAAGGAAAATATTGCATTTTTCGCAATTCTCCAAAAATATATTTTGGGCCTATCATCCTCTCGAAAAATGTTCGATTAGATGGAACTCCATCTAAAATCGATAGGTGACTTTGTTAATGCCCTAATTCTATCAATTTTTGAATAACTATGAATATTTGATTTTACCCTCTTCATTGGATACTCCAAGTTTGACGCACTCTACTTCTGAATCGCATCATTTTAGAGCACTCCCGATTTTTTATATCATAGATTGGACCTTTGACGATACATTCTCTGAAAATTGAATGAATACTTGCATTATTTTGGTCTGTACTATTTTTTATATGAAGGCATGTTTTCTTTCAACTTAAATGCTCTCCTAATATTTGAAACATTTATCTTATCGAAAAATGGACAACGCCAGTCGATTTGTCGTATCGGAGAACCCTTATTCTCATATTTTCAGTATTTTTTGAGAGGAAAAACATTTTTCGTCAAATATGTAGCTGGACTATAGTAAGGAAAATATTGCATTTTTCGCAATACTCCAAAAATATATTTTTGGCCTATCATCTTCTCGAAACATGTTCGATTAGATGAAATTTCATCTAAAATCGATAGGTGACTTTGTTAATGCCCTAATTCTATCAATTTTTGAATAACTATGGATATTTGATTTTACCCTCTTCATTGGATACTCCAAGTTTGACGCACTCTACTTCTGAATCGGATCATTTTAGAGGACTCCCGATTTTTTATATCATAGATTGGACCTTTGATAATAATTTCTCAGAAAATTGAATGAATACTTCCATTATTTTGGTCTGTACTATTTTTTATATGAAGGCATGTTTTCTTTTAACTTAAATGCTCTTCTAATATTTGAAACATTTATCTTATCGAAAAATGGACAACGCCAGTCGATTTGTCGTATCAAAGAACCCTTATTCTCATATTTTCAGTATTTTTTGAGAGGAAAAACATTTTTCGTCAAATATGTAGCTGGACTATAGTAAGGAAAATATTGCATTTTTCGAAATACTCCAAAAATATATTTTTGGCCTATCATCCTCTCGAAACATGTTCGATTAGATGAAATTTCATCTAAAATCGATAGGTGACTTTGTTAATGCCCTAATTCTATCAATTTTTGAATAACTATGGATATTTGATTTTACCCTCTTCATTGGATACTCCAAGTTTGACGGACTCTACTTCTGAATCGCATCATATTAGAGCACTCCCGATTTTTTATATCATAGATTGGACCTTTGACGATACTTTCTCTGAAAATTGAATGAATACTTCCATTATTTTGGTCTTTACTATTTTTTATATGAAGGCATGTTTTCTTTTAACTTAAATGCTCTCCTAATATTTGAAACATTTATCTTATCGAAAAATGGACAACACCAGTCGATTTGTCGTATCAAAGAACCCTAATTCTCATAATTCCAGTATTTTTTGAGAGGAAAAACATTTTTGGTCATATATGTAGCTGGATCCAAGTAAGGAAAATATTGCATTTTTCGAAATACTCCAAAAATATATTTTTGGCCTATCATCCTCTCGAAACATGTTCGATTAGATGAAATTTCATCTAAAATCGATAGGTGACTTTGTTAATGCCCTAATTCTATCAATTTTTGAATAACTATGAATATTTGATTTTACCCTCTTCATTGGATACTCCAAGTTTGACGCACTCTACTTCTGAATCGCATCATTTTAGAGCACTCCTGATTTTTTATATCATAGATTGGACCTTTGACGATACATTCTCAGAAAATTGAATGAATACTTCCATTATTTTGGTCTGTACTATTTTTCATATGAAGGCATGTTTTCTTTTAACTTAAATGCTCTCCTAATATTTGAAACATTTATCTTATCGAAAAATGGACAACGCCAGTCAATTTGTCGTATCAAAGAACCCTAATTCTCATAATTCCAGTATTTTTTGAGAGGAAAAACATTTTTGGTCATATATGTAGCTGGATCCAAGTAAGGAAAATATTGCATTTTTCGAAATACTCCAAAAATATATTTTTGGCCTATCATCCTCTCGAAACATGTTCGATTAGATGAAATTTCATCTAAAATCGATAGGTGACTTTGTTAATGCCCTAATTCTATCAATTTTTGAATAACTATGAATATTTGATTTTACCCTCTTCATTGGATACTCCAAGTTTGACGCACTCTACTTCTGAATCGCATCATTTTAGAGCACTCCCGATTCTTTATATCATAGATTGGACCTTTGACGATACTTTCTCTGAAAATTGAATGAATACTTCCATTATTCTGGTCTGTACTATTTTTTATATGAAGGCATGTTTTCTTTTAACTTAAATGCTATCCTAATATTTGAAACATTTATCTTATCGAAAAATGGACAACGCCAGTCGATTTGTCGTATCAAAGAACCCTTATTCTCATATTTTCAGTATTTTTTGAGAGGAAAAACATTTTTTGTCAAATATGTAGCTGGGCTATAGTAAGGAAAATATTGCATTTTTCGCAATTCTCCAAAAATATATTTGTGGCCTATCATCCTCTCGAAACATGTTCGATTAGATGAAAATTCATCTAAAATCGATAGGTGACTTTGTTAAAGCCCTAATTCTATCAATTTTTGAATAACTATGGATATTTGATTTTACCCTCTTCATTGGATACTCCAAGTTTGACGCACTCTACTTCTGAATCGCATCATTTTGGAGCACTCCCGATTTTTTATATCATAGATTGGACCTTTGACGATACTTTCTCTGAAAATTGAATGAATACTTCCATTATTTTGGTCTGTACTATTTTTTATATGAAGGCATGTTTTCTTTTAACTTAAATACTCTCCTAATATTTGAAACATTTATCTTATCGAAAAATGGACAACACCAGTCGATTTGTCGTAACAAAGAACCCTGATTCTCATAATTTCAGTATTTTAGGAGAGGAAAAATATTTTTCGTCAAATATGTAGCTGGACTAAAGTAAGGAAAATATTGCATTCTTCGCAATTCTCCAAAAATATATTTGTGGCCTATCATCCTCTCGAAACATGTTCGATTAGATGAAAATTCATCTAAAATCGATAGGTGACTTTGTTAAAGCCCTAATTCTATCAATTTTTGAATAACTATGGATATTTGATTTTACCCTCTTCATTGGATACTCCAAGTTTGACGCACTCTACTTCTGAATCGCATCATTTTGGAGCACTCCCGATTTTTTATATCATAGATTGGACGTTTGATGATACTTTCTCAGAAAATTGGATGAATACTTCCATTATTTTGGTCTGTACTATTTTTTATATGAAGCCATGTTTTCTTTTAACTTAAATGCTCTCCTAATATTTGAAACATTTATCTCATCGAAAAATGGACAACACCAGTGGATTTGTCGCATCAAAGAACCCTTATTCTCATAATTTCAGTATTTTTTGAGAGGAAAAACATTTTTCGTCAAATATGTAGCTGGACTATAGTAAGGAAAATATTGCATTTTTCGAAATACTCCAAAAATATATTTTTGGCCTATCATCCTCTCGAAACATGTTCGATTAGATGAAATTTCATCTAAAATCGATAGGTGACTTTGTTAATGCCCTAATTCTATCAATTTTTGAATAACTATGAATATTTGATTTTACCCTCTTCATTGGATACTCCAAGTTTGACGCACTCTACTTCTGAATCGCATCATTTTAGAGCACTCCCGATTTTTTATATCATAGATTGGACCTTTGACGATACATTCTCAGAAAATTGAATGAATACTTCCATTATTTTGGTCTGTACTATTTTTCATATGAAGGCATGTTTTCTTTTAACTTAAATGCTCTCCTTATATTTGAAACATTTATCTTATCGAAAAATGGACAACGCCAGTCGATTTGTCGTATCAAAGAACCCTTATTCTCATATTTTCAGTATTTTTTGAGAGGAAAAACATTTTTTGTCAAATATGTAGCTGGGCTATAGTAAGGAAAATATTGCATTTTTCGCAATTCTCCAAAAATATATTTGTGGCCTATCATCCTCTCGAAACATGTTCGATTAGATGAAAATTCATCTAAAATCGATAGGTGACTTTGTTGATGCCCTAATTCTATCAATTTTTGAATATTTATGGATATTTGATCTTACCCTCTTCATTGGATACTCCAAGTTTGACGCACTCTACTTCCGAAGCGCATCATATTAGAGCACTCCCGATTTTTTATATCATAGATTGGACGTTTGATGATACTTTCTCAGAAAATTGAATGAATACTTCCATTATTTTGGTCTGTACTATTTTTTATATGAAGCCATGTTTTCTTTTAACTTAAATGCTCTCCTAATATTTGAAACATTTATCTTATCGAAAAATGGACAACACCAGTGGATTTGTCGCATCAAAGAACCCTTATTCTCATGATTTCAGTATTTTAGGAGAGGAAAAATATTTTTCGTCAAATATGTAGCTGGACTAAAGTAAGGAAAATATTGCATTCTTCGCAATTCTCCAAAAATATATTTGTGGCCTATCATCCTCTCGAAACATGTTCGATTAGATGAAAATTCATCTAAAATCGATAGGTGACTTTGTTAAAGCCCTAATTCTATCAATTTTTGAATAACTATGGATATTTGATTTTACCCTCTTCATTGGATACTCCAAGTTTGACGCACTCTACTTCTGAATCGCATCATATTAGAGCACTCCCGATTCTTTATATCATAGATTGGACCTTTGACGATACTTTCTCTGAAAATTGAATGAATACTTCCATTATTTTGGTCTGTACTATTTTTTATATGAAGGCATGTTTACTTTTAACTTAAATGCTCTCTTAATATTTGAAACATTTATCTTATCGAAAAATGGACAACGCCAGTCGATTTGTCGTATCAAAGAACCCTTATTCTCATATTTCCAGTATTTTTTGAGAGGAAAAACATTTTTCGTCAAATATGTAGCTGGACTATAGTAAGTAAAATATTGCATTTTTCGCAATACTCCAAAAATATATTTTTGGCCTATCATCCTCTCGAAACATGTTCGATTAGATGAAATCTCATCTAAAATCAATAGGTGACTTTGTTAATGCCCTAATTCTATCAATTTTTGAATAACTATGGATATTTGATTTTACCCTCTTCATTGGATACTCCAAGTTTGACGCACTCTACTTCTGAATCGCATCATTTTAGAGCACTCCTGATTTTGTATATCATAGATTGGACCTTTGACGATACTTTCTCAAAAAATTAAATGAATACTTCCATTATTTTGGACTGTACTATTTTTTATATGAAGGCATGTTTTCTTTTAACTTAAATGCTCTCCTAATATTGGAAACATTTATCTTATCGAAAAATGGACAACACCAGTCGATTTGTCGTATCAAAGAACCCTTATTCTCATAATTTCAGTATTTTTTGAGAGAAAAAACATTTCTCGTCAAATATGTAAGTAAAATATTGCATTTTTCGCAATACTCCAAAAATATATTTTTGGCCTATCATCCTCTCGAAACATGTTCGATTAGATGAAATTTCATCTAAAATCGATAGGTGACTTTGTTAATGCCCTAATTCTATCAATTTTTGAATAACTATGGATATTTGATTTTACCCTCTTCATTGGATACTCCAAGTTTGACGCACTCTACTTCTGAATCGCATAATTTTAGAGCACTCCTGATTTTTTATATCATAGATTGGACCTTTGATGAAACTTTCTCAGAAAATTGAATGAATACTTCTATTATTTTGGTCTGTACTATTTTTTATATGAAGGCATGTTTTCTGTTAACTTAAATGCTCTTTTAATAATTGAAACATTTATCTTATCAAAAAATGGACAACACCAGTCGATTTGTCGTATCAAAGAACCCTTATTCTCATAATTTCAGTATTTTTTGAGAGGAAAAACATTTTTCGTCAAATATGTAGCTGGGCTATAGTAAGTAAAATATTGCATTTTTCGCAATGCTCCAAAAATATATTTTTGGCCTATCATCCTCTCGAAACATGTTCGATTAGATGAAATTTCATCTAGAATCGATAGGTGACTTTGTTAATGCCCTAATTCTATCAATTTTTGAATAACTATGGATATTTGATTTTACCCTCTTCATTGGATACTCCAAGTTGGACGCACTCTACTTCTGAATCGCATCATTTTAGAGCACTCCTGATTTTTCATATCATAGATTGGACCTTTGATGAAACTTTCTCAGAAAATTGAATGAATACTTCTATTATTTTGGTCTGTACTATTTTTTATATGAAGGCATGTTTACTTTTAACTTAAATGCTCTCCTAATATTTGAAACATTTATCTTATCGAAAAATGGACAACGCCAGTCGATTTGTCGTATCAAAGAACCCTTATTCTCATAATTTCAGTATTTTTTGAGAGGAAAAACATTTTTCGTCAAATATGTAGCTGGACTCCAAGTAAGGAAAATATTGCATTTTTCGAAATACTCCAAAAATATATTTTTGGCCTATCATCCTCTCGAAACATGTTCGATTAGATGAAGTTTCATCTAAAATCGATAGGTGACTTTGTTAATGCCCTAATTCTATCAATTTTTGAATAACTATGGATATTTGATTTTACCCTCTTCATTGGATACTCCAAGTTTGACGCACTCTACTTCTGAATCGCATCACATTAGAGCACTCCCGATTCTTTATATCATAGATTGGACCTTTGACGATACTTTCTCTGAAAATTGAATGAATACTTCCATTATTTTGGTCTGTACTATTTTTTATATGAAGGCATGTTTACTTTTAACTTAAATGCTCTCCTAATATTTGAAACATTTATCTTATCGAAAAATGGACAACGCCAGTCGATTTGTCGTATCAAAGAACCCTTATTCTCATATTTCCAGTATTTTTTGAGAGGAAAAACATTTTTCGTCAAATATGTAGCTGGACTATATTAAGTAAAATATTGCATTTTTCGCAATACTCCAAAAATATATTTTTGGCCTATCATCCTCTCGAAACATGTTCGATTACATGAAATTTCATCTAAAATCGATAGGTGACTTTGTTAATGCCCTAATTCTATCAATTTTTGAATAACTATGGATATTTGATTTTACCCTCTTCATTGGATACTCCAAGTTTGACGCACTCTACTTCTGAATCGCATCATTTTAGAGCACTCCCGATTCTTTATATCATAGATTGGACCTTTGATAATACTTTCTCTGAAAATTGAATGAATACTTCCATTATTTTGGTCTGTACTATTTTTTATATGAAGGCATGTTTTCTGTTAACTTAAATGCTCTTTTAATAATTGAAACATTTATCTTATCGAAAAATGGACAACACCAGTCGATTTGTCGTATCAAAGAACCCTTATTCTCATATTTCCAGTATTTTTTGAGAGGAAAAACATTTTTCGTCAAATATGTAGCTGGACTATAGTAAGTAAAATATTGCATTTTTCGCAATACTCCAAAAATATATTTTTGGCCTATCATCCTCTCGAAACATGTTCGATTAGATGAAGTTTCATCTAAAATCGATAGGTGACTTTGTTAATGCTCTAATTCTATCAACTTTTGAATAACTATGGATATTTGATTTTACCCTCTTCATTGGATACTCCAAGTTTGACGCACTCTACTTCTGAATCGCATAATTTTAGAGCACTCCTGATTTTTCATATCATAGATTGGACCTTTGATGAAACTTTCTCAGAAAATTGAATGAATACTTCTATTATTTTGGTCTGTACTATTTTTTATATGAAGGCATGTTTTCTGTTAACTTAAATGCTCTTTTAATAATTGAAACATTTATCTTATCGAAAAATGGACAACACCAGTCGATTTGTCGTATCAAAGAACCCTTATTCTCATAATTTCAGTATTTTTTGAGAGGAAAAACATTTTTCGTCAAATATGTAGCTGGACTATAGTAAGTAAAATATTGCATTTTTCGCAATACTCCAAAAATATATTTTTGGCCTATCATCCTCTCGAAACATGTTCGATTAGATGAAATTTCATCTAAAATCGATAGGTGACTTTGTTAATGCCCTAATTCTATCAATTTTTGAATAACTATGGATATTTGATTTTACCCTCTTCATTGGATACTCCAAGTTGGACGCACTCTACTTCTGAATCGCATCATTTTAGAGCACTCCCGATTTTTTATATAATAGATTGGACGTTTGACGATACTTTCTCAGAAAATTGAATGAATACTTCCATTATTTTGGTCTGTACTATTTTTTATATGAAGGCATGTTTTCTTTCAACTTAAATGCGCTCCTAATATTTGAAACATTTATCTTATTGAAAAATGGACAACGCCAGTCGATTTGTCGTATCAAAGAACCCTTATTCTCATATTTTCAGTATTTTTTGAGAGGAAAAACATTTTTCGTCAAATATGTAGCTGGAAAATATTGCATTTTTCGAAATACTCCAAAAATATATTTTTGGCCTATCATCCTCTCGAAACATGTTCGATTAGATGAAATTTCATCTAAAATCGATAGGTGACTTTGTTAATGCCCTAATTCTATCATTTTTTGAATAACTATGGATATTTGATTTTACCCTCTTCATTGGATACTCCAAGTTTGACGCACTCTACTTCTGAATCGCATCATTTTAGAGCACTCCCGATTTTGTATATCATAGATTGGACCTTTGACGATACTTTCTCAAATAATTAAATGAATACTTCCATTATTTTGGACTGTACTATTTTTTATATGAAGGCATGTTTTCTTTTAACTTAAATGCTCTCCTAATATTGTAAACATTTATCTTATCGAAAAATGGACAACACCAGTCGATTTGTCGTATCAAAGAACCCTTATTCTCATAATTTCAGTATTTTTTGAGAGGAAAAACATTTCTCGTCAAATATGTAGCTGGACTATAGTAAGTAAAATATTGCATTTTTCGCAATACTCCAAAAATATATTTTTGGCCTATCATCCTCTCGAAACATGTTCGATTAGATGAAATTTCATCTAAAATCGATAGGTGACTTTGTTAATGCCCTAATTCTATCATTTTTTGAATAACTATGGATATTTGATTTTACCCTCTTCATTGGATACTCCAAGTTTGACGCACTCTACTTCTGGATCGCATAATTTTAGAGCACTCCTGATTTTTTATATCATAGATTGGACCTTTGATGAAACTTTCTCAGAAAATTGAATGAATACTTCCATTATTTTCGTCTGTACTATTTTTTATATGAAGGCATGTTTTCTGTTAACTTAAATGCTCTTTTAATAATTGAAACATTTATCTTATCGAAAAATGGACAACACCAGTCGATTTGTCTTATCAAAGAACCCTTATTCTCATAATTTCAGTATTTTTTGAGAAGAAAAACATTTTTCGTCAAATATGTAGCTGGGCTATAGTAAGTAAAATATTGCATTTTTCGCAATGCTCCAAAAATATATTTTTGGCCTATCATCCTCTCGAAACATGTTCGATTAGATGAAATTTCATCTAGAATCGATAGGTGACTTTGTTAATGCCCTAATTCTATCAATTTTTGAATAACTATGGATATTTGATTTTACCCTCTTCATTGGATACTCCAAGTTCGACGCACTCTACTTCTGAATCGCATCATTTTAGAGCACTCCCGATTTTTTATATCATAGATTGGACGTTTGACGATACTTTCTCAGAAAATTGAATGAATACTTCCATTATTTTGGTCTGAACTATTTTTTATATGAAGGTATGTTTTCTGTTAACTTAAATGCTCTTTTAATAATTGAAACATTTATCTTATCGAAAAATGGACAACACCAGTCGATTTGTCGTATCAAAGAACCCTTATTCTCATAATTTCAGTATTTTTTGAGAAGAAAAACATTTTTCGTCAAATATGTAGCTGGACTATAGTAAGTAAAATATTGCATTTTTCGCAATACTCCAAAAATATATTTTTGGCCTATCATCCTCTCGAAACATGTTCGATTAGATGAAATTTCATCTAGAATCGATAGGTGACTTTGTTAATGCCCTAATTCTATCAATTTTTGAATAACTATGGATATTTCATTTTACCCTCTTCATTGGATACTCCAAGATTGACGCACTCTACTTCTGAATCGCATAATTTTAGAGCACTCCTGATTTTTTATATCATAGATTGGACCTTTGATGAAACTTTCTCAGAAAATTGAATGAATACTTCCATTATTTTGGTCTGTACTATGTTTTATATGAAGGCATGTTTTCTGTTAACTTAAATGCTCTTTTAATAATTGAAACATTTGTCTTATCGAAAAATGGACAACACCAGTCGATTTGTCGTATCAAAGAACCCTTATTCTCATAATTTCAGTATTTTTTTAGAGGAAAAACATTTTTCGTCAAATATGTAGCTGGACTATAGTAAGTAAAATATTGCATTTTTCGCAATACTCCAAAAATATATTTTTGGCCTATCATCCTCTCGAAACATGTTCGATTAGATGAAATTTCATCTAAAATCGATAGGGGACTTTGTTAATGCCCTAATTCTATAAATTTTTGAATAACTATGGATATTTGATTTTACCCTCTTCATTGGATACTCCAAGTTTGACGCACTCTACTTCTGAATCGCATAATTTTAGAGCACTCCTGATTTTTTATATCATAGATTGGACCTTTGATGAAACTTTCTCAGAAAATTGAATGAATACTTCCATTATTTTGGTCTGTACTAATTTTTATATGAAGGCATGTTTTCTGTTAACTTAAATGCTCTTTTAATAATTGAAACATTTATCTTATCGAAAAATGGACAACACCAGTCGATTTGTCGTATAAAAGAACCCTTATTCTCATATTTTCAGTATTTTTTGAGAGGAAAAACATTTTTCGTCAAATATGTAGCTTGACTATAGTAAGGAAATATTGCATTTTTCGCAATACTCCAAAAATATATTTTTGGCCTATCATCCTCTCGAAACATGTTCGATTAGATGAAATTTCATCTAAAATCGATAGGTGACTTTGTTAATGCCCTAATTCTATCAATTTTTGAATAACTATGGATATTTGATTTTACCCTCTTCATTGGATACTCCAAGTTTGACGCACTCTACTTCTGAATCGGATCATTTTAGAGCACTCCCGATTCTTTATATCATAGATTGGACCTTTGATAATACTTTCTCTGAAAATTGAATGAATACTTCCATTATTTTGGTCTGTACTATTTTTTATATGAAGGCATGTTTACTTTTAACTTAAATGCTCTCCTAATATTTGAAACATTTATCTTATCGAAAAATGGACAACGCCAGTCGATTTGTCGTATCAAAGAACCCTTATTCTCATAATTTCAGTATTTTTTGAGAAGAAAAACATTTTTCGTCAAATATGTAGCTGGGCTATAGTAAGTAAAATATTGCATTTTTCGCAATACTCCAAAAATATATTTTTGGCCTATCATCCCCTCGAAACATGTTCGATTAGATGAAATTTCATCTAGATTCGATAGGTGACTTTGTTAATGCCCTAATTTCATCAATTTTTGAATAACTATGGATATTTGATTTTACTCTCTTCATTGGATACTCCAAGTTTGACGCACTCTACTTCTGAATCGCATAATTTTAGAGCACTCCTGATTTTTTATATCATAGATTGGACGTTTGATGAAACTTTCTCAGAAAATTGAATGAATACTTCCATTATTTTGGTCTGTACTATTTTTTATATGAAGGCATGTTTTCTGTTAACTTAAATGCTCTTTTAATAATTGAAACATTTGTCTTATCGAAAAATGGACAACACCAGTCGATTTGTCGTATCAAAGAACCCTTATTCTCATAATTTCAGTATTTTTTGAGAGGAAAAACATTTTTCGTCAAATATGTAGCTGGACTATAGTAAGGAAAATATTGCATTTTTCGCAATTCTCCAAAAATATATTTTTGGCCTATCATCCTCTCGAAACATGTTCGATTAGATGAAATTTCATCTAAAATCGATAGGGGACTTTGTTAATGCCCTAATTCTATAAATTTTTGAATAACTATGGATATTTGATTTTACCCTCTTCATTGGATACTCCAAGTTTGACGCACTCTACTTCTGACTCGCATAATTTTAGAGCACTCCTGATTTTTTATATCATAGATTGGACCTTTGATGAAACTTTCTCAGAAAATTGAATGAATACTTCCATTATTTTGGACTGAACTATTTTTTATATGAAGGCATGTTTTCTTTTAACTTAAATGCTCTCCTAATATTTGAAACATTTATCTTATCGAAAAATGGACAACACCAGTGGATTTGTCGTATCAAAGAACCCTTATTCTCATAATTTCAGTATTTTTTGAGAGGAAAAACATTTTTCGTCAAATATGTAGCTGGACTCCAAGTAAGGAAAATATTGCATTTTTCGAAATACTCCAAAAATATATTTTTGGCCTATCATCCTCTCGAAACATGTTCGATTAGATGAAATTTCATCTAAAATCGATAGGTGACTTTGTTAATGCCCTAATTCTATCAATTTTTGAATAACTATGGATATTTGATTTTACCCTCTTCATTGGATACTCCAAGTTTGACGCACTCTACTTCTGAATCGCATCACATTAGAGCACTCCCGATTCTTTATATCATAGATTGGACCTTTGACGATACTTTCTCTGAAAATTGAATGAATACTTCCATTATTTTGGTCTGTACTATTTTTTATATGAAGGCATGTTTACTTTTAACTTAAATGCTCTCCTAATATTTGAAACATTTATCTTATCGAAAAATGGACAACGCCAGTCGATTTGTCGTATCAAAGAACCCTTATTCTCATATTTCCAGTATTTTTTGAGAGGAAAAACATTTTTCGTCAAATATGTAGCTGGACTATATTAAGTAAAATATTGCATTTTTCGCAATACTCCAAAAATATATTTTTGGCCTATCATCCTCTCGAAACATGTTCGATTAGATGAAATTTCATCTAAAATCGATAGGTGACTTTGTTAATGCCCTAATTCTATCAATTTTTGAATAACTATGGATATTTGATTTTACCCTCTTCATTGGATACTCCAAGTTTGACGCACTCTACTTCTGAATCGCATCATTTTAGAGCACTCCCGATTCTTTATATCATAGATTGGACCTTTAATAATACTTTCTCTGAAAATTGAATGAATACTTCCATTATTTTGGTCTGTACTATTTTTTATATGAAGGCATGTTTACTTTTAACTTAAATGCTCTCCTAATATTTGAAACATTTATTTTATCGAAAAATGGACAACGCCAGTCGATTTGTCGTATCAAAGAACCCTTATTCTCATATTTCAAGTATTTTTTGAGAGGAAAAACATTTTTCGTCAAATATGTAGCTGGACTATATTAAGTAAAATATTGCATTTTTCGCAATACTCCAAAAATATATTTTTGGCCTATCATTCTCTCGAAACATGTTCGATTAGATGAAATTTCATCTAAAATCGATAGGTGACTTTGTTAATGCCCTAATTCTATCAATTTTTGAATAACTATGGATATTTGATTTTACCCTCTTCATTGGATACTCCAAGTTTGACGCACTCTACTTCTGAATCGCATCATTTTAGAGCACTCCCGATTCTTTATATCATAGATTGGACCTTTGATAATACTTTCTCTGAAAATTGAATGAATACTTCCATTATTTTGGTCTGTACTATTTTTTATATGAAGGCATGTTTACTTTTAACTTAAATGCTCTCCTAATATTTGAAACATTTATCTTATCGAAAAATGGACAACGCCAGTCGATTTGTCGTATCAAAGAACCCTTATTCTCATATTTCCAGTATTTTTTGAGAGGAAAAACATTTCTCGTCAAATATGTAGCTGGACTATAGTAAGTAAAATATTGCATTTTTAGCAATACTCCAAAAATATATTTTTGGCCTATCATTCTCTCGAAACATGTTCGATTAGATGAAATTCCATCTAAAATCGATAGGTGACTTTGTTAATGCCCTAATTCTATCAATTTTTGAATAAATATGGATATTTGATTTTACCCTCTTCATTGGATACTCCAAGTTTGACGCACTCTACTTCTGAATCGCATAATTTTAGAGCACTCCTGATTTTTTATATCATAGATTGGACCTTTGACGATACTTTCTCAGAAAATTGAATGAATACTTCCATTATTTTGGTCTGTACTATTTTTTATATGAAGGCATGTTTTCTTTTAACTTAAATGCTCTCCTAATATTTGAAACATTTATCTTATCGAAAAATGGACAACGCCAGTCGATTTGTCGTATCAAAGAACCCTTATTCTCATATTTTCAGTATTTTTTGAGAGGAAAAACATTTTTCGCCAAATATGTAGCTGGACTATAGTAAGGAAAATATTGCATTTTTCGCAATACTCCAAAAATATATTTTTGGCCTATCATCCTCTCGAAACATGTTCGATTAGATGAAATTTCATCTAAAATCGATAGGTGACTTTGTTAAAGCCCTAATTCTATCAATTTTTGAATAACTATGGATATTTGATTTTACCCTCTTCATTGGATACTCCAAGTTTGACGCACTCTACTTCTGAATCGCATCATTTTGGAGCACTCCTGATTTTTTGTATCATAGATTGGACCTTTGATGAAACTTTCTCAGAAAATTGAATGAATACTTCCATTATTTTGGTCTGTACTATTTTTTATATGAAGGCATGTTTTCTGTTAACTTAAATGCTCTTTTAATAATTGAAACATTTATCTTATCGAGCAATGGACAACACCAGTTGATTTGTCGTATCAAAGAACCCTTATTCTCATATTTTCAGTATTTTTTGAGAGGAAAAACATTTTTCGTCAAATATGTAGCTGGACTATAGTAAGGAAAATATTCCATTTTTCGCAATACTCCAAAAATATATTTTTGGCCTATCATCCTCTCGAAACATGTTCGATTAGATGAAATTTCATCTAAAATCGATAGGTGACTTTGTTAATGCCCTAATTCTATCAATTTTTGAATACCTATGGATATTTGATTTTACCCTCTTCATTGGATACTCCAAGTTTGACGCACTCTACTTCTGAATCGCATAATTTTAGAGCACTCCTGATTTTTTATATCATAGATTGGACCTTTGATGAAACTTTCTCAGAAAATTGAATGAATACTTCCATTATTTTGGACTGAACTATTTTTTATATGAAGGCATGTTTTCTTTTAACTTAAATGCTCTCCTAATATTTGAAACATTTATCTTATCGAAAAATGGACAACACCAGTGGATTTGTCGTATCAAAGAACCCTTATTCTCATAATTTCAGTATTTTTTGAGAGGAAAAACATTTTTCGTCAAATATGTAGCTGGACTCCAAGTAAGGAAAATATTGCATTTTTCGAAATACTCCAAAAATATATTTTTGGCCTATCATCCTCTCGAAACATGTTCGATTAGATGAAATTTCATCTAAAATCGATAGGTGACTTTGTTAATGCCCTAATTCTATCAATTTTTGAATAACTATGGATATTTGATTTTACCCTCTTCATTGGATACTCCAAGTTTGACGCACTCTACTTCTGAATCGCATCACATTAGAGCACTCCCGATTCTTTATATCATAGATTGGACCTTTGACGATACTTTCTCTGAAAATTGAATGAATACTTCCATTATTTTGGTCTGTACTATTTTTTATATGAAGGCATGTTTACTTTTAACTTAAATGCTCTCCTAATATTTGAAACATTTATCTTATCGAAAAATGGACAACGCCAGTCGATTTGTCGTATCAAAGAACCCTTATTCTCATATTTCCAGTATTTTTTGAGAGGAAAAACATTTTTCGTCAAATATGTAGCTGGACTATATTAAGTAAAATATTGCATTTTTCGCAATACTCCAAAAATATATTTTTGGCCTATCATCCTCTCGAAACATGTTCGATTAGATGAAATTTCATCTAAAATCGATAGGTGACTTTGTTAATGCCCTAATTCTATCAATTTTTGAATAACTATGGATATTTGATTTTACCCTCTTCATTGGATACTCCAAGTTTGACGCACTCTACTTCTGAATCGCATCATTTTAGAGCACTCCCGATTCTTTATATCATAGATTGGACCTTTAATAATACTTTCTCTGAAAATTGAATGAATACTTCCATTATTTTGGTCTGTACTATTTTTTATATGAAGGCATGTTTACTTTTAACTTAAATGCTCTCCTAATATTTGAAACATTTATTTTATCGAAAAATGGACAACGCCAGTCGATTTGTCGTATCAAAGAACCCTTATTCTCATATTTCAAGTATTTTTTGAGAGGAAAAACATTTTTCGTCAAATATGTAGCTGGACTATATTAAGTAAAATATTGCATTTTTCGCAATACTCCAAAAATATATTTTTGGCCTATCATTCTCTCGAAACATGTTCGATTAGATGAAATTTCATCTAAAATCGATAGGTGACTTTGTTAATGCCCTAATTCTATCAATTTTTGAATAACTATGGATATTTGATTTTACCCTCTTCATTGGATACTCCAAGTTTGACGCACTCTACTTCTGAATCGCATCATTTTAGAGCACTCCCGATTCTTTATATCATAGATTGGACCTTTGATAATACTTTCTCTGAAAATTGAATGAATACTTCCATTATTTTGGTCTGTACTATTTTTTATATGAAGGCATGTTTACTTTTAACTTAAATGCTCTCCTAATATTTGAAACATTTATCTTATCGAAAAATGGACAACGCCAGTCGATTTGTCGTATCAAAGAACCCTTATTCTCATATTTCCAGTATTTTTTGAGAGGAAAAACATTTCTCGTCAAATATGTAGCTGGACTATAGTAAGTAAAATATTGCATTTTTAGCAATACTCCAAAAATATATTTTTGGCCTATCATTCTCTCGAAACATGTTCGATTAGATGAAATTCCATCTAAAATCGATAGGTGACTTTGTTAATGCCCTAATTCTATCAATTTTTGAATAAATATGGATATTTGATTTTACCCTCTTCATTGGATACTCCAAGTTTGACGCACTCTACTTCTGAATCGCATAATTTTAGAGCACTCCTGATTTTTTATATCATAGATTGGACCTTTGACGATACTTTCTCAGAAAATTGAATGAATACTTCCATTATTTTGGTCTGTACTATTTTTTATATGAAGGCATGTTTTCTTTTAACTTAAATGCTCTCCTAATATTTGAAACATTTATCTTATCGAAAAATGGACAACGCCAGTCGATTTGTCGTATCAAAGAACCCTTATTCTCATATTTTCAGTATTTTTTGAGAGGAAAAACATTTTTCGCCAAATATGTAGCTGGACTATAGTAAGGAAAATATTGCATTTTTCGCAATACTCCAAAAATATATTTTTGGCCTATCATCCTCTCGAAACATGTTCGATTAGATGAAATTTCATCTAAAATCGATAGGTGACTTTGTTAAAGCCCTAATTCTATCAATTTTTGAATAACTATGGATATTTGATTTTACCCTCTTCATTGGATACTCCAAGTTTGACGCACTCTACTTCTGAATCGCATCATTTTGGAGCACTCCTGATTTTTTGTATCATAGATTGGACCTTTGATGAAACTTTCTCAGAAAATTGAATGAATACTTCCATTATTTTGGTCTGTACTATTTTTTATATGAAGGCATGTTTTCTGTTAACTTAAATGCTCTTTTAATAATTGAAACATTTATCTTATCGAGCAATGGACAACACCAGTTGATTTGTCGTATCAAAGAACCCTTATTCTCATATTTTCAGTATTTTTTGAGAGGAAAAACATTTTTCGTCAAATATGTAGCTGGACTATAGTAAGGAAAATATTCCATTTTTCGCAATACTCCAAAAATATATTTTTGGCCTATCATCCTCTCGAAACATGTTCGATTAGATGAAATTTCATCTAAAATCGATAGGTGACTTTGTTAATGCCCTAATTCTATCAATTTTTGAATACCTATGGATATTTGATTTTACCCTCTTCATTGGATACTCCAAGTTTGACGCACTCTACTTCTGAATCGCATAATTTTAGAGCACTCCTGATTTTTTATATCATAGATTGGACCTTTGATGAAACTTTCTCAGAAAATTGAATGAATACTTCCATTATTTTGGACTGAACTATTTTTTATATGAAGGCATGTTTTCTTTTAACTTAAATGCTCTCCTAATATTTGAAACATTTATCTTATCGAAAAATGGACAACACCAGTGGATTTGTCGTATCAAAGAACCCTTATTCTCATAATTTCAGTATTTTTTGAGAGGAAAAACATTTTTCGTCAAATATGTAGCTGGACTCCAAGTAAGGAAAATATTGCATTTTTCGAAATACACCAAAAATATATTTTTGGCCTATCATCCTCTCGAAACATGTTCGATTAGATGAAATTTCATCTAAAATCGATAGGTGACTTTGTTAATGCCCTAATTCTATCAATTTTTGAATAAATATGGATATTTGATTTTACCCTCTTCATTGGATATTTCCAAGTTTGACGCACTCTACTTCTGAATCGCATAATTTTAGAGCACTCCTGATTTTTTATATCATAGATTGGACCTCTGACGATACTTTCTCAGAAAATTGAATGAATACTTCCATTATTTTGGTCTGTACTATTTTTTATATGAAGGCATGTTTTCTTTTAACTTAAATGCTCTCCTAATATTTGAAACATTTATCTTATCGAAAAATGGACAACGCCAGTCGATTTGTCGTATCAAAGAACCCTTATTCTCATATTTTCAGTATTTTTTGAGAGGAAAAACATTTTTCGTCAAATATGTAGCTTGACTATAGTAAGGAGATAGTGCATTTTTCGCAATACTCCAAAAATATATTTTTGGCCTATCATCCTCTCAAAACATGTTCGATTAGATGAAATTTCATCTAAAATCAATAGGTGACTTTGTTAAAGCCCTAATTCTATCAATTTTTGAATAACTATGGATATTTGATTTTACCCTCTTCATTGGATACTCCAAGTTTGACGCACTCTACTTCTGAATCGCATCATTCTGGAGCACTCCCGATTTTTTATATCATAGATTGGACGTTTGACGATACTTTCTCAGAAAATTGAATGAATACTTCCATTATTTTGGTCTGTACTATTTTTTATATGAAGCCATGTTTTCTTTTAACTTAAATGCTCTCCTAATATTTGAAACATTTATGTTATCGAAAAATGGACAACTCCAGTCGATTTGTCGTAACAAAGAACCCTTATTCTCATATTTTCAGTATTTTTTGAGACGAAAAACATTTTTCGTCAAATATGTAGCTGGACTCCAAGTAAGGAAAATATAGCATTTTTCGAAATACTCCAAAAATATATTTTTGGCCTATCATCCTCTCGAAACATGTTCGATTAGATGAAATTTCATCTAAAATCGATAGGTGACTTTGTTAATGCCCTAATTCTATCAATTTTTGAATAACTATGGATATTTGATTTTACCCTCTTCATTGGATACTCCAAGTTTGACGCACTCTACTTCTGAATCGCATCATATTAGAGCACTCCCGATTCTTTATATCATAGATTGGACCTTTGACGATACTTTCTCTGAAAATTGAATGAATACTTCCATTATTTTGGTCTGTACTATTTTTTATATGAAGGCATGTTTACTTTTAACTTAAATGCTCTCCTAATATTTGAAACATTTATCTTATCGAAAAATGGACAACGCCAGTCGATTTGTCGTATCAAAGAACCCTTATTCTCATATTTCCAGTATTTTTTGAGAGGAAAAACATTTTTCGTCAAATATGTAGCTGGACTATAGTAAGTAAAATATTGCATTTTTCGCAATACTCCAAAAATATATTTTTGGCCTATCATCCTCTCGAAACATGTTCGATTAGATGAAATTTCATCTTAAATCGATAGGTGACTTTGTTAAAGCCCTAATTCTATCAATTTTTGAATAACTATGGATATTTGATTTTACCCTCTTCATTGGATACTCCAAGTTTGACGCACTCTACTTCTGAATCGCATAATTTTAGAGCACTCCCGATTCTTTATATCATAGATTGGACCTTTGATAATACTTTCTCTGAAAATTGAATGAATACTTCCATTATTTTGGTCTGTACTATTTTTTATATGAAGGCATGTTTACTTTTAACTTAAATGCTCTCCTAATATTTGAAACATTTATCTTATCGAAAAATAGACAACGCCAGTCGATTTGTCGTATCAAAGAACCCTTATTCTCATATTTCCAGTATTTTTTGAGAGGAAAAACATTTTTCGTCAAATATGTAGCTGGACTATAAGTAAGTAAAATATTGCATTTTTCGCAATACTCCAAAAATATATTTTTGGCCTATCATCCTCTCGAAACATGTTCGATTAGATGAAATTTCATCTAAAATCGATAGGTGACTTTGTTAATGCCCTAATTCTATCAATTTTTGAATAACTATGGATATTTGATTTTACCCTCTTCATTGGATACTCCAAGTTTGACGCACTCTACTTCTGAATCGCATAATTTTAGAGCACTCCTGATTTTTTTTATCATAGATTGGACCTTTGATAATACTTTCTCTGAAAATTGAATGAATACTTCCATTATTTTGGTCTGTACTATTTTTTATATGAAGGCATGTTTACTTTTAACTTAAATGCTCTCCTAATATTTGAAACATTTATCTTATCGAAAAATGGACAACGCCAGTCGATTTGTCGTATCAAGGAACCCTTATTCTCATATTTCCAGTATTTTTTGAGAGGAAAAACATTTCTCGTCAAATATGTAGCTGGACTATAGTAAGTAAAATATTGCATTTTTCGCAATACTCCAAAAATATATTTTTGGCCTATCATTCTCTCGAAACATGTTCGATTAGATGAAATTTCATCTAAAATCGATAGGTGACTTTGTTAATGCCCTAATTCTATCAATTTTTGAATAAATATGGATATTTGATTTTACCCTCTTCATTGGATACTCCAAGTTTGACGCACTCTACTTCTGAATCGCATCATTTTAGAGCACTCCCGATTCTTTATATCATAGATTGGACCTTTGATAATACTTTCTCTGAAAATTGAATGAATACTTCCATTATTTTGGTCTGTACTATTTTTTATATGAAGGCATGTTTACTTTTAACTTAAATGCTCTCCTAATATTTGAAACATTTATCTTATCGAAAAATGGACAACGCCAGTCGATTTGTCGTATCAAAGAACCCTTATTCTCATATTTCCAGTATTTTTTGAGAGGAAAAACATTTCTCGTCAAATATGTAGCTGGACTATATTAAGTAAAATATTGCATTTTTCGCAATACTCCAAAAATATATTTTTGGCCTATCATTCTCTCGAAACATGTTCGATTAGATGAAATTTCATCTAAAATCGATAGGTGACTTTGTTAATGCCCTAATTCTATCAATTTTTGAATAACTATGGATATTTGATTTTACCCTCTTCATTGGATACTCCAAGTTTGACGCACTCTACTTCTGAATCGCATCATTTTAGAGCACTCCCGATTTTGTATATCATAGATTGGACCTTTGACGATACTTTCTCAAAAAATTAAATGAATACTTCCATTATTTTGGACTGTACTATTTTTTATATCAAGGCATGTTTTCTTTTAACTTAAATGCTCTCCTACTATTGGAAACATTTATCTTATCGAAAAATGGACAACACCAGTCGATTTGTCGTATCAAAAAACCCTTATTCTCATAATTTCAGTATTTTTTGAGAGGAAAAACATTTCTCGTCAAATATGTAGTAAATATTGCATTTTTCGCAATACTCCAAAAATATATTTTTGGCCTATCATCCTCTCGAAACATGTTCGATTAGATAAAATTTCATCTAAAATCGATAGGTGACTTTGTTAAAGCCCTAATTCTATCAATTTTTGAATACCTATGGATATTTGATTTTACCCTCTTCATTGGATACTCCAAGTTTGACGCACTCTACTTCTGAATCGCATAATTTTAGAGCACTCCTGATTTTTTATATCATAGATTGGACCTTTGATGAAACTTTCTCAGAAAATTGAATGAATACTTCCATTATTTTGGACTGAACTATTTTTTATATGAAGGCATGTTTTCTTTTAACTTAAATGCTCTCCTAATATTTGAAACATTTATCTTATCGAAAAATGGACAACACCAGTGGATTTGTCGTATCAAAGAACCCTTATTCTCATATTTTCAGTATTTTTTGAGAGGAAAAACATTTTTCGTCAAATATGTAGCTGGACTGTAAGGAAAATATTGCATTTTTCGCAATACTCCAAAAATATATTTTTGGCCTATCATCCTCTCGAAACATGTTCGATTAGATGAAATTTCATCTAAAATCGATAGGTGACTTTGTTAAAGCCCTAATTCTATCAATTTTTGAATAACTATGGATATTTGATTTTACCCTCTTCATTGGATACTCCAAGTTTGACGCACTCTTCTTCTGAATCGCATCATTTTGGAGCACTCCCGATTTTTTATATCATAGATTGGACCTTTGATAATACTTTCTCCGAAAATTGAATGAATACTTCCATTATTTTGGTCTGTACTATTTTTTATATGAAGGCATGTTTACTTTTAACTTAAATGCTCTCCTAATATTTGAAACATTTATTTTATCGAAAAATGGACAACGCCAGTCGATTTGTCGTATCAAAGAACCCTTATTCTCATATTTCCAGTATTTTTTGAGAGGAAAAACATTTTTCGTCAAATATGTAGCTGGACTATAGTAAGTAAAATATTGCATTTTTCGCAATACTCCAAAAATATATTTTTGGCCTATCATCCTCTCGAAACATGTTCGATTAGATGAAATTTCATCTAAAATCGATAGGTGACTTTGTTAATGCCCTAATTCTATCAATTTTTGAATAACTATGGATATTTGATTTTACCCTCTTCATTGGATACTCCAAGTTTGACGCACTCTACTTCTGAATCGCATAATTTTAGAGCACTCCTGATTTTTTGTATCATAGATTGGACCTTTGATGAAACTTTCTCTGAAAATTGAATGAATACTTCCATTATTTTGGTCTGTACTATTTTTTATATGAAGGCATGTTTACTTTTAACTTAAATGCTCTCCTAATATTTGAAACATTTATCTTATCGAAAAATGGACAACGCCAGTCGATTTGTCGTATCAAAGAACCCTTATTCTCATATTTCCAGTATTTTTTGAGAGGAAAAACATTTTTCGTCAAATATGTAGCTGGACTATAGTAAGTAAAATATTGCATTTTTCGCAATACTCCAAAAATATATTTTTGGCCTATCATCCTCTCGAAACATGTTCGATTAGATGAAATTTCATCTAAAATCGATAGGTGACTTTGTTAAAGCCCTAATTCTATCAATTTTTGAATAACTATGGATATTTGATTTTACCCTCTTCATTGGATACTCCAAGTTTGACGCACTCTACTTCTGAATCGCATAATTTTAGAGCACTCCCGATTCTTTATATCATAGATTGGACCTTTGATAATACTTTCTCTGAAAATTGAATGAATACTTCCATTATTTTGGTCTGTACTATTTTTTATATGAAGGCATGTTTACTTTTAACTTAAATGCTCTCCTAATATTTGAAACATTTATCTTATCGAAAAATAGACAACGCCAGTCGATTTGTCGTATCAAAGAACCCTTATTCTCATATTTCCAGTATTTTTTGAGAGGAAAAACATTTTTCGTCAAATATGTAGCTGGACTATAAGTAAGTAAAATATTGCATTTTTCGCAATACTCCAAAAATATATTTTTGGCCTATCATCCTCTCGAAACATGTTCGATTAGATGAAATTTCATCTAAAATCGATAGGTGACTTTGTTAATGCCCTAATTCTATCAATTTTTGAATAACTATGGATATTTGATTTTACCCTCTTCATTGGATACTCCAAGTTTGACGCACTCTACTTCTGAATCGCATAATTTTAGAGCACTCCTGATTTTTTGTATCATAGATTGGACCTTTGATAATACTTTCTCTGAAAATTGAATGAATACTTCCATTATTTTGGTCTGTACTATTTTTTATATGGAGGCATGTTTACTTTTAACTTAAATGCTCTCCTAATATTTGAAACATTTATCTTATCGAAAAATGGACAACGCCAGTCGATTTGTCGTATCAAGGAACCCTTATTCTCATATTTCCAGTATTTTTTGAGAGGAAAAACATTTCTCGTCAAATATGTAGCTGGACTATAGTAAGTAAAATATTGCATTTTTCGCAATACTCCAAAAATATATTTTTGGCCTATCATTCTCTCGAAACATGTTCGATTAGATGAAATTTCATCTAAAATCGATAGGTGACTTTGTTAATGCCCTAATTCTATCAATTTTTGAATAAATATGGATATTTGATTTTACCCTCTTCATTGGATACTCCAAGTTTGACGCACTCTACTTCTGAATCGCATCATTTTAGAGCACTCCCGATTCTTTATATCATAGATTGGACCTTTGATAATACTTTCTCTGAAAATTGAATGAATACTTCCATTATTTTGGTCTGTACTATTTTTTATATGAAGGCATGTTTACTTTTAACTTAAATGCTCTCCTAATATTTGAAACATTTATCTTATCGAAAAATGGACAACGCCAGTCGATTTGTCGTATCAAAGAACCCTTATTCTCATATTTCCAGTATTTTTTGAGAGGAAAAACATTTCTCGTCAAATATGTAGCTGGACTATATTAAGTAAAATATTGCATTTTTCGCAATACTCCAAAAATATATTTTTGGCCTATCATTCTCTCGAAACATGTTCGATTAGATGAAATTTCATCTAAAATCGATAGGTGACTTTGTTAATGCCCTAATTCTATCAATTTTTGAATAACTATGGATATTTGATTTTACCCTCTTCATTGGATACTCCAAGTTTGACGCACTCTACTTCTGAATCGCATCATTTTAGAGCACTCCCGATTTTGTATATCATAGATTGGACCTTTGACGATACTTTCTCAAAAAATTAAATGAATACTTCCATTATTTTGGACTGTACTATTTTTTATATCAAGGCATGTTTTCTTTTAACTTAAATGCTCTACTACTATTGGAAACATTTATCTTATCGAAAAATGGACAACACCAGTCGATTTGTCGTATCAAAAAACCCTTATTCTCATAATTTCAGTATTTTTTGAGAGGAAAAACATTTCTCGTCAAATATGTAGTAAATATTGCATTTTTCGCAATACTCCAAAAATATATTTTTGGCCTATCATCCTCTCGAAACATGTTCGATTAGATGAAATTTCATCTAAAATCGATAGGTGACTTTGTTAAAGCCCTAATTCTATCAATTTTTGAATACCTATGGATATTTGATTTTACCCTCTTCATTGGATACTCCAAGTTTGACGCACTCTACTTCTGAATCGCATAATTTTAGAGCACTCCTGATTTTTTATATCATAGATTGGACCTTTGATGAAACTTTCTCAGAAAATTGAATGAATACTTCCATTATTTTGGACTGAACTATTTTTTATATGAAGGCATGTTTTCTTTTAACTTAAATGCTCTCCTAATATTTGAAACATTTATCTTATCGAAAAATGGACAACACCAGTGGATTTGTCGTATCAAAGAACCCTTATTCTCATATTTTCAGTATTTTTTGAGAGGAAAAACATTTTTCGTCAAATATGTAGCTGGACTGTAAGGAAAATATTGCATTTTTCGCAATACTCCAAAAATATATTTTTGGCCTATCATCCTCTCGAAACATGTTCGATTAGATGAAATTTCATCTAAAATCGATAGGTGACTTTGTTAAAGCCCTAATTCTATCAATTTTTGAATAACTATGGATATTTGATTTTACCCTCTTCATTGGATACTCCAAGTTTGACGCACTCTTCTTCTGAATCGCATCATTTTGGAGCACTCCCGATTTTTTATATCATAGATTGGACCTTTGATAATACTTTCTCCGAAAATTGAATGAATACTTCCATTATTTTGGTCTGTACTATTTTTTATATGAAGGCATGTTTACTTTTAACTTAAATGCTCTCCTAATATTTGAAACATTTATTTTATCGAAAAATGGACAACGCCAGTCGATTTGTCGTATCAAAGAACCCTTATTCTCATATTTCCAGTATTTTTTGAGAGGAAAAACATTTTTCGTCAAATATGTAGCTGGACTATAGTAAGTAAAATATTGCATTTTTCGCAATACTCCAAAAATATATTTTTGGCCTATCATCCTCTCGAAACATGTTCGATTAGATGAAATTTCATCTAAAATCGATAGGTGACTTTGTTAATGCCCTAATTCTATCAATTTTTGAATAACTATGGATATTTGATTTTACCCTCTTCATTGGATACTCCAAGTTTGACGCACTCTACTTCTGAATCGCATAATTTTAGAGCACTCCTGATTTTTTGTATCATAGATTGGACCTTTGATGAAACTTTCTCAGAAAATTGAATGAATACTTCCATTATTTTGGTCTGTACTATTTTTTATATGAAGGCATGTTTTCTGTTAACTTAAATGCTCTTTTAATAATTGAAACATTTATCTTATCGAAAAATGGACAACGCCAGTCGATTTTCGTATCAAAGAACCCTTATTCTCATATTGCCAGTATTTTTTGAGAGGAAAAACATTTTTCGTCAAATATGTAGCTGGACTATAGTAAGTAAAATATTGCATTTTTCGCAATACTCCAAAAATATATTTTTGGCCTATCATCCTCTCGAAACATGTTCGATTAGATGAAATTTCATCTAAAATCGATAGGTGACTTTGTTAATGCCCTAATTCTATCAATTTTTGAATAACTATGGATATTTGATTTTACCCTCTTCATTGGATACTCCAAGTTTGACGCACTCTACTTCTGAATCGCATCATTTTAGAGCACTCCCGATTTTGTATATCATAGATTGGACCTTTGACGATACTTTCTCAAAAAATTAAATGAATACTTCCATTATTTTGGACTGTACTATTTTTCATATCAAGGCATGTTTTCTTTTAACTTAAATGCTCTCCTAATATTGGAAACATTTATCTCATCGAAAAATGGACAACACCAGTCGATTTGTCGTATCAAAAAACCCTTATTCTCATAATTTCAGTATTTTTTGAGAGGAAAAACATTTCTCGTCAAATATGTAGCTGGACTATAGTAAGTAAAATATTGCATTTTTCGCAATACTCCAAAAATATATTTTTGGCCTATCATCCTCTCGAAACATGTTCGATTAGATGAAATTTCATCTAAAATCGATAGGTGACTTTGTTAAAGCCCTAATTCTATCAATTTTTGAATACCTATGGATATTTGATTTTACCCTCTTCATTGGATACTCCAAGTTTGACGCACTCTACTTCTGAATCGCATAATTTTAGAGCACTCCTGATTTTTTATATCATAGATTGGACCTTTGATGAAACTTTCTCAGAAAATTGAATGAATACTTCCATTATTTTGGACTGAACTATTTTTTATATGAAGGCATGTTTTCTTTTAACTTAAATGCTCTTCTAATATTCGAAACATTTATCTTATCGAAAAATGGACAACACCAGTGGATTTGTCGTATCAAAGAACCCTTATTCTCATAATTTCAGTATTTTTTGAGAGGAAAAACATTTTTCGTCAAATATGAAGCTGGACTCCAAGTAAGGAAAATATTGCATTTTTCGAAATACTCCAAAAATATATTTTTGGCCTATCATCCTCTCGAAACATGTTCGATTAGATGAAATTTCATCTAAAATCGATAGGTGACTTTGTTAATGCCCTAATTCTATCAATTTTTGAATAAATATGGATATTTGATTTTACCCTCTTCATTGGATACTCCAAGTTTGACGCACTCTACTTCTGAATCCCATAATTTTAGAGCACTCCTGATTTTTTATATCATAGATTGGACCTTTGACGATACTTTCTCAGAAAATTTAATGAATACTTCCATTATTTTGGTCTGTACTATTTTTTATATGAAGCCATGTTTTCTTTTAACTTAAATGCTCTCCTAATATTTGAAACATTTATCTTATCGAAAAATGGACAACGCCAGTCGATTTGTAGTATCAAAGAACCCTTATTCTCATATTTTCAGTATTTTTTGAGAGGAAAAACATTTTTCGTCAAATATGTAGCTGGACTATAGTAAGGAAAATATTGCATTTTTCGCAATACTCCAAAAATATATTTTTGGCCTATCATCCTCTCGAAACATGTTCGATTAGATGAAATTTCATCTAAAATCGATAGGTGACTTTGTTAAAGCCCTAATTCTATCAATTTTTGAATAACTATGGATATTTGATTTTACCCTCTTCATTGGATACTCCAAGTTTGACGCACTCTACTTCTGAATCGCATAATTTTAGAGCACTCCTGATTTTTTATATCATAGATTGGACCTTTGATGAAACTTTCTCAGAAAATTGAATGAATACTTCCATTATTTTGGTCTGTACTATTTTTTATATGAAGGCATGTTTTCTGTTAACTTAAATGCTCTTTTAATAATTGAAACATTTGTCTTATCGAAAAATGGACAACACCAGTCGATATGTCGTATCAAAGAACCCTTATTCTCATAATTTCAGTATTTTTTGAGAGGAAAAACATTTTTCGTCAAATATGTAGCTGGACTATAGTAAGTAAAATATTGCATTTTTCGCAATACTCCAAAAATATATTTTTGGCCTATCATCCTCTCGAAACATGTTCGATTAGATGAAATTTCATCTAAAATCGATAGGTGACTTTGTTAATGCCCTAATTCTATCAATTTTTGAATAACTATGGATATTTGATTTTACCCACTTCATTGGATACTCCAAGTTTGACGCACTCTACTTCTGAATCGCATCATTTTAGAGCACTCCCGATTTTGTATATCATAGATTGGACCTTTGACGATACTTTCTCAAAAAATTAAATGAATACTTCCATTATTTTGGACTGTACTATTTTTTATATGAAGGCATGTTTTGTTTTAACTTAAATGCTCTCCTACTATTGGAAACATTTATCTTATCGAAAAATGGACAACACCAGTCGATTTGTCGTATCAATGAACCCTTATTCTCATAATTTCAGTATTTTTTGAGAGGAAAAACATTTCTCGTCAAATATGTAGCTGGACTATAGTAAGTAAAATATTGCATTTTTCGCAATACTCCAAAAATATATTTTTGGCCTATCATCTTCTCGAAACATGTTCGATTAGATGAAATTTCATCTAAAATCGATAGGTCACTTTGTTAATGCCCTAATTCTATCAATTTTTGAATAACTATGGATATTTGATTTTACCCTCTTCATTGGATACTCGAAGTTTGACGCACTCTACTCCTGAATCGCATCATTTTAGAGCACTCCCGATTTTGTATATCATAGATTGGACCTTTGACGATACTTTCTAAAAAAATTAAATGAATACTTCCATTATTTTGGACTGTACTATTTTTTATATGAAGGCATGTTTTCTTTTAACTTAAATGCTCTCCTACTATTGGAAACATTTATCTTATCGAAAAATGGACAACACCAGTCGATTTGTCGTATCAAAGAACCCTTATTCTCATAATTTCAGTATTTTTTGAGAGGAAAAACATTTCTCGTCAAATATGTAGCTGGACTATAGTAAGTAAAATATTGCATTTTTCGCAATACTCCAAAAATATATTTTTGGCCTATCATCCTCTCGAAACATGTTCGATTAGATGAAATTTCATCTAAAATCGATGGGTGACTTTGTTAAAGCCCTAATTCTATCAATTTTTGAATACCTATGGATATTTGATTTTACCCTCTTCATTGGATACTCCAAGTTTGACGCACTCTACTTCTGAATCGCATAATTTTAGAGCACTCCTGATTTTTTATATCATAGATTGGACCTTTGATGAAACTTTCTCAGAAAATTGAATGAATACTTCCATTATTTTGGACTGAACTATTTTTTATATGAAGGCATGTTTTCTTTTAACTTAAATGCTCTCCTAATATTTGAAACATTTATTTTATCGAAAAATGGACAACGCCAGTCGATTTGTCGTATCAAAGAACCCTTATTCTCATATTTTCAGTATTTTTTGAGAGGAAAAACATTTTTCGTCAAATATGTAGCTGGACTATAGTAAGTAAAATATTGCATTTTTCGCAATACTCCAAAAATATATTTTTGGCCTATCATCCTCTCGAAACATGTTCGATTAGATGAAATTTCATCTAAAATCGATAGGTGACTTTGTTAAAGCCCTAATTCTATCAATTTTTGAATAACTATGGATATTTGATTTTACCCTCTTCATTGGATACTCCAAGTTTGACGCACTCTACTTCTGAATCGCATAATTTTAGAGCGCTCCCGATTCTTTATATCATAGATTGGACCTTTGATGAAACTTCCTCAGAAAATTGAATGAATACTTCCATTATTTTGGTCTGTACTATTTTTTATATGAAGGCATGTTTACTTTTAACTTAAATGCTCTCCTAATATTTGAAACATTTATTTTATCGAAAAATGGACAACGCCAGTCGATTTGTCGTATCAAAGAACCCTTATTCTCTTATTTCCAGTATTTTTTGAGAGGAAAAACATTTTTCGTCAAATATGTAGCTGGACTATAGTAAGTAAAATATTGCATTTTTCGCAATACTCCAAAAATATATTTTTGGCCTATCATCCTCTCGAAACATGTTCGATTAGATGAAATTTCATCTAAAATCGATAGGTGACTTTGTTAAAGCCCTAATTCTATCAATTTTTGAATAACTATGGATATTTGATTTTACCCTCTTCATTGGATACTCCAAGTTTGACGCACTCTACTTCTGAATCGCATAATTTTAGAGCACTCCTGATTTTTTATATCATAGATTGGACCTTTGATGAAACTTTCTCAGAAAATTGAATGAATACTTCCATTATTTTGGTCTGTACTATTTTTTATATGAAGGCATGTTTTCTGTTAACTTAAATGCTCTTTTAATAATTGAAACATTTGTCTTATCGAAAAATGGACAACACCAGTCGATATGTCGTATCAAAGAACCCTTATTCTCATAATTTCAGTATTTTTTGAGAGGAAAAACATTTTTCGTCAAATATGTAGCTGGACTATAGTAAGTAAAATATTGCATTTTTCGCAATACTCCAAAAATATATTTTTGGCCTATCATCCTCTCGAAACATGTTCGATTAGATGAAATTTCATCTAAAATCGATAGGTGACTTTGTTAATGCCCTAATTCTATCAATTTTTGAATAACTATGGATATTTGATTTTACCCTCTTCATTGGATACTCCAAGTTTGACGCACTCTACTCCTGAATCGCATCATTTTAGAGCACTCCCGATTTTGTATATCATAGATTGGACCTTTGACGATACTTTCTCAAAAAATTAAATGAATACTTCCATTATTTTGGACTGTACTATTTTTTATATGAAGGCATGTTTTCTTTTAACTTAAATGCTCTCCTACTATTGGAAACATTTATCTTATCGAAAAATGGACAACACCAGTCGATTTGTCGTATCAAGGAACCCTTATTCTCATAATTTCAGTATTTTTTGAGAGGAAAAACATTTCTCGTCAAATATGTAGCTGGGCTATAGTAAGTAAAATATTGCATTTTTCGCAATACTCCAAAAATATATTTTTGGCCTATCATCCTCTCGAAACATGTTCGATTAGATGAAATTTCATCTAAAATCGATGGGTGACTTTGTTAAAGCCCTAATTCTATCAATTTTTGAATACCTATGGATATTTGATTTTACCCTCTTCATTGGATACTCCAAGTTTGACGCACTCTACTTCTGAATCGCATAATTTTAGAGCACTCCTGATTTTTTATATCATAGATTGGACCTTTGATGAAACTTTCTCAGAAAATTGAATGAATACTTCCATTATTTTGGACTGAACTATTTTTTATATGAAGGCATGTTTTCTTTTAACTTAAATGCTCTCCTAATATTTGAAACATTTATCTTATCGAAAAATGGACAACACCAGTGGATTTGTCGTATCAAAGAACCCTTATTCTCATAATTTCAGTATTTTTTGAGAGGAAAAACATTTTTCGTCAAATATGAAGCTGGACTCCAAGTAAGGAAAATATTGCATTTTTCGAAATACTCCAAAAATATATTTTTGGCCTATCATCCTCTCGAAACATGTTCGATTAGATGAAATTTCATCTAAAATCGATAGGTGACTTTGTTAATGCCCAAATTCTATCAATTTTTGAATAAATATGGATATTTGATTTTACCCTCTTCATTGGATACTCCAAGTTTGACGCATTCTACTTCTGAATCCCATAATTTTAGAGCACTCCTGATTTTTTATATCATAGATTGGACCTTTGACGATACTTTCTCAGAAACTTGAATGAATAATTCCATTATTTTGGTCTGTACTATTTTTTATATGAAGGCATGTTTTCTTTTAACTTAAATGCTCTCCTAATATTTGAAACATTTATCTTATCAAAAAATGGACAACGCCAGTCGATTTGTCGTATCAAAGAACCCTTATTCTCATATTTTCAGTATTTTTTGAGAGGAAAAACATTTTTCGTCAAATATGTAGCTGGACTATAGTAAGGAAAATATTGCATTTTTCGCAATACTCCAAAAATATATTTTTGGCCTATCATCCTCTCGAAACATGTTCGATTAGATGAAATTTCATCTAAAATCGATAGGTGACTTTGTTAAAGCCCTAATTCTATCAATTTTTGAATAACTATGGATATTTGATTTTACCCTCTTCATTGGATACTCCAAGTTTGACGCACTCTACTTCTGAATCGCATCATATTAGAGCACTCCCGATTCTTTATATCATAGATTGGACCTTTGACGATACTTTCTCTGAAAATTGAATGAATACTTCCATTATTTTGGTCTGTACTATTTTTTATATGAAGGCTTGTTTACTTTTAACTTAAATGCTCTCCTAATATTTGAAACATTTATCTTATCGAAAAATGGACAACGCCAGTCGATTTGTCGTATCAAAGAACCCTTATTCTCATAATTTCAGTATTTTTTGAGAGGAAAAACATTTTTCGTCAAATATGAAGCTGGAAAATATTGCATTTTTCGCAATACTCCAAAAATATATTTTTGGCCTATCATCCTCTCGAAACATGTTCGATTAGATGAAATTTCATCTAAAATCGATAGGTGACTTTGTTAATGCCCTAATTCTATCAATTTTTGAATAACTATGGATATTTGATTTTACCCTCTTCATTGGATACTCCAAGTTTGACGCACTCTACTCCTGAATCGCATCATTTTAGAGCACTCCCGATTTTGTATATCATAGATTGGACCTTTGACGATACTTTCTCAAAAAATTAAATGTAGCTGGACTAAAAATATTGCATTTTTCGCAATACTCCAAAAATATATTTTTGGCCTATCATCCTCTCGAAACATGTTCGATTAGATGAAATTTCATCTAAAATCGATGGGTGACTTTGTTAAAGCCCTAATTCTATCAATTTTTGAATACCTATGGATATTTGATTTTACCCTCTTCATTGGATACTCCAAGTTTGACGCACTCTACTTCTGAATCGCATAATTTTAGAGCACTCCTGATTTTTTATATCATAGATTGGACCTTTGATGAAACTTTCTCAGAAAATTGAATGAATACTTCCATTATTTTGGACTGAACTATTTTTTATATGAAGGCATGTTTTCTTTTAACTTAAATGCTCTCCTAATATTTGAAACATTTATCTTATCGAAAAATGGACAACACCAGTGGATTTGTCGTATCAAAGAACCCTTATTCTCATAATTTCAGTATTTTTTGAGAGGAAAAACATTTTTCGTCAAATATGAAGCTGGACTCCAAGTAAGGAAAATATTGCATTTTTCGAAATACTCCAAAAATATATTTTTGGCCTATCATCCTCTCGAAACATGTTCGATTAGATGAAATTTCATCTAAAATCGATAGGTGACTTTGTTAAAGCCCTAATTCTATCAATTTTTGAATAACTATGGATATTTGATTTTACCCTCTTCATTGGATACTCCAAGTTTGACGCACTCTACTTCTGAATCGCATCATATTAGAGCACTCCCGATTCTTTATATCATAGATTGGACCTTTGACGATACTTTCTCTGAAAATTGAATGAATACTTCCATTATTTTGGTCTGTACTATTTTTTATATGAAGGCTTGTTTACTTTTAACTTAAATGCTCTCCTAATATTTGAAACATTTATCTTATCGAAAAATGGACAACGCCAGTCGATTTGTCGTATCAAAGAACCCTTATTCTCATAATTTCAGTATTTTTTGAGAGGAAAAACATTTTTCGTCAAATATGAAGCTGGAAAATATTGCATTTTTCGCAATACTCCAAAAATATATTTTTGGCCTATCATCCTCTCGAAACATGTTCGATTAGATGAAATTTCATCTAAAATCGATAGGTGACTTTGTTAATGCCCTAATTCTATCAATTTTTGAATAACTATGGATATTTGATTTTACCCTCTTCATTGGATACTCCAAGTTTGACGCACTCTACTCCTGAATCGCATCATTTTAGAGCACTCCCGATTTTGTATATCATAGATTGGACCTTTGACGATACTTTCTCAAAAAATTAAATGTAGCTGGACTAAAAATATTGCATTTTTCGCAATACTCCAAAAATATATTTTTGGCCTATCATCCTCTCGAAACATGTTCGATTAGATGAAATTTCATCTAAAATCGATGGGTGACTTTGTTAAAGCCCTAATTCTATCAATTTTTGAATACCTATGGATATTTGATTTTACCCTCTTCATTGGATACTCCAAGTTTGACGCACTCTACTTCTGAATCGCATAATTTTAGAGCACTCCTGATTTTTTATATCATAGATTGGACCTTTGATGAAACTTTCTCAGAAAATTGAATGAATACTTCCATTATTTTGGACTGAACTATTTTTTATATGAAGGCATGTTTTCTTTTAACTTAAATGCTCTCCTAATATTTGAAACATTCATCTTATCGAAAAATGGACAACACCAGTGGATTTGTCGTATCAAAGAACCCTTATTCTCATAATTTCAGTATTTTTTGAGAGGAAAAACATTTTTCGTCAAATATGAAGCTGGACTCCAAGTAAGGAAAATATTGCATTTTTCGACATACTCCAAAAATATATTTTTGGCCTATCATCCTCTCGAAACATGTTCGATTAGATGAAATTTCATCTAAAATCGATAGGTGACTTTGTTAATGCCCAAATTCTATCAATTTTTGAATAAATATGGATATTTGATTTTACCCTCTTCATTGGATACTCCAAGTTTGACGCATTCTACTTCTGAATCCCATAATTTTAGAGCACTCCTGATTTTTTATATCATAGATTGGACCTTTGACGATACTTTCTCAGAAAATTGAATGAATACTTCCATTATTTTGGTCTGTACTATTTTTTATATGAAGGCATGTTTTCTTTTAACTTAAATGCTCTCCTAATATTTGAAACATTTATCTTATCGAAAAATGGACAACGCCAGTCGATTTGTCGTATCAAAGAACCCTTATTCTCATATTTTCAGTATTTTTTGAGAGGAAAAACATTTTTCGTCAAATATGTAGCTGGACTATAGTAAGGAAAATATTGCATTTTTCGCAATACTCCAAAAATATATTTTTGGCCTATCATCCTCTCGAAACATGTTCGATTAGATGAAATTTCATCTAAAATCGATAGGTGACTTTGTTAAAGCCCTAATTCTATCAATTTTTGAATAACTATGGATATTTGATTTTACCCTCTTCATTGGATACTCCAAGTTTGACGCACTCTACTTCTGAATCGCATCATTTTGGAGCACTCCCGATTTTTTATATCATAGATTGGACGTTTGACGATACTTTCTCAGAAAATTGAATGAATACTTCCATTATTTTGGTCTGTACTATTTTTTATATGAAGGCATGTTTTCTTTTAACTTAAATGCTCTCCTAATGTTTGAAACATTTATCTTATCGAAAAATGGACAACTCCAGTCGATTTGTCGTAACAAAGAACCCTTATTCTCATATTTTCAGTATTTTTTGAGAGGAAAAACATTTTTCGTCAAATATGTAGCTGGACTCCAAGTAAGGAAAATATAGCATTTTTCGAAATACTCCAAAAATATATTTTTGGCCTATCATCCTCTCGAAACATGTTCGATTAGATGAAATTTCATCTAAAATCGATAGGTGACTTTGTTAATGCCCTAATTCTATCAATTTTTGAATAACTATGGATATTTGATTTTACCCTCTTCATTGGATACTCCAAGTTTGACGCACTCTACTTCTGAATCGCATCATATTAGAGCACTCCCGATTCTTTATATCATAGATTGGACCTTTGACGATACTTTCTCTGAAAATTGAATGAATACTTCCATTATTTTGGTCTGTACTATTTTTTATATGAAGGCATGTTTACTTTTAACTTAAATGCTCTCCTAATATTTGAAACATTTATCTTATCGAAAAATGGACAACGCCAGTCGATTTGTCGTATCAAAGAACCCTTATTCTCATATTTCCAGTATTTTTTGAGAGGAAAAACATTTTTCGTCAAATATGTAGCTGGACTATAGTAAGTAAAATATTGCATTTTTCGCAATACTCCAAAAATATATTTTTGGCCTATCATCCTCTCGAAACATGTTCGATTAGATGAAATTTCATCTAAAATCGATAGGTGACATTGTTAATGCCCTAATTCTATCAATTTTTGAATAACTATGGATATTTGATTTTACCCTCTTCATTGGATACTCCAAGTTTGACGCACTCTACTTCTGAATCGCATCATTTTAGAGCACTCCCGATTTTGTATATCATAGATTGGACCTTTGACGATACTTTCTCAAAAAATTAAATGAATACTTCCATTATTTTGGACTGTACTATTTTTTATATGAAGGCATGTTTTCTTTTAACTTAAATGCTCTCCTAATATTGGAAACATTTATCTTATCGAAAAATGGACAACACCAGTCGATTTGTCGTATCAAAGAACCCTTATTCTCATAATTTCAGTATTTTTTGAGAGGAAAAACATTTCTCGTCAAATATGTAGCTGGACTATAGTAAGTAAAATATTGCATTTTTCGCAATACTCCAAAAATATATTTTTGGCCTATCATCCTCTCGAAACATGTTCGATTAGATGAAATTTCATCTAAAATCGATAGGTGACTTTGTTAATGCCCTAATTCTATCAATTTTTGAATAACTATGGATATTTGATTTTACCCTCTTCATTGGATACTCCAAGTTTGACGCACTCTACTTCTGAAACGCATAATTTTAGAGCACTCCTGATTTTTTATATCGTAGATTGGACCTTTGATGAAACTTTCTCAGAAAATTGAATGAATACTTCTATTATTTTGGTCTGTACTATTTCTTATATGAAGGCATGTTTTCTGTTAACTTAAATGCTCTTTTAATAATTGAAACATTTATCTTATCGAAAAATGGACAACACCAGTCGATTTGTCGTATCAAAGAACCCTTATTCTCATAATTTCAGTATTTTTTGAGAGGAAAAACATTTTTCGTCAAATATGTAGCTGGACTCCAAGTAAGGAAAATATTGCATTTTTCGAAATACTCCAAAAATATATTTTTGGCCTATCATCCTCTCGAAACATGTTCGATTAGATGAAATTTCATCTAAAATCGATAGGTGACTTTGTTAATGCCCTAATTCTATCAATTTTTGAATAACTATGGATATTTGATTTTACCCTCTTCATTGGATACTCCAAGTTTGACGCACTCTACTTCTGAATCGCATCATATTAGAGCACTCCCGATTTTTTATATCATAGATTGGACCTTTGACGATACTTTCTCTGAAAATTGAATGAATACTTCCATTATTTTGGTCTGTACTATTTTTTTATATGAAGGCATGTTTACTTTTAACTTAAATGCTCTCCTAATATTTGAAACATTTATCTTATCGAAAAATGGACAACGCCAGTCGATTTGTCGTATCAAAGAACCCTTATTCTCATATTTCCAGTATTTTTTGAGAGGAAAAACATTTTTCGTCAAATATGTAGCTGGACTATATAGTAAGGAAAATATTGCATTTTTCGCTATACTCCAAAAATATATTTTTGGCCTATCATCCTCTCGAAACATGTTCGATTAGATGAAATTTCATCTAAAATCGATAGGTGACTTTGTTAATGCCCTAATTCTATCAATTTTTGAATAACTATGGATATTTGATTTTACCCTCTTCATTGGATACTTCAAGTTGGACGCACTCTACTTCTGAATCGCATCATTTTAGAGCACTCCCGATTTTTTATATCATAGATTGGACGTTTGACGATACTTTCTCAGAAAATTGAATGAATACTTCCATTATTTTGGTCAGTACTATTTTTTATATGAAGGCATGTTTTCTTTTCAACTTAAATGCTCTCCTAATATTTGAAACATTTATCTTATCGAAAAATGGACAACGCCAGTCGATTTGTCGTATCAAAGAACCCTTATTCTCTTATTTCCAGTATTTTTTGAGAGGAAAAACATTTTTCGTCAAATATGTAGCTGGACATAGTAAGTAAAATATTGCATTTTTCGCAATACTCCAAAAATATATTTTTGGCCTATCATCCTCTCGAAACATCTTCGATTAGATGAAATTTCATCTAAAATCGATAGGTGACTTTGTTAATGCCCTAATTCTATCAATTTTTGAATAACTATGGATATTTGATTTAACCCTCTTCATTGGATACTCCAAGTTTGACGCACTCCACTTCTGAATCGCATCATATTAGAGCACTTTCGATTTTTTATATCATAGATTGGACCTTTGACGATACTTTCTCAAAAAATTAAATGAATACTTCCATTATTTTGGACTGTACTATTTTTTATATGAAGGCATGTTTTCTTTTAACTTAAATGCTCTCCTAATATTGGAAACATTCATCTTATCGAAAAATGGACAACACCAATCGATTTGTCGTATCAAAGAACCCTTATTCTCATAATTTCAGTATTTTTTGAGAGGAAAAACATTTCTCGTCAAATATGTAAGTAAAATATTGCATTTTTCGCAATACTCCAAAAATATATTTTTGGCCTATCATCCTCTCGAAACATGTTCGATTAGATGAAATTTCATCTAAAATCGATAGGTGACTTTGTTAATGCCCTAATTCTATCAATTTTTGAATAACTATGGATATTTGATTTTACCCTCTTCATTGGATACTCCAAGTTTGACGCACTCTACTTCTGGATCGCATAATTTTAGAGCACTCCTGATTTTTTATATCATAGATTGGACCTTTGATGAAACTTTCTCAAAAAATTGAATGAATACTTCCATTATTTTGGTCTGTACTATTTTTTATTTGAAGGCATGTTTTCTGTTAACTTAAATGCTCTTTTAATAATTGAAACATTTATCTTATCGAAAAATGGACAACACCAGTCGATTTCTCGTATCAAAGAACCCTTATTCTCATAATTTCAGTATTTTTTGAGAAGAAAAACATTTTTCGTCAAATATGTAGCTGGACTATAGTAAGTAAAATATTGCATTTTTCGCAATACTCCAAAAATATATTTTTGGCCTATCATCCTCTCGAAACATGTTCGATTAGATGAAATTTCATCTGGAATCGATAGGTGATTTTGTTAATGCCCTAATTCTATCAATTTTTGAATAACTATGGATATTTGATTTTACCCTCTTCATTGGATACTCCAAGTTGGACGCACTCTACTTCTGAATCGCATCATTTCAGAGCACTCCTGATTTTTTATTTCATAGATTGGACGTTTGACGATACTTTCTCAGAAAATTGAATGAATACTTCCATTATTTTGGTCTATACTATTTTTTATATGAAGGCATGTTTTCTGTTAACATAAATGCTCTTTTAATAATTGAAACATTTATCTTATCGAAAAATGGACAACACCAGTCGATTTGTCGTATCAAAGAACCCTTATTCTCATAATTTCAGTATTTTTTGAGAAGAAAAACATTTTTCGTCAAATATGTAGCTGGACTATAGTAAGTAAAATATTGCATTTTTCGCAATACTCCAAAAATATATTTTTGGCCTATCATCCTCTCGAAACATGTTCGATTAGATGAAATTTCATCTAAACTCGATAGGTGACTTTGTTAATGCCCTAATTCTATCAATTTTTGAATAACTATGGATATTTGATTTTACCCTCTTCATTGGATACTCCAAGTTTGACGCACTCTACTTCTGAATCGGATCATTTTAGAGCACTCCCGATTCATTATATCATAGATTGGACCTTTGATAATACTTTCTCTGAAAATTGAATGAATACTTCCATTATTTTGGTCTGTACTATTTTTTATATGAAGGCATGTTTACTTTTAACTTAAATGCTCTCCTAATATTTGAAACATTTATCTTATCGAAAAATGGACAACGCCAGTCGATTTGTCGTATCAAAGAACCCTTATTCTCATATTTCCAGTATTTTTTGAGAGGAAAAACATTTTTCGTCAAATATGTAGCTGGACTATAGTAAGTAAAATATTGCATTTTTCGCAATACTCCAAAAATATATTTTTGGCCTATCATCCTCTCGAAACATGTTCGATTAGATGGAATTTCATCTAAAATCGATAGGTGACTTTGTTAATGCCCTAATTCTATCAATTTTTGAATAACTATGGATATTTGATTTTACCCTCTTCATTGGATACTCCAAGTTTGACGCACTCTACTTCTGAATCGCATCATTTTAGAGCACTCCTGATTTTATATATCATAGATTGGACCTTTGACGATACTTGCTCAAAAAATTAAATGAATACTTCCATTATTTTGGACTGTACTATTTTTCATATGAAGGCATGTTTTCTTTTAACTTAAATGCTCTCCTACTATTGGAAACATTTATCTTATCGAAAAATGGACAACACCAGTCGATTTGTCGTATCAAAGAACCCTTATTCTCATAATTTCAGTATTTTTTGAGAGGAAAAACATTTCTCGTCAAATATGTAGCTGAACTATAGTAAGTAAAATATTGCATTTTTCGCAATACTCCAAAAATATATTTTTGGCCTATCATCCTCTCGAAACATGTTCGATTAGATGAAATTTCATCTAAAATCGATAGGTGACTTTGTTAAAGCCCTAATTCTATCAATTTTTGAATACCTATGGATATATGATTTTACCCTCTTCATTGGATACTCCAAGTTTGACGCACTCTACTTCTGAATCGCATAATTTTAGAGCACTCCTGATTTTTTATATCATAGATTGGACCTTTGACGATACTTTCTCAGGAAATTGAATGAATACTTCCATTATTTTGGTCTGTACTATTTTTTATATGAAGGCATGTTTTCTTTTAACTTAAATGCTCTCCTAATATTTGAAACATTTATCTTATCGAAAAATGGACAACGCCAGTCGATTTGTCGAATCAAAGAACCCTTATTCTCATAATTTCAGTATTTTTGAGAGGAAAAACATTTTTCGTCAAATATGTAGCTATTCTATATATAATATAGTAAGGAAAATATTGCATTTTTCGCAATACTCCAAAAATATATTTTTGGCCTATCATCATCTCGAAACATGTTCGATTAGATGAAATTTCATCTAAAATCGATAGGGGACTTTGTTGATGCCCTAATTCTATCAATATTTGAATAACTATGGATATTTGATTTTTCCCTCTTCATTGGATACTCCAAGTTTGACGCACTCTACTTCTGAATCGCATCATTTAAGAGCACTCCCGAATTTTTATATCATAGATTGGACCTTTGACGATACTTTCTCAGAAAATTTAATGAATACTTCCATTATTTTGGTCTTCAACATTTTTTATATGAAGGCATGTTTTCCTTTAACTTAAATACTCTCCTAATATTCGAAACATTTATCTTATCGAAAAATGGACAACACCAGTCGATTTGTCGTATCAAAGGACCCTGATTCTCATAATTTCAGTATTTCTTGAGAGGAAAAACATTTTCCGTCAAATATGTAGCTGGAAGGAAAATATTGCATTTTTCGCAATTCTCCAAAAATATATTTGTGGCCTATAATCCTCTCGAAACATGTTCGATTAGATGAAAGTTCATCTAAAATCGATGGGTGACTTTGTTGATCCCCTAATTCTATCAATATTTGAATAACTATGGATATTTGATTTTACCCTCTTCATTGGATACTCCAAGTTTGACGCACTCTACTTCTGAATCGCATCATTTAAAAGCACTCCCGATTTTTTATATCATAGAATGGACCTTTGACGATACTTTCTCAAAAAATTGAATGAATACTTCCATTATTTTGGTCTGTACTATTTTTTATATGAAGGCATGTTTTCTTTTAACTTAAATGCTCTCCTAATATTTGAAACATTTATCTTATCGAAAAATGGACAACACCAGTCGATTTGTCGTATCAAAGAACCCTTATTCTCATAATTTCAGTATTTTTTGAGAGGAAAAACATTTTTCGTCAAATATGTAGCTGGACTATAGTAAGGAAAATATTGCATTTTTCGCAATACTCCAAAAATATATTTTTGGCCTATCATCATCTCGAAACATGTCGAATAGATGAAATTTCATCTAAAATCGATAGGTGACTTTGTTAATGCCCTAATTCTATCAATTTTTAAATAACTATGGATATTTTATTTTACCCTCTTCATTGGATACTCCAAGTTTGACGCACTCTTCTTCTGAATCGCTTCATTTTAGAGCACTCCCGATTTTTTATATCATAGATTGGACCTTTCACGATACTTTCTCAGAAAATTGAATGAATACTTCCATTATATTGGTCTGTACTATTTTTTATATGAAGGAATGTTTTCTTTTAACATAAATGCTCTCCTAATATTTGAAACATTCATCTTATCGAAAAATGGACAACACAAGTCGATTTGTCGTATCAAAGAACCCGTATTCTCATAATTTCAGTATTTTTTGAGAGGAAAAACATTTTTCGTCAAATATGTAGCTGGACTATAGTAAGGAAAATATTGCATTTTTCGCAATACTCCAAAAATAAATTTTTGGCCTATCATCCTCTCGAAACATGTTCGATTAGATGAAATTGCATCTAAAATCGATAGGTGACTTTGTTAATGCCCTAATTCTATCAATTTTTGAATAACTATGGATATTTGATTTCACCCTCTTCATTGAATACTCCAAGTTTGACGCACTCTACTTCTGAATCGCATAATTTTAGAGCACTCCCGATTTTTTATATCATAGATTGGACCTTTGACGATACTTTCTCAGAAAATTGAATGGATACTTCCATTATTTTGGTCTGTACTATTTTTTATATGAAGGCATGTTTTCTTTTAACTTAAATGCTCTCCTAATATTTGAAACATTTATCTTATCGAAAAATGGACAACACCAGTCGATTTGTCGTATCAAAGAACCCGTATTCTCATAATTTCAGTATTTTTTGAGAGGAAAAACATTTTTCGTCAAATATAAAGCTGGACTATAGTAAGGAAAATATTGCATTTTCCGCAATACTCCAAAAATATATTTTTGGCCTATCATCTTCTCGAAACATGTTCGATTAGATGAAATTACATCTAAAATCGATAGGTGACTTTGTTAATGCCCTAATTCTATCAATTTTTGAATAACTATGGATATTTGATTTTACCCTTTTCATTGGATACTCCAAGTTTGACGCACTCTACTTCTGAATCGCATCATTTTAGAGCACTCCCGATTTTTTATATCATAGATTGGACCTTTCACGATACTTTCTCAGAAAATTGAATGAATACTTCCATTATTTTGGTCTGTACTATTTTTTATATGAAGGCATGTTTTCTTTTAACTTAAATGCTCTCCTAATATTTGAAACATTTATCTTATCGCAAAATGGACAACACCAGTCGATTTGTCGTATCAAAGAACCCTTATTCTCATAATTTCAGTATTTTTTGAGAGGAAAAACATTATTCGTCAAATATGTAGCTGGACTATAGTAAGGAAAATATTGCATTTTCCGCAATTCTCCAAAAATATATTTTTGGCCTATCATCCTCTCGAAACATGTTCGATTAGATGAAATTTCATCTAAAATCGATAGGTGACATTGTTAATGCCCTAATTCTATCAATTTTTGAATAAGTATGGATATTTGATTTCACCCTCTTCATTGGATACTCCAAGTTTGACGCACTCTACTTCTGAATCGCATCATTTTAGAGCACTCCCGATTTTTTATATCATAGATTGGACCTTTGACGATACTTTCTCAGAAAATTGAATGAATATTTCCATTATTTTGGTCTGTACTATTTTTTATATGAAGGCATGTTTTCTTTTAACATAAATGCTCTCCTAATATTTGAAACATTCATCTTATCGAAAAATGGACAACACCAGTCGATTTGTCGTATCAAAGAACCCTTATTCTCATAATTTCAGTATTTTTTGAGAGGAAAAACATTTTTCGTCAAATATGTAGCTGGAATGTAAGGAAAATATTGCATTTTTCTAAATACTCCAAAAATATATTTTTGGCCTATCATCATCTCGAAACATGTTCGATTAGATGAAATTGCATCTAGAATCGATAGGTGACTTTGTTAATGCCCTAATTCTATCAATTTTCGAATAACTATGGATATTTGATTTTACCCTCTTCATTGGATACTCCAAGTTTGACGCACTCTACTTCTGAATCGCATCATTTTAGAGCACTCCCGATTTTTTATATCATAGATTGGACCTTTGACGATACTTTCTTAGAAAATTGAATGAATACTTCCATTATTTTGGTCTGTACTATTTTTTATTTGAAGGCATGTTTCCTTCTAACTTAAATGCTCTCCTAATATCTGAAACATTTATCTTATCGGAAAATCGACAACACCAGTCGATTTGTCGTATCATAGAACCCGTATTCTCATAATTTCAGTATTTTTTGAGAGGAAAAACATTTTTCGTCAAATATGTAGCTGGACTATAGTAAGGAAAATATTGCAATTTTCGCAATACTCCAAAAATATATTTTTGGCCTATCATCCTCTCGGAACATGTTCGATTAGATGAAATTGCATCTAAAATCGATAGGTGACTTTGTTAATGCCCTAATTCTATCAATTTTTGAATAACTATGGATATTTGATTGTACCCTCTTCATTGGATACTCCAAGTTTGACGCACTCTACTTCTGAATCGCATCATTTAAGAGCACTCCCGATTTTTTATATCATAGATTGGACCTTTGACGATACTTTCTCAGAAAATTGAATGAATACTTCCATTATTTTGGTCTGTACTATTTTTCATATGAAGGAATGTTTTCTTTTAACTTAAATGCTCTCCTAATATTTGAAACATTTATCTTATCGAAAAATGGACAACACCAGTCGATTTGTCATATCACAGAACCCTTATTCTCATAATTTCAGTATTTTTTGAGAGGAAAAACATTTTTCGTCAAATATGTAGCTGGAATGTAAGGAAAATATTGCATTTTTCTAAATACTCCAAAAATATATTTTTGGCCTATCATCATCTCGAAACATGTTCGATTAGATGAAATTGCATCTAGAATCGATAGGTGACTTTGTTAATGCCCTAATTCTATCAATTTTCGAATAACTATGGATATTTGATTTTACCCTCTTCATTGGATACTCCAAGTTTGACGCACTCTACTTCTGAATCGCATCATTTTAGAGCACTCCCGATTTTTTATATCATAGATTGGACCTTTGACGATACTTTCTTAGAAAATTGAATGAATACTTCCATTATTTTGGTCTGTACTATTTTTTATTTGAAGGCATGTTTCCTTCTAACTTAAATGCTCTCCTAATATTTGAAACATTTATCTTATCGGAAAATCGACAACACCAGTCGATTTGTCGTATCATAGAACCCGTATTCTCATAATTTCAGTATTTTTTGAGAGGAAAAACATTTTTCGTCAAATATGTAGCTGGACTATAGTAAGGAAAATATTGCAATTTTCGCAATACTCCAAAAATATATTTTTGGCCTATCATCTTCTCGAAACATGTTCGATTAGATGAATCTCCATCTAAAATCGATAGGTGACTTTGTTAATACCCTAATTCTATCAATTTTTGAATAACTATGGATATTTGATTTTACCCTCTTCATTGGATACTCCAAGTTTGACGCACTCTACTTCTGAATCGCATCATTTTAGAGCACTCCCGATTTTTTATATCATAGATTGGTCCTTTGACGATACTTTCTCAGAAAATTGAATGATTACTTCCATTATTGTGGTCTGTACTATTTTTTATATGAAGGCATGTTTTCTTTTAACATAAATGTTCTCCTAATGTTTGAAACATTTATCTTATCGAAAAATGGACAACACAAGTCGATTTGTCGTATCAAAGAACCCTTATTCTCATAATTTCAGTATTTTTTGAGAGGAAAAACATTTTTCGTCAAATATAAAGCTGGACTATAGTAAGGAAAATATTGCATTTTTCGCAATACTCCAAAAATATATTTTTGGCCTATCATCTTCTCGAAACATGTTCGATTAGATGAAATTCCATCTAAAATCGATAGGTGACTTTGTTAATGCCCTAATTCTATCAATTTTTGAATAACTATGGATATTTGATTTCACCCTCTTCATTGGATACTCCAAGTTTGACGCACTCTACTTCTGAATCGCATCATTTTAGAGCACTCCCAATTTTTTATATCATAGATTGGACCTTTGACGATACTTTCTCAGAAAATTTAATGGATACTTCCATTATTTTGGTCTGTACTATTTTTTATATGAAGGCATGTTTTCTTTTAACTTAAATGCTCTCCTAATATTTGAAACATTTATCTTGTCGAAAAATGGACAACACCAGTCGATTTGTCGTATCAAAGAACCCTTATTCTCATAATTTCAGTATTTTTTGAGAGGAAAAACATTTTTCGTCAAATATGTAGCTGGAAAATGTAAGGAAAATATTGCATTTTCCGCAATACTCCAAAAATATATTTTTGGCCTATCATCCTCTCGAAACATGTTCGATTAGATGAAATTTCATCTAAAATCGATAGGTGACATTGTTAATGCCCTAATTCTATCAATTTTTGAATAACTATGGATATTTGATTTTACCCTCTTCATTGGATACTCCAAGTTTGACGCACTCTTCTTCTGAATCGCTTCATTTTAGAGCACTCCCGATTTTTTATATCATAGATTGGACCTTTCACGATACTTTCTCAGAAAATTGAATGAATACTTCCATTATATTGGTCTGTACTATTTTTTATATGAAGGAATGTTTTCTTTTAACATAAATGCTCTCCTAATATTTGAAACATTCATCTTATCGAAAAATGGACAACACAAGTCGATTTGTCGTATCAAAGAACCCGTATTCTCATAATTTCAGTATTTTTTGAGAGGAAAAACATTTTTCGTCAAATATGTAGCTGGACTATAGTAAGGAAAATATTGCATTTTTCGCAATACTCCAAAAATAAATTTTTGGCCTATCATCCTCTCGAAACATGTTCGATTAGATGAAATTGCATCTAAAATCGATAGGTGACTTTGTTAATGCCCTAATTCTATCAATTTTTGAATAACTATGGATATTTTATTTCACCCTCTTCATTGAATACTCCAAGTTTGACGCACTCTACTTCTGAATCGCATAATTTTAGAGCACTCCCGATTTTTTATATCATAGATTGGACCTTTGACGATACTTTCTCAGAAAATTGAATGGATACTTCCATTATTTTGGTCTGTACTATTTTTTATATGAAGGCATGTTTTCTTTTAACTTAAATGCTCTCCTAATATTTGAAACATTTATCTTATCGAAAAATGGACAACACCAGTCGATTTGTCGTATCAAAGAACCCGTATTCTCATAATTTCAGTATTTTTTGAGAGGAAAAACATTTTTCGTCAAATATAAAGCTGGACTATAGTAAGGAAAATATTGCATTTTCCGCAATACTCCAAAAATATATTTTTGGCCTATCATCTTCTCGAAACATGTTCGATTAGATGAAATTACATCTAAAATTGATAGGTGACTTTGTTAATGCCCTAATTCTATCAATTTTTGAATAACTATGGATATTTGATTTTACCCTTTTCATTGGATACTCCAAGTTTGACGCACTCTACTTCTGAATCGCATCATTTTAGAGCACTCCCGATTTTTTATATCATAGATTGGACCTTTCACGATACTTTCTCAGAAAATTGAATGAATACTTCCATTATTTTGGTCTGTACTATTTTTTATATGAAGGCATGTTTTCTTTTAACTTAAATGCTCTCCTAATATTTGAAACATTTATCTTATCGCAAAATGGACAACACCAGTCGATTTGTCGTATCAAAGAACCCTTATTCTCATAATTTCAGTATTTTTTGAGAGGAAAAACATTATTCGTCAAATATGTAGCTGGACTATAGTAAGGAAAATATTGCATTTTCCGCAATTCTCCAAAAATATATTTTTGGCCTATCATCCTCTCGAAACATGTTCGATTAGATGAAATTTCATCTAAAATCGATAGGTGACATTGTTAATGCCCTAATTCTATCAATTTTTGAATAAGTATGGATATTTGATTTCACCCTCTTCATTGGATACTCCAAGTTTGACGCACTCTACTTCTGAATCGCATCATTTTAGAGCACTCCCGATTTTTTATATCATAGATTGGACCTTTGACGATACTTTCTCAGAAAATTGAATGAATATTTCCATTATTTTGGTCTGTACTATTTTTTATATGAAGGCATGTTTTCTTTTAACATAAATGCTCTCCTAATATTTGAAACATTCATCTTATCGAAAAATGGACAACACCAGTCGATTTGTCGTATCAAAGAACCCTTATTCTCATAATTTCAGTATTTTTTGAGAGGAAAAACATTTTTCGTCAAATATGTAGCTGGAATGTAAGGAAAATATTGCATTTTTCTAAATACTCCAAAAATATATTTTTGGCCTATCATCATCTCGAAACATGTTCGATTAGATGAAATTGCATCTAGAATCGATAGGTGACTTTGTTAATGCCCTAATTCTATCAATTTTCGAATAACTATGGATATTTGATTTTACCCTCTTCATTGGATACTCCAAGTTTGACGCACTCTACTTCTGAATCGCATCATTTTAGAGCACTCCCGATTTTTTATATCATAGATTGGACCTTTGACGATACTTTCTTAGAAAATTGAATGAATACTTCCATTATTTTGGTCTGTACTATTTTTTATTTGAAGGCATGTTTCCTTCTAACTTAAATGCTCTCCTAATATCTGAAACATTTATCTTATCGGAAAATCGACAACACCAGTCGATTTGTCGTATCATAGAACCCGTATTCTCATAATTTCAGTATTTTTTGAGAGGAAAAACATTTTTCGTCAAATATGTAGCTGGACTATAGTAAGGAAAATATTGCAATTTTCGCAATACTCCAAAAATATATTTTTGGCCTATCATCCTCTCGGAACATGTTCGATTAGATGAAATTGCATCTAAAATCGATAGGTGACTTTGTTAATGCCCTAATTTTATCAATTTTTGAATAACTATGGATATTTGATTTCTCCCTCTTCATTGGATACTCCAAGTTTGACGCACTCTACTTCCGAATCGCATCATTTTAGAGCACTCCCGATTTTTTATATCATAGATTGGACCTTTGACAACACTTTCTCAGAAAATTGAATGGATACTTCCATTATTTTGGTCTGTACTATTTTTTATATGAAGGCATGTTTACTTTTAACTTAAATGCTCTCCTAATATTTGAAACATTTATCTTATCGAAAAATGGACAACACCAGTCGATTTGTCGTATCAAACAACCCGTATTCTCATAATTTCAGTATTTTCTGAGAGGAAAAACATTTTTCGTCAAATATGTAGCTGGACTATAGTAAGGAAAATATTGCATTTTTCGCAATACTCCAAAAATATATTTTTGGATTATCATCTTCTCGAAACATGTTCGATTAGATGAAATTCCATCTAAAATCGATAGGTGACTTTGTTAATGCCCTAATTCTATCAATTTTTGAATAACTATGGATATTTGATTGTACCCTCTTCATTGGATACTCCAAGTTTGACGCACTCTACTTCTGAATCGCACGATACTTTCTCAGAAAATTGAATGAATACTTCCATTATATTGGTCTGTACTATTTTTTATATGAAGGAATGTTTTCTTTTAACATAAATGCTCTCCTAATATTTGAAACATTCATCTTATCGAAAAATGGACAACACAAGTCGATTTGTCGTATCAAAGAACCCGTATTCTCATAATTTCAGTATTTTTTGAGAGGAAAAACATTTTTCGTCAAATATGTAGCTGGACTATAGTAAGGAAAATATTGCATTTTTCGCAATACTCCAAAAATAAATTTTTGGCCTATCATCCTCTCGAAACATGTTCGATTAGATGAAATTGCATCTAAAATCGATAGGTGACTTTGTTAATGCCCTAATTCTATCAATTTTTGAATAACTATGGATATTTTATTTCACCCTCTTCATTGAATACTCCAAGTTTGACGCACTCTACTTCTGAATCGCATAATTTTAGAGCACTCCCGATTTTTTATATCATAGATTGGACCTTTGACGATACTTTCTCAGAAAATTGAATGGATACTTCCATTATTTTGGTCTGTACTATTTTTTATATGAAGGCATGTTTTCTTTTAACTTAAATGCTCTCCTAATATTTGAAACATTTATCTTATCGAAAAATGGACAACACCAGTCGATTTGTCGTATCAAAGAACCCGTATTCTCATAATTTCAGTATTTTTTGAGAGGAAAAACATTTTTCGTCAAATATAAAGCTGGACTATAGTAAGGAAAATATTGCATTTTCCGCAATACTCCAAAAATATATTTTTGGCCTATCATCTTCTCGAAACATGTTCGATTAGATGAAATTACATCTAAAATTGATAGGTGACTTTGTTAATGCCCTAATTCTATCAATTTTTGAATAACTATGGATATTTGATTTTACCCTTTTCATTGGATACTCCAAGTTTGACGCACTCTACTTCTGAATCGCATCATTTTAGAGCACTCCCGATTTTTTATATCATAGATTGGACCTTTCACGATACTTTCTCAGAAAATTGAATGAATACTTCCATTATTTTGGTCTGTACTATTTTTTATATGAAGGCATGTTTTCTTTTAACTTAAATGCTCTCCTAATATTTGAAACATTTATCTTATCGCAAAATGGACAACACCAGTCGATTTGTCGTATCAAAGAACCCTTATTCTCATAATTTCAGTATTTTTTGAGAGGAAAAACATTATTCGTCAAATATGTAGCTGGACTATAGTAAGGAAAATATTGCATTTTCCGCAATTCTCCAAAAATATATTTTTGGCCTATCATCCTCTCGAAACATGTTCGATTAGATGAAATTTCATCTAAAATCGATAGGTGACATTGTTAATGCCCTAATTCTATCAATTTTTGAATAAGTATGGATATTTGATTTCACCCTCTTCATTGGATACTCCAAGTTTGACGCACTCTACTTCTGAATCGCATCATTTTAGAGCACTCCCGATTTTTTATATCATAGATTGGACCTTTGACGATACTTTCTCAGAAAATTGAATGAATATTTCCATTATTTTGGTCTGTACTATTTTTTATATGAAGGCATGTTTTCTTTTAACATAAATGCTCTCCTAATATTTGAAACATTCATCTTATCGAAAAATGGACAACACCAGTCGATTTGTCGTATCAAAGAACCCTTATTCTCATAATTTCAGTATTTTTTGAGAGGAAAAACATTTTTCGTCAAATATGTAGCTGGAATGTAAGGAAAATATTGCATTTTTCTAAATACTCCAAAAATATATTTTTGGCCTATCATCATCTCGAAACATGTTCGATTAGATGAAATTGCATCTAGAATCGATAGGTGACTTTGTTAATGCCCTAATTCTATCAATTTTCGAATAACTATGGATATTTGATTTTACCCTCTTCATTGGATACTCCAAGTTTGACGCACTCTACTTCTGAATCGCATCATTTTAGAGCACTCCCGATTTTTTATATCATAGATTGGACCTTTGACGATACTTTCTTAGAAAATTGAATGAATACTTCCATTATTTTGGTCTGTACTATTTTTTATTTGAAGGCATGTTTCCTTCTAACTTAAATGCTCTCCTAATATCTGAAACATTTATCTTATCGGAAAATCGACAACACCAGTCGATTTGTCGTATCATAGAACCCGTATTCTCATAATTTCAGTATTTTTTGAGAGGAAAAACATTTTTCGTCAAATATGTAGCTGGACTATAGTAAGGAAAATATTGCAATTTTCGCAATACTCCAAAAATATATTTTTGGCCTATCATCCTCTCGGAACATGTTCGATTAGATGAAATTGCATCTAAAATCGATAGGTGACTTTGTTAATGCCCTAATTTTATCAATTTTTGAATAACTATGGATATTTGATTTCTCCCTCTTCATTGGATACTCCAAGTTTGACGCACTCTACTTCCGAATCGCATCATTTTAGAGCACTCCCGATTTTTTATATCATAGATTGGACCTTTGACAACACTTTCTCAGAAAATTGAATGGATACTTCCATTATTTTGGTCTGTACTATTTTTTATATGAAGGCATGTTTACTTTTAACTTAAATGCTCTCCTAATATTTGAAACATTTATCTTATCGAAAAATGGACAACACCAGTCGATTTGTCGTATCAAACAACCCGTATTCTCATAATTTCAGTATTTTCTGAGAGGAAAAACATTTTTCGTCAAATATGTAGCTGGACTATAGTAAGGAAAATATTGCATTTTTCGCAATACTCCAAAAATATATTTTTGGATTATCATCTTCTCGAAACATGTTCGATTAGATGAAATTCCATCTAAAATCGATAGGTGACTTTGTTAATGCCCTAATTCTATCAATTTTTGAATAACTATGGATATTTGATTGTACCCTCTTCATTGGATACTCCAAGTTTGACGCACTCTACTTCTGAATCGCATCATTTTAGAGCACTCCCGATTTTTTATATCATAGATTGGACCTTTGACGATACTTTCTTAGAAAATTGAATGAATACTTCCATTATTTTGGTCTGTACTATTTTTTATTTGAAGGCATGTTTTCTTTTAACTTAAATGCTCTCCTAATATTTGAAACATTTATCTTATCGAAAAATGGACAACACCAGTCGATTTGTCATATCACAGAACCCTTATTCTCATAATTTCAGTATTTTTTGAGAGGAAAAACATTTTTCGTCAAATATGTAGCTGGAATGTAAGGAAAATATTGCATTTTTCTAAATACTCCAAAAATATATTTTTGGCCTATCATCATCTCGAAACATGTTCGATTAGATGAAATTGCATCTAGAATCGATAGGTGACTTTGTTAATGCCCTAATTCTATCAATTTTCGAATAACTATGGATATTTGATTTTACCCTCTTCATTGGATACTCCAAGTTTGACGCACTCTACTTCTGAATCGCATCATTTTAGAGCACTCCCGATTTTTTATATCATAGATTGGACCTTTGACGATACTTTCTCAGAAAATTTAATGGATACTTCCATTATTTTGGTCTGTACTATTTTTTATATGAAGGCATGTTTTCTTTTAACTTAAATGCTCTTCTTATATTTGAAACATTTATCTTATCGGAAAATGGACAACACCAGTCGATTTGTCGTATCATAGAACCCGTATTCTCATAATTTCAGTATTTTTTGAGAGGAAAAACATTTTTCGTCAAATATGTAGCTGGACTATAGTAAGGAAAATATTGCATTTTTCGCAATACTCCAAAAATATATTTTTGGCCTATCATCTTCTCGAAACATGTTCGATTAGATGAAATTTCATCTAAAATCGATAGGTGACTTTGTTAATGCCCTAATTCTATCAATTTTTGAATAACTATGGATATTTGATTTTACCCTCTTCATTGGATACTCCAAGTTTGACGCACTTACTTCCGAATCGCATCATTTTAGAGCACTCCCGATTTTTTATATCATAGATTGGTCCTTTGACGATACTTTCTCAGAAAATTGAATGATTACTTCCATTATTTTGGTCTGTACTATTTTTTATATGATGGCATGTTTTCTTTTAACTTAAATGCTTTACTAATATTTGAAACATTTATCTTATCGAAAAATGGACAACACCAGTCGATTTGTCGTATCCAAGAACCCTTATTCTCATAATTTCAGTATTTTTTGAGAGGAAAAACATTTTTCGTCAAATAGGTAGCTGGACTATAGTAAGGAAAATATTGCATTTTTCGCAATACTCCTAAAATATATTTTTGGCCTATCATCCTCTCGAAACATGTTCTATTAGATGAAATTTCATCTAAAATCGATAGGTGACTTTGTTAATGCCCTAATTCTATCAATTTTTGAATAACTATGGATATTTGATTTTACCCTCTTCATTGGATACTCCAAGTTTGACGCACTCTACTTCTGAATCGCATCATTTTAGAGCACTCCCGATTTTTTATATCATAGATTGGACCTTTGACGATACTTTCTCAGAAAATTGAATGAATACTTCCATTATTTTGGTCTGTACTATTTTTTATATGAAGGAATGTTTTCTTTTAACTCAAATGCTCTCCTAATATTTGAAACATTTATCTTATCGGAAAATGGACAACACCAGTCGATTTGTCTTATCATAGAACCCGTATTCTCATAATTTCAGTATTTTTTGAGAGGAAAAACATTTTTCGTCAAATATGTAGCTGGACAAGGAAAATATTGCATTTTTCGCAATACTCCAAAAATATATTTTTTGCCTTTCATCCTCTCGAAACATGTTCGATTAGATGAATTTTCATCTAAAATCGATAGGTGACATTGTTAATGCCCTAACTCTATCAATTTTTGAATAACTATGGATATTTGATTTTACCCTCTTCATTGGATACTCCAAGTTTGACGCACTCTACTTCTGAATCGCATCATTTTAGAGCACTCCCGATTTTTTATATCATAGATTGGACCTTTGACGATACTTTCTCAGAAAATTGAATGAATACTTCAATTATTTTGGTCTGTACTATTTTTTATATGAAGGAATGTTTTCTTTTAACTTAAATGCTCTCCTAATATTTGAAACATTTATCTTATCGAAAAATGGACAACACCTGTCGATTTGTCGTATCAAAGAACCCTTATTCTCATAATTTCAATATTTTTTGAGAGGAAAAACCTTTTTCGTCAAATATATAGCTGGACTATAATAGTAAGGAAAATATTGCATTTTTCGCAATACTCCAAAAATATATTTTTGGCCTATCATCTTCTCGAAACATGTTCGATTAGATGAAATTTCATCTAAAATCGATAGGTCACTTTGTTAATGCCCTAATTCTATCAATTTTTGAATAACTATGGATATTTGATTTTACCCTCTTCATTGGATACTCCAAGATTGACGTACTCTACTTCTGAATCGCATCATTTTAGAGCACTCCCGATTTTTTATATCATAGATTGGACCTTTGACGATACTTTCTCAGAAAATTGAATGAATACTTCCATTATTTTGGTCTGTACTATTTTTTATATGAAGGAATGTTTTCTTTTAACTTAAATGCTCTCCTAATATTTGAAACATTTATCTTATCGAAAAATGGACAACACCTGTCGATTTGTCGTATCAAAGAACCCTTATTCTCATAATTTCAATATTTTTTGAGAGGAAAAACATTTTTCGTTAAATATGTAGCTGGACTATAGTAAGGAAAATATTGCATTTTTCGCAATACTCCAAAAATATATTTTTGGCCTATCATCCTCTCGAAACATGTTCTATTAGATGAAATTTCATCTAAAATCGATAGGTGACTTTGTTAATGCCCTAATTCTATCAATTTTTGAATAACTATGGATATTTGATTTTACCCTCTTCATTGGATACTCCAAGTTTGACGCACTCTACTTCTGAATCGCATCATTTTAGAGCACTCCCGATTTTTTATATCATAGATTGGTCCTTTGACGATACTTTCTCAGAAAATTGAATGAATATTTCCATTATTTTGGTCTGTACTATTTTTTATATGAAGGCATGTTTTCTTTTAACATAAATGCTCTCCTAATATTTGAAACATTTATCTCATCGAAAAATGGACAACACCAGTCGATTTGTCGTATCAAAGAACCCGTATTCCCATAATTTCAGTATTTTTTGAGAGGAAAAACATTTTTCGTCAAATATATAGCTGGACTATAATAGTAAGGAAAATATTGCATTTTTCGCAATACTCCAAAAATATATTTTTGGCCTATCATCTTCTCGAAACATGTTCGATTAGATGAAATTTCATCTAAAATCGATAGGTCACTTTGTTAATGCCCTAATTCTATCAATTTTTGAATAACTATGGATATTTGATTTTACCCTCTTCATTGGATACTCCAAGTTTGACGCACTCTACTTCTGAATCGCATCATTTTAGAGCACTCCCGATTTTTATTATCATAGATTGGACCTTTGACGATACTTTCTCAGAAAATTGAATGAATACTTCCATTATTTTGGTCTGTACTATTTTTTATATGAAGGAATGTTTTCTTTTAACTTGAATGCTCTCCTAATATTTGAAACATTTATCTTATCGAAAAATGGACAACACCAGTCGATTTGTCGTATCAAAGAACCCTTATTCTCATAATTTCAATATTTTTTGAGAGGAAAAACATTTTTCGTCAAATATGTAGCTGGACTATAGTAAGGAAAATATTGCATTTTTCGCAATACTCCAAAAATATATTTTTGGCCTATCATCCTCTCGAAACATGTTCTATTAGATGAAATTTCATCTAAAATAGATAGGTGACTTTGTTAATGCCCTAATTCTATCAATTTTTGAATAACTATGGATATTTGATTTTACCCTCTTCATTGGATACTCCAAGTTTGACGCACTCTACTTCTGAATCGCATCATTTTAGAGCACTCCCGATTTTTTATATCATAGATTGGACCTTTGACGATACTTTCTCAGAAAATCGAATGAATATTTCCATTATTTTGGTCTGTACTATTTTTTATATGAAGGCATGTTTTCTTTTAACATAAATGCTCTCCTAATATTTAAAACATTCATCTTATCGAAAAATGGACAACACCAGTCGATTTGTCGTATCAAAGAACCCGTATTCTCATAATTTCAGTATTTTTTGAGAGGAAAAACATTTTTCGTCAAATATATAGCTGGACTATAATAGTAAGGAAAATATTGCATTTTTCGCAATTCTCCAAAAATATATTTTTGGCCTATCATCTTCTCGAAACATGTTCGATTAGATGAAATTTCATCTAAAATCGATAGGTCACTTTGTTAATGCCCTAATTCTATCAATTTTTGAATAACTATGGATATTTGATTTTACCCTCTTCATTGGATACTCCAAGTTTGACGCACTCTACTTCTGAATCGCATCATTTTGGAGCACTCCCGATTTTTATATCATAGATTGGACCTTTGACGATACTTTCTCAGAAAATTGAATGGATACTTCCATTATTTTGGTCTGTACTATTTTTTATATGAAGGCATGTTTTCTTTTAACTTAAATGCACTCCTAATATTTGAAACATTTATCTTATCGAAAAATGGACAACACCAGTCGATTTGTCGTATCAAAGAACCCGTATTCTCATAATTTCAGTATTTTTTGAGAGGAAAAACATTTTTCGTCAAATATGTTGCTGGAAAATATTGCATTTTTCGCAATACTCCAAAAATATATTTTTGGCCTATCATCTTCTCGAAACATGTTCGATTAGATGAAATTGCATCTAAAATCGATAGGTGACTTTGTTAATGCCCTAATTCTATCAATTTTTGAATAACTATGGATATTTGATTTTTCCCTCTTCATTGGATACTCCAAGTTTGACGCACTCTACTTCTGAATCGCATCATTATAGAGCACTTATGATTTTTTATATCATAGATTGGACCTTTGACGATACTTTCTCAGAAAATTGAATGAATATTTCCATTATTCTGGTCTGTACTATTTTTTATATGAAGGCATGTTTTCTTTTAACTTAAATGCTCTCCTAATATTTGAAACATTTATCTTATCGAAAAATGGACAACACCAGTCGATTTGTCGTATCAAAGAACCCTTATTCTCATAATTTCAGTATTTTTTGAGAGGAAAAACATTTTTCGTCAAATAGGTAGCTGAACTATAGTAAGGAAAATATTGCATTTTTCGCAATACTCCAAAAATATATTTTTGGCCTATCATCCTCTCGAAACATGTTCGATTAGATGAAGTTTCATCTAAAATCGATTGGTGACTTTGTTGATGCCCTAATTCTATCAATTTTTGAATAACTATGGATATTTGATTTCACTCTCTTCATTGGATACTCCAAGTTTGACGCACTCTACTTCTGAATCGCATCATATTAGAGCACTCCCGATTTTTTATATCATAGATTGGACCTTTGACAATACTTTCTCAGAAAATTGAATGAATACTTCCATTATTTTGGTCTGTACTATTTGTTATATGAAGGCATGTTTTCTTTTAACTTAAATTTTCTCCTGATATTTGAAACATTCATCTTATCGAAAAATGGACAACACCAGTCGATTTGTCGTATCAAAGAACCCGTATTCTCATAATTTCAGTATTTTTTGAGAGAAAAAACATTTTTCGTCAAATATGTAGCTTGACTATAGTAAGGTGATAGTGCATTTTTCGCAATACTCCAAAAATATATTTTTGGCCTATCATCTTCTCGAAACATGTTCGATTAGATGAAATTTCATCTAAAATCGAGAGGTGACTTTGGTAATGCCCTAGTTCTATCAATTTTTGAATAACTATGGATATTTGATTTTACCCTCTCCATTGGATACTCCAAGTTTGACGCACTCTACTTCTGAATCGCATCATTTTAGAGCACTCCCGATTTTTTATATCATAGATTGGACCTTTGACGATACTTTTTCAGAAAATTGAATGGATACTTCCATTATTTTGGTCTGTACTCTTTTTTATATGAAGGCATGTTTTCTTTTAACTTAAATGCTCTCCTAATATTTGAACCATTTATCTTATCGAAAAATGGACAACACCAGTCGATTTTTCGTATCAAAGAACCCGTATTCTCATAATTTCAGTATTTTTTGAGAGGAAAAACATTTTTCGTCAAATATGTAGCTGGGAAATATTACATTTTTCGCAATACTCCAAAAATATACTTTTGGCCTATCATCTTCTCGAAACATGTTCGATTAGATGAAATTTCATCTAAAATCGAGAGGTGACTTTGGTAATGCCCTAGTTCTATCAATTTTTGAATAACTATGGATATTTGATTTTACCCTCTCCATTGGATACTCCAAGTTTGACGAACTCTACTTCTGAATCGCATCATTTTAGAGCACTCCCGATTTTTTATATCATAGATTGGACCTTTGACGAAACTTTCTCAGAAAATTGAATGGATACTTCCATTATTTTGGTCTGTACTATTTTTTATATGAAGGAATGTTTTCTTTTAACTTAAATGCTCTCCTAATATTTGAAACATTTATCTTATCGAAAAATGGACAACACCAGTCGATTTGTCGTATCAAAGAACCCTTATTCTCATAATTTCAGTATTTTTTGAGAGGAAAAACATTTTTCGTCAAATATGTAGCTGGACTATAGTAAGGAAAATATTGCATTTTTCGCAATACTCCAAAAATATATTTTTGGCCTATCATCTTCTCGAAACATGTTCGATTAGATGAAATTCCATCTAGAATCGATAGGTGACTTTGTTAATGCCCTAATTCTATCAATTTTTGAATAACTATGGATATTTGATTTTACCCTCTTCATTGGATACTCCAAGTTTGACGCACTCTACTTCTGAATCGCATCATTTTAGAGCACTCCCGATTTTTTATATCATACATTGGACCTTTGACGATACTTTCTCAGAAAATTGAATGAATACTTCCATTATATTGGTCTGTACTATTTTTTATATGAAGGAATGTTTTCTTTTAACTTAACTGCTCTCCTAATATTTGAAACATTTATCTTATCGAAAAATGGACAACACCAGTCGATTTGTCGTATCAAAGAACCCGTATTCTCATGATTTCAGTATTTTTTGAGAGAAAAAACATTTTTCTTCAAATATGTAGCTGGACTATAGTAAGGAAAATATTACATTTTTCGCAATACTCCAAAAATATATTTTTGGCCTATCATCTTCTCGAAACATGTTCTATTAGATGAAATTGCATCTAAAATCGATAGGTGACTTTGTTGATGCCCTAATTCTATCAATTTTTGAATAACTATGGATATTTGATTTCACCCTCTTCATTGGATACTGCCAGTTTGACGCACTCTACTTCTGAATCGCATCATATTAGAGGACTCCCGATTTTTTATATCATATATTGGACCTTCGACAATACTTTCTCAGAAAATTGAATGAATACTTCCATTATTTTGGTCTGTACTATTTGTTATATGAAGGCATGTTTTCTTTTAACTTAAATTTTCTCCTAATATTTGAAACATTTATCTTATCGAAAAATGGACAACACCAGTCGATTTGTCGTATCAAAGAACCCGTATTCTCATAATTTCAGTATTTTTTGAGGGAAAAAACATTTTTCGTCAAATATGTAGCTTGACTATAGTAAGGAAATAGTGTATTTTTCGCAATACTCCAAAAATATATTTTTGGCCTATCATCTTCTCGAAACATGTTCGATTAGATGAAATTTCATCTAAAATCGAGAGGTGACTTTGGTAATGCCCTAGTTCTATCAATTTTTGAATAACTATGGATATTTGATTTTACCCTCTCCATTGGATACTCCAAGTTTGACGCACTCTACTTCTGAATCGCATCATTTTAGAGCACTCCCGATTTTTTGTATCATAGATTGGACCTTTGACGATACTTTCTCAGAAAATTTAATGGATACTTCCATTATTTTGGTCTGTACTATTTTTTATATGAAGGCATGTTTTCTTTTAACTTAAATGCTCTCCTAATATTTGAACCATTTATCTTATCGAAAAATGGACAACACCAGTCGGTTTGTCGTATCAAAGAACCCGTATTCTCATAATTTCAGTATTTTTTGAGATAAAAAACATTTTTCGTCAAATATGTAGCTTGACATAGTAAGGAGATAGTGCATTTTTCGCAATACTCCAAAAATATATTTTTGGCCTATCATCTTCTCGAAACATGTTCGATTAGATGAAATTTCATCTAAAATCGAGAGGTGACTTTGGTAATGCCCTAGTTCTATCAATTTTTGAATAACTATGGATATTTGATTTTACCCTCTCCATTGGATACTCCAAGTTTGACGCACTCTACTTCTGAATCGCATCATTTTAGAGCACTCCCGATTTTTTATATCATAGATTGGACTTTTGACGATACTTTCTCAGAAAATTGAATGGATACTTCCATTATTTTGGTCTGTACTATTTTTTATATGAAGGCATGTTTTCTTTTAACTTAAATGCTCTCCTAATATTTGAACCATTTATCTTATCGAAAAATGGACAACACCAGTCGATTTGTCGTATCAAAGAACCCGTATTCTCATAATTTCAGTAATTTTTGAGAGAAAAAACATTTTTCGTCAAATATGTAGCTTGACTATAGTAAGGAGATAGTGCATTTTTCGCAATACTCCAAAAATATATTTTTGGCCTATCATCTTCTCGAAACATGTTCGATTAGATGAAATTTCATCTAAAATCGAGAGGTGACTTTGGTAATGCCCTAGTTCTATCAATTTTTGAATAACTATGGATATTTGATTTTACCCTCTTCATTGGATACTCCAAGTTTGACGCACTCTACTTCTGAATCGCATCATTTTAGAGCACTCCCGATTTTTTATATCATACATTGGACCTTTGACGATACTTTCTCAGAAAATTGAATGGATACTTCCATTATTTTGGTCTGTACTATTTTTTATATGAAGGCATGTTTTCTTTTAACTTAAATGCTCTCCTAATATTTGAACCATTTATCTTATCGAAAAATGGACAACACCAGTCGGTTTGTCGTATCAAAGAACCCGTATTCTCATAATTTCAGTATTTTTTGAGAGGAAAAACATTTTTCGTCAAATATGTAGCTTGACTATAGTAAGGAGATAGTGCATTTTTCGCAATACTCCAAAAATATATTTTTGGCCTATCATCTTCTCGAAACATGTTCGATTAGATGAAATTTCATCTAAAATCGAGAGGTGACTTTGGTAATGCCCTAGTTCTATCAATTTTTGAATAACTATGGATATTTGATTTTACCCTCTCCATTGGATACTCCAAGTTTGACGCACTCTACTTCTGAATCGCATCATTTTAGAGCACTCCCGATTTTTTATATCATAGATTGGACCTTTGACGATACTTTCTCAGAAAATTGAATGGATACTTCCATTATTTTGGTCTGTACTATTTTTTATATGAAGGCATGTTTTCTTTTAACTTAAATGCTCTCCTAATATTTGAACCATTTATCTTATCGAAAAATGGACAACACCAGTCGATTTGTCGTATCAAAGAACCCGTATTCTCATAATTTCAGTAATTTTTGAGAGAAAAAACATTTTCCGTCAAATATGTAGCTTGACTATAGTAAGGAGATAGTGCATTTTTCGCAATACTCCAAAAATATATTTTTGGCCTATCATCTTCTCGAAACATGTTCGATTAGATGAAATTTCATCTAAAATCGAGAGGTGACTTTGGTAATGCCCTAGTTCTATCAATTTTTGAATAACTATGGATATTTGATTTTACCCTCTCCATTGGATACTCCAAGTTTGACGCACTCTACTTCTGAATCGCATCATTTTAGAGCACTCCCGATTTTTTATATCATAGATTGGACCTTTCACGATACTTTCTCAGAAAATTGAATGGATACTTCCATTATTTTGGTCTGTACTATTTTTTATATGGAGGCATGTTTTCTTTTAACTTAAATGCTCTCCTAATATTTGAACCATTTATCTTATCGAAAAATGGACAACACCAGTCGATTTGTCGTATCAAAGAACCCTTATTCTCATAATTTCAGTATTTTTTGAGAGGAAAAACATTTTTCGTCAAATATGTAGCTGGACTATAGTAAGGAAAATATTGCATTTTTCGCAATACTCCAAAAATATATTTTTGGCCTATCATCTTCTCGAAACATGTTCGCTTAGATGAAATTCCATCTAAAATCGATAGGTGACTTTGTTAATGCCCTAATTATATCAATTTTTGAATAACTATGGATATTTGATTTTACCCTCTTCATTGGATACTCCAAGTTTGACGCACTCTACTTCTGAATCGCATCATTTTAGAGCACTCCCGATTTTTTATATCATACATTGGACCTTTGACGATACTTTCTCAGAAAATTGAATGAATACTTCCATTATATTGGTCTGTACTATTTTTTATATGAAGGAATGTTTTCTTTTAACTTAAATGCTCTCCTTATATTTGAAACATTTATCTTATCGAAAAATGGACAACACCAGTCGATTTGTCGTATCACAGAACCCTTATTCTCATAATTTCAGTATTTTTTGATAGGAAAAACATTTTTCGTCAAATATGTAGCTGGACTATAGTGAGGAAAATATTGCATTTTTCTAAATACTCCAAAAATATATTTTCGGCCTATCATTATCTCGAAACATGTTCGATTAGATGAAATTGCATCTAAAATCGATAGGTGACTTTGTTGATGCCCTAATTCTATCAATTTTTGAATAACTATGGATATTTGATTTCACCCTCTTCATTGGATACTGCCAGTTTGACGCACTCTACTTCTGAATCGCATAATATTAGAGTACTCCCGATTTTTTATATCATACATTGGACCTTCGACAATACGTTTCTCAGAAAATTGAATGAATACTTCCATTATTTTGGTCTGTACTATTTGTTATATGAAGGCATGTTTTCTTTTAACTTAAATTTTCTCCTAATATTTGAAACATTTATCTTATCGAAAAATGGACAACACCAGTCGATTTGTCGTATCAAAGAACCCGTATTCTCATAATTTCAGTATTTTTTGAGGGAAAAAACATTTTTCGTCAAATATGTAGCTTGACTATAGTAAGGAAATAGTGCATTTTTCGCAATACTCCAAAAATATATTTTTGGCCTATCATCTTCTCGAAACATGTTCTATTAGATGAAATTGCATCTAAAATCGATAGGTGACTTTGTTGATGCCCTAATTCTATCAATTTTTGAATAACTATGGATATTTGATTTCACCCTCTTCATTGGATACTGCCAGTTTGACGCACTCTACTTCTGAATCGCATCATATTAGAGGACTCCCGATTTTTTATATCATATATTGGACCTTCGACAATACTTTCTCAGAAAATTGAATGAATACTTCCAATATTTTGGTCTGTACTATTTGTTATATGAAGGCATGTTTTCTTTTAACTTAAATTTTCTCCTAATATTTGAAACATTTATCTTATCGAAAAATGGACAACACCAGTCGATTTGTCGTATCAAAGAACCCGTATTTTCATAATTTCAGTATTTTTTGAGGGAAAAAACATTTTTCGTCAAATATGTAGCTTGACTATAGTAAGGAAATAGTGCATTTTTCGCAATACTCCAAAAATATATTTTTGGCCTATCATCTTCTCGAAACATGTTCGATTAGATGAAATTTCATCTAAAATCGAGAGGTGACTTTGGTAATGCCCTAGTTCTATCAATTTTTGAATAACTATGGATATTTTATTTTACCCTATTCATTGGATACTCCAAGTTTGACGCACTCTACCTCTGAATCGCATCATTTTAGAGCACTCCCGATTTTTTATATCATAGATTGGACCTTTGACGATACTTTCTCAAAAAATTGAATGGATACTTCCATTATTTTGGTCTGTACTATTTTTTATATGAAGGCATGTTTTCTTTTAACTTAAATGCTCTCCTAATATTTGAACCATTTATCTTATTGAAAAATGGACAACACTAGTCGATTTGTCGTATCAAAGAACCCGTATTCTCATAATTTCAGTATTTTTTGAGAGAAAAAACATTTTTCGTCAAATATGTAGCTTGACTATAGTAAGGAGATAGTGCATTTTTCGCAATACTCCAAAAATATATTTTTGGCCTATCATTTTCTCGAAACATGTTCGATTAGATGAAATTTCATCTAAAATCGAGAGGTGACTTTGGTAATGCCCTAGTTCTATCAATTTTTGAATAACTATGGATATTTGATTTTACACTCTCCATTGGATACTCCAAGTTTGACGCACTCTATTTCTGAATCGCATCATTTTAGAGCAATCCCGATTTTTTATATCATAGATTGGACCTTTGACGATACTTTCTCAGAAAATTGAATGGATACTTCCATTATTTTGGTCTGTACTATTTTTTATATGAAGGCATGTTTTCTTTTAACTTAAATGCTCTCCTAATATTTGATTCATTTATCTTATCGAAAAATGGACAACACCAGTCGATTTGTCGTATCAAAGAACCCGTATTCTCATAATTTCAGTATTTTTTGAGAGAAAAAACATTTTTCGTCAAATATGTAGCTTGACTATAGTAAGGAGATAGTGCATTTTTCGCAATACTCCAAAAATATATTTTTGGCCTATCATCTTCTCGAAACATGTTCCATTATATGAAATTCCATCTAAAATCGAGAGGTGACTTTGGTAATGCCCTAGTTCTATCAATTTTTGAATAACTATGGATATTTGATTTTACCCTCTCCATTGGATACTCCAAGTTTGACGCACTCTACTTCTGAATCGCATCATTTTAGAGCACTCCCGATTTTTTATATCATGGATTGGACATTTGACGATACTTTCTCAGAAAATTGAATGGATACTTCCATTATTTTGGTCTGTACTATTTTTTATATGAATGCATGTTTTCTTTTAACTTAAATGCTCTCCTAATATTTGGACCATTTATCTTATCGAAAAATGGACAACACCAGTCGATTTGTCGTATCAAAGAACCCTTATTCTCATAATTTCAGTATTTTTTGAGAGGAAAAACATTTTTCGTCAAATATGTAGCTGGACTATAGTAAGGAAAATATTGCATTTTTCGCAATACTCCAAAAATATATTTTTGGCCTATCATATTCTAGAAACATGTTCGATTAGATGAAATTCCATCTAAAATCGATAGGTGACTTTGTTAATGCCCTAATTCTATCAATTTTTGAATAACTATGGATATTTGATTTTACCCTCTTCATTGGATACTCCAAGTTTGACGCACTCTACTTCTGAATCGCATCATTTTAGAGCACTCCCGATTTTTTATATCATACATTGGACCTTTGACGATACTTTCTCAGAAAATTGAATGAATACTTCCATTATATTGGTCTGTACTATTTTTTATATGAAGGAATGTTTCCTTTTAACTTAAATGCTCTCCTTATATTTGAAACATTTATCTTATCGAAAAATGGACAACACCAGTCGATTTGTCGTATCACAGAACCCTTATTCTCATAATTTCAGTATTTTTTGATAGGAAAAACATTTTTCGTCAAATATGTAGCTGGACTATAGTAAGGAAAATATTGCATTTTTCTAAATACTCCAAAAATATATTTTTGGCCTATCATTATCTCGAAACATGTTCGATTAGATGAAATTGAATCTAAAATCGATAGGTGACTCTGTTAATGCCCTAATTCTATCAATTTTTGAATAACTATGGATATTTGATTTTACCCTCTTCATTGGATACTCCAAGTTTGACGCACTCTACTTCTGAATCGCATCATTTTAGAGCACTCCCGATTCTTTATATCATACATTGGACCTTTTACGATACTTTCTCAGAAAATTGAATGAATACTTCCTTTATATTGGTCTGTACTATTTTTTATATGAAGGAATGTTTTCTTTTAACTTAAATGCTCTCCTTATATTTGAAACATTTATCTTATCGAAAAATGGACAACACCAGTCGATTTGTCGTATCACAGAACCCTTATTCTCATAATTTCAGTATTTTTTGATAGGAAAAACATTTTTCGTCAAATATGTAGCTGGACTATAGTAAGGAAAATATTGCATTTTTCTAAATACTCCAAAAATATATTTTTGGCCTATCATTATCTCGAAACATGTTCGATTAGATGAAATTGAATCTAAAATCGAGAGGTGACTTTGGTAATGCCCTAGTTCTATCAATTTTTGAATAACTATGGATATTTGATTTTACACTCTCCATTGGATACTCCAAGTTTGACGCACTCTATTTCTGAATCGCATCATTTTAGAGCAATCCCGATTTTTCATATCATAGATTGGATCTTTGACGATGCTTTCTCAGAAAATTGAATGGATACTTCCATTATTTTGGTCTGTACTATTTTTTATATGAAGGCATGTTTTCTTTTAACTTAAATGCTCTCCTAATATTTGATTCATTTATCTTATCGAAAAATGGACAACACCAGTCGATTTGTCGTATCAAAGAACCCGTATTCTCATAATTTCAGTATTTTTTGAGAGAAAAAACATTTTTCGTCAAATATGTAGCTTGACTATAGTAAGGAGATAGTGCATTTTTCGCAATACTCCAAAAATATATTTTTGGCCTATCATCTTCTCGAAACATGTTCCATTATATGAAATTCCATCTAAAATCGAGAGGTGACTTTGGTAATGCCCTAGTTCTATCAATTTTTGAATAACTATGGATATTTGATTTTACCCTCTCCATTGGATACTCCAAGTTTGACGCACTCTACTTCTGAATCGCATCATTTTAGAGCACTCCCGATTTTTTATATCATGGATTGGACATTTGACGATACTTTCTCAGAAAATTGAATGGATACTTCCATTATTTTGGTCTGTACTATTTTTTATATGAATGCATGTTTTCTTTTAACTTAAATGCTCTCCTAATATTTGGACCATTTATCTTATCGAAAAATGGACAACACCAGTCGATTTGTCGTATCAAAGAACCCTTATTCTCATAATTTCAGTATTTTTTGAGAGGAAAAACATTTTTCGTCAAATATGTAGCTGGACTATAGTAAGGAAAATATTGCATTTTTCGCAATACTCCAAAAATATATTTTTGGCCTATCATATTCTAGAAACATGTTCGATTAGATGAAATTCCATCTAAAATCGATAGGTGACTTTGTTAATGCCCTAATTCTATCAATTTTTGAATAACTATGGATATTTGATTTTACCCTCTTCATTGGATACTCCAAGTTTGACGCACTCTACTTCTGAATCGCATCATTTTAGAGCACTCCCGATTTTTTATATCATACATTGGACCTTTGACGATACTTTCTCAGAAAATTGAATGAATACTTCCATTATATTGGTCTGTACTATTTTTTATATGAAGGAATGTTTCCTTTTAACTTAAATGCTCTCCTTATATTTGAAACATTTATCTTATCGAAAAATGGACAACACCAGTCGATTTGTCGTATCACAGAACCCTTATTCTCATAATTTCAGTATTTTTTGATAGGAAAAACATTTTTCGTCAAATATGTAGCTGGACTATAGTAAGGAAAATATTGCATTTTTCTAAATACTCCAAAAATATATTTTTGGCCTATCATTATCTCGAAACATGTTCGATTAGATGAAATTGAATCTAAAATCGATAGGTGACTTTGTTAATGCCCTAATTCTATCAATTTTTGAATAACTATGGATATTTGATTTTACCCTCTTCATTGGATACTCCAAGTTTGACGCACTCTACTTCTGAATCGCATCATTTTAGAGCACTCCCGATTCTTTATATCATACATTGGACCTTTTACGATACTTTCTCAGAAAATTGAATGAATACTTCCTTTATATTGGTCTGTACTATTTTTTATATGAAGGAATGTTTTCTTTTAACTTAAATGCTCTCCTTATATTTGAAACATTTATCTTATCGAAAAATGGACAACACCAGTCGATTTGTCGTATCACAGAACCCTTATTCTCATAATTTCAGTATTTTTTGATAGGAAAAACATTTTTCGTCAAATATGTAGCTGGACTATAGTGAGGAAAATATTGCATTTTTCTAAATACTCCAAAAATATATTTTCGGCCTATCATTATCTCGAAACATGTTCGATTAGATGAAATTGCATCTAAAATCGATAGGTGACTTTGTTGATGCCCTAATTCTATCAATTTTTGAATAACTATGGATATTTGATTTCACCCTCTTCATTGGATACTGCCAGTTTGACGCACTCTACTTCTGAATCGCATAATATTAGAGTACTCCCGATTTTTTATATCATACATTGGACCTTCGACAATACGTTTCTCAGAAAATTGAATGAATACTTCCATTATTTTGGTCTGTACTATTTGTTATATGAAGGCATGTTTTCTTTTAACTTAAATTTTCTCCTAATATTTGAAACATTTATCCTATCGAAAAATGGACAACACCAGTCGATTTGTCGTATCAAAGAACCCGTATTCTCATAATTTCAGTATTTTTTGAGGGAAAAAACATTTTTCGTCAAATATGTAGCTCGACTATAGTAAGGAAATAATGCATTTTTCGCAATACTCCAAAAATATATTTTTGGCCTATCATCTTCTCGAAACATGTTCTATTAGATGGAATTGCATCTAAAATCGATAGGTGACTTTGTTGATGCCCTAATTCTATCAATTTTTGAATAACTATGGATATTTGATTTCACCCTCTTCATTGGATACTGCCAGTTTGACGCACTCTACTTCTGAATCGCATCATATTAGAGGACTCCCGATTTTTTATATCATATATTGGACCTTCGACAATACTTTCTCAGAAAATTGAATGAATACTTCCATTATTTTGGTCTGTACTATTTGTTATATGAAGGCATGTTTTCTTTAACCTTAAATTTTCTCCTAATATTTGAAACATTTATCTTATCGAAAAATGGACAACACCAGTCGATTTGTCGTATCAAAGAACCCGTATTTTCATAATTTCAGTATTTTTTGAGGGAAAAAACATTTTTCGTCAAATATGTAGCTTGACTATAGTAAGGAAATAGTGCATTTTTCGCAATACTCCAAAAATATATTTTTGGCCTATCATCTTCTCGAAACATGTTCGATTAGATGAAATTTCATCTAAAATCGAGAGGTGACTTTGGTAATGCCCTAGTTCTATCAATTTTTGAATAACTATGGATATTTTATTTTACCCTATTCATTGGATACTCCAAGTTTGACGCACTCTACCTCTGAATCGCATCATTTTAGAGCACTCCCGATTTTTTATATCATAGATTGGACCTTTGACGATACTTTCTCAAAAAATTGAATGGATACTTCCATTATTTTGGTCTGTACTATTTTTTATATGAAGGCATGTTTTCTTTTAACTTAAATGCTCTCCTAATATTTGAACCATTTATCTTATTGAAAAATGGACAACACTAGTCGATTTGTCGTATCAAAGAACCCGTATTCTCATAATTTCAGTATTTTTTGAGAGAAAAAACATTTTTCGTCAAATATGTAGCTTGACTATAGTAAGGAGATAGTGCATTTTTCGCAATACTCCAAAAATATATTTTTGGCCTATCATTTTCTCGAAACATGTTCGATTAGATGAAATTTCATCTAAAATCGAGAGGTGACTTTGGTAATGCCCTAGTTCTATCAATTTTTGAATAACTATGGATATTTGATTTTACACTCTCCATTGGATACTCCAAGTTTGACGCACTCTATTTCTGAATCGCATCATTTTAGAGCAATCCCGATTTTTTATATCATAGATTGGACCTTTGACGATACTTTCTCAGAAAATTGAATGGATACTTCCATTATTTTGGTCTGTACTATTTTTTATATGAAGGCATGTTTTCTTTTAACTTAAATGCTCTCCTAATATTTGATTCATTTATCTTATCGAAAAATGGACAACACCAGTCGATTTGTCGTATCAAAGAACCCGTATTCTCATAATTTCAGTATTTTTTGAGAGAAAAAACATTTTTCGTCAAATATGTAGCTTGACTATAGTAAGGAGATAGTGCATTTTTCGCAATACTCCAAAAATATATTTTTGGCCTATCATCTTCTCGAAACATGTTCCATTATATGAAATTTCATCTAAAATCGAGAGGTGACTTTGGTAATGCCCTAGTTCTATCAATTTTTGAATAACTATGGATATTTGATTTTACCCTCTCCATTGGATACTCCAAGTTTGACGCACTCTACTTCTGAATCGCATCATTTTAGAGCACTCCCGATTTTTTATATCATGGATTGGACATTTGACGATACTTTCTCAGAAAATTGAATGGATACTTCCATTATTTTGGTCTGTACTATTTTTTATATGAATGCATGTTTTCTTTTAACTTAAATGCTCTCCTAATATTTGAACCATTTATCTTATCGAAAAATGGACAACACCAGTCGATTTGTCGTATCAAAGAACCCTTATTCTCATAATTTCAGTATTTTTTGAGAGGAAAAACATTTTTCGTCAAATATGTAGCTGGACTATAGTAAGGAAAATATTGCATTTTTCGCAATACTCCAAAAATATATTTTTGGCCTATCATATTCTAGAAACATGTTCGATTAGATGAAATTCCATCTAAAATCGATAGGTGACTTTGTTAATGCCCTAATTCTATCAATTTTTGAATAACTATGGATATTTGATTTTACCCTCTTCATTGGATACTCCAAGTTTGACGCACTCTACTTCTGAATCGCATCATTTTAGAGCACTCCCGATTTTTTATATCATACATTGGACCTTTGACGATACTTTCTCAGAAAATTGAATGAATACTTCCATTATATGGGTCTGTACTATTTTTTATATGAAGGAATGTTTCCTTTTAACTTAAATGCTCTCCTTATATTTGAAACATTTATCTTATCGAAAAATGGACAACACCAGTCGATTTGTCGTATCACAGAACCCTTATTCTCATAATTTCAGTATTTTTTGATAGGAAAAACATTTTTCGTCAAATATGTAGCTGGACTATAGTAAGGAAAATATTGCATTTTTCTAAATACTCCAAAAATATATTTTTGGCCTATCATTATCTCGAAACATGTTCGATTAGATGAAATTGAATCTAAAATCGATAGGTGACTTTGTTAATGCCCTAATTCTATCAATTTTTGAATAACTATGGATATTTGATTTTACCCTCTTCATTGGATACTCCAAGTTTGACGCACTCTACTTCTGAATCGCATCATTTTAGAGCACTCCCGATTCTTTATATCATACATTGGACCTTTTACGATACTTTCTCAGAAAATTGAATGAATACTTCCTTTATATTGGTCTGTACTATTTTTTATATGAAGGAATGTTTTCTTTTAACTTAAATGCTCTCCTTATATTTGAAACATTTATCTTATCGAAAAATGGACAACACCAGTCGATTTGTTGTATCACAGAACCCTTATTCTCATAACTTCAGTATTTTTTGATAGGAAAAACATTTTTCGTCAAATATGTAGCTGGACTATAGTAAGGAAAATATTGCATTTTTCTAAATACTCCAAAAATATATTTTTGGCCTATCATTATCTCGAAACATGTTCGATTAGATGAAATTCCATCTAAAATCGATAGGTGACTTTGTTAATGCCCTAATTCTATCAATTTTTGAATAACTATGGATATTTGATTTTACCCTCTTTATTGGATACTCCAAGTTTGACGCACTCTACTTCTGAATCGCATCATTTTAGAGCACTCCCGATTCTTTATATCATACATTGGACCTTTGACGATACTTTCTCAGAAAATTGAATGAATACCCCCATTATATTGGTCTGTACTATTTTTTATATGAAGGAATGTTTTCTTTTAACTTAAATGCTCTCCTTATATTTGAAACATTTATCTTATCGAAAAATGGACAACACCAGTCGATTTGTCGTATCACAGAACCCTTATTCTCATAATTTCAGTATTTTTTGATAGGAAAAACATTTTTCGTCAAATATGTAGCTGGACTATAGTAAGGAAAATATTGCATTTTTCTAAATACTCCAAAAATATATTTTTGGCCTATCATTATCTCGAAACATGTTCGATTAGATGAAATTGCATCTAAAATCGATAGGTGATTTTGTTGATGCCCTAATTCTATCAATTTTTGAATAACTATGGATATTTGATTTCACCCTCTTCATTGGATACTGCCAGTTTGACGCACTCTACTTCTGAATCGCATCATATTAGAGTACTTCCTATTTTTTATATCATATATTGGACCTTCGACAATACTTTCTCAGAAAATTGAATGAATACTTCCATTATTTTGGTCTGTACTATTTGTTATATGAAGGCATGTTTTCTTTTAACTTAAATTTTCTCCTAATATTTGAAACATTTATCTTATCGAAAAATGGACAACACCAGTCGATTTGTCGTACCAAAGAACCCGTACTCTCATAATTTCAGTATTTTTTGAGGGAAAAAACATTTTTCGTCAAATATGTAGTAAGGAAAATATTGCATTTTTCTAAATACTCCAAAAATATATTTTTGGCATATCATTATCTCGAAACATGTTCGATTAGATGAAATTCCATCTAAAATCGATAGGTGACTTTGTTAATGCCCTAATTCTATCAATTTTTGAATAACTATGGATATTTGATTTTACCCTCTTCATTGGATACTCCAAGTTTGACGCACTCTACTTCTGAATCGCATCATTTTAGAGCACTCCCGATTTTTTATATCATACATTGGACCTTTGACGATACTTTCTCAGAAAATTGAATGAATACTTCCATTATATTGGTCTGTACTATTTTTTATATGAAGAAATGTTTTCTTTTAACTTAAATGCTCTCCTTATATTTGAAACATTCATCTTATCGAAAAATGGACAACACCAGTCGATTTGTCGTATCACAGGACCCTTATTCTCATAATTTCAGTATTTTTTGATAGGAAAAGCATTTTTCGTCAAATATGTAGCTGGACTATAGTAAGGAAAATATTGCATTTTTCTAAATACTCCAAAAATATATTTTTGGCCTATCATTATCTCGAAACATGTTCGATTAGATGAAATTGCATCTAAAATCGATAGGTGACTTTGTTGATGCCCTAATTCTATCAATTTTTGAATAACTATGGATATTTGATTTCACCCTCTTCATTGGATACTGCCAGTTTGACGCACTCTACTTCTGAATCGCATCATATTAGAGTACTCCCGATTTTTTATATCATATATTGGACCTTCGACAATACTTTCTCAGAAAATTGAATGAATACTTCCATTATTTTGGTCTGTACTATTTGTTATATGAAGGCATGTTTTCTTTTAACTTAAATTTTCTCCTAATATTTGAAACATTTATCTTATCGAAAAATGGACAACACCAGTCGATTTGTCGTATCAAAGAACCCTTATTCTCATAATTTCAGTATTTTTTGAGGGAAAAAACATTTTTCGTCAAATATGTAGCTTGACTATAGTAAGGAAATAGTGCATTTTTCGCAATACTCCAAAAATATATTTTTGGCCTATCATCTTCTCGAAACATGTTCGATTAGATGAAATTTCATCTAAAATCGAGAGGTGACTTTGGTAATGCCCTAGTTCTATCAATTTTTGAATAACTATGGATATTTTATTTTACCCTATTCATTGGATACTCCACGTTTGACGCACTCTACTTCTGAATCGCATCATTTTAGAGCACTCCCGATTTTTTATATCATAGATTGGACCTTTGACGATACTTTCTCAGAAAATTGAATGGATACTTCCATTATTTTGGTCTGTACTATTTTTTATATGAAGGCATGTTTTCTTTTAACTTAAATGCTCTCCTAATATTTGAACCATTTATCTTATTGAAAAATGGACAACACCAGTCGATTTGTCGTATTAAAAAACCCGTATTCTCATAATTTCAGTATTTTTTGAGAGAAAAAACATTTTTCGTCAAATATGTAGCTTGACTATAGTAAGGAGATAGTGCATTTTTCGCAATACTCCAAAAATATATTTTTGGCCTATCATCTTCTCGAAACATGTTCGATTAGATGAACTTTCATCTAAAATCGAGAGGTGACTTTGGTAATGCCCTAGTTCTATCAATTTTTGAATAACTATGGATATTTCATTTTACCCTCTCCATTGGATACTCCAAGTTTGACGCACTCTATTTCTGAATCGCATCATTTTAGAGCAATCCCGATTTTTTATATCATAGATTGGACCTTTGACGATACTTTCTCAGAAAATTGAATGGATACTTCCATTATTTTGGTCTGTACTATTTTTTATATGAAGGCATGTTTTCTTTTAACTTAAATGCTCTCCTAATATTTGAACCATTTATCTTATCGAAAAATGGACAACACCAGTCGATTTGTCGTATCAAAGAACCCGTATTCTCATAATTTCAGTATTTTTTTAGAGAAAAAACATTTTTCGTCAAATATGTAGCTTGACTATAGTAAGGAGATTGTGCATTTTTCGCAATACTCCAAAAATATATTTTTGGCCTATCATCTTCTCGAAACATGTTCGATTAGATGAAATTTCATCTAAAATCGAGAGGTGACTTTGGTAATGCCCTAGTTCTATCAATTTTTGAATAACTATGGATATTTGATTTTACCCTCTCCATTGGATACTCCATGTTTGACGCACTCTACTCCTGAATCGCATCATTTTAGAGCACTCCCGATTTTTTATATCATAGATTGGACCTTTGACGATACTTTCTCAGAAAATTGAATGGATACTTCTATTATTTTGGTCTGTACTATTTTTTATATGAAGGCATGTTTTCTTTTAACTTAAATGCTCTCCTAATATTTGAACCATTTATCTTATCGAAAAATGGACAACACCAGTCGATTTGTCGTATCAAAGAACCCTTATTCTCATAATTTCAGTATTTTTTGAGAGGAAAAACATTTTTCGTCAAATATGTAGCTGGACTATAGTAAGGAAAATATTGCATTTTTCGCAATACTCCAAAAATATATTTTTGGCCTATCATCTTCTCGAAACATGTTCGATTAGATGAAATTCCATCTAAAATCGAGAGGTGACTTTGGTAATGCCCTAGTTCTATCAATTTTTGAATAACTATGGATATTTGATTTTACACTCTCCATTGGATACTCCGAGTTTGACGCACTCTATTTCTGAATCGCATCATTTTAGAGCAATCCCGATTTTTTATATCATAGATTGGACCTTTGACGATACTTTCTCAGAAAATTGAATGGATACTTCCATTATTTTGGTCTGTACTATTTTTTATATGAAGGCATGTTTTCTTTTAACTTAAATGCTCTCCTAATATTTGATTCATTTATCTTATCGAAAAATGGACAACACCAGTCGATTTGTCGTATCAAAGAACCCTTATTCTCATAATTTCAGTATTTTTTGAGAGGGAAAACATTTTTCGTCAAATATGTAGCTGGACTATAGTAAGGAAAATATTGCATTTTTCGCAATACTCCAAAAATATATTTTTGGCCTATCATCTTCTCGAAACATGTTCGATTAGATGAAATTCCATCTAAAATCGAGAGGTGACTTTGGTAATGCCCTAGTTCTATCAATTTTTGAATAACTATGGATATTTGATTTTACCCTCTCCATTGGATACTCCAAGTTTGACGCACTCTACTTCTGAATCGCATCATTTTAGAGCACTCCCGATTTTTTATATCATAGATTTGACCTTTGACGATACTTTCTCAGAAAATTGAATGGATACTTCCATTATTTTGGTCTGTTCTATTTTTTATATGAATGCATGTTTTCTTTTAACTTAAATGCTCTCCTAATATTTGAACCATTTATCTTATCGAAAAATGGACAACACCAGTCGATTTGTCGTATCAAAGAACCCTTATTCTCATAATTTCGGTATTTTTTGAGAGGAAAAACATTTTTCGTCAAATATGTAGCTGGACTATAGTAAGGAAAATATTGCATTTTTCGCAATACTCCAAAAATATATTTTTGGCCTATTTATAATCTAGAAACATGTTCGATCAGATGAAATTCCATCTAAAATCGATAGGTGACTTTGTTAATGCCCTAATTCTATCAATTTTTGAATAACTATGGATATTTGATTTTACCCTCTTCATTGGATACTCCAAGTTTGACGCACTCTACTTCTGAATCGCATCATTTTAGAGCACTCCCGATTTTTTATATCATACATTGGACCTTTGACGATACTTTCTCAGAAAATTGAATGAATACTTCCATTATATTGGTCTGTACTATTTTTTATATGAAGGAATGTTTTCTTTTAACTTAAATGCTCTCCTTATATTTGAAACATTTATCTTATCGAAAAATGGACAACACCAGTCGATTTGTCGTATCACAGAACCCTTATTCTCATAATTTCAGTATTTTTTGATAGGAAAAACATTTTTCGTCAAATATGTAGCTGGACTATAGTAAGGAAAATATTGCATTTTCCTAAATACTCCAAAAATATATTTTTGGCCTATCATTATCTCGAAACATGTTCGATTAGATGAAATTGCCTCTAAAATCGATAGGTGACTCTGTTGATGCCCTAATTCTATCAATTTTTGAGTAACTATGGATATTTGATTTCACCCTCTTCATTGGATACTGCCAGTTTGACGCACTCTACTTCTGAATCGCATCATATTAGAGTACTCCCGATTTTTTATATCATATATTGGACCTTCGACAATACTTTCTCAGAAAATTGAATGAATACTTCCATTATTTTGGTCTGTACTATTTGTTATATGAAGGCATGTTTTCTTTTAACTTAAATTTTCTCCTAATATTTGAAACATTTATCTTATCGAAAAATGGACAACACCAGTCGATTTGTCGTATCAAAGAACCCGTACTCTCATAATTTCAGTATTTTTTGAGGGAAAAAACATTTTTCGTCAAATATGTAGCTTGACTATAGTAAGGAAATAGTGCATTTTTCGCAATACTCCAAAAATATATTTTTGGCCTATCATTATCTCGAAACATGTTAGATTAGATGAAATTGCATCTAAAATCGATAGGTGACTTTGTTAATGCCCTAATTCTATCAATTTTTGAATAACTATGGATATTTGATTTTACCCTCTTCATTGGATACTCCAAGTTTGACGCACTCTACTTCTGAATCACATCATTTTAGAGCACTCCCGATTTTTTATATCATACATTGGACCTTTGACGATACTTTCTCAGAAAATTGAATGAATACTTCCATTATATTGGTCTGTACTATTTTTTATATGAAGGAATGTTTTCTTTTAACTTAAATGCTCTCCTTATATTTGAAACATTTATCTTATCGAAAAATGGACAACACCAGTCGATTTGTCGTATCACAGAACCCTTATTCTCATAATTTCAGTATTTTTTTATAGGAAAAACATTTTTCGTCAAATATATAGCTGGACTATAGTAAGGAAAATATTGCATTTTTCTAAATACTCCAAAAATATATTTTTGGCCTATCATTATCTCGAAACATGTTCGATTAGATGAAATTGCATCTAAAATCGATAGGTGACTTTGTTGATGCCCTAATTCTATCAATTTTTGAATAACTATGGATATTTGATTTCACCTTCTTCATTGGATACTGCCAGTTTGACGCACTCTACTTCTGAATCGCATCATATTAGAGTACTCCCGATTTTTTATATCATATATTGGACCTTCGACAATACTTTCTCAGAAAATTGAATGAATACTTCCATTATTTTGGTCTGTACTATTTGTTATATGAAGGCATGTTTTCTTTTAACTTAAATTTTCTCCTAATATTTGAAACATTTATCTTATCGAAAAATGGACAACACCAGTCGATTTGTCGTATCAAAGAACCCTTATTCTTATAATTTCAGTATTTTTTGAGGGAAAAAACATTTTTCGTCAAATATGTAGCTTGACTATAGTAAGGAAATAGTGCATTTTTCGCAATACTCCAAAAATATATTTTTGGCCTATCATCTTCTCGAAACATGTTCGATTAGATGAAATTTCATCTAAAATCGAGAGGTGACTTTGGTAATGCCCTAGTTCTATCAATTTTTGAATAACTATGGATATTTTATTTTACCCTATTCATTGGATACTCCAAGTTTGACGCACTCTACTTCTGAATCGCATCATTTTAGAGCACTCCCGATTTTTTATATCATAGATTGGACCTTTGACGATACTTTCTCAGAAAATTGAATGGATACTTCCATTATTTTGGTCTGTACTATGTTTTATATGAAGGCATGTTTTCTTTTAACTTAAATGCTCTCCTAATATTTGAACCATTTATCTTATTGAAAAATGGACAACACCAGTCGATTTGTCGTATTAAAGAACCCGTATTCTCATAATTTCAGTATTTTTTGAGAGAAAAAACATTTTTCGTCAAATATGTAGCTTGACTATAGTAAGGAGATAGTGCATTTTTCGCAATACTCCAAAAATATATTTTTGGCCTATCATCTTCTCGAAACATGTTCGATTAGATGAACTTTCATCTAAAATCGAGAGGTGACTTTGGTAATGCCCTAGTTCTATCAATTTTTGAATAACTATGGATATTTCATTTTACCCTCTCCATTGGATACTCCAAGTTTGACGCACTCTATTTCTGAATCGCATCATTTTAGAGCAATCCCGATTTTTTATATCATAGATTGGACCTTTGACGATACTTTCTCAGAAAATTGAATGGATACTTCCATTATTTTGGTCTGTACTATTTTTTATATGAAGGCATGTTTTCTTTTAACTTAAATGCTCTCCTAATATTTGATTCATTTATCTTATCGAAAAATGGACAACACCAGTCGATTTGTCGTATCAAAGAATCCGTATTCTCATAATTTCAGTATTTTTTTAGAGAAAAAACATTTATCGTCAAATGTAGCTTGACTATAGTAAGGAGATAGTGCATTTTTCGCAATACTCCAAAAATATATTTTTGGCCTATCATCTTCTCGAAACATGTTCGATTAGATGAAATTTCATCTAAAATCGAGAGGTGACTTTGGTAATGCCCTAGTTCTATCAATTTTTGAATAACTACGGATATTTGATTTTACCCTCTCCATTGGATATTCCAAGTTTGACGCACTCTACTTCTGAATCGCATCATTTTAGAGCACTCCCGATTTTTTATATCATAGATTGGACCTTTGACGATACTTTCTCAGAAAATTGAATGGATACTTCCATTATTTTGGTCTGTACTATTTTTTATATGAAGGCATGTTTTCTTTTAACTTAAATGCTCTCCTAATATTTGAACCATTTATCTTATCGAAAAATGGACAACACCAGTCGATTTGTCGTATCAAAGAACCCGTATTCTCATAATTTCAGTATTTTTTGAGAGAAAAAACATTTTTCGTCAAATATGTAGCTTGACTATAGTAAGGAGATAGTGCATTTTTCGCAATACTCCAAAAATATATTTTTGGCCTATCATCTCCTCGAAACATGTTCCATTAGATGAAATTTCATCTAAAATCGAGAGGTGACTTTGGTAATGCCCTAGTTCTATCAATTTTTGAATAACTATGGATATTTGATTTTACCCTCTCCATTGGATACTCCAAGTTTGACGCACTCTACTTCTGAATCGCATCATTTTAGAGCACTCCCGATTTTTTATATCATAGATTTGACCTTTGACGATACTTTCTCAGAAAATTGAATGGATACTTCCATTATTTTGGTCTGTTCTATTTTTTATATGAATGCATGTTTTCTTTTAACTTAAATGCTCTCCTAATATTTGAACCATTTATCTTATCGAAAAATGGACAACACCAGTCGATTTGTCGTATCAAAGAACCCTTATTCTCATAATTTCGGTATTTTTTGAGAGGAAAAACATTTTTCGTCAAATATGTAGCTGGACTATAGTAAGGAAAATATTGCATTTTTCGCAATACTCCAAAAATATATTTTTGGCCTATTTATATTCTAGAAACATGTTCGATCAGATGAAATTCCATCTAAAATCGATAGGTGACTTTGTTAATGCCCTAATTCTATCAATTTTTGAATAACTATGGATATTTGATTTTACCCTCTTCATTGGATACTCCAAGTTTGACGCACTCTACTTCTGAATCGCATCATTTTAGAGCACTCCCGATTTTTTATATCATACATTGGACCTTTGACGATACTTTCTCAGAAAATTGAATGAATACTTCCATTATATTGGTCTGTACTATTTTTTATATGAAGGAATGTTTTCTTTTAACTTAAATGCTCTCCTTATATTTGAAACATTTATCTTATCGAAAAATGGACAACACCAGTCGATTTGTCGTATCACAGAACCCTTATTCTCATAATTTCAGTATTTTTTGATAGGAAAAACATTTTTCGTCAAATATGTAGCTGGACTATAGTAAGGAAAATATTGCATTTTTCTAAATACTCCAAAAATATATTTTTGGCCTATCATTATCTCGAAACATGTTCGATTAGATGAAATTGCCTCTAAAATCGATAGGTGACTTTGTTGATGCCCCAATTCTATCAATTTTTGAATAACTATGGATATTTGATTTCACCCTCTTCATTGGATACTGCCAGTTTGACGCACTCTACTTCTGAATCGCATCATATTAGAGTACTCCCGATTTTTTATATCATATATTGGACCTTCGACAATACTTTCTCAGAAAATTGAATGAATACTTCCATTATTTTGGTCTGTACTATTTGTTATATGAAGGCATGTTTTCTTTTAACTTAAATTTTCTCCTAATATTTGAAACATTTATCTTATCGAAAAATGGACAACACCAGTCGATTTGTCGTATCAAAGAACCCGTACTCTCATAATTTCAGTATTTTTTGAGGGAAAAAACATTTTTCGTCAAATATGTAGCTTGACTATAGTAAGGAAATAGTGCATTTTTCGCAATACTCCAAAAATATATTTTTGGCCTATCATTATCTCGAAACATGTTAGATTAGATGAAATTGCATCTAAAATCGATAGGTGACTTTGTTAATGCCCTAATTCTATCAATTTTTGAATAACTATGGATATTTGATTTTACCCTCTTCATTGGATACTCCAAGTTTGACGCACTCTACTTCTGAATCACATCATTTTAGAGCACTCCCGATTTTTTATATCATACATTGGACCTTTGACGATACTTTCTCAGAAAATTGAATGAATACTTCCATTATATTGGTCTGTACTATTTTTTATATGAAGGAATGTTTTCTTTTAACTTAAATGCTCTCCTTATATTTGAAACATTTATCTTATCGAAAAATGGACAACACCAGTCGATTTGTCGTATCACAGAACCCTTATTCTCATAATTTCAGTATTTTTTGATAGGAAAAACATTTTTCGTCAAATATGTAGCTGGACTATAGTAAGGAAAATATTGCATTTTTCTAAATACTCCAAAAATATATTTTTGGCCTATCATTATCTCGAAACATGTTCGATTAGATGAAATTGCATCTAAAATCGATAGGTGACTTTGTTGATGCCCTAATTCTATCAATTTTTGAATAACTATGGATATTTGATTTCACCTTCTTCATTGGATACTGCCAGTTTGACGCACTCTACTTCTGAATCGCATCATATTAGAGTACTCCCGATTTTTTATATCATATATTGGACCTTCGACAATACTTTCTCAGAAAATTGAATGAATACTTCCATTATTTTGGTCTGTACTATTTGTTATATGAAGGCATGTTTTCTTTTAACTTAAATTTTCTCCTAATATTTGAAACATTTATCTTATCGAAAAATGGACAACACCAGTCGATTTGTCGTATCAAAGAACCCTTATTCTTATAATTTCAGTATTTTTTGAGGGAAAAAACATTTTTCGTCAAATATGTAGCTTGACTGTAAGGAAATAGTGCATTTTTCGCAATACTCCAAAAATATATTTTTGGCCTATCATCTTCTCGAAACATGTTCGATTAGATGAAATTTCATCTAAAATCGAGAGGTGACTTTGGTAATGCCCTAGTTCTATCAATTTTTGAATAACTATGGATATTTTATTTTACCCTATTCATTGGATACTCCAAGTTTGACGCACTCTACTTCTGAATCGCATCATTTTAGAGCACTCCCGATTTTTTATATCATAGATTGGACCTTTGACGATACTTTCTCAGAAAATTGAATGGATACTTCCATTATTTTGGTCTGTACTATGTTTTATATGAAGGCATGTTTTCTTTCAACTTAAATGCTCTCCTAATATTTGAACCATTTATCTTATTGAAAAATGGACAACACCAGTCGATTTGTCGTATTAAAGAACCCGTATTCTCATAATTTCAGTATTTTTTGAGAGAAAAAACATTTTTCGTCAAATATGTAGCTTGACTATAGTAAGGAGATAGTGCATTTTTCGCAATACTCCAAAAATATATTTTTGGCCTATCATCTTCTCGAAACATGTTCGATTAGATGAACTTTCATCTAAAATCGAGAGGTGACTTTGGTAATGCCCTAGTTCTATCAATTTTTGAATAACTATGGATATTTCATTTTACCCTCTCCATTGGATACTCCAAGTTTGACGCACTCTATTTCTGAATCGCATCATTTTAGAGCAATCCCGATTTTTTATATCATAGATTGGACCTTTGACGATACTTTCTCAGAAAATTGAATGGATACTTCCATTATTTTGGTCTGTACTATTTTTTATATGAAGGCATGTTTTCTTTTAACTTAAATGCTCTCCTAATATTTGAACCATTTATCTTATCGAAAAATGGACAACACCAGTCGATTTGTCGTATCAAAGAACCCTTATTCTCATAATTTCAGTATTTTTTGAGAGGAAAAACATTTTTCGTCAAATATGTAGCTGGACTATAGTAAGGAAAATATTGCATTTTTCGCAATACTCCAAAAATATATTTTTGGCCTATCATCTTCTCGAAACATGTTCGATTAGATGAAATTCCATCTAAAATCGATAGGTGACTTTGTTAATGCCCTAATTCTATCAATTTTTGAATAACTATGGATATTTGATTTTACCCTCTTCATTGGATACTCCAAGTTTGACGCACTCTACTTCTGAATCGCATCATTTTAGAGCACTCCCGATTTTTTATATCATACATTGGACCTTTGACGATACTTTCTCAGAAAATTGAATGAATACTTCCATTATATTGGTCTGTACTATTTTTTATATGAAGGATTGTTTTCTTTTAACTTAAATGCTCTCCTTATATTTGAAACATTTATCTTATCGAAAAATGGACAACACCAGTCGGTTTGTCGTATCACAGAAACCTCATTCTCATAATTTCAGTATTTTTTGATAGGAAAAACATTTTTCGTCAAATATGTAGCTGGACTATAGTAAGGAAAATATTGCATTTTTCTAAATACTCCAAAAATATATTTTTGGCCTATCATTATCTCGAAACATGTTCGATTAGATGAAATTGCATCTAAAATCGATAGGTGACTTTGTTAATGCCCTAATTCTATCAATTTTTGAATAACTATGGATATTTGATTTTACCCTTTTCATTGGATACTCCAAGTTTGACGCACTCTACTTCTGAATCGCATCATTTTAGAGCACTCCCGATTTTTTGTATCATACATTGGACCTTTGACGATACTTTCTCAGAACATTGAATGAATACTTCCATTATATTGGTCTGTACTATTTTTTATATGAAGGATTGTTTTCTTTTAACTTAAATGCTCTCCTTATATTTGAAACATTTATCTTATCGAAAAATGGACAACACCAGTCGATTTGTCGTATCACAGAACCCTTATTCTCATAATTTCAGTATTTTTTGATAGGAAAAACATTTTTCGTCAAATATGTAGCTGGACTATAGTAAGGAAAATATTGCAGTTTTCTAAATACTCCAAAAATATATTTTTGGCCTATCATTATCTCGAAACATGTTCGATTAGATGAAATTGCATCTAAAATCGATAGGTGACTTTGTTAATGCCCTAATTCTATCAATTTTTGAATAACTATGGATATTTGATTTTACCCTTTTCATTGGATACTCCAAGTTTGACGCACTCTACTTCTGAATCGCATCATTTTAGAGCACTCCCGATTTTTGGTATCATACATTGGACCTTTGAGGATACTTTCTCAGAAAATTGAATGAATACTTCCATTATATTGGTCTGTACTATTTTTTATATGAAGGAATGTTTTCTTTTAACTTAAATGCTCTCCTTATATTTGAAACATTTATCTTATCGAAAAATGGACAACACCAGTCGATTGTCGTATCACAGAACCCTTATTCTCATAATTTCAGTATTTTTTGATAGGAAAAACATTTTTCGTCAAATATGTAGCTGTAAGGAAAATATTGCATTTTTCTAAATACTCCAAAAATATATTTTTGGCCTATCATTATCTCGAAACATGTTCGATTAAATGAAATTCCATCTAAAATCGATAGGTGACTTTGTTAATGCCCTAATTCTATCAATTTTTGAATAACTATGGATATTTGATTTTACCCTCTTCATTGGATACTCCAAGTTTGACGCACTCTACTTCTGAATCGCATCATTTTAGAGCACTCCCGATTTTTTATATCATACATTGAACCTTTGACGATACTTTCTCAGAAAATTGAATGAATACTTCCATTATATTGGTCTGTACTATTTTTTATATGAAGGAATGTTTTCTTTTAACTTAAATGCTCTCCTTATATTTGAAACATTTATCTTATCGGAAAATGGACAACACCAGTCGATTTGTCGTATCACAGAACCCTTATTCTCATAATTTCAGTATTTTTTGATAGGAAAAACATTTTTCGTCAAATATGTAGCTGGACTATAGTAAGGAAAATATTGCATTTTTCTAAATACTCCAAAAATATATTTTTGGCCTATCATTATCTCGAAACATGTTCGATTAGATGAAATTGCATCTAAAATCGATAGGTGACTTTGTTGATGCCCTAATTCTATCAATTTTTGAATAACTATGGATATTTGATTTCACCCTCTTAATTGGATACTGCCAGTTTGACGCACTCTACTTCTGAATCGCATCATATTAGAGTACTCCCGATTTTTTATATCATATATTGGACCTTCGACAATACTTTCTCAGAAAATTGAATGAATACTTCCATTATTTTGGTCTGTACTATTTGTTATATGAAGGCATGTTTTCTTTTAACTTAAATTTTCTCCTAATATTTGAAACATTTATCTTATCGAAAAATGGACAACACCAGTCGATTTGTCGTATCAAAGAACCCGTATTCTCATAATTTCAGTATTTTTTGAGGGAAAAAACATTTTTCGTCAAATATGTAGCTTGACTATAGTAAGGAAATAGTGCATTTTTCGCAATACTCCAAAAATATATTTTTGGCCTATCATTATCTCGAAACATGTTCGATTAGATGAAATTGCATCTAAAATCGATAGGTGACTTTGTTAATGCCCTAATTCTATCAATTTTTGAATAACTATGGATATTTGATTTTACCCCCTTCATTGGATACTCCAAGTTTGACGCACTCTACTTCTGAATCGCATCATTTTAGAGCATTCCCGATTTTTTATATCATACATTGGACCTTTGACGATACTTTCTCAGAAAATTGAATGAATACTTCCATTATATTGGTCTGTACTATTTTTTATATGAAGGAATGTTTTCTTTTAACTTAAATGCTCTCCTTATATTTGAAACATTTATCTTATCGAAAAATGGACAACACCAGTCGATTTGTCGTATCACAGAACCCTTATTCTCATAATTTCAGTATTTTTTGATAGGAAAAACATGTTTCGTCAAATATGTAGCTGGACTATAGTAAGGAAAATATTGCATTTTTTTAAATACTCCAAAAATATATTTTTGGCCTATCATCTTCTCGAAACATGTTCGATTAGATGAAATTCCATCTAAAATCGATAGGTGACTTTGTTAATGCCCTAATTCTATCAATTTTTGAATAACTATGGATATTTGATTTTACCCTCTTCATTGGATACTCCAAGTTTGACGCACTCTACTTCTGAATCTCATCATTTTAGAGCACTCCCGATTTTTTATATCATACATTGGACCTTTGACGATACTTTCTCAGAAAATTGAATGAATACTTCCATTATATTGGTCTGTACTATTTTTTATATGAAGGAATGTTTTCTTTTAACTTAAATGCTCTCTTTATATTTGAAACATTTATCTTATCGAAAAATGGACAACACCAGTCGATTTGTCGTATCACAGAACCCTTATTCTCATAATTTCAGTATTTTTTGATAGGAAAAACATTTTTCGTCAAATATGTAGCTGGACTATAGTAAGGAAAATATTGCATTTTTCTAAATACTCCAAAAATATATTTTTGGCCTATCATTATCTCGAAACATGTTCGATTAGATGAAATTGCATCTAAAATCGATAGGTGACTTTGTTGATGCCCTAATTCTATCAATTTTTGAATAACTATGGATATTTGATTTCACCCTCTTAATTGGATACTGCCAGTTTGACGCACTCTACTTCTGAATCGCATCATATTAGAGTACTCCCGATTTTTTATATCATATATTGGACCTTCGACAATACTTTCTCAGAAAATTGAATGAATACTTCCATTATTTTGGTCTGTACTATTTGTTATATGAAGGCATGTTTTCTTTTAACTTAAATTTTCTCCTAATATTTGAAACATTTATCTTATCGAAAAATGGACAACACCAGTCGATTTGTCGTATCAAAGAACCCGTATTCTCATAATTTCAGTATTTTTTGAGGGAAAAAACATTTTTCGTCAAATATGTAGCTTGACTATAGTAAGGAAATAGTGCATTTTTCGCAATACTCCAAAAATATATTTTTGGCCTATCATTATCTCGAAACATGTTCGATTAGATGAAATTGCATCTAAAATCGATAGGTGACTTTGTTAATGCCCTAATTCTATCAATTTTTGAATAACTATGGATATTTGATTTTACCCCCTTCATTGGATACTCCAAGTTTGACGCACTCTACTTCTGAATCGCATCATTTTAGAGCATTCCCGATTTTTTATATCATACATTGGAACTTTGACGATACTTTCTCAGAAAATTGAATGAATACTTCCATTATATTGGTCTGTACTATTTTTTATATGAAGGAATGTTTTCTTTTAACTTAAATGCTCTCCTTATATTTGAAACATTTATCTCATCGAAAAATGGACAACACCAGTCGATTTGTCGTATCACAGAACCCTTATTCTCATAATTTCAGTATTTTTTGATAGGAAAAACATTTTTCGTCAAATATGTAGCTGGACTATAGTAAGGAAAATATTGCATTTTTCTAAATACTCCAAAAATATATTTTTGGCCTATCATCTTCTCGAAACATGTTCGATTAGATGAAATTCCATCTAAAATCGATAGGTGACTTTGTTAATGCCCTAATTCTATCAATTTTTGAATAACTATGGATATTTGATTTTACCCTCTCCATTGGATACTCCAAGTTTGACGCACTCTACTTCTGAATCGCATCATTTTAGAGCACTCCCGATTTTTTATATCATAGATTGGACCTTTGACGATACTTTCTCAGAAAATTGAATGGATACTTCTATTATTTTGGTCTGTACTATTTTTTATATGAAGGCATGTTTTCTTTTAACTTAAATGCTCTCCTTATATTTGAAACATTTATCTTATCGAAAAATGGACAACACCAGTCGATTTGTCGTATCACAGAACCCTTATTCTCATAATTTCAGTATTTTTTGATAGGAAAAACATTTTTCGTCAAATATGTAGCTGGACTATAGTAAGGAAAATATTGCATTTTTCTAAATACTCCAAAAATATATTTTTGGCCTATCATTATCTCGAAACATGTTCGATTAGATGAAATTGCATCTAAAATCGATAGGTGACTTTGTTGATGCCCTTATTCTATCAATTTTTGAATAACTATGGATATTTGATTTCACCCTCTTCATTGGATACTGCCAGTTTGACGCACTCTACTTCTGAATCGCATCATATTAGAGTACTCCCGATTTTTTATATCATATATTGGACCTTCGACAATACTTTCTCAGAAAATTGAATGAATACTTCCATTATTTTGGTCTGTACTATTTGTTATATGAAGGCATGTTTTCTTTTAACTTAAATTTTCTCCTAATATTTGAAACATTTATCTTATCGAAAAATGGACAACACCAGTCGATTTGTCGTATCAAAGAACCCTTATTCTCATAATTTCAGTATTTTTTGAGGGAAAAAACATTTTTCGTCAAATATGTAGCTTGACTATAGTAAGGAAATAGTGCATTTTTCGCAATACTCCAAAAATATATTTTTGGCCTATCATCTTCTCGAAACATGTTCGATTAGATGAAATTCCATCTAAAATCGATAGGTGACTTTGTTAATGCCCTAATTCTATCAATTTTTGAATAACTATGGATATTTGATTTTACCCTCTTCATTGGATACTCCAAGTTTGACGCACTCTACTTCTGAATCGCATCATTTTAGAGCACTCCCGATTTTTTATATCATACATTGGACCTTTGACGATACTTTCTCAGAAAATTGAATGAATACTTCCATTATATTGGTCTGTACTATTTTTTATATGAAGGAATGTTTTCTTTTAACTTAAATGCTCTCCTTATATTTGAAACATTTATCTTATCGAAAAATGGACAACACCAGTCGATTTGTCGTATCACAGAACCCTTATTCTCATAATTTCAGTATTTTTTGATAGGAAAAACATTTTTCGTCAAATATGTAGCTGGACTATAGTAAGGAAAATATTGCATTTTTCTAAATACTCCAAAAATATATTTTTGGCCTATCATTATCTCGAAACATGTTCGATTAGATGAAATTGCATCTAAAATCGATAGGTGACTTTGTTAATGCCCTAATTCTATCAATTTTTGAATAACTATGGATATTTGATTTTACCCTCTCCATTGGATACTCCAAGTTTGACGCACTCTACTTCTGAATCGCATCATTTTAGAGCACTCTCGATTTTTTATATCATACATTGGACCTTTGACGATACTTTCTCAGAAAATTGAATGAATACTTCCATTATATTGGTCTGTACTATTTTTTATATGAAGGAATGTTTTCTTTTAACTTAAATGCTCTCCTTATATTTGAAACATTCATCTTATCGAAAAATGGACAACACCAGTCGATTTGTCGTATCACAGAACCCTTATTCTCATAATTTCAGTATTTTTTAATAGGAAAAACATTTTTCGTCAAATATGTAGCTGGACTATAGTAAGGAAAATATTGCATTTTTCTAAATACTCCAAAAATATATTTTTGGCCTATCATTATCTCGAAACATGTTCGATTAGATGAAATTGCATCTAAAATCGATAGGTGACTTTGTTAATGCCCTAATTCTATCAATTTTTGAATAACTATGGATATTTGATTTTACCCTCTTCATTGGATACTCCAAGTTCGACGCACTCTACTTCTGAATCGCATCATTTTAGAGCACTCCCGATTTTTTATATCATACATTGGACCTTTGACGATACTTTCTCAGAAAATTGAATGAATACTTCCATTATATTGGTCTGTACTATTTTTTATATGAAGGAATGTTTTCTTTCAACTTAAATGCTCTCCTTATATTTGAAACATTTATCTTATCGAAAAATGGACAACACCAGTCGATTTGTCGTATCACAGAACCCTTATTCTCATAATTTCAGTATTTTTTGATAGGAAAAACATTTTTCGTCAAATATGTAGCTGGACTATAGTAAGGAAAATATTGCATTTTTCTAAATACTCCAAAAATATATTTTTGGCCTATCATTATCTCGAAACATGTTCGATTAGATGAAATTGCATCTAAAATCGATAGGTGACTTTGTTAATGCCCTAATTCTATCAATTTTTAAATAACTATGGATATTTGATTTTACCCTTTTCATTGGATACTCCAAGTTTGACGCACTCTACTTCTGAATCGCATCATTTTAGAGCACTCCCGATTTTTTATATCATACATTGGACCTTTGACGATACTTTCTCAGAAAATTGAATGAATACTTCCATTATATTGGTCTGTACTATTTTTTATATGAAGGAATGTTTTCTTTTAACTTAAATGCTCTCCTTATATTTGAAACATTTATCTTATCGAAAAATGGACAACACCAGTCGATTTGTCGTATCAAAGAACCCTTATTCTCATAATTTCAGTTTTTTTTGAGAGGAAAAACATGTTTCGTCAAATATGTAGCTGTAATATGTAAGGAAAATATTGCATTTTTCGCAATACTCCAAAAATATATTTTTGGCCTATCATCTTCTCGAAACATGTTCGATTAGATGAAATTCCATCTAAAATCGATAGGTGACTTTGTTAATGCCCTAATTCTATCAATTTTTGAATAACTATGGATATTTGATTTTACCCTCTTCATTGGATACTCCAAGTTCGACGCACTCTACTTCTGAATCGCATCATTTTAGAGCAATCCCGATTTTTTATATCATACATTGGACCTTTGACGATACTTTCTCAGAAAATTGAATGAATACTTCCATTATATTGGTCTGTACTATTTTTTATATGAAGGAATGTTTTCTTTTAACTTAAATGCTCTCCTTATATTTGAAACATTTATCTTATCGAAAAATGGACAACACCAGTCGATTTGTCGTATCACAGAACCCTTATTCTCATAATTTCAGTATTTTTTGATAGGAAAAACATTTTTCGTCAAATATGTAGCTGGACTATAGTAAGGAAAATATTGCATTTTTCTAAATACTCCAAAAATATATTTTTGGCCTATCATTATCTCGAAACATGTTCGATTAGATGAAATTGCATCTAAAATCGATAGGTGACTTTGTTAATGCCCTAATTCTATCAATTTTTGAGTAACTATGGATATTTGATTTTACCCTTTTCATTGGATACTCCAAGTTTGACGCACTCTACTTCTGAATCGCATCATTTTAGAGCACTCCCGATTTTTTATATCATACATTGGACCTTTGACGATACTTTCTCAGAAAATTGAATGAATACTTCCATTATATTGGTCTGTACTATTTTTTATATGAAGAAATGTTTTCTTTTAACTTAAATGCTCTCCTTATATTTGAAACATTTATCTTATCGAAAAATGGACAACACCAGTCGATTTGTCGTATCACAGAACCCTTATTCTCATAATTTCAGTATTTTTTGATAGGAAAAACATTTTTCGTCAAATATGTAGCTGGACTATAGTAAGGAAAATATTGCATTTTTCTAAATACTCCAAAAATATATTTTTGGCCTATCATTATCTCGAAACATGTTCGATTAGATGAAATTCCATCTAAAATCGATAGGTGACTTTGTTAATGCCCTAATTCTATCAATTTTTGAATAACTATGGATATTTGATTTTACCCTCTTCATTGGATACTCCAAGTTTGACGCACTCTACTTCTGAATCGCATCATTTTAGAGCACTCCCGATTTTTTATATCATACATTGGACCTTTGACGATACTTTCTCAGAAAATTGAATGAATACTTCCATTATATTGGTCTGTACTATTTTTTATATGAAGGAATGTTTTCTTTTAACTTAAATGCTCTCCTTATATTTGAAACATTTATCTTATCGAAAAATGGACAACACCAGTCGATTTGTCGTATCACAGAACCCTTATTCTCATAATTTCAGTATTTTTTGATAGGAAAAACATTTTTCGTCAAATATGTAGCTGGACTATAGTAAGGAAAATATTGCATTTTTCTAAATACTCCAAAAATATATTTTTGGCCTATCATTATCTCGAAACATGTTCGATTAGATGAAATTGCATCTAAAATCGATAGGTGACTTTGTTGATGCCCTAATTCTATCAATTTTTGAATAACTATGGATATTTGATTTCACCCTCTTCATTGGATACTGCCAGTTTGACGCACTCTACTTCTGAATCGCATCATATTAGAGTACTCCCGATTTTTTATATCATATATTGGACCTTCGACAATACTTTCTCAGAAAATTGAATGAATACTTCCATTATTTTGGTCTGTACTATTTGTTATATGAAGGCATGTTTTCTTTTAACTTAAATTTTCTCCTAATATTTGAAACATTTATCTTATCGAAAAATGGACAACACCAGTCCTCCATTGGATACTCCAAGTTTGACGCACTCTACTTCTGAATCGCATCATTTTAGAGCACTCCCGATTTTTTATATCATACATTGGACCTTTGACGATACTTTCTCAGAAAATTGAATGAATACTTCCATTATATTGGTCTGTACTATTTTTTATATGAAGGCATGTTTTCTTTTAACTTAAATGCTCTCCTTATATTTGAAACATTTATCTTATCGAAAAATGGACAACACCAGTCGATTTGTCGTATCACAGAACCCTTATTCTCATAATTTCAGTATTTTTTGATAGGAAAAACATTTTTCGTCAAATATGTAGCTGGACTATAGTAAGGAAAATATTGCATTTTTCTAAATACTCCAAAAATATATTTTTGGCCTATCATTATCTCGAAACATGTTCGATTAGATGAAATTGCATCTAAAATCGATAGGTGACTTTGTTGATGCCCTAATTCTATCAATTTTTGAATAACTATGGATATTTGATTTCACCCTCTTCATTGGATACTGCCAGTTTGACGCACTCTACTTCTGAATCGCATCATATTAGAGTACTCCCGATTTTTTATATCATATATTGGACCTTCGACAATACTTTCTCAGAAAATTGAATGAATACTTCCATTATTTTGGTCTGTACTATTTGTTATATGAAGGCATGTTTTCTTTTAACTTAAATTTTCTCCTAATATTTGAAACATTTATCTTATCGAAAAATGGACAACACCAGTCCTCCATTGGATACTCCAAGTTTGACGCACTCTACTTCTGAATCGCATCATTTTAGAGCACTCCCGATTTTTTATATCATAGATTGGACCTTTGACGATACTTTCTCAGGAAATTGAATGGATACTTCTATTATTTTGGTCTGTACTATTTTTTATATGAAGGCATGTTTTCTTTTAACTTAAATGCTCTCCTAATATTTGAACCATTTATCTTATTGAAAAATGGACAACACTAGTCGATTTGTCGTATCAAAGAACCCGTATTCTCATAATTTCAGTATTTTTTGAGAGAAAAAACATTTTTCGTCAAATATGTAGCTTGACTATAGTAAGGAGATAGTGCATTTTTCGCAATACTCCAAAAATATATTTTTGGCCTATCATTTTCTCGAAACATGTTCGATTAGATAAAATTTCATCTAAAATCGAGAGGTGACTTTGGTAATGCCCTAGTTCTATCAATTTTTGAATAACTATGGATATTTGATTTTACACTCTCCATTGGATACTCCAAGTTTGACGCACTCTATTTCTGAATCGCATCATTTTAGAGCAATCCCGATTTTTTATATCATAGATTGGACCTTTGACGATACTTTCTCAGAAAATTGAATGGATACTTCCATTATTTTGGTCTGTACTATTTTTTATATGAAGGCATGTTTTCTTTTAACTTAAATGCTCTCCTAATATTTGAACCATTTATCTTATTGAAAAATGGACAACACTAGTCGATTTGTCGTATCAAAGAACCCGTATTCTCATAATTTCAGTATTTTATGAGAGAAAAAACATTTTTCGTCAAATATGTAGCTTGACTATAGTAAGGAGATAGTGCATTTTTCGCAATACTCCAAAAGTATATTTTTGGCCTATCATTTTCTCGAAACATGTTCGATTAGATGAAATTTCATCTAAAATCGAGAGGTGACTTTGGTAATGCCCTAGTTCTAACAATTTTTGAATAACTATGGATATTTGATTTTACACTCTCCATTGGATACTCCAAGTTTGACGCACTCTATTTCTGAATCGCATCATTTTAGAGCAATCCCGATTTTTTATATCATAGATTGGACCTTTGACGATACTTTCTCAGAAAATTGAATGGATACTTCCATTATTTTGGTCTGTACTATTTTTTATATGAAGGCATGTTTTCTTTTAACTTAAATGCTCTCCTAATATTTGAACCATTTATCTTATTGAAAAATGGACAACACTAGTCGATTTGTCGTATCAAAGAACCCGTATTCTCATAATTTCAGTATTTTTTGAGAGAAAAAACATTTTTCGTCAAATATGTAGCTTGACTATAGTAAGGAGATAGTGCATTTTTCGCAATACTCCAAAAATATATTTTTGGCCTATCATCTTCTCGAAACATGTTCGATTAGATGAAATTTCATCTAAAATCGAGAGGTGACTTTGGTAATGCCCTAGTTCTATCAATTTTTGAATAACTATGGATATTTGATTTTACCCTCTCCATTGGATACTCCAAGTTTGACGCACTCTACTTCTGAATCGCATCATTTTAGAGCACTCCCGATTTTTTATATCATAGATTGGACCTTTGACGATACTTTCTCAGAAAATTGAATGGATACTTCCATTATTTTGGTCTGTACTATTTTTTATATGAATGCATGTTTTCTTTTAACTTAAATGCTCTCCTAATATTTGAACCATTTATCTTATCGAAAAATGGGCAACACCAGTCGATTTGTCGTATCAAAGAACCCTTATTCTCATAATTTCAGTATTTTTTGAGAGGAAAAACATTTTTCGTCAAATATGTAGCTGGACTATAGTAAGGAAAATATTGCATTTTTCGCAATACTCCAAAAATATATTTTTGGCCTATCATCTTCTAGAAACATGTTCGATTAGATGAAATTCCATCTAAAATCGATAGGTGACTTTGTTAATGCCCTAATTCTATCAATTTTTGAATAACTATGGATATTTGATTTTACCCTCTTCATTGGATACTCCAAGTTTGACGCACTCTACTTCTGAATCGCATCATTTTAGAGCACTCCCGATTTTTTATATCATACATTGGACCTTTGACGATACTTTCTCAGAAAATTGAATGAATACTTCCTTTATATTGGTCTGTACTATTTTTTATATGAAGGAATGTTTTCTTTTAACTTAAATGCTCTCCTTATATTTGAAACATTTATCTTATCGAAAAATGGACAACACCAGTCGATTTGTTGTATCACAGAACCCTTATTCTCATAATTTCAGTATTTTTTGATAGGAAAAAGATTTTTCGTCAAATATGTAGCTGGACTATAGTAAGGAAAATATTGCATTTTTCTAAATACTCCAAAAATATATTTTTGGCCTATCATTATCTCGAAACATGTTCGATTAGATGAAATTCCATCTAAAATCGATAGGTGACTTTGTTAATGCCCTAATTCTATCAATTTTTGAATAACTATGGATATTTGATTTCACCCTCTTCATTGGATACTCCAAGTTTGACGCACTCTACTTCTGAATCGCATCATTTTAGAGCACTCCCGATTCTTTATATCATACATTGGACCTTTGACGATACTTTCTCAGAAAATTGAATGAATACTTCCATTATATTGGTCTGTACTATTTTTTATATGAAGGAATGTTTTCTTTTAACTTAAATGCTCTCCTTATATTTGAAACATTTATCTTATCGAAAAATGGACAACACCAGTCGATTTGTCGTATCACAGAACCCTTATTCTCATAATTTCAGTATTTTTTGATAGGAAAAACATTTTTCGTCAAATATGTAGCTGGAAAATATTGCATTTTTCTAAATACTCCAAAAATATATTTTTGGCCTATCATCTTCTCGAAACATGTTCGATTAGATGAAATTCCATCTAAAATCGATAGGTGACTTTGTTAATGTCCTAATTCTATCAATTTTTGAATAACTATGGATATTTGATTTTACCCTCTTCATTGGATACTCCAAGTTTGACGCACTCTACTTCTGAATCGCATCATTTTAGAGCACTCCCGATTTTTTATATCATACATTGGACCTTTGACGATACTTTCTCAGAAAATTGAATGAATACTTCCATTATATTGGTCTGTACTATTTTTTATATGAAGGAATGTTTTCTTTTAACTTAAATGCTCTCCTTATATTTGAAACATTTATCTTATCGAAAAATGGACAACACCAGTCGATTTGTCGTATCACAGAACCCTTATTCTCATAATTTCAGTATTTTTTGATAGGAAAAACATTTTTCGTCAAATATGTAGCTGGACTATAGTAAGGAAAATATTGCATTTTTCTAAATACTCCAAAAATATATTTTTGGCCTATCATTATCTCGAAACATGTTCGATTAGATGAAATTGCATCTAAAATCGATAGGTGACTTTGTTAATGCCCTAATTCTATCAATTTTTGAATAACTATGGATATTTGATTTTACCCTCTCTATTGGATACTCCAAGTTTGACGCACTCTACTTCTGAATCGCATCATTTTAGAGCACTCCCGATTTTTTATATCATAGATTGGACCTTTGACGATACTTTCTCAGAAAATTGAATGGATACTTCTATTATTTTGGTCTGTACTATTTTTTATATGAAGGCATGTTTTCTTTTAACTTAAATGCTCTCCTAATATTTGAACCATTTATCTTATCGAAAAATGGACAACACCAGTCGATTTGTCGTATCAAAGAACCCTTATTCTCATAATTTCAGTATTTTTTGAGAGGAAAAACATTTTTCGTCAAATATGTAGCTGGACTATAGTAAGGAAAATATTGCATTTTTCGCAATACTCCAAAAATATATTTTTGGCCTATCATCTTCTCGAAACATGTTCGATTAGATGAAATTCCATCTAAAATCGATAGGTGACTTTGTTAATGCCCTAATTCTATCAATTTTTGAATAACTATGGATATTTGATTTTACCCTCTTCATTGGATACTCCAAGTTTGACGCACTCTACTTCTGAATCGCATCATTTTAGAGCACTCCCGATTTTTTATATCATACATTGGACCTTTGACGATACTTTCTCAGGAAATTGAATGAATACTTCCATTATATTGGTCTGTACTATTTTTTATATGAAGGAATGTTTTCTTTTAACTTAAATGCTCTCCTTATATTTGAAACATTTATCTTATCGAAAAATGGACAACACCAGTCGATTTGTCGTATCACAGAACCCTTATTCTCATAATTTCAGTATTTTTTGATAGGAAAAACATTTTTCGTCAAATATGTAGCTGGACTATAGTAAGGAAAATATTGCATTTTTCTAAATACTCCAAAAATATATTTTTGGCCTATCATTATCTCGAAACATGTTCGATTAGATGAAATTGCATCTAAAATCGATAGGTGACTTTGTTAATGCCCTAATTCTATCAATTTTTGAATAACTATGGATATTTGATTTTACCCTCTTCATTGGATACTCCAAGTTTGACGCACTCTACTTCTGAATCGCATCATTTTAGAGCACTCCCGATTTTTTATATCATACATTGGACCTTTGACGATACTTTCTCAGAAAATTGAATGAATACTTCCATTATATTGGTCTGTACTATTTTTTATATGAAGGAATGTTTTCTTTTAACTTAAATGCTCTCCTTATATTTGAAACATTTATCTTATCGAAAAATGGATAACACCAGTCGATTTGTCGTATCACAGAACCCTTATTCTCATAATTTCAGTATTTTTTGATAGGAAAAACATTTTTCGTCAAATATGTAGCTGGACTATAGTAAGGAAAATATTGCATTTTTCTAAATACTCCAAAAATATATTTTTGGCCTATCATTATCTCGAAACATGTTCGATTAGATGAAATTGCATCTAAAATCGATAGGTGACTTTGTTAATGCCCTAATTCTATCAATTTTTGAATAACTATGGATATTTGATTTTACCCTCTCCATTGGATACTCCAAGTTTGACGCACTCTACTTCTGAATCGCATCATTTTAGAGCACTCCCGATTTTTTATATCATAGATTGGACCTTTGACGATACTTTCTCAGAAAATTGAATGGATACTTCTATTATTTTGGTCTGTACTATTTTTTATATGAAGGCATGTTTTCTTTTAACTTAAATGCTCTCCTAATATTTGAACCATTTATCTTATCGAAAAATGGACAACACCAGTCGATTTGTCGTATCAAAGAACCCTTATTCTCATAATTTCAGTATTTTTTGAGAGGAAAAACATTTTTCGTCAAATATGTAGCTGGACTATAGTAAGGAAAATATTGCATTTTTCTAAATACTCCAAAAATATATTTTTGGCCTATCATTATCTCGAAACATGTTCGATTAGATGAAATTGCATCTAAAATCGATAGGTGACTTTGTTAATGCCCTAATTCTATCAATTTTTGAATAACTATGGATATTTGATTTTACCCTTTTCATTGGATACTCCAAGTTCGACGCACTCTACTTCTGAATCGCATCATTTTAGAGCACTCCCGATTTTTTATATCATACATTGGACCTTTGACGATACTTTCTCAGAAAATTGAATGAATACTTCCATTATATTGGTCTGTACTATTTTTCATATGAAGGAATGTTTTCTTTTAACTTAAATGCTCTCCTTATATTCGAAACATTTATCTTATCGAAAAATGGACAACACCAGTCGATTTGTCGTATCACAGAACCCTTATTCTCATAATTTCAGTATTTTTTGATAGGAAAAACATTTTTCGTCAAATATGTAGCTGGACTATAGTAAGGAAAATATTGCATTTTTCTACATACTCCAAAAATATATTTTTGGCCTATCATTATCTCGAAACATGTTCGATTAGATGAAATTCCATCTAAAATCGATAGGTGACTTTGTTAATGCCCTAATTCTATCAATTTTTGAATAACTATGGATATTTGATTTTACCCTCTTCATTGGATACTCCAAGTTTGACGCACTCTACTTCTGAACCGCATCATTTTAGAGCACTCCCGATTTTTTATATCATGCATTGGACCTTTGACGATATTTTCTCAGAAAATTGAATGAATACTTCCATTATATTGGTCTGTACTATTTTTTATATGAAGGAATGTTTTCTTTTAACTTAAATGCTCTCCTTATATTTGAAACATTTATCTTATCGAAAAATGGACAACACCAGTCGATTTGTCGTATCACAGAACCCTTATTCTCATAATTTCAGTATTTTTTGATAGGAAAAACATTTTTCGTCAAATATGTAGCTGGAATATATTTTTGGCCTATCATTATCTCGAAACATGTTCGATTAGATGAAATTGCATCTAAAATCGATAGGTGACTTTGTTGATGCCCTAATTCTATCAATTTTTGAATAACTATGGATATTTGATTTCACCCTCTTCATTGGATACTGCCAGTTTGACGCACTCTACTTCTGAATCGCATCATATTAGAGTACTCCCGATTTTTTATATCATATATTGGACCTTCGACAATACTTTCTCAGAAAATTGAATGGATACTTCTATTATTTTGGTCTGTACTATTTTTTATATGAAGGCATGTTTTCTTTTAACTTAAATTTTCTCCTAATATTTGAAACATCTATCTTATCGAAAAATGGACAACACCAGTCGATTTGTCGTATCAAAGAACCCTTATTCTCATAATTTCAGTATTTTTTGAGGGAAAAAACATTTTTCGTCAAATATGTAGCTTGACTATAGTAAGGAAATAGTGCATTTTTCGCAATACTCCAAAAATATATTTTTGGCCTATCATCTTCTCGAAACATGTTCGATTAGATGAAATTCCATCTAAAATCGATAGGTGACTTTGTTAATGCCCTAATTCTATCAATTTTTGAATAACTATGGATATTTGATTTTACCCTCTTCATTGGATACTCCAAGTTTGACGCACTCTACTTCTGAATCGCATCATTTTAGAGCACTCCCGATTTTTTATATCATACATTGGACCTTTGACGATACTTTCTCAGAAAATTGAATGAATACTTCCATTATATTGGTCTGTACTATTTTTTATATGAAGGAATGTTTTCTTTTAACTTAAATGCTCTCCTTATATTTGAGACATTTATCTTATCGAAAAATGGACAACACCAGTCGATTTGTCGTATCACAGAACCCTTATTCTCATAATTTCAGTATTTTTTGATAGGAAAAACATTTTTCGTCAAATATGTAGCTGGACTATAGTAAGGAAAATATTGCATTTTTCTAAATACTCCAAAAATATATTTTTGGCCTATCATTATCTCGAAACATGTTCGATTAGATGAAATTGCATCTAAAATCGATAGGTGACTTTGTTAATGCCCTAATTCTATCAATTTTTGAATAACTATGGATATTTGATTTTACCCTCTCCATTGGATACTCCAAGTTTGACGCACTCTACTTCTGAATCGCATCATTTTAGAGCACTCCCGATTTTTTATATCATAGATTGGACCTTTGACGATACTTTCTCAGAAAATTGAATGGATACTTCTATTATTTTGGTCTGTACTATTTTTTATATGAAGGCATGTTTTCTTTTAACTTAAATGCTCTCCTAATATTTGAACCATTTATCTTATCGAAAAATGGACAACACCAGTCGATTTGTCGTATCAAAGAACCCTTATTCTCATAATTTCAGTATTTTTTGAGAGGAAAAACATTTTTCGTCAAATATGTAGCTGGACTATAGTAAGGAAAATATTGCATTTTTCGCAATACTCCAAAAATATATTTTTGGCCTATCATCTTCTCGAAACATGTTCGATTAGATGAAATTCCATCTAAAATCGATAGGTGACTTTGTTAATGCCCTAATTCCATCAATTTTTGAATAACTATGGATATTTGATTTTACCCTCTTCATTGGATACTCCAAGTTTGACGCACTCTACTTCTGAATCGCATCATTTTAGAGCACTCCCGATTTTTTATATCATACATTGGACCTTTGACGATACTTTCTCAGAAAATTGAATGAATACTTCCATTATATTGGTCTGTACTATTTTTTATATGAAGGAATGTTTTCTTTTAACTTAAATGCTCTCCTTATATTTGAAACATTTATCTTATCGAAAAATGGACAACACCAGTCGATTTGTCGTATCACAGAACCCTTATTCTCATAATTTCAGTATTTTTTAATAGGAAAAACATTTTTCGTCAAATATGTAGCTGGACTATAGTAAGGAAAATATTGCATTTTTCTAAATACTCCAAAAATATATTTTTGGCCTATCATTATCTCGAAACATGTTCGATTAGATGAAATTGCATCTAAAATCGATAGGTGACTTTGTTAATGCCCTAATTCTATCAATTTTTGAATAACTATGGATATTTGATTTTACCCTCTTCATTGGATACTCCAAGTTCGACGCACTCTACTTCTGAATCGCATCATTTTAGAGCACTCCCGATTTTTTATATCATACATTGGACCTTTGACGATACTTTCTCAGAAAATTGAATGAATACTTCCATTATATTGGTCTGTACTATTTTTTATATGAAGGAATGTTTTCTTTTAACTTAAATGCTCTCCTTATATTTGAAACATTTATCTTATCGAAAAATGGACAACACCAGTCGATTTGTCGTATCACAGAACCCTTATTCTCATAATTTCAGTATTTTTTGATAGGAAAAACATTTTTCGTCAAATATGTAGCTGGACTATAGTAAGGAAAATATTGCATTTTTCTAAATACTCCAAAAATATATTTTTGGCCTATCATTATCTCGAAACATGTTCGATTAGATGAAATTGCATCTAAAATCGATAGGTGACTTTGTTAATGCCCTAATTCTATCAATTTTTGAATAACTATGGATATTTGATTTTACCCTTTTCAATGGATACTCCAAGTTTGACGCACTCTACTTCTGAATCGCATCATTTTAGAGCACTCCCGATTTTTTATATCATACATTGGACCTTTGACGATACTTTCTCAGAAAATTGAATGAATACTTCCATTATATTGGTCTTTAATATTTTTTATATGAAGGAATGTTTTCTTTTAACTTAAATGCTCTCCTTATATTTGAAACATTTATCTTATCGAAAAATGGACAACACCAGTCGATTTGTCGTATCACAGAACCCTTATTCTCATAATTTCAGTATTTTTTGATAGGAAAAACATTTTTCGTCAAATATGTAGCTGGACTATAGTAAGGAAAATAATGCATTTTTCTAAATACTCCAAAAATATATTTTTGGCCTATCATTATCTCGAAACATGTTCGATTAGATGAAATTCCATCTAAAATCGATAGGTGACTTTGTTAATGCCCTAATTCTATCAATTTTTGAATAACTATGGATATTTGATTTTACCCTCTTCATTGGATACTCCAAGTTTGACGCACTCTACTTCTGAATCGCATCATTTTAGAGCACTCCCGATTTTTTATATCATAGATTGGACCTTTGACGATACTTTCTCAGAAAATTGAATGGATACTTCTATTATTTTGGTCTGTACTATTTTTTATATGAAGGCATGTTTTCTTTTAACTTAAATGCTCTCCTAATATTTGAACCATTTATCTCATCGAAAAATGGACAACACCAGTCGATTTGTCGTATCAAAGAACCCTTATTCTCATAATTTCAGTATTTTTTGAGAGGAAAAACATTTTTCGTCAAATATGTAGCTGGACTATAGTAAGGAAAATATTGCATTTTTCGCAATACTCCAAAAATATATTTTTGGCCTATAATCTTCTCGAAACATGTTCGATTAGATGAAATTTCATCTAAAATCGATAGGTGACTTTGTTAATGCCCTAATTCTATCAATTTTTGAATAACTATGGATATTTGATTTTACCCTCTTCATTGGATACTCCAAGTTCGACGCACTCTACTTCTGAATCGCATCATTTTAGAGCACTCCCGATTTTTTATATCATACATTGGACCTTTGACGATACTTTCTCAGAAAATTGAATGAATACTTCCATTATATTGGTCTGTACTATTTTTTATATGAAGGAATGTTTTCTTTTAACTTAAATGCTCTCCTTATATTTGAGACATTTATCTTATCGAAAAATGGACAACACCAGTCGATTTGTCGTATCACAGAACCCTTATTCTCATAATTTCAGTATTTTTTGATAGGAAAAACATTTTTCGTCAAATATGTAGCTGGAATATATTTTTGGCCTATCATTATCTCGAAACATGTTCGATTAGATGAAATTGCATCTAAAATCGATAGGTGACTTTGTTGATGCCCTAATTCTATCAATTTTTGAATAACTATGGATATTTGATTTCACCCTCTTCATTGGATACTGCCAGTTTGACGCACTCTACTTCTGAATCGCATCATATTAGAGTACTCCCGATTTTTTATATCATATATTGGACCTTCGACAATACTTTCTCAGAAAATTGAATGGATACTTCTATTATTTTGGTCTGTACTATTTTTTATATGAAGGCATGTTTTCTTTTAACTTAAATTTTCTCCTAATATTTGAAACATCTATCTTATCGAAAAATGGACAACACCAGTCGATTTGTCGTATCAAAGAACCCTTATTCTCATAATTTCAGTATTTTTTGAGGGAAAAAACATTTTTCGTCAAATATGTAGCTTGACTATAGTAAGGAAATAGTGCATTTTTCGCAATACTCCAAAAATATATTTTTGGCCTATCATCTTCTCGAAACATGTTCGATTAGATGAAATTCCATCTAAAATCGATAGGTGACTTTGTTAATGCCCTAATTCTATCAATTTTTGAATAACTATGGATATTTGATTTTACCCTCTTCATTGGATACTCCAAGTTTGACGCACTCTACTTCTGAATCGCATCATTTTAGAGCACTCCCGATTTTTTATATCATACATTGGACCTTTGACGATACTTTCTCAGAAAATTGAATGAATACTTCCATTATATTGGTCTGTACTATTTTTTATATGAAGGAATGTTTTCTTTTAACTTAAATGCTCTCCTTATATTTGAGATATTTATCTTATCGAAAAATGGACAACACCAGTCGATTTGTCGTATCACAGAACCCTTATTCTCATAATTTCAGTATTTTTTGATAGGAAAAACATTTTTCGTCAAATATGTAGCTGGACTATAGTAAGGAAAATATTGCATTTTTCTAAATACTCCAAAAATATATTTTTGGCCTATCATTATCTCGAAACATGTTCGATTAGATGAAATTGCATCTAAAATCGATAGGTGACTTTGTTAATGCCCTAATTCTATCAATTTTTGAATAACTATGGATATTTGATTTTACCCTCTCCATTGGATACTCCAAGTTTGACGCACTCTACTTCTGAATCGCATCATTTTAGAGCACTCCCGATTTTTTATATCATAGATTGGACCTTTGACGATACTTTCTCAGAAAATTGAATGGATACTTCTATTATTTTGGTCTGTACTATTTTTTATATGAAGGCATGTTTTCTTTTAACTTAAATGCTCTCCTAATATTTGAACCATTTATCTTATCGAAAAATGGACAACACCAGTCGATTTGTCGTATCAAAGAACCCTTATTCTCATAATTTCAGTATTTTTTGAGAGGAAAAACATTTTTCGTCAAATATGTAGCTGGACTATAGTAAGGAAAATATTGCATTTTTCGCAATACTCCAAAAATATATTTTTGGCCTATCATCTTCTCGAAACATGTTCGATTAGATGAAATTCCATCTAAAATCGATAGGTGACTTTGTTAATGCCCTAATTCCATCAATTTTTGAATAACTATGGATATTTGATTTTACCCTCTTCATTGGATACTCCAAGTTTGACGCACTCTACTTCTGAATCGCATCATTTTAGAGCACTCCCGATTTTTTATATCATACATTGGACCTTTGACGATACTTTCTCAGAAAATTGAATGAATACTTCCATTATATTGGTCTGTACTATTTTTTATATGAAGGAATGTTTTCTTTTAACTTAAATGCTCTCCTTATATTTGCAACATTTATCTTATCGAAAAATGGACAACACCAGTCGATTTGTCGTATCACAGAACCCTTATTCTCATAATTTCAGTATTTTTTAATAGGAAAAACATTTTTCGTCAAATATGTAGCTGGACTATAGTAAGGAAAATATTGCATTTTTCTAAATACTCCAAAAATATATTTTTGGCCTATCATTATCTCGAAACATGTTCGATTAGATGAAATTGCATCTAAAATCGATAGGTGACTTTGTTAATGCCCTAATTCTATCAATTTTTGAATAACTATGGATATTTGATTTTACCCTCTTCATTGGATACTCCAAGTTCGACGCACTCTACTTCTGAATCGCATCATTTTAGAGCACTCCCGATTTTTTATATCATACATTGGACCTTTGACGATACTTTCTCAGAAAATTGAATGAATACTTCCATTATATTGGTCTGTACTATTTTTTATATGAAGGAATGTTTTCTTTTAACTTAAATGCTCTCCTTATATTTGAAACATTTATCTTATCGAAAAATGGACAACACCAGTCGATTTGTCGTATCACAGAACCCTTATTCTCATAATTTCAGTATTTTTTGATAGGAAAAACATTTTTCGTCAAATATGTAGCTGGACTATAGTAAGGAAAATATTGCATTTTTCTAAATACTCCAAAAATATATTTTTGGCCTATCATTATCTCGAAACATGTTCGATTAGATGAAATTGCATCTAAAATCGATAGGTGACTTTGTTAATGCCCTAATTCTATCAATTTTTGAATAACTATGGATATTTGATTTTACCCTTTTCAATGGATACTCCAAGTTTGACGCACTCTACTTCTGAATCGCATCATTTTAGAGCACTCCCGATTTTTTATATCATACATTGGACCTTTGACGATACTTTCTCAGAAAATTGAATGAATACTTCCATTATATTGGTCTTTAATATTTTTTATATGAAGGAATGTTTTCTTTTAACTTAAATGCTCTCCTTATATTTGAAACATTTATCTTATCGAAAAATGGACAACACCAGTCGATTTGTCGTATCACAGAACCCTTATTCTCATAATTTCAGTATTTTTTGATAGGAAAAACATTTTTCGTCAAATATGTAGCTGGACTATAGTAAGGAAAATAATGCATTTTTCTAAATACTCCAAAAATATATTTTTGGCCTATCATTATCTCGAAACATGTTCGATTAGATGGAATTCCATCTAAAATCGATAGGTGACTTTGTTAATGCCCTAATTCTATCAATTTTTGAATAACTATGGATATTTGATTTTACCCTCTTCATTGGATACTCCAAGTTTGACGCACTCTACTTCTGAATCGCATCATTTTAGAGCACTCCCGATTTTTTATATCATAGATTGGACCTTTGACGATACTTTCTCAGAAAATTGAATGGATACTTCTATTATTTTGGTCTGTACTATTTTTTATATGAAGGCATGTTTTCTTTTAACTTAAATGCTCTCCTAATATTTGAACCATTTATCTCATCGAAAAATGGACAACACCAGTCGATTTGTCGTATCAAAGAACCCTTATTCTCATAATTTCAGTATTTTTTGAGAGGAAAAACATTTTTCGTCAAATATGTAGCTGGACTATAGTAAGGAAAATATTGCATTTTTCGCAATACTCCAAAAATATATTTTTGGCCTATAATCTTCTCGAAACATGTTCGATTAGATGAAATTCCATCTAAAATCGATAGGTGACTTTGTTAATGCCCTAATTCTATCAATTTTTGAATAACTATGGATATTTGATTTTACCCTCTTCATTGGATACTCCAAGTTCGACGCACTCTACTTCTGAATCGCATCATTTTAGAGCACTCCCGATTTTTTATATCATACATTGGACCTTTGACGATACTTTCTCAGAAAATTGAATGAATACTTCCATTATATTGGTCTGTACTATTTTTTATATGAAGGAATGTTTTCTTTTAACTTAAATGCTCTCCTTATATTTGAGACATTTATCTTATCGAAAAATGGACAACACCAGTCGATTTGTCGTATCACAGAACCCTTATTCTCATAATTTCAGTATTTTTTGATAGGAAAAACATTTTTCGTCAAATATGTAGCTGGAATATATTTTTGGCCTATCATTATCTCGAAACATGTTCGATTAGATGAAATTGCATCTAAAATCGATAGGTGACTTTGTTGATGCCCTAATTCTATCAATTTTTGAATAACTATGGATATTTGATTTCACCCTCTTCATTGGATACTGCCAGTTTGACGCACTCTACTTCTGAATCGCATCATATTAGAGTACTCCCGATTTTTTATATCATATATTGGACCTTCGACAATACTTTCTCAGAAAATTGAATGGATACTTCTATTATTTTGGTCTGTACTATTTTTTATATGAAGGCATGTTTTCTTTTAACTTAAATTTTCTCCTAATATTTGAAACATCTATCTTATCGAAAAATGGACAACACCAGTCGATTTGTCGTATCAAAGAACCCTTATTCTCATAATTTCAGTATTTTTTGAGGGAAAAAACATTTTTCGTCAAATATGTAGCTTGACTATAGTAAGGAAATAGTGCATTTTTCGCAATACTCCAAAAATATATTTTTGGCCTATCATCTTCTCGAAACATGTTCGATTAGATGAAATTCCATCTAAAATCGATAGGTGACTTTGTTAATGCCCTAATTCTATCAATTTTTGAATAACTATGGATATTTGATTTTACCCTCTTCATTGGATACTCCAAGTTTGACGCACTCTACTTCTGAATCGCATCATTTTAGAGCACTCCCGATTTTTTATATCATACATTGGACCTTTGACGATACTTTCTCAGAAAATTGAATGAATACTTCCATTATATTGGTCTGTACTATTTTTTATATGAAGGAATGTTTTCTTTTAACTTAAATGCTCTCCTTATATTTGAGATATTTATCTTATCGAAAAATGGACAACACCAGTCGATTTGTCGTATCACAGAACCCTTATTCTCATAATTTCAGTATTTTTTGATAGGAAAAACATTTTTCGTCAAATATGTAGCTGGACTATAGTAAGGAAAATATTGCATTTTTCTAAATACTCCAAAAATATATTTTTGGCCTATCATTATCTCGAAACATGTTCGATTAGATGAAATTGCATCTAAAATCGATAGGTGACTTTGTTAATGCCCTAATTCTATCAATTTTTGAATAACTATGGATATTTGATTTTACCCTCTCCATTGGATACTCCAAGTTTGACGCACTCTACTTCTGAATCGCATCATTTTAGAGCACTCCCGATTTTTTATATCATAGATTGGACCTTTGACGATACTTTCTCAGAAAATTGAATGGATACTTCTATTATTTTGGTCTGTACTATTTTTTATATGAAGGCATGTTTTCTTTTAACTTAAATGCTCTCCTAATATTTGAACCATTTATCTTATCGAAAAATGGACAACACCAGTCGATTTGTCGTATCAAAGAACCCTTATTCTCATAATTTCAGTATTTTTTGAGAGGAAAAACATTTTTCGTCAAATATGTAGCTGGACTATAGTAAGGAAAATATTGCATTTTTCGCAATACTCCAAAAATATATTTTTGGCCTATCATCTTCTCGAAACATGTTCGATTAGATGAAATTCCATCTAAAATCGATAGGTGACTTTGTTAATGCCCTAATTCCATCAATTTTTGAATAACTATGGATATTTGATTTTACCCTCTTCATTGGATACTCCAAGTTTGACGCACTCTACTTCTGAATCGCATCATTTTAGAGCACTCCCGATTTTTTATATCATACATTGGACCTTTGACGATACTTTCTCAGAAAATTGAATGAATACTTCCATTATATTGGTCTGTACTATTTTTTATATGAAGGAATGTTTTCTTTTAACTTAAATGCTCTCCTTATATTTGAAACATTTATCTTATCGAAAAATGGACAACACCAGTCGATTTGTCGTATCACAGAACCCTTATTCTCATAATTTCAGTATTTTTTAATAGGAAAAACATTTTTCGTCAAATATGTAGCTGGACTATAGTAAGGAAAATATTGCATTTTTCTAAATACTCCAAAAATATATTTTTGGCCTATCATTATCTCGAAACATGTTCGATTAGATGAAATTGCATCTAAAATCGATAGGTGACTTTGTTAATGCCCTAATTCTATCAATTTTTGAATAACTATGGATATTTGATTTTACCCTCTTCATTGGATACTCCAAGTTCGACGCACTCTACTTCTGAATCGCATCATTTTAGAGCACTCCCGATTTTTTATATCATACATTGGACCTTTGACGATACTTTCTCAGAAAATTGAATGAATACTTCCATTATATTGGTCTGTACTATTTTTTATATGAAGGAATGTTTTCTTTTAACTTAAATGCTCTCCTTATATTTGAAACATTTATCTTATCGAAAAATGGACAACACCAGTCGATTTGTCGTATCACAGAACCCTTATTCTCATAATTTCAGTAATTTTTGATAGGAAAAACATTTTTCGTCAAATATGTAGCTGGACTATAGTAAGGAAAATATTGCATTTTTCTAAATACTCCAAAAATATATTTTTGGCCTATCATTATCTCGAAACATGTTCGATTAGATGAAATTGCATCTAAAATCGATAGGTGACTTTGTTAATGCCCTAATTCTATCAATTTTTGAATAACTATGGATATTTGATTTTACCCTTTTCAATGGATACTCCAAGTTTGACGCACTCTACTTCTGAATCGCATCATTTTAGAGCACTCCCGATTTTTTATATCATACATTGGACCTTTGACGATACTTTCTCAGAAAATTGAATGAATAGTTCCATTATATTGGTCTGTAATATTTTTTATATGAAGGAATGTTTTCTTTTAACTTAAATGCTCTCCTTATATTTGAAACATTTATCTTATCGAAAAATGGACAACACCAGTCGATTTGTCGTATCACAGAACCCTTATTCTCATAATTTCAGTATTTTTTGATAGGAAAAACATTTTTCGTCAAATATGTAGCTGGACTATAGTAAGGAAAATAATGCATTTTTCTAAATACTCCAAAAATATATTTTTGGCCTATCATTATCTCGAAACATGTTCGATTAGATGAAATTCCATCTAAAATCGATAGGTGACTTTGTTAATGCCCTAATTCTATCAATTTTTGAATAACTATGGATATTTGATTTTACCCTCTTCATTGGATACTCCAAGTTTGACGCACTCTACTTCTGAATCGCATCATTTTAGAGCACTCCCGATTTTTTATATCATAGATTGGACCTTTGACGATACTTTCTCAGAAAATTGAATGGATACTTCTATTATTTTGGTCTGTACTATTTTTTATATGAAGGCATGTTTTCTTTTAACTTAAATGCTCTCCTAATATTTGAACCATTTATCTCATCGAAAAATGGACAACACCAGTCGATTTGTCGTATCAAAGAACCCTTATTCTCATAATTTCAGTATTTTTTGAGAGGAAAAACATTTTTCGTCAAATATGTAGCTGGACTATAGTAAGGAAAATATTGCATTTTTCGCAATACTCCAAAAATATATTTTTGGCCTATCATCTTCTCGAAACATGTTCGATTAGATGAAATTCCATCTAAAATCGATAGGTGACTTTGTTAATGCCCTAATTCTATCAATTTTTGAATAACTATGGATATTTGATTTTACCCTCTTCATTGGATACTCCAAGTTCGACGCACTCTACTTCTGAATCGCATCATTTTAGAGCACTCCCGATTTTTTATATCATACATTGGACCTTTGACGATACTTTCTCAGAAAATTGAATGAATACTTCCATTATATTGGTCTGTACTATTTTTTATATGAAGGAATGTTTTCTTTTAACTTAAATGCTCTCCTTATATTTGAAACATTTATCTTATCGAAAAATGGACAACACCAGTCGATTTGTCGTATCACAGAACCCTTATTCTCATAATTTCAGTATTTTTTGATAGGAAAAACATTTTTCGTCAAATATGTAGCTGGACTATAGTAAGGAAAATATTGCATTTTTCTAAATACTCCAAAAATATATTTTTGGCCTATCATTATCTCGAAACATGTTCGATTAGATGAAATTGCATCTAAAATCGATAGGTGACTTTGTTAATGCCCTAATTCTATCAATTTTTGAATAACTATGGATATTTGATTTTACCCTTTTCATTGGATACTCCAAGTTTGACGCACTCTACTTCTGAATCGCATCATTTTAGAGCACTCCCGATTTTTTATATCATACATTGGACCTTTGACGATACTTTCTCAGAAAATTGAATGAATACTTCCATTATATTGGTCTGTACTATTTTTTATATGAAGGAATGTTTTCTTTTAACTTAAATGCTCTCCTTATATTTGAAACATTTATCTTATCGAAAAATGGACAACACCAGTCGATTTGTCGTATCACAGAACCCTTATTCTCATAATTTCAGTATTTTTTGATAGGAAAAACATTTTTCGTCAAATATGTAGCTGGACTATAGTAAGGAAAATATTGCATTTTTCTAAATACTCCAAAAATATATTTTTGGCCTATCATTATCTCGAAACATGTTCGATTAGATGAAATTCCATCTAAAATCGATAGGTGACTTTGTTAATGCCCTAATTCTATCAATTTTTGAATAACTATGGATATTTGATTTTACCCTCTTCATTGGATACTCCAAGTTTGACGCACTCTACTTCTGAATCGCATCATTTTAGAGCACTCCCGATTTTTTATATCATACATTGGACCATTGACGATACTTTCTCAGAAAATTGAATGAATACTTCCATTATATTGGTCTGTACTATTTGTTATATGAAGGCATGTTTTCTTTTAACTTAAATTTTCTCCTAATATTTGAAACATTTATCTTATCGAAAAATGGACAACACCAGTCGATTTGTCGTATCAAAGAACCCGTATTCTCATAATTTCAGTATTTTTTGAGGGAAAAAACATTTTTCGTCAAATATGTAGCTTGACTATAGTAAGGAAATAGTGCATTTTTCGCAATACTCCAAAAATATATTTTTGGCCTATGATTATCTCGAAACATGTTCGATTAGATGAAATTGCATCTAAATTCGATAGGTGACTTCGTTAATGCCCTAATTCTATCAATTTTTGAATAACTATGGATATTTGATTTTACCCCCTTCATTGGATACTCCAAGTTTGACGCACTCCACTTCTGAATCGCATCATTTTAGAGCACTCCCGATTTTTTATATCATACATTGGACCTTTGACGATACTTTCTCAGAAAATTGAATGAATACTTCCATTATATTGGTCTGTACTATTTTTCATATGAAGGAATGTTTTCTTTTAAGTTAAATGCTCTCTTTATATTTGAAACATTTATCTTATCGAAAAATGGACAACACCAGTCGATTTGTCGTATCACAGAACCCTTATTCTCATAATTTCAGTATTTTTTTATAGGAAAAACATTTTTCTTCAAATATGTAGCTGGACTATAGTAAGGAAAATATTGCATTTTTTTAAATACTCCAAAAATATATTTTTGGCCTATCATTATCTCGAAACATGTTCGATTAGATGAAATTCCATCTAAATTCGATAGGTAACTTTGTTATTGCCCTAATTCTATCAATTTTTGAATAACTATGGATATTTGATTTTACCCTCTCCATTGGATACTCCAAGTTTGACGCACTCTACTTCTGAATCGCATCATTTTAGAGCACTCCCGATTTTTTATATCATACAATGGACCTTTGACGATACTCCCTCAGAAAATTGAATGAATACTTCCATTATATTGGTCTGTACTATTTTTTATATGAAGGAATGTTTTCTTTTAACTTAAATGCTCTCCTTATATTTGAAACATTTATCTTATCGAAAAATGGGCAACACCAGTCGATTTGTCGTATCACAGAACCTTTATTCTCATAATTTCAGTATTTTTTGATAGGAAAAACATTTTTCGTCAAATATGTAGCTGGACTATAGTAAGGAAAATATTGCATTTTTCTAAATACTCCAAAAATATATTTTTGGCCTATCATTATCTCGAAACATGTTCGATTAGATGAAATTGCATCTAAAATCGATAGGTGACTTTGTTGATGCCCTAATTCTATCAATTTTTGAATAACTATGGATATTTGATTTCACCCTCTTCATTGGATACTGCCAGTTTGACGCACTCTACTTCTGAATCGCATCATATTAGAGTACTCCCGATTCTTTATATCATATATTGGACCTTCGACAATACTTTCTCAGAAAATTGAATGAATACTTCCATTATTTTGGTCTGTACTATTTGTTATATGAAGGCATGTTTTCTTTTAACTTAAATTTTCTCCTAATATTTGAAACATTTATCTTATCGAAAAATGGACAACACCAGTCGATTTGTCGTATCACAGAACCCTTATTCTCATAATTTCAGTATTTTTTTATAGGAAAAACATTTTTCGTCAAATATGTAGCTGGACTATAGTAAGGAAAATATTGCATTTTTTTAAATACTCCAAAAATATATTTTTGGCCTATCATTATCTCGAAACATGTTCGATTAGATGAAATTCCATCTAAATTCGATAGGTAACTTTGTTATTGCCCTAATTCTATCAATTTTTGAATAACTATGGATATTTGATTTTACCCTCTCCATTGGATACTCCAAGTTTGACGCACTCTACTTCTGAATCGCATCATTTTAGAGCACTCCCGATTTTTTATATCATACATTGGACCTTTGACGATACTTTCTCAGAAAATTGAATGAATACTTCCATTATATTGGTCTGTACTATTTTTTATATGAAGGAATGTTTTCTTTTAACTTAAATGCTCTCCTTATATTTGAAACATTTATCTTATCGAAAAATGGGCAACACCAGTCGATTTGTCGTATCACAGAACCCTTATTCTCATAATTTCAGTATTTTTTGATAGGAAAAACATTTTTCGTCAAATATGTAGCTGGACTATAGTAAGGAAAATATTGCATTTTTCTAAATACTCCAAAAATATATTTTTGGCCTATCATCTTCTCGAAACATGTTCGATTAGATGAAATTCCATCTAAAATCGATAGGTGACTTTGTTAATGCCCTAATTCTATCAATTTTTGAATAACTATGGATATTTGATTTTACCCTCTTCATTGGATACTCCAAGTTTGACGCACTCTACTTCTGAATCGCATCATTTTAGAGCACTCCCGATTTTTTATATCATACATTGGACCTTTGACGATACTTTCTCAGAAAATTGAATGAATACTTCCATTATATTGGTCTGTACTATTTTTTATATGAAGGAATGTTTTCTTTTAACTTAAATGCTCTCCTTATATTTGAAACATTTATCTTATCGAAAAATGGACGACACCAGTCGATTTGTCGTATCACAGAACCCTTATTCTCATAGTTTCAGTATTTTTTGATAGGAAAAACATTTTTCGTCAAATATGTAGCTGGACTATAGTAAGGAAAATATTGCATTTTTCTAAATACTCCAAAAATATATTTTTGGCCTATCATTATCTCGAAACATGTTCGATTAGATGAAATTGCATCTAAAATCGATAGGTGACTTTGTTAATGCCCTAATTCTATCAATTTTTGAATAACTATGGATATTTGATTTTACCCTCTCCATTGGATACTCCAAGTTTGACGCACTCTACTTCTGAATCGCATCATTTTAGAGCACTCCCGATTTTTTATATCATAGATTGGACCTTTGACGATACTTTCTCTGAAAATTGAATGGATACTTCTATTATTTTGGTCTGTACTATTTTTTATATGAAGGCATGTTTTCTTTTAACTTAAATGCTCTCCTAATATTTGAACCATTTATCTTATCGAAAAATGGACAACACCAGTCGATTTGTCGTATCAAAGAACCCTTATTCTCATAATTTCAGTATTTTTTGAGAGGAAAAACATTTTTCGTCAAATATGTAGATGTAAGGAAAATATTGCATTTTTCGCAATACTCCAAAAATATATTTTTGGCCTATCATCTTCTCGAAACATGTTCGATTAGATGAAATTCCATCTAAAATCGATAGGTGACTTTGTTAATGCCCTAATTCTATCAATTTTTGAATAACTATGGATATTTGATTTTACCCTCTTCATTGGATACTCCAAGTTTGACGCACTCTACTTCTGAATCGCATCATTTTAGAGCACTCCCGATTTTTTATATCATACATTGGACCTTTGACGATACTTTCTCAGAAAATTGAATGAATACTTCCATTATATTGGTCTGTACTATTTTTTATATGAAGGAATGTTTTCTTTTAACTTAAATGCTCTCCTTATATTTGAAACATTTATCTTATCGAAAAATGGACAACACCAGTCGATTTGTCGTATCACAGAACCCTTATTCTCATAATTTCAGTATTTTTTGATAGGAAAAACATTTTTCGTCAAATATGTAGCTGGACTATATATAGTAAGGAAAATATTGCATTTTTCTAAATACTCCAAAAATATATTTTTGGCCTATCATTATCTCGAAACATGTTCGATTAGATGAAATTGCATCTAAAATCGATAGGTGACTTTGTTAATGCCCTAATTCTATCAATTTTTGAATAACTATGGATATTTGATTTTACCCTCTTCATTGGATACTCCAAGTTTGACGCACTCTACTTCTGAATCGCATCATTTTAGAGCACTCCCGATTTTTTATATCATACATTGGACCTTTGACGATACTTTCTCAGAAAATTGAATGAATACTTCCATTATATTGGTCTGTACTATTTTTTATATGAAGGAATGTTTTCTTTTAACTTAAATGCTCTCCTTATATTTGAAACATTTATCTTATCGAAAAATGGACAACACCAGTCGATTTGTCGTATCACAGAACCCTTATTCTCATAATTTCAGTATTTTTTGATAGGAAAAACATTTTTCGTCAAATATGTAGCTGGACTATAGTAAGGAAAATATTGCATTTTTCTAAATACTCCAAAAATATATTTTTGGCCTATCATTATCTCGAAACATGTTCGATTAGATGAAATTGCATCTAAAATCGATAGGTGACTTTGTTAATGCCCTAATTCTATCAATTTTTGAATAACTATGGATATTTGATTTTACCCTTTTCATTGGATACTCCAAGTTTGACGCACTCTACTTCTGAATCGCATCATTTTAGAGCACTCCCGATTTTTTATATCATACATTGGACCTTTGACGATACTTTCTCAGAAAATTGAATGAATACTTCCATTATATTGGTCTGTACTATTTTTTATATGAAGGAATGTTTTCTTTTAACTTAAATGCTCTCCTTATATTTGAAACATTTATCTTGTCGAAAAATGGACAACACCAGTCGATTTGTCGTATCACAGAACCCTTATTCTCATAATTTCAGTATTTTTTGATAAGAAAAACATTTTTCGTCAAATATGTAGCTGGACTATAGTAAGGAAAATATTGCATTTTTCTAAATACTCCAAAAATATATTTTTGGCCTATCATTATCTCGAAACATGTTCGATTAGATGAAATTCCATCTAAAATCGATAGGTGACTTTGTTAATGCCCTAATTCTATCAATTTTTGAATAACTATGGATATTTGATTTTACCCTCTTCATTGGATACTCCAAGTTTGACGCACTCTACTTCTGAATCGCATCATTTTAGAGCACTCCCGATTTTTTATATCATACATTGGACCTTTGACGATACTTTCTCAGAAAATTGAATGAATACTTCCATTATATTGGTCTGTACTATTTTTTATATGAAGGAATGTTTTCTTTTAACTTAAATGCTCTCCTTATATTTGAAACATTTATCTTATCGAAAAATGGACAACACCAGTCGATTTGTCGAATCACAGAACCCTTATTCTCATAATTTCAGTATTTTTTGATAGGAAAAACATTTTTCGTCAAATATGTAGCTGGACTATAGTAAGGAAAATATTGCATTTTTCTAAATACTCCAAAAATATATTTTTGGCCTATCATTATCTCGAAACATGTTCGATTAGATGAAATTGCATCTAAAATCGATAGGTGACTTTGTTGATGCCCTAATTCTATCAATTTTTGAATAACTATGGATATTTGATTTCACCCTCTTCATTGGATACTGCAAGTTTGACGCACTCTACTTCTGAATCGCATCATATTAGAGTACTCCCGATTTTTTATATCATATATTGGACCTTCGACAATACTTTCTCAGAAAATTGAATGAATACTTCCATTATTTTGGTCTGTACTATTTGTTATATGAAGGCATGTTTTCTTTTAACTTAAATTTTCTCCTAATATTTGAAACATTCATCTTATCGAAAAATGGACAACACCAGTCGATTTGTCGTATCAAAGAACCCGTATTCTCATAATTTCAGTATTTTTTGAGGGAAAAAACATTTTTCGTCAAATATGTAGCTGGACTATAGTAAGGAAAATATTGCATTTTTCTAAATACTCCAAAAATATATTTTTGGCCTATCATTATCTCGAAACATGTTCAATTAGATGAAATTGCATCTAAAATCGATAGGTGACTTTGTTAATGCCCTAATTCTATCAATTTTTGAATAACTATGGATATTTGATTTTACCCCCTTCATTGGATACTCCAAGTTTGATGCACTCTACTTCTGAATCGCATCATTTTAGAGCACTCCCGATTTTTTATATCATACATTGGACCTTTGACGATACTTTCTCAGAAAATTGAATGAATACTTCCATTATATTGGTCTGTACTATTTTTTATATGAAGGAATGTTTTCTTTTAACTTAAATGCTCTCCTTATATTTGAAACATTTATCTTATCGAAAAATGGACAACACCAGTCGATTTGTCGTATCACAGAACCCTTATTCTCATAATTTCAGTATTTTTTGATAGGAAAAACATTTTTCGTCAAATATGTAGCTGGACTATAGTAAGGAAAATATTGCATTTTTCTAAATACTCCAAAAATATATTTTTGGCCTATCATTATCTCGAAACATGTTCGATTAGATGAAATTGCATCTAAAATCGATAGGTGACTTTGTTGATGCCCTAATTCTATCAATTTTTGAATAACTATGGATATTTGATTTCACCCCCTTCATTGGATACTGCCAGTTTGACGCACTCTACTTCTGAATCGCATCATATTAGAGTACTCCCGATTTTTTATATCATTTATTGGACCTTCGACAATACTTTCTCAGAAAATTGAATGAATACTTCCATTATTTTGGTCTGTACTATTTGTTATATGAAGGCATGTTTTCTTTTAACTTAAATTTTCTCCTAATATTTGAAACATTTATCTTATCGAAAAATGGACAACACCAGTCGATTTGTCGTATCAAAGAACCCTTATTCTCATAATTTCAGTATTTTTTGAGGGAAAAAACATTTTTCGTCAAATATGTAGCTTGACTATAGTAAGGAAATAGTGCATTTTTCGCAATACTCCAAAAATATATTTTTGGCCTATCATCTTCTCGAAACATGTTCGATTAGATGAAATTTCATCTAAAATCGAGAGGTGACTTTGGTAATGCCCTAGTTCTATCAATTTTTGAATAACTATGGATATTTTATTTTACCCTATTCATTGGATACTCCAAGTTTGACGCACTCTACTTCTGAATCGCATCATTTTAGAGCACTCCCGATTTTTTATATCATAGATTGGACCTTTGACGATACTTTCTCAGAAAATTGAATGGATACTTCCATTATTTTGGTCTGTACTATTTTTTATATGAAGGCATATTTTCTTTTAACTTAAATGCTCTCCTGATATTTGAACCATTTATCTTATTGAAAAATGGACAACACCAGTCGATTTGTCGTATCAAAGAACCCGTATTCTCATAATTTCAGTATTTTTTGAGAGAAAAAACATTTTTCGTCAAATATGTAGCTTAGGAGATAGTGCATTTTTCGCAATACTCCAAAAATATATTTTTGGCCTATCATCTTCTCGAAACATGTTCGATTAGATGAACTTTCATCTAAAATCGAGAGGTGACTTTGGTAATGCCCTAGTTCTATCAATTTTTGAATAACTATGGATATTTCATTTTACCCTCTCCATTGGATACTCCAAGTCTGACGCACTCTATTTCTGAATCGCATCATTTTAGAGCAATCCCGATTTTTTATATCATAGATTGGACCTTTGACGATACTTTTTCAGAAATTTTAATGGATACTTCCATTATTTTGGTCTGTACTATTTTTTATATGAAGGCATGTTTTCTTTTAACTTAAATGCTCTCCTAATATTTGAACCATTTATCTTATCGAAAAATGGACAACACCAGTCGATTTGTCGTATCAAAGAACCCGTATTCTCATAATTTCAGTATTTTTTGAGAGAAAAAACATTTTTCGTCAAATATGTAGCTTGACTATAGTAAGGAGATAGTGCATTTTTCGCAATACTCCAAAAATATATTTTTGGCCTATCATCTTCTCGAAACATGTTCGATTAGATGAAATTTCATCTAAAATCGAGAGGTGACTTTGGTAATGCCCTAGTTCTATCAATTTTTGAATAACTATGGATATTTGATTTTACCCTCTCCATTGGATACTCCAAGTTTGACGCACTCTACTTCTGAATCGCATCATTTTAGAGCACTCCCGATTCTTTATATCATAGATTGGACCTTTGACGATACTTTCTCAGAAAATTGAATGGATACTTCTATTATTTTGGTCTGTACTATTTTTTATATGAAGGCATGTTTTCTTTTAACTTAAATTTTCTCCTAATATTTGAAACATTCATCTTATCGAAAAATGGACAACACCAGTCGATTTGTCGTATCAAAGAACCCGTATTCTCATAATTTCAGTATTTTTTGAGGGAAAAAACATTTTTCGTCAAATATGTAGCTTGACTATAGTAAGGAAATAGTGCATTTTTCGCAATACTCCAAAAATATATTTTTGGCCTATCATTATCTCGAAACATGTTCGATTAGATGAAATTCCATCTAAAATCGATAGGTGACTTTGTTAATGCCCTAATTCTATCAATTTTTGAATAACTATGGATATTTGATTTTACCCTCTTCATTGGATACTCCAAGTTTGACGCACTCTACTTCTGAATCGCATCATTTTAGAGCACTCCCGATTTTTTATATCATACATTTTACCTTTGACGATACTTTCTCAGAAAATTGAATGAATACTTCCATTATATTGGTCTGTACTATTTTTTATATGAAGGAATGTTTTCTTTTAACTTAAATGCTCTCCTTATATTTGAAACATTTATCTTATCGAAAAATGGACAACACCAGTCGATTTGTCGTATCACAGAACCCTTATTCTCATAATTTCAGTATTTTTTGATAGGAAAAACATTTTTCGTCAAATATGTAGCTGGACTATAGTAAGGAAAATATTGCATTTTTCTAAATACTCCAAAAATATATTTTTGGCCTATCATTATCTCGAAACATGTTCGATTAGATGAAATTCCATCTAAAATCGATAGGTGACTTTGTTAATGCCCTAATTCTATCAATTTTCGAATAACTATGGATATTTGATTTTACCCTCTTCATTGGATACTCCAAGTTTGACGCACTCTACTTCTGAATCGCATCATATTAGAGTACTCCCGATTTTTTATATCATATATTGGACATTCGACAATACTTTCTCAGAAAATTGAATAAATACTTCCATTATTTTGGTCTGTACTATTTGTTATATGAAGGCATGTTTTCTTTTAACTTAAATTTTCTCCTAATATTTGAAACATTTATCTTATCGAAAAATGGACAACACCAGTCGATTTGTCGTATCAAAGAACCCGTATTCTCATAATTTCAGTATTTTTTGAGAGAAAAAACATTTTTCGTCAAATATGTAGCTTGACTATAGTAAGGAAATAGTGCATTTTTCGCAATACTCCAAAAATATATTTTTGGCCTATCATCTTCTCGAAACATGTTCGATTAGATGAAATTTCATCTAAAATCGAGAGGTGACTTTGATAATGCCCTAGTTCTATCAATTTTTGAATAACTATGGATATTTGATTTTACCCTATTCATTGGATACTCCAAGTTTGACGCACTCTACTTCTGAATCGCATCATTTTAGAGCACTCCCGATTTTTATATCATAGATTGGACCTTTGACGATACTTTCTCAGAAAATTGAATGAATACTTCCATTATATTTGTCTGTACTATTTTTTATATGAAGGAATGTTTTCTTTTAACTTAAATGCTCTCCTAATATTTGAAACATTTATCTGATCGATAAATGGACAACACCAGTCGATTGGTCGTATCACAGAACCCTTATTCTCATAATTTCAGTATTTTTTGATAGGAAAAACATTTTTCGTCAAATATGTAGCTGGACTATAGTAAGGAAAATATTGCATTTTTCTAAATACTCCAAAAATATATTTTTGGCCTATCATTATCTCGAAATATGTTCGATTAGATGAAATTGCATCTAAAATCGATAGGTGACTTTGTTGATGCCCCAAATTCTATCAATTTTTGAATAACTATGGATATTTGATTTCACCCTCTTCATTGGATACTGCCAGTTTGACGCACTCTACTTCTGAATCGCATCATATTAGAGTACTCCCGATTTTTTATATCATATATTGGACCTTCGACAATACTTTCTCAGAAAATTGAATGAATACTTCCATTATTTTGGTCTGTACTATTTGTTATATGAAGGCATGTTTTCTTTTAACTTAAATTTTCTCCTAATATTTGAAACATTTATCTTAAAGAAAAATGGACAACACCAGTCGATTTGTCGTATCAAAGAACCCGTATTCTCATAATTTCAGTATTTTTTGAGGGAAAAAACATTTTTCGTCAAATATGTAGCTTGACTATAGTAAGGAAATAGTGCATTTTTCGCAATACTCCAAAAATATATTTTTGGCCTATCATCTTCTCGAAACATGTTCGATTAGATGAAATTTCATCTAAAATCGAGAGGTGACTCTGGTAATGCCCTAGTTCTATCAATTTTTGAATAACTATGGATATTTGATTTTACCCTCTCCATTGGATACTCCAAGTTTGACGCACTCTACTTCTGAATCGCATCATTTTAGAGCACTCCCGATTTTTTATATCATAGATTGGACCTTTGACGATACTTTCTCAGAAAATTGAATGGATGCTTCCATTATTTTGGTCTGTACTATTTTTTATATGAAGGCATGTTTTCTTTTAACTTAAATGCTCTCCTAATATTTGAACCATTTATCTTATCGAAAAATGGACAACACCAGTCGATTTGTCGTATCAAAGAACCCTTATTCTCATAATTTCAGTATTTTTTGAGAGGAAAAATATTTTTCGTCAAATATGTAGCTGGACTATAGTAAGGAAAATATTGCATTTTTCGCAATACTCCAAAAATATATTTTTGGCCTATCATCTTCTCGAAACAAGTTCGATTAGATGAAATTCCATCTAAAATCGATAGGTGACTTTGTTAATGCCCTAATTCTATCAATTTTTGAATAACTATGGATATTTGATTTTACCCTCTTCATTGGATACTCCAAGTTTGACGCACTCTACTTCTGAATCGCATCATTTTAGAGCACTCCCGATTTTTTATATCATACATTGGACCTTTGACGATACTTTCTCAGAAAATTGAATGAATACTTCCATTATATTGGTCTGTACTATTTTTTATATGAAGGCATGTTTTCTTTTAACTTAAATGCTCTCCTTATATTTGAAACATTTATCTTATCGAAAAATGGACAACACCAGTCGATTTGTCGTATCACAGAACCCTTATTCTCATAATTTCAGTATTTTTTGATAGGAACAACATTTTTCGTCAAATATGTAGCTGGACTATAGTAAGGAAAATATTGCATTTTTCTAAATACTCCAAAAATATATTTTTGGCCTATCATTATCTCGAAACATGTTCGATTAGATGAAATTGCATCTAAAATCGATAGGTGACTTTGTTAATGCCCTAATTCTATCAATTTTTGAATAACTATGGATATTTGATTTTACCCTCTTCATTGGATACTCCAAGTTCGACGCACTCTACTTCTGAATCGCATCATTTTAGAGCACTCCCGATTTTTTATATCATACATTGGACCTTTGACGATACTTTCTCAGAAAATTGAATGAATACTCCCATTATATTGGTCTGTACTATTTTTTATATGAAGGAATGTTTTCTTTTAACTTAAATGCTCTCCTTACATTTGAAACATTTATCTTATCGAAAAATGGACAACACCAGTCGATTTGTCGTATCACAGAACCCTTATTCTCATAATTTCAGTATTTTTTTATAGGAAAAACATTTTTCGTCAAATATGTAGCTGGACTATATATAGTAAGGAAAATATTGCATTTTTCTAAATACTCCAAAAATATATTTTTGGCCTATCATTATCTCGAAACATGTTCGATTAGATGAAATTGCATCTAAAATCGATAGGTAACTTTGTTAATGCCCTAATTCTATCAATTTTTGAATAACTATGGATATTTGATTTTACCCTCTTCATTGGATACTCCAAGTTCGACGCACTCTACTTCTGAATCGTATCATTTTAGAGCACTCCCGATTTTTTATATCATACATTGGACCTTTGACGATACTTTTTCAGAAAATTGAATGGATACTTCCATTATTTTGGTCTGTACTATTTTTTATATGAAGGCATGTTTTCTTTTAACTTAAATGCTCTCCTTATATTTGAAACATTTATCTTATCGAAAAATGGACAACACCAGTCGATTTGTCGTATCACAAAACCCTTATTCTCATAATTTCAGTATTTTTTTATAGGAAAAACATTTTTCGTCAAATATGTAGCTGGACTATAGTAAGGAAAATATTGCATTTTTCTAAATACTCCAAAAATATATTTTTGGCCTATCATTATCTCGCAACATGTTCGATTAGATGAAATTCCATCTAAAATCGATAGGTGACTTTGTTAATGCCCTAATTCTATCAATTTTTGAATAACTATGGATATTTGATTTTACCCTCTTCATTGGATACTCAAAGTTTGACGCACTCTACTTCTGAATCGCATCATATTAGAGTACTCCCGATTTTTTATATCATATATTGGACCTTCGACAATACTTTCTCAGAAAATTGAATGAATACTTCCATTATTTTGGTCTGTACTATTTGTTATATGAAGGCATGTTTTCTTTTAACTTAAATTTTCTCCTAATATTTGAAACATTTATCTTATCGAAAAATGGACAACACCAGTCGATTTGTCGTATCAAAGAACCCGTATTCTTATAATTTCAGTATTTTTTGAGAGAAAAAACATTTTTCGTCAAATATGTAGCTTGACTATAGTAAGGAAATAGTGCATTTTTCGCAATACTCCAAAAATATATTTTTGGCCTATCATCTTCTCGAAACATGTTCGATTAGATGAAATTTCATCTAAAATCGAGAGGTGACTTTGATAATGCCCTAGTTCTATCAATTTTTGAATAACTATGGATATTTGATTTTAGCCTATTCATTGGATACTCCAAGTTTGACGCACTCTACTTCTGAATCGCATTATTTTAGAGCACTCCCGATTTTTTATATCATAGATTGGACCTTTGACGATACTTTCTCAGAAAATTGAATGAATACTTCCATTATATTTGTCTGTACTATTTTTTATATGAAGGAATGTTTTCTTTTAACTTAAATGCTCTCCTTATATTTGAAACATTTATCTTATCGAAAAATGGACAACACCAGTCGATTTGTCGTATCACAGAACCCTTATTCTCATAATTTCAGTATTTTTTGATAGGAAAAACATTTTTCGTCAAATATGTAGCTGGACTATAGTAAGGAAAATATTGCATTTTTCGCAATACTCCAAAAATATATTTTTGGCCTATCATCTTCTCGAAACAAGTTCGATTAGATGAAATTCCATCTAAAATCGATAGGTGACTTTGTTAATGCCCTAATTCTATCAATTTTTGAATAACTATGGATATTTGATTTCACCCTCTTCATTGGATACTCCAAGTTTGACGCACTCTACTTCTGAATCGCATCATATTAGAGTACTCCCGATTTTTTATATCATATATTGGACCTTCGACAATACTTTCTCAGAAAATTGAATGAATACTTCCATTATTTTGGTCTGTACTATTTGTTATATGAAGGCATGTTTTCTTTTAACTTAAATTTTCTCCTAATATTTGAAACATTTATATTATCGAAAAATGGACAACACCAGTCGATTTGTCGTATCACAGAACCCTTATTCTCATCATTTCAGAGCACTCCCGATTTTTAATATCATAGATTGGACCTTTGACGATACTTTCTCAGAAAATTGAATGAATACTTCCATTATTTTGGTCTGTACTATTTTTTATATGAAGGCATGTTTTCTTTTAACTTAAATGCTCTCCTAATATCTGAAACATTTATCTTATCGAAAAATGGACAACACCAGTCGATTTGTCGTATCAAAGAACCCGTATTCTCATAATTTCAGTATTTTTTGAGGGAAAAAACATTTTTCGTCAAATATGTAGCTTGACTATAGTAAGGAAATAGTGCATTTTTCGCAATACTCCAAAAATATATTTTTGGCCTATCATCTTCTCGAAACATGTTCGATTAGATGAAATTTCATCTAAAATCGAGAGGTGACTTTGGTAATGCCCTAGTTCTATCAATTTTTGAATAACTATGGATATTTGATTTTACCCTCTTCATTGGATACTCCAAGTTTGACGCACTCTACTTCTGAATCGCATCATTTTAGAGCACTCCCGATTTTTTATATCATAGATTGGACCTTTGACGATACTTTCTCAGAAAATTGAATGGATGCTTCCATTATTTTGGTCTGTACTATTTTTTATATGAAGGCATGTTTTCTTTTAACTTAAATGCTCTCCTAATATTTGAACCATTTATCTTATCGAAAAATGGACAACACCAGTCGATTTGTCGTATCAAAGAACCCGTATTCTCATAATTTCAGTATTTTTTGTGGGAAAAAACATTTTTCGTCAAATATGTAGCTTGACTATAGTAAGGAAATAGTGCATTTTTCGCAATACTCCAAAAATATATTTTTGGCCTATCATCTTCTCGAAACATGTTCGATTAGATGAAATTTCATCTAAAATCGAGAGGTGACTTTGGTAATGCCCTAATTCTATCAATTTTTGAATAACTATGGATATTTGATTTCACCCTCTTCATTGGATACTCCAAGTTTGACGCACTCTACTTCTGAATCGCATCATTTTAGAGCACTCCCGATTTTTTATATCATAGATTGGACCTTTGACGATACTTTCTCAGAAAATTGAATGGATGCTTCCATTATTTTGGTCTGTACTATTTTTTATATGAAGGCATGTTTTCTTTTAACTTAAATGCTCTCCTAATATTTGAACCATTTATCTTATCGAAAAATGGACAACACCAGTCGATTTGTCGTATCATAGAACCCTTATTCTCATAATTTCAGTATTTTTTGAGAGGAAAAATATTTTTCGTCAAATATGTAGCTGGACTATAGTAAGGAAAATATTGCATTTTTCGCAATACTCCAAAAATATATTTTTGGCCTATCATCTTCTCGAAACAAGTTCGATTAGATGAAATTCCATCTAAAATCGATAGGTGACTTTGTTAATGCCCTAATTCTATCAATTTTTGAATAACTATGGATATTTGATTTCACCCTCTTCATTGGATACTCCAAGTTTGACGCACTCTACTTCTGAATCGCATCATTTTAGAGCACTCCCGATTTTTTATATCATACATTGGACCTTTGACGATACTTTCACAGGAAATTGAATGAATACTTCCATTATATTGGTCTGTACTATTTTTTATATGAAGGAATGTTTTCTTCTAACTTAAATGCTCTCCTTATATTTGAAACATTTATCTTATCGAAAAATGGACAACACCAGTCGATTTGTCGTATCACAGAACCCTTATTCTCATAATTTCAGTATTTTTTGATAGGAAAAAGATTTTTCGTCAAATATGTAGCTGGACTATAGTAAGGAAAATATTGCATTTTTCTAAATACTCCAAAAATATATTTTTGGCCTATCATTATCTCGAAACATGTTCGATTAGATTAAATTGCATCTAAAATCGATAGGTGACTTTGTTAATGCCCTAATTCTATCAATTCTTGAATAACTATGGATATTTGATTTTACCCTCTTCATTGGATACTCCAAGTTTGACGCACTCTACTTCTGAATCGCATCATTTTAGAGCACTCCCGATTTTTTATATCATAGATTGGTCCTTTGACTATTCTTTCTCAGAAAATTGAATGATTACTTCCATTATTTTGGTCTGTACTATTTTTTATATGAAGGCATGTTTTCTTTTAACTTAAATGCTCTACTAATGTTTGAAACATTTATCTTATCGAAAAATGGACAACACCAGTCGATTTGTCGTATCGAAGAACTCTTATTCTCATATTTTCAGTATTTTTTGAGAGGAAAAACATTTTTCGTCAAATAGGTAGCTGGACTATAGTAAGGAAAATATTGCATTTTTCGCAATACTCCAAAAATATATTTTTGGCCTATCATCCTCTCGAAACATGTTCGATTAGATGAAGTTTCATCTAAAATCGATAGGTGACTTTGTTGATGCCCTAATTCTATCAATTTTTGAATAACTATGGATATTTGATTTCACCCTCTACATTGGATACTCCCAGTTTGACGCACTCTACTTCTGAATCGCATCATATTAGAGTACTCCCGATTTTTTATATCATATATTGGACCTTCGACAATACTTTCTCAGAAAATTGAATGAATACTTCCATTATTTTGGTCTGTACTATTTGTTATATGAAGGCATGTTTTCTTTTAACTTAAATTTTCTCCTAATATTTGAAACATTTATCTTATCGAAAAATGGACAACACCAGTCGATTTGTCGTATCAAAGAACTCTTATTCTCATATTTTCAGTATTTTTTGAGAGGAAAAACATTTTTCGTCAAATATGTAGCTGGACTATAGTAAGGAAAATATTGCATTTTTCGCAATACTCCAAAAATATATTTTTGGCCTATCATCTTCTCGAAACAAGTTCGATTAGATGAAATTCCATCTAAAATCGATAGGTGACTTTGTTAATGCCCTAATTCTATCAATTTTTGAATAACTATGGATATTTGATTTCACCCTCTTCATTGGATACTCCAAGTTTGACGCACTCTACTTCTGAATCGCATCATTTTAGAGCACTCCCGATTTTTTATATCATACATTGGACCTTTGACGATACTTTCTCAGAAAATTGAATGAATACTTCCATTATATTGGTCTGTACTATTTTTTATATGAAGGAATGTTTTCTTCTAACTTAAATGCTCTCCTTATATTTGAAACATTTATCTTATCGAAAAATGGACAACACCAGTCGATTTGTCGTATCACAGAACCCTTATTCTCATAATTTCAGTATTTTTTGATAGGAAAAAGATTTTTCGTCAAATATGTAGCTGGACTATAGTAAGGAAAATATTGCATTTTTCTAAATACTCCAAAAATATATTTTTGGCCTATCATTATCTCGAAACATGTTCGATTAGATTAAATTGCATCTAAAATCGATAGGTGACTTTGTTAATGCCCTAATTCTATCAATTCTTGAATAACTATGGATATTTGATTTTACCCTCTTCATTGGATACTCCAAGTTTGACGCACTCTACTTCTGAATCGCATCATTTTAGAGCACTCCCGATTTTTTATATCATAGATTGGTCCTTTGACTATTCTTTCTCAGAAAATTGAATGATTACTTCCATTATTTTGGTCTGTACTATTTTTTATATGAAGGCATGTTTTCTTTTAACTTAAATGCTCTACTAATGTTTGAAACATTTATCTTATCGAAAAATGGACAACACCAGTCGATTTGTCGTATCGAAGAACTCTTATTCTCATATTTTCAGTATTTTTTGAGAGGAAAAACATTTTTCGTCAAATAGGTAGCTGGACTATAGTAAGGAAAATATTGCATTTTTCGCAATACTCCAAAAATATATTTTTGGCCTATCATCCTCTCGAAACATGTTCGATTAGATGAAGTTTCATCTAAAATCGATAGGTGACTTTGTTGATGCCCTAATTCTATCAATTTTTGAATAACTATGGATATTTGATTTTACCCTCTTCATTGGATACTCCAAGTTTGACGCACTCTACTTCTGAATCGCATTATTTTAGAGCACTCCCGATTTTTTATATCATAGATTGGACCTTTGACGATACTTTCTCAGAAAATTGAATGAATACTTCCATTATATTTGTCTGTACTATTTTTTATTTGAAGGAATGTTTTCTTTTAACTTAAATGCTCTCCTTATATTTGAAACATTTATCTTATCGAAAAATGGACAACACCAGTCGATTTGTCGTATCACAGAACCCTTATTCTCATAATTTCAGTATTTTTTGATAGGAAAAACATTTTTCGTCAAATATGTAGCTGGACTATAGTAAGGAAAATATTGCATTTTTCTAAATACTCCAAAAATATATTTTTGGCCTATCATCTTCTCGAAACAAGTTCGATTAGATGAAATTCCATCTAAAATTGATAGGTGACTTTGTTAATGCCCTAATTCTATCAATTTTTGAATAACTATGGATATTTGATTTCACCCTCTTCATTGGATACTCCAAGTTTGACGCACTCTACTTCTGAATCGCATCATATTAGAGTACTCCCGATTTTTTATATCATATATTGGACCTTCGACAATACTTTCTCAGAAAATTGAATGAATACTTCCATTATTTTGGTCTGTACTATTTGTTATATGAAGGCATGTTTTCTTTTAACTTAAATTTTCTCCTAATATTTGAAACATTTATATTATCGAAAAATGGACAACACCAGTCGATTTGTCGTATCACAGAACCCTTATTCTCATCATTTCAGAGCACTCCCGATTTTTAATATCATAGATTGGACCTTTGACGATACTTTCTCAGAAAATTGAATGAATACTTCCATTATTTTGGTCTGTACTATTTTTTATATGAAGGCATGTTTTCTTTTAACTTAAATGCTCTCCTAATATCTGAAACATTTATCTTATCGAAAAATGGACAACACCAGTCGATTTGTCGTATCAAAGAACCCGTATTCTCATAATTTCAGTATTTTTTGAGGGAAAAAACATTTTTCGTCAAATATGTAGCTTGACTATAGTAAGGAAATAGTGCATTTTTCGCAATACTCCAAAAATATATTTTTGGCCTATCATCTTCTCGAAACATGTTCGATTAGATGAAATTTCATCTAAAATCGAGAGGTGACTTTGGTAATGCCCTAGTTCTATCAATTTTTGAATAACTATGGATATTTGATTTTACCCTCTTCATTGGATACTCCAAGTTTGACGCACTCTACTTCTGAATCGCATCATTTTAGAGCACTCCCGATTTTTTATATCATAGATTGGACCTTTGACGATACTTTCTCAGAAAATTGAATGGATGCTTCCATTATTTTGGTCTGTACTATTTTTTATATGAAGGCATGTTTTCTTTTAACTTAAATGCTCTCCTAATATTTGAACCATTTATCTTATCGAAAAATGGACAACACCAGTCGATTTGTCGTATCAAAGAACCCGTATTCTCATAATTTCAGTATTTTTTGTGGGAAAAAACATTTTTCGTCAAATATGTAGCTTGACTATAGTAAGGAAATAGTGCATTTTTCGCAATACTCCAAAAATATATTTTTGGCCTATCATCTTCTCGAAACATGTTCGATTAGATGAAATTTCATCTAAAATCGAGAGGTGACTTTGGTAATGCCCTAATTCTATCAATTTTTGAATAACTATGGATATTTGATTTCACCCTCTTCATTGGATACTCCAAGTTTGACGCACTCTACTTCTGAATCGCATCATTTTAGAGCACTCCCGATTTTTTATATCATAGATTGGACCTTTGACGATACTTTCTCAGAAAATTGAATGGATGCTTCCATTATTTTGGTCTGTACTATTTTTTATATGAAGGCATGTTTTCTTTTAACTTAAATGCTCTCCTAATATTTGAACCATTTATCTTATCGAAAAATGGACAACACCAGTCGATTTGTCGTATCATAGAACCCTTATTCTCATAATTTCAGTATTTTTTGAGAGGAAAAATATTTTTCGTCAAATATGTAGCTGGACTATAGTAAGGAAAATATTGCATTTTTCGCAATACTCCAAAAATATATTTTTGGCTTATCATCTTCTCGAAACAAGTTCGATTAGATGAAATTCCATCTAAAATCGATAGGTGACTTTGTTAATGCCCTAATTCTATCAATTTTTGAATAACTATGGATATTTGATTTCACCCTCTTCATTGGATACTCCAAGTTTGACGCACTCTACTTCTGAATCGCATCATTTTAGAGCACTCCCGATTTTTTATATCATACATTGGACCTTTGACGATACTTTCTCAGAAAATTGAATGAATACTTCCATTATATTGGTCTGTACTATTTTTTATATGAAGGAATGTTTTCTTCTAACTTAAATGCTCTCCTTATATTTGAAACATTTATCTTATCGAAAAATGGACAACACCAGTCGATTTGTCGTATCACAGAACCCTTATTCTCATAATTTCAGTATTTTTTGATAGGAAAAAGATTTTTCGTCAAATATGTAGCTGGACTATAGTAAGGAAAATATTGCATTTTTCTAAATACTCCAAAAATATATTTTTGGCCTATCATTATCTCGAAACATGTTGGATTAGATTAAATTGCATCTAAAATCGATAGGTGACTTTGTTAATGCCCTAATTCTATCAATTCTTGAATAACTATGGATATTTGATTTTACCCTCTTCATTGGATACTCCAAGTTTGACGCACTCTACTTCTGAATCGCATCATTTTAGAGCACTCCCGATTTTTTATATCATAGATTGGTCCTTTGACTATTCTTTCTCAGAAAATTGAATGATTACTTCCATTATTTTGGTCTGTACTATTTTTTATATGAAGGCATGTTTTCTTTTAACTTAAATGCTCTACTAATGTTTGAAACATTTATCTTATCGAAAAATGGACAACACCAGTCGATTTGTCGTATCGAAGAACTCTTATTCTCATATTTTCAGTATTTTTTGAGAGGAAAAACATTTTTCGTCAAATAGGTAGCTGGACTATAGTAAGGAAAATATTGCATTTTTCGCAATACTCCAAAAATATATTTTTGGCCTATCATCCTCTCGAAACATGTTCGATTAGATGAAGTTTCATCTAAAATCGATAGGTGACTTTGTTGATGCCCTAATTCTATCAATTTTTGAATAACTATGGATATTTGATTTCACCCTCTACATTGGATACTCCCAGTTTGACGCACTCTACTTCTGAATCGCATCATATTAGAGTACTCCCGATTTTTTATATCATATATTGGACCTTCGACAATACTTTCTCAGAAAATTGAATGAATACTTCCATTATTTTGGTCTGTACTATTTGTTATATGAAGGCATGTTTTCTTTTAACTTAAATTTTCTCCTAATATTTGAAACATTTATCTTATCGAAAAATGGACAACACCAGTCGATTTGTCGTATCAAAGAACTCTTATTCTCATATTTTCAGTATTTTTTGAGAGGAAAAACATTTTTCGTCAAATATGTAGCTGGACTATAGTAAGGAAAATATTGCATTTTTCGCAATACTCCAAAAATATATTTTTGGCCTATCATCTTCTCGAAACAAGTTCGATTAGATGAAATTCCATCTAAAATCGATAGGTGACTTTGTTAATGCCCTAATTCTATCAATTTTTGAATAACTATGGATATTTGATTTCACCCTCTTCATTGGATACTCCAAGTTTGACGCACTCTACTTCTGAATCGCATCATTTTAGAGCACTCCCGATTTTTTATATCATACATTGGACCTTTGACGATACTTTCTCAGAAAATTGAATGAATACTTCCATTATATTGGTCTGTACTATTTTTTATATGAAGGAATGTTTTCTTCTAACTTAAATGCTCTCCTTATATTTGAAACATTTATCTTATCGAAAAATGGACAACACCAGTCGATTTGTCGTATCACAGAACCCTTATTCTCATAATTTCAGTATTTTTTGATAGGAAAAAGATTTTTCGTCAAATATGTAGCTGGACTATAGTAAGGAAAATATTGCATTTTTCTAAATACTCCAAAAATATATTTTTGGCCTATCATTATCTCGAAACATGTTCGATTAGATTAAATTGCATCTAAAATCGATAGGTGACTTTGTTAATGCCCTAATTCTATCAATTCTTGAATACCTATGGATATTTGATTTTACCCTCTTCATTGGATACTCCAAGTTTGACGCACTCTACTTCTGAATCGCATCATTTTAGAGCACTCCCGATTTTTTATATCATAGATTGGTCCTTTGACTAATCTTTCTCAGAAAATTGAATGATTACTTCCATTATTTTGGTCTGTACTATTTTTTATATGAAGGCATGTTTTCTTTTAACTTAAATGCTCTACTAATGTTTGAAACATTTATCTTATCGAAAAATGGACAACACCAGTCGATTTGTCGTATCGAAGAACTCTTATTCTCATATTTTCAGTATTTTTTGAGAGGAAAAACATTTTTCGTCAAATAGGTAGCTGGACTATAGTAAGGAAAATATTGCATTTTTCGCAATACTCCAAAAATATATTTTTGGCCTATCATCCTCTTGAAACATGTTCGATTAGATGAAGTTTCATCTAAAATCGATAGGTGACTTTGTTGATGCCCTAATTCTATCAATTTTTGAATAACTATGGATATTTGATTTTACCCTCTTCATTGGATACTCCAAGTTTGACGCACTCTACTTCTGAATCGCATTATTTTAGAGCACTCCCGATTTTTTATATCATAGATTGGACCTTTGACGATACTTTCTCAGAAAATTGAATGAATACTTCCATTATATTTGTCTGTACTATTTTTTATATGAAGGAATGTTTTCTTTTAACTTAAATGCTCTCCTTATATTTGAAACATTTATCTTATCGAAAAATGGACAACACCAGTCGATTTGTCGTATCACAGAACCCTTATTCTCATAATTTCAGTATTTTTTGATAGGAAAAACATTTTTCGTCAAATATGTAGCTGGACTATAGTAAGGAAAATATTGCATTTTTCGCAATACTCCAAAAATATATTTTTGGCCTATCATCTTCTCGAAACAAGTTCGATTAGATGAAATTCCATCTAAAATCGATAGGTGACTTTGTTAATGCCCTAATTCTATCAATTTTTGAATAACTATGGATATTTGATTTCACCCTCTTCATTGGATACTCCAAGTTTGACGCACTCTACTTCTGAATCGCATCATATTAGAGTACTCCCGATTTTTTATATCATATATTGGACCTTCGACAATACTTTCTCAGAAAATTGAATGAATACTTCCATTATTTTGGTCTGTACTATTTGTTATATGAAGGCATGTTTTCTTTTAACTTAAATTTTCTCCTAATATTTGAAACATTTATATTATCGAAAAATGGACAACACCAGTCGATTTGTCGTATCACAGAACCCTTATTCTCATCATTTCAGAGCACTCCCGATTTTTAATATCATAGATTGGACCTTTGACGATACTTTCTCAGAAAATTGAATGAATACTTCCATTATTTTGGTCTGTACTATTTTTTATATGAAGGCATGTTTTCTTTTAACTTAAATGCTCTCCTAATATCTGAAACATTTATCTTATCGAAAAATGGACAACACCAGTCGATTTGTCGTATCAAAGAACCCGTATTCTCATAATTTCAGTATTTTTTGAGGGAAAAAACATTTTTCGTCAAATATGTAGCTTGACTATAGTAAGGAAATAGTGCATTTTTCGCAATACTCCAAAAATATATTTTTGGCCTATCATCTTCTCGAAACATGTTCGATTAGATGAAATTTCATCTAAAATCGAGAGGTGACTTTGGTAATGCCCTAGTTCTATCAATTTTTGAATAACTATGGATATTTGATTTTACCCTCTTCATTGGATACTCCAAGTTTGACGCACTCTACTTCTGAATCGCATCATTTTAGAGCACTCCCGATTTTTTATATCATAGATTGGACCTTTGACGATACTTTCTCAGAAAATTGAATGAATACTTCCATTATTTTGGTCTGTACTATTTGTTATATGAAGGCATGTTTTCTTTTAACTTAAATTTTCTCCTAATATTTGAAACATTTATATTATCGAAAAATGGACAACACCAGTCGATTTGTCGTATCAAAGAACCCGTATTCTCATAATTTCAGTATTTTTTGAGGGAAAAAACATTTTTCGTCAAATATGTAGCTTGACTATAGTAAGGAAATAGTGCATTTTTCGCAATACTCCAAAAATATATTTTTGGCCTATCATCTTCTCGAAACATGTTCGATTAGATGAAATTTCATCTAAAATCGAGAGGTGACTTTGGTAATGCCCTAGTTCTATCAATTTTTGAATAACTATGGATATTTGATTTTACCCTCTCCATTGGATACTCCAAGTTTGACGCACTCTACTTCTGAATCGCATCATTTTAGAGCACTCCCGATTCTTTATATCATAGATTGGACCTTTGACGATACTTTCTCAGAAAATTGAATGGATGCTTCCATTATTTTGGTCTGTACTATTTTTTATATGAAGGCATGTTTTCTTTTAACTTAAATGCTCTCCTAATATTTGAACCATTTATCTTATCGAAAAATGGACAACACCAGTCGATTTGTCGTATCATAGAACCCTTATTCTCATAATTTCAGTATTTTTTGAGAGGAAAAATATTTTTCGTCAAATATGTAGCTGGACTATAGTAAGGAAAATATTGCATTTTTCGCAATACTCCAAAAATATATTTTTGGCCTATCATCTTCTCGAAACAAGTTCGATTAGATGAAATTCCATCTAAAATCGATAGGTGACTTTGTTAATGCCCTAATTCTATCAATTTTTGAATAACTATGGATATTTGATTTCACCCTCTTCATTGGATACTCCAAGTTTGACGCACTCTACTTCTGAATCGCATCATTTTAGAGCACTCCCGATTTTTTATATCATACATTGGACCTTTGACGATACTTTCTCAGAAAATTGAATGAATACTTCCATTATATTGGTCTGTACTATTTTTTATATGAAGGAATGTTTTCTTCTAACTTAAATGCTCTCCTTATATTTGAAACATTTATCTTATCGAAAAATGGACAACACCAGTCGATTTGTCGTATCACAGAACCCTTATTCTCATAATTTCAGTATTTTTTGATAGGAAAAAGATTTTTCGTCAAATATGTAGCTGGACTATAGTAAGGAAAATATTGCATTTTTCTAAATACTCCAAAAATATATTTTTGGCCTATCATTATCTCGAAACATGTTCGATTAGATGAAATTGCATCTAAAATCGATAGGTGACTTTGTTGATGCCCCAAATTCTATCAATTTTTGAATAACTATGGATATTTGATTTCACCCTCTTCATTGGATACTGCCAGTTTGACGCACTCTACTTCTGAATCGCATCATATTAGAGTACTCCCGATTTTTTATATCATATATTGGACCTTCGACAATACTTTCTCAGAAAATTGAATGAATACTTCCATTATTTTGGTCTGTACTATTTGTTATATGAAGGCATGTTTTCTTTTAACTTAAATTTTCTCCTAATATTTGAAACATTTATATTATCGAAAAATGGACAACACCAGTCGATTTGTCGTATCAAAGAACCCGTATTCTCATAATTTCAGTATTTTTTGAGGGAAAAAATATTTTTCGTCAAATATGTAGCTTGACTATAGTAAGGAAATAGTGCATTTTTCGCAATACTCCAAAAATATATTTTTGGCCTATCATCTTCTCGAAACATGTTCGATTAGATGAAATTTCATCTAAAATCGAGAGGTGACTTTGGTAATGCCCTAGTTCTATCAATTTTTGAATAACTATGGATATTTGATTTTACCCTCTCCATTGGATACTCCAAGTTTGACGCACTCTACTTCTGAATCGCATCATTTTAGAGCACTTCCGATTCTTTATATTATAGATTGGACCTTTGACGATACTTTCTCAGAAAATTGAATGGATGCTTCCATTATTTTGGTCTGTACTATTTTTTATATGAAGGCATGTTTTCTTTTAACTTAAATGCTCTCCTAATATTTGAACCATTTATCTTATCGAAAAATGGACAACACCAGTCGATTTGTCGTATCATAGAACCCTTATTCTCATAATTTCAGTATTTTTTGAGAGGAAAAATATTTTTCGTCAAATATGTAGCTGGACTATAGTAAGGAAAATATTGCATTTTTCGCAATACTCCAAAAATATATTTTTGGCCTATCATCTTCTCGAAACAAGTTCGATTAGATGAAATTCCATCTAAAATCGATAGGTGACTTTGTTAATGCCCTAATTCTATCAATTCTTGAATAACTATGGATATTTGATTTTACCCTCTTCATTGGATACTCCAAGTTTGACGCACTCTACTTCTGAATCGCATCATTTTAGAGCACTCCCGATTTTTTATATCATAGATTGGTCCTTTGACTATTCTTTCTCAGAAAATTGAATGATTACTTCCATTATTTTGGTCTGCACTATTTTTTATATGAAGGCATGTTTTCTTTTAACTTAAATGCTCTACTAATGTTTGAAACATTTATCTTATCGAAAAATGGACAACACCAGTCGATTTGTCGTATCGAAGAACTCTTATTCTCATATTTTCAGTATTTTTTGAGAGGAAAAACATTTTTCGTCAAATAGGTAGATGGTAAGGAAAATATTGCATTTTTCGCAATACTCCAAAAATATATTTTTGGCCTATCATCCTCTCGAAACATGTTCGATTAGATGAAGTTTTATCTAAAATCGATAGGTGACTTTGTTGATACCCTAATTCTATCAATTTTTGAATAACTATGGATATTTGATTTCACCCTCTACATTGGATACTCCCAGTTTGACGCACTCTACTTCTGAATCGCATCATATTAGAGTACTCCCGATTTTTTATATCATATATTGGACCTTCGACAATACTTTCTCAGAAAATTGAATGAATACTTCCATTATTTTGGTCTGTACTATTTGTTATATGAAGGCATGTTTTCTTTTAACTTAAATTTTCTCCTAATATTTGAAACATTTATCTTATCGAAAAATGGACAACACCAGTCGATTTGTCGTATCAAAGAACCCGTATTCTTATAATTTCAGTATTTTTTGAGAGAAAAAACATTTTTCGTCAAATATGTAGCTTGACTATAGTAAGGAAATAGTGCATTTTTCGCAATACTCCAAAAATATATTTTTGGCCTATCATCTTCTCGAAACATGTTCGATTAGATGAAATTTCATCTAAAATCGAGAGGTGACTTTGGTAATGCCCTAGTTCTATCAATTTTTGAATAACTATGGATATTTGATTTTACCCTATTCATTGGATACTCCAAGTTTGACGCACTCTACTTCTGAATCGCATCATTTTAGAGCACTCCCGATTTTTTATATCATAGATTGGACCTTTGACGATACTTTCTCAGAAAATTGAATGGATACTTCCATTATTTTAGTCTGTACTATTTTTTATATGAAGGCATGTTTTCTTTCAACTTAAATGCTCTCCTAATATCTGAAACATTTATCTTATCGAAAAATGGACAACACCAGTCGATTTGTCGTATCAAAGAACCCTTATTCTCATAATTTCAGTATTTTTTGAGAGGAAAAAAATTTTTCGTCAAATATGTAGCTGGACTATAGTAAGGGAAACATTGCATTTTTCGGAATACTCCAAAAATATATTTTTGGCCTATCATTATCTCGAAACATGTTCGATTAGATGAAATTCCATCTAGAATCGATAGGTGACTTTGTTAATGCCCTAACTCTATCTATTTTTGAATAACTATGGATATTTGATTTTAACCTCTTCATTGGATACTCCAAGTTTGACGCACTATACTTCTGAATCGCATCATTTCAGAGCACTCCCGATTTTTAATATCATAGATTGGACCTTTGACGATACTTTCTCAGAAAATTGAATGAATACTTCCATTATTTTGGTCTGTACTATTTTTTATATGAAGGCATGTTTTCTTTTAACTTAAATGCTCTCCTAATATCTGAAACATTTATCTTATCGAAAAATGGACAACACCAGTCGATTTGTCGTATCAAAGAACCCTTATTCTCATAATTTCAGTATTTTTTGAGAGGAAAAACGTTTTTCGTCAAATATGTAGCTGGACTATAGTAAGGAAAATATTGCATTTTTCGCAATACACCAAAAATATATTTTTGGCCTATCATCCTCTCGAAACATGTTCGATTAGATGAAATTCCATCTAGAATCGATAGGTGACTTTGTTAATGCCCTAACTCTATCTATTTTTGAATAACTATGGATATTTGATTTTAACCTCTTCATTGGATACTCCAAGTTTGACGCACTATACTTCTGAATCGCATCATTTCAGAGCACTCCCGATTTTTAATATCATAGATTGGACCTTTGACGATACTTTCGCAGAAAATTGAATGAATACTTCCATTATTTTGGTCTGTACTATTTTTTATATGAAGGCATGTTTTCTTTTAACTTAAATGCTCTTCTTATATTTGAAACATTTATCTTATCGAAAAATGGACAACACCAGTCGATTTGTCGTATCAAAGAACCCTTATTCTCATAATTTCAGTATTTTTTGAGAGGAAAAACATTTTTCGTCAAATATGTAGCTGGACTATAGTAAGTAAAATATTGCATTTTTCGCAATACTCCCAACATATATTTTTGGCCTATCATCCTCTCGAAACATGTTCGATTAAATGAAATTTCATCTAAAATCGATAGGTGACTTTGTTAATGCCCTAATTCTATCAATTTTTGAATAACTATGGATATTTGATTTTACCCTCTTCATTGGATACTCCAAGTTTGACGCACTCTACCTCTGAATCGCATCATTTTAGAGCACTCCCTATTTTTTATATCATAGATTGGACCTTTGACGATACTTTCGCAGAAAATTGAATGAATACTTCCATTATTTTGGTCTGTACTATTTTTTATATGAAGGCATGTTTTCTTTTAACTTAAATGCTCTTCTTATATTTGAAACATTTATCTTATCGAAAAATGGACAACACCAGTCGATTTGTCGTATCAAAGAACCCTTATACTCATAATTTCCGTATTTTTTGAGAGGAGAAACATTTTTCGTCAAATATGTAGCTGGACTATATATAGTAATTAAAATATTGCATTTTTCGCAATACTCCAAGAATATATTTTTGGCCTTTCATCCTCTCGAAACATGTTCGATTAGATGAAATTTCATCTAAAATCGATAGGTGACTTTGTTAATGCCCTGATTCTATCAATTTTTGAATAACTATGGATATTTGATTTTACCCTCTTCATTGGATACTCCAAGTTGGACGCACTCTACTTCTGAATCGCATCATTTTAGAGCACTCCCGATTCTTTATATCATAGATTGGACGTTTGACGATACTTTCTCAGAAAATTGAATGAATACTTCCATTATTTTGGTCAGTACTATTTTTTATATGAAGGCATGTTTTCTTTGAACTTAAATGCTCTCCTAATATTTGAAACATTTATCTTATCGAAAAATGGACAACACCAGTCGAGTTGTCGTATCAAAGAACCCTTATTCTCATAATTTCAGTATTTTTTGAGAGGAAAAACATTTTTCGTCAAATATGTAGCTGGAAAATGTTTCATTTTTCGCAATACTCCAAAAATATATTTTTGGCCTATCATCCTCTCGAAACATGTTCGATTAGATGAAATTTCATCTAAAATCGATAGGTGACTTTGTTAATGCCCTAATTCTATCAATTTTTGAAATACTATGGATATTTGATTTTACCCTCCCCATTGGATACTCCAAGTTTGACGCACTCTACTTCTGAATCGCATCATTTTAGAGCACTCCCGATTTTCTATATCATAGGTTGGACCTTTGACGATACTTTCTCAGAAAATTAAATGATTACTTCCATTATTTTGGTCTGTACTATTTTTTATATGATGGCATGTTTTCTTTTAACTTAAATGCTCTCTAATATTTGAAACATTTATCTTATCGGAAAATGGATAACACCAGTCGATTTGTCGTATCAAAGAACCCTTATTCTCATAATTTCAGTATTTTTTTATAGGAAAAACATTTTTCGTCAAATATGTAGCTGGACTATATATAGTAAGGAAAATATTGCATTTTTCTAAATACTCCAAAAATATATTTTTGGCCTATCATTATCTCGAAACATGTTCGATTAGATGAAATTGCATCTAAAATCGATAGATAACTTTGTTAATGCCCTAATTCTATCAATTTTTGAATAACTATGGATATTTGATTTTACCCTCTTCATTGGATACTCCAAGTTCGACGCACTCTACTTCTGAATCGCATCATTTTAGAGCACTCCCGATTTTTTATATCATACATTGGACCTTTGACGATACTTTTTCAGAAAATTGAATGGATACTTCCATTATTTTGGTCTGTACTATTTTTTATATGAAGGCATGTTTTCTTTTAACTTAAATGCTCTCCTTATATTTGAAACATTTATCTTATCGAAAAATGGACAACACCAGTCGATTTGTCGTATCACAAAACCCTTATTCTCATAATTTCAGTATTTTTTTATAGGAAAAACATTTTTCGTCAAATATGTAGCTGGACTATAGTAAGGAAAATATTGCATTTTTCTAAATACTCCAAAAATATATTTTTGGCCTATCATTATCTCGCAACATGTTCGATTAGATGAAATTCCATCTAAAATCGATAGGTGACTTTGTTAATGCCCTAATTCTATCAATTTTTGAATAACTATGGATATTTGATTTTACCCTCTTCATTGGATACTCAAAGTTTGACGCACTCTACTTCTGAATCGCATCATATTAGAGTACTCCCGATTTTTTATATCATATATTGGACCTTCGACAATACTTTCTCAGAAAATTGAATGAATACTTCCATTATTTTGGTCTGTACTATTTGTTATATGAAGGCATGTTTTCTTTTAACTTAAATTTTCTCCTAATATTTGAAACATTTATCTTATCGAAAAATGGACAACACCAGTCGATTTGTCGTATCACAGAACCCTTATTCTCATAATTTCAGTATTTTTTGATAGGAAAAACATTTTTCGTCAAATATGTAGCTGGACTATAGTAAGGAAAACATTGCATTTTTCGGAATACTCCAAAAATATATTTTTGGCCTATCATCTTCTCGAAACATGTTCGATTAGATGAAATTTCATCTAAAATCGAGAGGTGACTTTGGTAATGCCCTAGTTCTATCAATTTTTGAATAACTATGGATATTTGATTTTACCCTATTCATTGGATACTCCAAGTTTGACGCACTCTACTTCTGAATCGCATCATTTTAGAGCACTCCCGATTTTTTATATCATAGATTGGACCTTTGACGATACTTTCTCAGAAAATTGAATGGATACTTCCATTATTTTAGTCTGTACTATTTTTTATATGAAGGCATGTTTTCTTTTAACTTAAATGCTCTCCTAATATCTGAAACATTTATCTTATCGAAAAATGGACAACACCAGTCGATTTGTCGTATCAAAGAACCCTTATTCTCATAATTTCAGTATTTTTTGAGAGGAAAAAAATTTTTCGTCAAATATGTAGCTGGACTATAGTAAGGAAAACATTGCATTTTTCGGAATACTCCAAAAATATATTTTTGGCCTATCATTATCTCGAAACATGTTCGATTAGATGAAATTCCATCTAGAATCGATAGGTGACTTTGTTAATGCCCTAACTCTATCTATTTTTGAATAACTATGGATATTTGATTTTAACCTCTTCATTGGATACTCCAAGTTTGACGCACTATACTTCTGAATCGCATCATTTCAGAGCACTCCCGATTTTTAATATCATAGATTGGACCTTTGACGATACTTTCTCAGAAAATTGAATGAATACTTCCATTATTTTGGTCTGTACTATTTTTTATATGAAGGCATGTTTTCTTTTAACTTAAATGCTCTCCTAATATCTGAAACATTTATCTTATCGAAAAATGGACAACACCAGTCGATTTGTCGTATCAAAGAACCCTTATTCTCATAATTTCAGTATTTTTTGAGAGGAAAAACGTTTTTCGTCAAATATGTAGCTGGACTATAGTAAGGAAAATATTGCATTTTTCGCAATACACCAAAAATATATTTTTGGCCTATCATCCTCTCGAAACATGTTCGATTAGATGAAATTTCATCTAAAATCGATAGGTGACTTTGGTAATGCCCTAATTCTATCAATTTTTGAATAACTATTGATATTTGATTTTACCCTCTTCATTGGATACTCCAAGTTTGACGCACTCTACTTCTGAATCGGATCATTTCAGAGCACTTCCGATTTTTATATCATAGATTGGACCTTTGACGATACTTTAGTAAGGAAAATATTGCATTTTTCGCAATACACCAAAAATATATTTTTGGCCTATCATCCTCTCGAAACATGTTCGATTAGATGAAATTTCATCTAAAATCGATAGGTGACTTTGTTAATGCCCTAATTCTATCAATTTTTGAATAACTATTGATATTTGATTTTACCCTCTTCATTGGATACTCCAAGTTTGACGCACTCTACATCTGAATCGCATCATTTCAGAGCACTTCCGATTTTTTTATCATAGATTGGACCTTTGACGATACTTTCGCAGAAAATTGAATGAATACTTCCATTATTTTGGTCTGTACTATTTTTTATATGAAGGCATGTTTTCTTTTAACTTAAATGCTCTTCTTATATTTGAAACATTTATCTTATCGAAAAATGGACAACACCAGTCGATTTGTCGTATCAAAGAACCCTTATTCTCATAATTTCAGTATTTTTTGAGAGGAAAAACATTTTTCGTCAAATATGTAGCTGGACTATAGTAAGTAAAATATTGCATTTTTCGCAATACTCCCAACATATATTTTTGGCCTATCATCCTCTCGAAACATGTTCGATTAAATGAAATTTCATCTAAAATCGATAGGTGACTTTGTTAATGCCCTAATTCTATCAATTTTTGAATAACTATGGATATTTGATTTTACCCTCTTCATTGGATACTCCAAGTTTGACGCACTCTACCTCTGAATCGCATCATTTTAGAGCACTCCCTATTTTTTATATCATAGATTGGACCTTTGACGATACTTTCGCAGAAAATTGAATGAATACTTCCATTATTTTGGTCTGTACTATTTTTTATATGAAGGCATGTTTTCTTTTAACTTAAATGCTCTTCTTATATTTGAAACATTTATCTTATCGAAAAATGGACAACACCAGTCGATTTGTCGTATCAAAGAACCCTTATACTCATAATTTCCGTATTTTTTGAGAGGAGAAACATTTTTCGTCAAATATGTAGCTGGACTATATATAGTAATTAAAATATTGCATTTTTCGCAATACTCCAAGAATATATTTTTGGCCTTTCATCCTCTCGAAACATGTTCGATTAGATGAAATTTCATCTAAAATCGATAGGTGACTTTGTTAATGCCCTGATTCTATCAATTTTTGAATAACTATGGATATTTGATTTTACCCTCTTCATTGGATACTCCAAGTTGGACGCACTCTACTTCTGAATCGCATCATTTTAGAGCACTCCCGATTCTTTATATCATAGATTGGACGTTTGACGATACTTTCTCAGAAAATTGAATGAATACTTCCATTATTTTGGTCAGTACTATTTTTTATATGAAGGCATGTTTTCTTTGAACTTAAATGCTCTCCTAATATTTGAAACATTTATCTTATCGAAAAATGGACAACACCAGTCGAGTTGTCGTATCAAAGAACCCTTATTCTCATAATTTCAGTATTTTTTGAGAGGAAAAACATTTTTCGTCAAATATGTAGCTGGAAAATGTTTCATTTTTCGCAATACTCCAAAAATATATTTTTGGCCTATCATCCTCTCGAAACATGTTCGATTAGATGAAATTTCATCTAAAATCGATAGGTGACTTTGTTAATGCCCTAATTCTATCAATTTTTGAAATACTATGGATATTTGATTTTACCCTCCCCATTGGATACTCCAAGTTTGACGCACTCTACTTCTGAATCGCATCATTTTAGAGCACTCCCGATTTTCTATATCATAGGTTGGACCTTTGACGATACTTTCTCAGAAAATTGAATGATTACTTCCATTATTTTGGTCTGTACTATTTTTTATATGATGGCATGTTTTCTTTTAACTTAAATGCTCTCCTAATATTTGAAACATTTATCTTATCGGAAAATGGATAACACCAGTCGATTTGTCGTATCAAAGAACCCTTATTCTCATAATTTCAGTATTTTTTTATAGGAAAAACATTTTTCGTCAAATATGTAGCTGGACTATATATAGTAAGGAAAATATTGCATTTTTCTAAATACTCCAAAAATATATTTTTGGCCTATCATTATCTCGAAACATGTTCGATTAGATGAAATTGCATCTAAAATCGATAGGTAACTTTGTTAATGCCCTAATTCTATCAATTTTTGAATAACTATGGATATTTGATTTTACCCTCTTCATTGGATACTCCAAGTTCGACGCACTCTACTTCTGAATCGCATCATATTAGAGTACTCCCGATTTTTTATATCATATATTGGACCTTCGACAATACTTTCTCAGAAAATTGAATGAATACTTCCATTATTTTGGTCTGTACTATTTGTTATATGAAGGCATGTTTTCTTTTAACTTAAATTTTCTCCTAATATTTGAAACATTTATCTTATCGAAAAATGGACAACACCAGTCGATTTGTCGTATCAAAGAACCCGTATTCTCATAATTTCAGTATTTTTTGAGAGAAAAAACATTTTTCGTCAAATATGTAGCTTGACTATAGTAAGGAAATAGTGCATTTTTCGCAATACTCCAAAAATATATTTTTGGCCTATCATCTTCTCGAAACATGTTCGATTAGATGAAATTTCATCTAAAATCGAGAGGTGACTTTGATAATGCCCTAGTTCTATCAATTTTTGAATAACTATGGATATTTGATTTTAGCCTATTCATTGGATACTCCAAGTTTGACGCACTCTACTTCTGAATCGCATTATTTTAGAGCACTCCCGATTTTTTATATCATAGATTGGACCTTTGACGATACTTTCTCAGAAAATTGAATGAATACTTCCATTATATTTGTCTGTACTATTTTTTATATGAAGGAATGTTTTCTTTTAACTTAAATGCTCTTCTTATATTTGAAACATTTATCTTATCGAAAAATGGACAACACCAGTCGATTTGTCGTATCAAAGAACCCTTATTCTCATAATTTCAGTATTTTTTGAGAGGAAAAACATTTTTTGTCAAATATGTAGCTGGACTATATATAGTAAGTAAAATATTGCATTTTTCGCAATACTCCCAACATATATTTTTGGCCTATCATCCTCTCGAAACATGTTCGATTAAATGAAATTTCATCTAAAATCGATAGGTGACTTTGTTAATGCCCTGATTCTATCAAGTTTTGAATAACTATGGATATTTGATTTTACCCTCTTCATTGGATACTCCAAGTTTGACGCACTCTACTTCTGAATCGCATCATTTTAGAGCACTCCCGATTTTTTATATCATAGATTGGTCCTTTGACTATTCTTTCTCAGAAAATTGAATGATTACTTCCATTATTTTGGTCTGTACTATTTTTTATATGAAGGCATGTTTTATTTTAACTTAAATGCTCTACTAATGTTTGAAACATTTATCTTATCGAAAAATGGACAACACCAGTCGATTTGTCGTATCGAAGAACTCTTATTCTCATATTTTCAGTATTTTTTGAGAGGAAAAACATTTTTCGTCAAATAGGTAGCTGGACTATAGTAAGGAAAATATTGCATTTTCGCAATACTCCAAAAATATATTTTTGGCCTATCATCCTCTCGAAACATGTTCGATTAGATGAAGTTTCATCTAAAATCGATAGGTGACTTTGTTGATGCCCTAATTCTATCAATTTTTGAATAACTATGGATATTTGATTTCACCCTCTACATTGGATACTCCCAGTTTGACGCACTCTACTTCTGAATCGCATCATATTAGAGTACTCCCGATTTTTTATATCATATATTGGACCTTCGACAATACTTTCTCAGAAAATTGAATGAATACTTCCATTATTTTGGTCTGTACTATTTGTTATATGAAGGCATGTTTTCTTTTAACTTAAATTTTCTCCTAATATTTGAAACATTTATCTTATCGAAAAATGGACAACACCAGTCGATTTGTCGTATCAAAGAACCCGTATTCTCATAATTTCAGTATTTTTTGAGAGAAAAAACATTTTTCGTCAAATATGTACCTGGACTATATATAGTAAGGAAATAGTGCATTTTTCGCAATACTCCAAAAATATATTTTTGGCCTATCATCTTCCCGAAACATGTTCGATTAGATGAAATTTCATCTAAAATCGAGAGGTGACTTTGGTAATGCCCTAGTTCTATCAATTTTTGAATAACTATGGATATTTGATTTTACCCTATTCATTGGATACTCCAAGTTTGACGCACTCTACTTCTGAATCGCATCATTTTAGAGCACTCCCGATTCTTATATCATAGATTGGACCTTTGACGATACTTTCGCAGAAAATTGAATGAATACTTCCATTATTTTGGTCAGCACTATTTTTTATATGAAGGCATGTTTTCTTTTAACTTAAATGCTCTTCTTATATTTGAAACATTTATCTTATCGAAAAATGGACAACACCAGTCGATTTATCGTATCAAAGAACCCTTATTCTCATAATTTCAGTATTTTTTGAGAGGAAAAACATTTTTCGTCAAATATGTAGCTGGACTATAGTAAGGAAAATATTGCATTTTTCGCAATACTCCAAAAATATATTTTTGGCCTATCATCTTCTCGAAACAAGTTCGATTAGATGAAATTCCATCTAAAATCGATAGGTGACTTTGTTAATGCCCTAATTCTATCGATTTTTGAATAACTATGGATATTTGATTTCACCCTCTTCATTGGATACTGCCAGTTTGACGCACTCTACTTCTGAATCGCATCATATTAGAGTACTCCCGATTTTTTATATCATATATTGGACCTTCAACAATACTTTCTCAGAAAATTGAATGAATACTTCCATTATTTTGGTCTGTACTATTTGTTATATGAAGGCATGTTTTCTTTAACTTAAATTTTCTCCTAATATTTGAAACATTTATATTATCGAAAAATGGACAACACCAGTCGATTTGTCGTATCAAAGAACCCGTATTCTCATAATTTCAGTATTTTTTGAGGGAAAAAACATTTTTCGTCAAATATGTAGCTTGACTATAGTAAGGAAATAGTGCATTTTTCGCAATACTCCAAAAATATATTTTTGGCCTATCATCTTCTCGAAACATGTTCGATTAGATGAAATTTCATCTAAAATCGAGAGGTGACTTTGGTAATGCCCTAGTTCTATCAATTTTTGAATAACTATGGATATTTGATTTTACCCTCTCCATTGGATACTCCAAGTTTGACGCACTCTACTTCTGAATCGCATCATTTTAGAGCACTCCCGATTTTTTATATCATAGATTGGACCTTTGACGATACTTTCTCAGAAAATTGAATGGATGCTTCCATTATTTTGGCCTGTACTATTTTTTATATGAAGGCATGTTTTCTTTTAACTTAAATGCTCTCCTTATATTTGAACCATTTATCTTATCGAAAAATGGACAACACCAGTCGATTTGTCGTATCATAGAACCCTTATTCTCATAATTTCAGTATTTTTTGAGAGGAAAAATATTTTTCGTCAAATATGTAGCTGGACTATAGTAAGGAAAATATTGCATTTTTCGCAATACTCCAAAAATATATTTTTGGCCTATCATCTTCTCGAAACAAGTTCGATTAGATGAAATTCCATCTAAAATCGATAGGTGACTTTGTTAATGCCCTAATTCTATCGATTTTTGAATAACTATGGATATTTGATTTCACCCTCTTCATTGGATACTCCAAGTTTGACGCACTCTACTTCTGAATCACATCATTTTAGAGCACTCCCGATTTTTTATATCATACATTGGACCTTTGACGATACTTTCTCAGAAAATTGAATGAATACTTCCATTATATTGGTCTTTACTATTTTTTATATGAAGGAATGTTTTCTTCTAACTTAAATGCTCTCCTTATATTTGAAACATTTATCTTATCGAAAAATGGACAACACCAGTCGATTTGTCGTATCACAGAACCCTTATTCTCATAATTTCAGTATTTTTTGATAGGAAAAAGATTTTTCGTCAAATATGTAGCTGGACTATAGTAAGGAAAATATTGCATTTTTCTAAATACTCCAAAAATATATTTTTGGCCTATCATTATCTCGAAACATGTTCGATTAGATGAAATTGCATCTAAAATCGATAGGTGACTTTGTTAATGCCCTAATTCTATCAATTCTTGAATAACTATGGATATTTGATTTTACCCTCTTCATTGGATACTCCAAGTTTGACGCACTCTACTTCTGAATCGCATCATTTTAGAGCACTCCCGATTTTTTATATCATAGATTGGTCCTTCGACTATTCTTTCTCAGAAAATTGAATGATTACTTCCATTATTTTGGTCTGTACTATTTTTTATATGAAGGCATGTTTTCTTTTAACTTAAATGCTCTACTAATGTTTGAAACTTTTATCTTATCGAAAAATGGACAACACCAGTCGATTTGTCGTATCGAAGAACTCTTATTCTCATATTTTCAGTATTTTTTGAGAGGAAAAACATTTTTCGTCAAATAGGTAGCTGGACTATAGTAAGGAAAATATTGCATTTTTCGCAATACTCCAAAAATATATTTTTGGCCTATCATCCTCTCGAAACATGTTCGATTGGATGAAGTTTCATCTAAAATCGATAGGTGACTTTGTTGATGCCCTAATTCTATCAATTTTTGAATAACTATGGATATTTGATTTCACCCTCTACATTGGATACTCCCAGTTTGACGCACTCTACTTCTGAATCGCATCATATTAGAGTACTCCCGATTTTTTATATCATATATTGGACCTTCGACAATACTTTCTCAGAAAATTGAATGAATACTTCCATTATTTTGGTCTGTACTATTTGTTATATGAAGGCATGTTTTCTTTTAACTTAAATTTTCTCCTAATATTTGAAACATTTATCTTATCGAAAAATGGACAACACCAGTCGATTTGTCGTATCAAAGAACCCGTATTCTCATAATTTCAGTATTTTTTGAGAGAAAAAACATTTTTCGTCAAATATGTAGCTTGACTATAGTAAGGAAATAGTGCATTTTTCGCAATACTCCAAAAATATATTTTTGGCCTATCATCTTCTCGAAACATGTTTGATTAGATGAAATTTCATCTAAAATCGAGAGGTGACTTTGGTAATGCCCTAGTTCTATCAATTTTTGAATAACTATGGATATTTGATTTTACCCTATTCATTGGATACTCCAAGTTTGACGCACTCTACTTCTGAATCGCATCATTTTAGAGCACTCCCGATTTTTTATATCATAGATTGGACCTTTGACGATACTTTCTCAGAAAATTGAATGGATACTTCCATTATTTTAGTCTGTACTATTTTTTATATGAAGGCATGTTTTCTTTTAACTCAAATGCTCTCCTAATATCTGAAACATTTATCTTATCGAAAAATGGACAACACCAGTCGATTTGTCGTATCAAAGAACCCTTATTCTCATAATTTCAGTATTTTTTGAGAGGAAAAAAATTTTTCGTCAAATATGTAGCTGGACTATAGTAAGGAAAACATTGCATTTTTCGGAATACTCCAAAAATATATTTTTGGCCTATCATTATCTCGAAACATGTTCGATTAGATGAAATTCCATCTAGAATCGATAGGTGACTTTGTTAATGCCCTAACTCTATCTATTTTTGAATAACTATGGATATTTGATTTTAACCTCTTCATTGGATACTCCAAGTTTGACGCACTGTACTTCTGAATCGCATCATTTCAGAGCACTCCCAATTTTAATATCATAGATTGGACCTTTGACGATACTTTCTCAGAAAATTGAATGAATACTTCCATTATTTTGGTCTGCACTATTTTTTATATGAAGGCATGTTTTCTTTTAACTTGAATGCTCTTCTTATATTTGAAACATTTATCTTATCGAAAAATGGACAACACCAGTCGATTTGTCGTATCAAAGAACCCTTATTCTCATAATTTCAGTATTTTTTGAGAGGAAAAACATTTTTCGTCAAATATGTAGCTGAACTATAGTAAGGAAAATATTGCATTTTTCGCAATACACCAAAAATATATTTTTGGCCTATCATCCTCTCGAAACATGTTCGATTAGATGAAATTTCATCTAAAATCGATAGGTGACTTTGTTAATGCCCTAATTCTATCAATTTTTGAATAACTATTGATATTTGATTTTACCCTCTTCATTGGATACTCCAAGTTTGACGCACTCTACTTCTGAATCGCATCATTTCAGAGCACTTCCGATTTTTTTATCATAGATTGGACCTTTGACGATACTTTCGCAGAAAATTGAATGAATACTTCCATTATTTTGGTCTGTACTATTTTTTATATGAAGGCATGTTTTCTTTTAACTTAAATGCTCTTCTTATATTTGAAACATTTATCTTATCGAAAAATGGACAACACCAGTCGATTTGTCGTATCAAAGAACCCTTATTCTCATAATTTCAGTATTTTTTGAGAGGAAAAACATTTTTCGTCAAATATGTAGCTGGACTATAGTAAGTAAAATATTGCATTTTTCGCAATACTCCCGACATATATTTTTGGCCTATCATCCTCTCGAAACATGTTCGATTAAATGAAATTTCATCTAAAATCGATAGGTGACTTTGTTAATGCCCTAATTCTATCAATTTTTGAATAACTATGGATATTTGATTTTACCCTCTTCATTGGATACTCCAAGTTTGACGCACTCTACCTCTGAATCGCATCATTTTAGAGCACTCCCTATTTTTTATATCATAGATTGGACCTTTGACGATACTTTCGCAGAAAATTGAATGAATACTTCCATTATTTTGGTGTGTACTATTTTTTATATGAAGGCATGTTTTCTTTTAACTTAAATGCTCTTCTTATATTTGAAACATTTATCTTATCGAAAAATGGACAACACCAGTCGATTTGTCGTATCAAAGAACCCTTATACTCATAATTTCCGTATTTTTTGAGAGGAAAAACATTTTTCGTCAAATATGTAGCTGGACTATATATAGTAAGTAAAATATTGCATTTTTCGCAATACTCCAAGAATATATTTTTGGCCTTTCATCCTCTCGAAACATGTTCGATTAGATGAAATTTCATCTAAAATCGATAGGTGACTTTGTTAATGCCCTGATTCTATCAATTTTTGAATAACTATGGATATTTGATTTTACCCTCTTCATTGGATACTCCAAGTTGGACGCACTCTACTTCTGAATCGCATCATTTTAGAGCACTCCCGATTCTTTATATCATAGATTGGACCTTTGACGATACTTTCTCAGAAAATTGAATGAATACTTCCATTATTTTGGTCAGTACTATTTTTTATATGAAGGCATGTTTTCTTTGAACTTAAATGCTCTCCTAATATTTGAAACATTTATCTTATCGAAAAATGGACAACACCAGTCGAGTTGTCGTATCAAAGAACCCTTATTCTCATAATTTCAGTATTTTTTGAGAGGAAAAACATTTTTCGTCAAATATGTACCTGGAAAATGTTTCATTTTTCGCAATACTCCAAAAATATATTTTTGGCCTATCATCCTCTCGAAACATGTTCGATTAGATGAAATTTCATCTAAAATCGATAGGTGACTTTGTTAATGCCCTGATTCTATCAATTTTTGAATAACTATGGATATTTGATTTTACCCTCTTCATTGGATACTCCAAGTTTGACGCACTCTACTTCTGAATCGCATCATTTTAGAGCACTCCCGATTTTTTATATCATAGATTGGTCCTTTGACTATTCTTTCTCAGAAAATTGAATGATTACTTCCATTATTTTGGTCTGTACTATTTTTTATATGAAGGCATGTTTTCTTTTAACTTAAATGCTCTACTAATGTTTGAAACATTTATCTTATCGAAAAATGGACAACACCAGTCGATTTATCGTATCAAAGAACCCTTATTCTCATAATTTCAGTATTTTTTGAGAGGAAAAACATTTTTCGTCAAATATGTAGCTGGACTATAGTAAGGAAAATATTGCATTTTTCGCAATACTCCAAAAATATATTTTTGGCCTATCATCTTCTCGAAACAAGTTCGATTAGATGAAATTCCATCTAAAATCGATAGGTGACTTTGTTAATGCCCTAATTCTATCGATTTTTGAATAACTATGGATATTTGATTTCACCCTCTTCATTGGATACTGCCAGTTTGACGCACTCTACTTCTGAATCGCATCATATTAGAGTACTCCCGATTTTTTATATCATATATTGGACCTTCAACAATACTTTCTCAGAAAATTGAATGAATACTTCCATTATTTTGGTCTGTACTATTTGTTATATGAAGGCATGTTTTCTTTAACTTAAATTTTCTCCTAATATTTGAAACATTTATATTATCGAAAAATGGACAACACCAGTCGATTTGTCGTATCGAAGAACTCTTATTCTCATATTTTCAGTATTTTTTGAGAGGAAAAACATTTTTCGTCAAATAGGTAGCTGGACTATAGTAAGGAAAATATTGCATTTTTCGCTATACTCCAAAAATATATTTTTGGCCTATCATCCTCTCGAAACATGTTCGATTAGATGAAATTTCATCTAAAATCGATAGGTGACTTTGTTAATGCCCTAATTCTATCAATTTTTGAAATACTATGGATATTTGATTTTACCCTCCCCATTGGATACTCCAAGTTTGACGCACTCTACTTCTGAATCGCATCATTTTAGAGCACTCCCGATTTTCTATATCATAGGTTGGACCTTTGACGATACTTTCTCAGAAAATTGAATGATTACTTCCATTATTTTGGTCTGTACTATTTTTTATATGATGGCATGTTTTCTTTTAACTTAAATGCTCTCCTAATATTTGAAACATTTATCTTATCGGAAAATGGATAACACCAGTCGATTTGTCGTATCAAAGAACCCTTATTCTCATAATTTCAGTATTTTTTGAGAGGAAAAACATTTTTCGTCAAATATGTACCTGGACTATGTAAGGAAAATATTGCATTTTTCGCTATACTCCAAAAATATATTTTTGGCCTATCATCCTCTCGAAACATGTTCGATTAGATGAAATTTCATCTAAAATCGATAGGTGACTTTGTTAATGCCCTAATTCTATCAATTTTTGAAATACTATGGATATTTGATTTTACCCTCCCCATTGGATACTCCAAGTTTGACGCACTCTACTTCTGAATCGCATCATTTCAGAGCACTCCCGATTTTTAATATCATAGATTGGACCTTTGACGATACTTTCGCAGAAAATTGAATGAATACTTCCATTATTTTGGTCTGTACTATTTTTTATATGAAGGCATGTTTTCTTTTAACTTAAATGCTCTTCTTATATTTGAAACATTTATCTTATCGAAAAATGGACAACACCAGTCGATTTGTCGTATCAAAGAACCCTTATTCTCATAATTTCAGTATTTTTCGAGAGGAAAAACATTTTTCGTCAAATATGTAGCTGGACTATATATAGTAAGTAAAATATTGCATTTTTCGCAATACTCCCAACATATATTTTTGGCCTATCATCCTCTCGAAACATGTTCGATTAAATGAAATTTCATCTAAAATCGATAGGTGACTTTGTTAATGCCCTGATTCTATCAATTTTTGAATAACTATGGATATTTGATTTTACCCTCTTCATTGGATACTCCAAGTTTGACGCACTCTACTTCTGAATCGCATCATTTTAGAGCACTCCCGATTTTTTATATCATAGATTGGTCCTTTGACTATTCTTTCTCAGAAAATTGAATGATTACTTCCATTATTTTGGTCTGTACTATTTTTTATATGAAGGCATGTTTTCTTTTAACTTAAATGCTCTACTAATGTTTGAAACATTTATCTTATCGAAAAATGGACAACACCAGTCGATTTGTCGTATCGAAGAACTCTTATTCTCATATTTTCAGTATTTTTTGAGAGGAAAAACATTTTTCGTCAAATAGGTAGCTGGACTATAGTAAGGAAAATATTGCATTTTTCGCAATACTCCAAAAATATATTTTTGGCCTATCATCCTCTCGAAACATGTTCGATTAGATGAAGTTTCATCTAAAATCGATAGGTGACTTTGTTGATGCCCTAATTCTATCAATTTTTGAATAACTATGGATATTTGATTTCACCCTCTACATTGGATACTCCCAGTTTGACGCACTCTACTTCTGAATCGCATCATATTAGAGTACTCCCGATTTTTTATATCATATATTGGACCTTCGACAATACTTTCTCAGAAAATTGAATGAATACTTCCATTATTTTGGTCTGTACTATTTGTTATATGAAGGCATGTTTTCTTTTAACTTAAATTTTCTCCTAATATTTGAAACATTTATCTTATCGAAAAATGGACAACACCAGTCGATTTGTCGTATCAAAGAACCCGTATTCTCATAATTTCAGTATTTTTTGAGAGAAAAAACATTTTTCGTCAAATATGTAGCTTGACTATAGTAAGGAAATAGTGCATTTTTCGCAATACTCCAAAAATATATTTTTGGCCTATCATCTTCCCGAAACATGTTCGATTAGATGAAATTTCATCTAAAATCGAGAGGTGACTTTGGTAATGCCCTAGTTCTATCAATTTTTGAATAACTATGGATATTTGATTTTACCCTATTCATTGGATACTCCAAGTTTGACGCACTCTACTTCTGAATCGCATCATTTTAGAGCACTCCCGATTTTTTATATCATAGATTGGACCTTTGACGATACTTTCTCAGAAAATTGAATGGATACTTCCATTATTTTGGTCTGTATTATTTTTTATATGAAGGCATGTTTTCTTTTAACTTAAATGCTCTCCTAATATCTGAAACATTTATCTTATCGAAAAATGGACAACACCAGTCGATTTGTCGTATCAAAGAACCCTTATTCTCATAATTTCAGTATTTTTTGAGAGGAAAAACATTTTTCGTCAAATATGTAGCTGGACTATAGTAAGGAAAACATTGCATTTTTCGGAATACTCCAAAAATATATTTTTGGCCTATCATCATCTCGAAACATGTTCGATTAGATGAAATTTCATCTAGAATCGATAGGTGACTTTGTTAATGCCCTAACTCTATCTATTTTTGAATAACTATGGATATTTGATTTTAACCTCTTCATTGGATACTCCAAGTTTGACGCACTCTACTTCTGAATCGCATCATTTCAGAGCACTCCCGATTTTTAATATCATAGATTGGACCTTTGACGATACTTTCTCAGAAAATTGAATGAATACTTCCATTATTTTGGTCTGTACTATTTTTTATATGGAGTCATGTTTTCTTTCAACTTAAATGCTCTCCTAATATTTGAAACATTTATCTTATCGAAAAATGGACAACACCAGTCGATTTGTCGTATCAAAGAACCCTAATTCTCATAATTCCAGTATTTTTTGAGAGGAAAAACATTTTTCGTCAAATATGTAGCTGGACTATATATAGTAAGTAAAATATTGCATTTTTCGCAATACTCCCAACATATATTTTTGGCCTTTCATCCTCTCGAAATATGTTCGATTAGATGAAATTTCATCTAAAATCGATAGGTGACTTTGTTAATGCCCTGATTCTATCAATTTTTGAATAACTATGGATATTTGATTTTACCCTCTTCATTGGATACTCCAAGTTGGACGCACTCTACTTCTGAATCGCATCATTTTAGAGCACTCCCGATTCTTTATATCATAGATTGGACCTTTGACGATACTTTCTCAGAAAATTGAATGAATACTTCCATTATTTTGGTCAGTACTATTTTTTATATGAAGGCATGTTTTCTTTGAACTTAAATGCTCTCCTAATATTTGAAACATTTATCTTATCGAAAAATGGACAACACCAGTCGAGTTGTCGTATCAAAGAACCCTTATTCTCATAATTTCAGTATTTTTTGAGAGGAAAAACATTTTTCGTCAAATATGTAGCTGGAAAATGTTGCATTTTTCGCAATACTCCAAAAATATATTTTTGGCCTATCATCCTCTCGAAACATGTTCGATTAGATGAAATTTCATCTAAAATCGATAGGTGACTTTGTTAATGCCCTAATTCTATCAATTTTTGAAATACTATGGATATTTGATTTTACCCTCCCCATTGGATACTCCAAGTTTGACGCACTCTACTTCTGAATCGCATCATTTTAGAGCACTCCCGATTTTCTATATCATAGGTTGGACCTTTGACGATACTTTCTCAGAAAATTGAATGATTACTTCCATTATTTTGGTCTGTACTATTTTTTATATGATGGCATGTTTTCTTTTAACTTAAATGCTCTCCTAATATTTGAAACATTTATCTTATCGGAAAATGGATAACACCAGTCGATTTGTCGTATCAAAGAACCCTTATTCTCATAATTTCAGTATTTTTTGAGAGGAAAAACATTTTTCGTCAAATATGTACCTGGACTATAGTAAGGAAAATATTGCATTTTTCGCTATACTCCAAAAATATATTTTTGGCCAATCATCCTCTCGAAACATGTTCGATTAGATGAAATTCCATCTAAAATCGATAGGTGACTTTGTTAATGCCCTAATTCTATCAATTTTTGAATAACTATGGATATTTGATTTTACCCTCTCCATTGGATACTCCAAGTTTGACGCACTCTACTTCTGAATCGCATCATTTTAGAGCACTCCCTATTTTTTATATCATAGATTGGACCTTTGACGATACTTTCTTAGAAAATTGAATGAATACTTCCATTATTTTGGTCTGTACTATTTTTTATATGAAGGCATGTTTTCTTTTAACTTAAATGCTCTTCTAATATTTGAAACATTTATCTTATCGAAAAATGGACAACACCAGTCGATTTGTCGTATCAATGAACCCTTATTCTCATAATTTCAGTATTTTTTGAGAGGAAAAAAATTTTTCGTCAAATATGTAGCTGGAAAGGAAAATATTGCATTTTTCGCAATACACCAAAAATATATTTTTGGCCTATCATCCTCTCGAAACATGTTCGATTAGATGAAACTTCATCTAAAATCGATAGGTGACTTTGTTAATGCCCTAATTCTATCAATTTTTGAATAACTATTGATATTTGATTTTACCCTCTTCATTGGATACTCCAAGTTTGACGCACTCTACTTCTGAATCGGATCATTTCAGAGCACTTCCGATTTTTATATCATAGATTGGACCTTTGACGATACTTTCGCAGAAAATTGAATGAATACTTCCATTATTTTGGTCTGTACTATTTTTTATATGAAGGCATGTTTTCTTTTAACTTAAATGCTCTTCTTATATTTGAAACATTTATCTTATCGAAAAATGGACAACACCAGTCGATTTGTCGTATCAAAGAACCCTTATTCTCATAATTTCAGTATTTTTTGAGAGGAAAAACGCTTTTCGTCAAATATGTAGCTGGACTATATATAGTAAGTAAAATATTGCATTTTTCGCAATACTCCCAACATATATTTTTGGCCTATCATCCTCTCGAAACATGTTCGATTAAATGAAATTTCATCTAAGATCGATAGGTGACTTTGTTAATGCCCTAATTCTATCAATTTTTGAATAACTATGGATATTTGATTTTACCCTCTTCATTGGATACTCCAAGTTTGACGCACTCTACCTCTGAATCTCATCATTTTAGAGCACTCCCTATTTTTTATATCATAGACTGGACCTTTGACAATACTTTCTCAGAAAATTGAATGAATACTTCCATTATTTTGGTCTGTACTATTTTTTATATGAAGGCATGTTTTCTTTTAACTTAAATGCTCTCCTAATATCTGAAACATTTATCTTATCGAAAAATGGACAACACCAGTCGATTTGTCGTATCAAAGAACCCTTATTCTCATAATTTCAGTATTTTTTGAGAGGAAAAACATTTTTCGTCAAATATGTAGCTGGACTATATTGCATTTTTCGCAATACACCAAAAATATATTTTTGGCCTATCATCCTCTCGAAACATGTTCGATTAGATGAAATTTCATCTAAAATCGATAGGTGACTTTGTTAATGCCCTAATTCTATCAATTTTTGAATAACTATGGATATTTGATTTTACCCTCTCCATTGGATACTCCAAGTTTGACGCACCCTACTTCTGAATCGCATCATTTCAGAGCACTCCCGATTTTTAATATCATAGATTGGACCTTTGACGATACTTTCTCAGAAAATTGAATGAATACTTCCATTATTTTGGTCTGTACTATTTTTTATATGAAGGCATGTTTTCTTTTAACTTAAATGCTCTCCTAATATCTGAAACATTTATCTTATCGAAAAATGGACAACACCAGTCGATTTGTCGTATCAAAGAATCCTTATTCTCATAATTTCAGTATTTTTTGAGAGGAAAAACATTTTTCGTCAAATATGTAGCTGGAAAGGGAAATATTGCATTTTTCGCAATACACCAAAAATATATTTTTGGCCTATCATCCTCTCGAAACATGTTCGATTAGATGAAACTTCATCTAAAATCGATAGGTGACTTTGTTAATGCCCTAATTCTATCAATTTTTGAATAACTATTGATATTTGATTTTACCCTCTTCATTGGATACTCCAAGTTTGACGCACTCTACTTCTGAATCGGATCATTTCAGAGCACTTCCGATTTTTATATCATAGATTGGACCTTTGACGATACTTTCGCAGAAAATTGAATGAATACTTCCATTATTTTGGTCTGTACTATTTTTTATATGAAGGCATGTTTTCTTTTAACTTAAATGCTCTTCTTATATTTGAAACATTTATCTTATCGAAAAATGGACAACACCAGTCGATTTGTCGTATCAAAGAACCCTTATTCTCATAATTTCAGTATTTTTTGAGAGGAAAAACGCTTTTCGTCAAATATGTAGCTGGACTATATATAGTAAGTAAAATATTGCATTTTTCGCAATACTCCCAACATATATTTTTGGCCTATCATCCTCTCGAAACATGTTCGATTAAATGAAATTTCATCTAAGATCGATAGGTGACTTTGTTAATGCCCTAATTCTATCAATTTTTGAATAACTATGGATATTTGATTTTACCCTCTTCATTGGATACTCCAAGTTTGACGCACTCTACCTCTGAATCTCATCATTTTAGAGCACTCCCTATTTTTTATATCATAGATTGGACCTTTGACAATACTTTCTCAGAAAATTGAATGAATACTTCCATTATTTTGGTCTGTACTATTTTTTATATGAAGGCATATTTTCTTTTAACTTGAATGCTCTTCTAATATTTGAAACATGTATCTTATCGAAAAATGGACAACACCAGTCGATTTGTCGTATCAAAGAACCCTTATTCTCATAATTCCAGTATTTTTTGAGAGGAAAAACATTTTTCGTCAAATATGTAGCTGGACTATAGTAAGGAAAATATTGCATTTTTCGCAATACACCAAAAATATATTTTTGGCCTATCATCCTCTCGAAACATGTTCGATTAGATGAAATTTCATCTAAAATCGATAGGTGACTTTGTTAATGCCCTAATTCTATCAATTTTTGAATAACTATTGATATTTGATTTTACCCTCTTCATTGGATACTCCAAGTTTGACGCACTCTACTTCTGAATCGCATCATTTCAGAGCACTTCCGATTTTTATATCATAGATTGGACCTTTGACGATACTTTCGCAGAAAATTGAATGAATACTTCCATTATTTTGGTCTGTACTATTTTTTATATGAAGGCATGTTTTCTTTTAACTTAAATGCTCTTCTTATATTTGGAACATTCATCTTATCGAAAAATGGACAACACCAGTCGATTTGTCGTATCAAAGAACCCTTATACTCATAATTTCAGTATTTTTTGAGAGGAAAAACATTTTTCGTCAAATATGTAGCTGGACTATATATAGTAAGTAAAATATTGCATTTTTCGCAATACTCCAAGAATATATTTTTGGCCTTTCATCCTCTCGAAACATGTTCGATTAGATGAAATTTCATCTAAAATCGATAGGTGACTTTGTTAATGCTCTGATTCTATCAATTTTTGAATAACTATGGATATTTGATTTTACCCTCTCCATTGGATACTCCAAGTTGGACGCACTCTACTTCTGAATCGCATCATTTTAGAGCACTCCCGATTCTTTATATCATAGATTGGACCTTTGACGATACTTTCTCAGAAAATTGAATGAATACTTCCATTATTTTGGTCAGTACTATTTTTTATATGAAGGCATGTTTTCTTTGAACTTAAATGCTCTCCTAATATTTGAAACAATTATCTTATCGAAAAATGGACAACACCAGTCGAGTTGTCGTATCAAAGAACCCTTATTCTCATAATTTCAGTATTTTTTGAGAGGAAAAACATTTTTCGTCAAATATGTAGCTGGAAAATGTTGCATTTTTCGCAATACTCCAAAAATATATTTTTGGCCTATCATCCTCTCGAAACATGTTCGATTAGATGAAATTTCATCTAAAATCGATAGGTGACTTTGTTAATGCCCTAATTCTATCAATTTTCGAAATACTATGGATATTTGATTTTACCCTCCCCATTGGATACTCCAAGTTTGACGCACTCTACTTCTGAATCGCATCATTTTAGAGCACTCCCGATTTTCTATATCATAGGTTGGACCTTTGACGATACTTTCTCAGAAAATTGAATGATTACTTCCATTATTTTGGTCTGTACTATTTTTTATATGATGGCATGTTTTCTTTTAACTTAAATGCTCTCCTAATATTTGAAACATTTATCTTATCGGAAAATGGATAACACCAGTCGATTTGTCGTATCAAAGAACCCTTATTCTCATAATTTCAGTATTTTTTGAGAGGAAAAAAATTTTTCGTCAAATATGTACCTGGACTATAGTAAGGAAAATATTGCATTTTTCGCTATACTCCAAAAATATATTTTTGGCCAATCATCCTCTCGAAACATGTTCGATTAGATGAAATTCCATCTAAAATCGATAGGTGACTTTGTTAATGCCCTAATTCTATCAATTTTTGAATAACTATTGATATTTGATTTTACCCTCTTCATTGGATACTCCAAGTTTGACGCACTCTACTTCTGAATCGCATCATTTCAGAGCACTCCCGATTCTTTATATCATAGATTGGACCTTTGACGATACTTTCTCAGAAAATTGAATGAATACTTCCATTATTTTGGTCAGTACTATTTTTTATATGAAGGCATGTTTTCTTTGAACTTAAATGCTCTCCTAATAATTGAAACATTTATCTTATCGAAAAATGGACAACACCAGTCGAGTTGTCGTATCAAAGAACCCTTATTCTCATAATTTCAGTATTTTTTGAGAGGAAAAACATTTTTCGTCAAATATGTAGCTGGAAAATGTTGCATTTTTCGCAATACTCCAAAAATATATTTTTGGCCTATCATCCTCTCGAAACATGTTCGATTAGATGAAATTTCATCTAAAATCGATAGGTGACTTTGATAATGCCCTAATTCTATAAATTTTCGAAATACTATGGATATTTGATTTTACCCTCCCCATTGGATACTCCAAGTTTGACGCACTCTACTTCTGAATCGCATCATTTTAGAGCACTCCCGATTTTCTATATCATAGGTTGGACCTTTGACGATACTTTCTCAGAAAATTGAATGATTACTTCCATCATTTTGGTCTGTACTATTTTTTATATGATGGCATGTTTTCTTTTAACTTAAATGCTCTCCTAATATTTGAAACATTTTTCTTATCGGAAAATGGATAACACCAGTCGATTTGTCGTATCAAAGAACCCTTATTCTCATAATTTCAGTATTTTTTGAGAGGAAAAACATTTTTCGTCAAATATGTACCTGGACTATAGTAAGGAAAATATTGCATTTTTCGCTATACTCCAAAAATATATTTTTGGCCAATCATCCTCTCGAAACATGTTCGATTACATGAAATTCCATCTAAAATCGATAGGTGACTTTGTTAATGCCCTAATTCTATCAATTTTTGAATAACTATGGATATTTGATTTTACCCTCTCCATTGGATACTCCAAGTTTGACGCACTCTACTTCTGAATCGCATCATTTTAGAGCACTCCCTATTTTTTATATCATAGATTGGACCTTTGACGATACTTTCTTAGAAAATTGAATGAATACTTCCATTATTTTGGTCTGTACTATTTTTTATATGAAGGCATGTTTTCTTTTAACTTAAATGCTCTTCTAATATTTGAAACATTTATCTTATCGAAAAATGGACAACACCAGTCGATTTGTCGTATCAATGAACCCTTATTCTCATAATTTCAGTATTTTTTGAGAGGAAAAAAATTTTTCGTCAAATATGTAGCTGGACTATAGTAAGTAAAATATTGCATTTTTCGCAATACTTCAAAAATATATTTTTGGCCTTTCATCCTCTCGAAACATGTTCGATTAGATGAAATTTCGTCTAAAATCGATAGGTGACTTTGTTAATGCCCTAATTCTATCAATTTTTGAATAACTATGGATATTTGATTTTACCCTCTTCATTGGATACTCCAAGTTGGACGCACTCTACTTCTGAATCGCATCATTTTAGAGCACTCCCGATTTTTTATATCATAGATTGGACCTTTGACAATACTTTCTAAGAAAATTGAATGAATACTTCCATTATTTTGGTCTGTACTATTTTTCATATGAAGGCATGTTTTCTTTTAACTTAAATGCTCTTCTAATATTTGAAACATTTATCTTATCGAAAAATGGACAACACCAGTCGATTTGTCGTATCAAAGAACCCTCATTCTCATAATTTCAGTATTTTTTGAGAGGAAAAACATTTTTCGTCAAATATGTAGCTGGACTATAGTAAGGAAAATATTGCATTTTTCGCAATACTCCAAAAATATATTTTTGGCCTATCATCCTCTCGAAACATGTTCGATTAGATGAAATTCCATCTAAAATCGATAGGTGACTTTGTTAATGCCCTAATTCTATCAATTTTTGAATAACTATGGATATTTGATTTTACCCTCTTCATTAGATACTCCAAGTTTGACGCACTCTACTTCTGAATCGCATCATTTTAGAGCACTTCCGATTTTTTATATCATAGATTGGACCTTTGACGATACTTTCTCAGAAAATTGAATGAATACTTCCATTTTTTTGGTCTGTACTATTTTTTATATGAAGGCATGTTTTCTTTTAACTTAAATGCTCTCCTAATATTTGAAACATTCATCTTATCGAAAAATGGACAACACCAGTCGATTTGTCGTATCAAAGAACCCTTATTCTCACAATGTCAGTATTTTTTGAGAGGAAAAAAATTTTTCGTCAAATATGTAGCTGGACTATAGTAAGGAAAATATTGCATTTTTCGCAATACTCGAAAAATATATTTTTGGCCTATCATCCTCTCGAAACATGTTCGATTAGATGAAATTCCATCTAAAATCGATAGGTGACTTTGTTAATGCCCTAATTCTATCAATTTTTGAATAACTATGGATATTTGATTTTACCCTCTTCATTGGATACTCCAAGTTTGACGCACTCTACTTCTGAATCGCATCATATTAGAGCACTTCCGATTTTTCATATCATAGATTGGACCTTTGACGATACTTTCTCAGAAAATTGAATGAATACTTCCATTATTTTGGTCTGTACTATTTTTTATATGAAGGCATGTTTTCTTTTAACTTAAATGCTCTTCTAATATTTGAAACATTTATCTTATCGAAAAATGGACAACACCAGTCGATTTGTCGTATCAAAGAACCCTTATTCTCATAATTTCAGTATTTTTTGAGAGGAAAAACATTTTTCGTCAAATACTCCAAAAATATATTTTTGGCCAATCATCCTCTCGAAACATGTTCGATTAGATGAAATTCCATCTAAAATCGATAGGTGACTTTGTTAATGCCCTAATTCTATCAATTTTTGAATAACTATGGATATTTGATTTTACCCTCTTCATTAGATACTCCAAGTTTGACGCACTCTACTTCTGAATCGCATCATTTTAAAGCACTTCCGATTTTTTATATCATAGATTGGACCTTTGACGATACTTTCTCAGAAAATTGAATGATTACTTCCATTATTTTGGTCTGTACTATTTTTTATATGATGGCATGTTTTCTTTTAACTTAAATGCTCTCCTAATATTTGAAACATTTATCTTATCGGAAAATGGATAACACCAGTCGATTTGTCGTATCAAAGAACCCTTATTCTCATAATTTCAGTATTTTTTGAGAGGAAAAACATTTTTCGTCAAATATGTACCTGGACTATAAGTAAGGAAAATATTGCATTTTTCGCTATACTCCAAAAATATATTTTTGGCCAATCATCCTCTCGAAACATGTTCGATTAGATGAAATTCCATCTAAAATCGATAGGTGACTTTGTTAATGCCCTAATTCTATCAATTTTTGAATAACTATTGATATTTGATTTTACCCTCTTCATTGGATACTCCAAGTTTGACGCACTCTACTTCTGAATCGCATCATTTCAGAGCACTCCCGATTCTTTATATCATAGATTGGACCTTTGACGATACTTTCTCAGAAAATTGAATGAATACTTCCATTATTTTGGTCAGTACTATTTTTTATATGAAGGCATGTTTTCTTTGAACTTAAATGCTCTCCTAATATTTGAAACATTTATCTTATCGAAAAATGGACAACACCAGTCGAGTTGTCGTATCAAAGAACCCTTATTCTCATAATTTCAGTATTTTTTGAGAGGAAAAACATTTTTCGTCAAATATGTAGCTGGAAAATGTTGAATTTTTCGCAATACTCCAAAAATATATTTTTGGCCTATCATCCTCTCGAAACATGTTCGATTAGATGAAATTTCATCTAAAATCGATAGGTGACTTTGATAATGCCCTAATTCTATCAATTTTCGAAATACTATGGATATTTGATTTTACCCTCCCCATTGGATACTCCAAGTTTGACGCACTCTACTTCTGAATCGCATCATTTTAGAGCACTCCCGATTTTCTATATCATAGGTTGGACCTTTGACGATACTTTCTCAGAAAATTGAATGATTACTTCCATTATTTTGGTCTGTACTATTTTTTATATGATGGCATGTTTTCTTTTAACTTAAATGCTCTCCTAATATTTGAAACATTTATCTTATCGGAAAATGGATAACACCAGTCGATTTGTCGTATCAAAGAACCCTTATTCTCATAATTTCAGTATTTTTTGAGAGGGAAAACATTTTTCGTCAAATATGTACCTGGAAAATATTGCATTTTTCGCTATACTTCAAAAATATATTTTTGGCCTTTCATCCTCTCGAATATATTCGATTAGATGAAATTTCATCTAAAATCGATAGGTGACTTTGTTAATGCCCTAATTCTATCAATTTTTGAATAACTATGGATATTTGATTTTACCCTCTTCATTGGATACTCCAAGTTGGACGCACTCTACTTCTGAATCGCATCATTTTAGAGCACTCCCTATTTTTTATATCATAGATTGGACCTTTGACGATACTTTCTCAGAAAATTGAATGAATACTTCCATTATTTTGGTCTGTACTATTTTTTATATGAAGGCATGTTTTCTTTTAACTTAAATGCTCTTCTAATATTTGAAACATTTATCTTATCGAAAAATGGACAACACCAGTCGATTTGTCGTATCAAAGAACCCTTATTCTCATAATTTCAGTATTTTTTGAGAGGAAAAACATTTTTCGTCAAATACACAAAAATATATTTTTGGCCAATCATCCTCTCGAAACATGTTCGATTAGATGAAATTCCATCTAAAATCGATAGGTGACTTTGTTAATGCCCTAATTCTATCAATTTTTGAATAACTATGGATATTTGATTTTACCCTCTTCATTAGATACTCCAAGTTTGACGCACTCTACTTCTGAATCGCATCATTTTAGAGCACTTCCGATTTTTTATATCATAGATTGGACCTTTGACGATACTTTCTCACAAAATTGAATGAATACTTCCATTTTTTTGGTCTGTACTATTTTTTATATGAAGGCATGTTTTCTTTTAACTTAAATGCTCTCCTAATATTTGAAACATTCATCTTATCGAAAAATGGACAACACCAGTCGATTTGTCGTATCAAAGAACCCTTATTCTCACAATGTCAGTATTTTTTGAGAGGAAAAAAATTTTTCGTCAAATATGTAGCTGGACTATAGTAAGGAAAATATTGCATTTTTCGCAATACTCGAAAAAGATATTTTTGGCCTATCATCCTCTCGAAACATGTTCGATTAGATGAAATTCCATCTAAAATCGATAGGTGACTTTGTTAATGCCCTAATTCTATCAATTTTTGAATAACTATGGATATTTGATTTTACGCTCTTCATTGGATACTCCAAGTTTGACGCACTCTACTTCTGAATCGCATCATATTAGAGCACTTCCGATTTTTCATATCATAGATTGGACCTTTGACGATACTTTCTCAGAAAATTGAATGAATACTTCTATTATTTTGGTCTGTACTATTTTTTATATGAAGGCATGTTTTCTTTTAACTTAAATGCTCTTCTAATATTTGAAACATTTATCTTATCGAAAAATGGACAACACCAGTCGATTTGTCGTATCAAAGAACCCTTATTCTCATAATTTCAGTATTTTTTGGGAGGAAAAACATTTTTCGTCAAATACTCCAAAAATATATTTTTGGCCAATCATCCTCTCGAAACATGTTCGATTAGATGAAATTCCATCTAAAATCGATAGGTGACTTTGTTAATGCCCTAATTCTATCAATTTTTGAATAACTATGGATATTTGATTTTACCCTCTTCATTAGATACTCCAAGTTTGACGCACTCTACTTCTGAATCGCATCATTTTAGAGCACTTCCGATTTTTTATATCATAGATTGGACCTTTGACGATACTTTCTCAGAAAATTGAATGAATAGTTCCATTATTTTGGTCTGTACTATTTTTTATATGAAGGCATGTTTTCTTTTAACTTAAATGCTCTCCTAATATTTGAAACATTTATCTTATCGAAAAATGGACAACACCAGTCGATTTGTCGTATCAAAGAACCCTTATTCTCACAATGTCAGTATTTTTTGAGAGGAAAAAATTTTTTCGTCAAATATGTAGCTGGACTATAGTAAGGAAAATATTGCATTTTTCGCAATACTCGAAAAATATATTTTTGGCCTATCATCCTCTCGAAACATGTTCGATTAGATGAAATTTCATCTAAAATCGATAGGTGACTTTGTTGATGCCCTAATTCTATCAATTTTTGAATAACTATGGATACTTGATTTCACCCTCTTCATTGGATACTCCAAGTTTGACGCACTCTACTTCTGAATCGCATCATTTTAGAGCACTCCCGATTTTCTATATCATAGGTTGGACCTTCGACGATACTTTCTCAGAAAATTGAATGATTACTTCCATTATTTTGGTCTGTACTATTTTTTATATGATGGCATGTTTTCTTTTAACTTAAATGCTCTCCTAATATTTGAAACATTTATCTTATCGGAAAATGGATAACACCAGTCGATTTGTCGTATCAAAGAACCCTTATTCTCATAATTTCAGTATTTTTTGAGAGGAAAAACATTTTTCGTCAAATATGTAGCTGGACTATAGTAAGGAATTTATTGCATTTTTCGCAATACTCCAAAAATATATTTTTGGCCTATCATCCTCTCGAAACATGTTCGATTAGATGAAATTCCATCTAAAATCGATAGGTGACTTTGTTAATGCCCTAATTCTAACAATTTTTGAATAACTATGGATATTTGATTTTACCCTCTTCATTGGATACTCCAACTTTGACGCACTCTACTTCTGAATCGCATAATTTTTGAGCACTCCTGATTTTTTATATCATAGATTGGACCTTTGACGATACTTTCTCAGAAAATTGAATGAATACTTCCATTATTTTGGTCTGTACAATTTTTTATATGACGGCATTTTTTCTTTTAACTTAAATGCTCTCCTAATATTTGAAACATCTATCTTATCGAAAAATGGATAACACCAGTCGATTTGTCGTATCAAAGAACCCGTATTCTCATAATTTCAGTATTGTTTGAGAGGAAAAACATTTTTCGTCAAATACTCCAAAAATATATTTTTGGCCTATCATCTTCTCGAAACATGTTCGATTAGATGAAATTCCATCTAAAATCGATAGGTGACTTTGTTAATGCCCTAATTCTATCAATTTTTGAATAACTATGGATATTTGATTCTACCCTCTTCATTGGATACTCCAAGTTTGACGCACTCTACTTCTGAATCGCATCATTTTGGAGCACTTCCGATTTTTATATCATAGATTGGACCTTTGACGATACTTTCTCAGAAAATTGAATGAATACTTCCATTATTTTGGTCTGTACTATTTTTTATATGAAGGCATGTTTTCTTTTAACTTAAATGCTCTTCTAATATTTGAAACATTTATCTTATCGAAAAATGGACAACACCAGTCAATTTGTCGTATCAAAGAACCCTTATTCTCATAATTACAGTATTTTTTGAGAGGAAAAACATTTTTCGTCAAATATGTAGCTGGACTATAGTAAGGAATTTATTGCATTCTTCGCAATACTCCATAAATATATTTTTGGCCTATCATCCTCTCGAAACATGTTCGATTAGATGAAATTCCATCTAAAATCGATAGGTGACTTTGTTGATGCCCTAATTCTATCAATTTTTGAATAACTATGGATACTTGATTTCACCCTCTTCATTGGATACTCCAAGTTTGACGCACTCTACTTCTGAATCGCATCATTTTAGAGCACTCCCGATTTTTTATATCATGGGTTGGACCTTTGACGATACTTTCTCAGAAAATTGAATGATTACTTCCATTATTTTGGTCTGTACTATTTTTTATATGATGGCATGTTTTCTTTTAACTTAAATGCTCTCCTAATATTTGAAACATTTATCTTATCGGAAAATGGACAACACCAGTCGATTTGTCGTATCAAAGAACCCTTATTCTCATAATTTCAGTATTTTTTGAGAGGAAAAACATTTTTCGTCAAATATGTAGCTGGAAAATATAGCATTTTTCCCAATACTCCAAAAATATATTTTTGGCCTATCATCCTCTCGAAACATGTTCGATTAGATGAAATTCCATCTAAAATCGATAGGTGACTTTGTTAATGCCCTAATTCTATCAATTTTTGAATAACTATGGATATTTGATTTTACCCTCTTCATTGGATACTCCAAGTTTGACGCACTCTACTTCTGAATCGCATAATTTTTTAGCACTCCTGATCTTTTATATCATAGATTGGACCTTTGACGATACTTTCTTAGAAAATTGAATGAATACTTCAATTATTTTGGTCTGTACTATTTTTTATATGAAGGCATGTTTTCTTTTAACTTAAATGCTCTCCTAATATTTGAAACATTTATCTTATCGAAAAATGGACAACACCAGTCGATTTGTCGTATCAAAGAACCCTTATTCTCATAATTTCAGTATTTTTTGAGAGGAAAAACATTTTTCGTCAAATATGTAGCTGGACTATAAAGGAAAATATTGCATTTTTCGCAATACTCGAAAAATATATTTTTGGCCTATCATCCTCTCGAAACATGTTCGATTAGATGAAATTCCATCTAAAATCGATAGGTGACTTTCTTGATGCCCTAATTCTATCAATTTTTGAATAACTATGGATACTTGATTTCACCCTCTTCATTGGATACTCCAAGTTTGACGCACTCTACTTCTGAATCGCATCATTTTAGAGCACTCCCGATTTTTTATATCATGGGTTGGACCTTTGACGATACTTTCTCAGAAAATTGAATGATTACTTCCATTATTTTGGTCTGTACTATTTTTTATATGATGGCATGTTTTCTTTTAACTTAAATGCTCTCCTAATATTTGAAACATTCATCTTATCGGAAAATGGACAACACCAGTCGATTTGTCGTATCAAAGAACCCTTATTCTCATAATTTCAGTATTTTTTGAGAGGAAAAACATTTTTCGTCAAATATGTAGCTGGAAAATATAGCATTTTTCCCAATACTCCAAAAATATATTTTTGGCCTATCATCCTCTCGAAACATGTTCGATTAGATGAAATTCCATCTAAAATCGATAGGTGACTTTGTTAATGCCCTAATTCTATCAATTTTTGAATAACTATGGATATTTGATTTTACCCTCTTCATTGGATACTCCAAGTTTGACGCACTCTACTTCTGAATCGCATAATTTTTTAGCACTCCTGATCTTTTATATCATAGATTGGACCTTTGACGATACTTTCTTAGAAAATTGAATGAATACTTCAATTATTTTGGTCTGTACTATTTTTTATATGAAGGCATGTTTTCTTTTAACTTAAATGCTCTCCTAATATTTGAAACATTTATCTTATCGAAAAATGGACAACACCAGTCGATTTGTCGTATCAAAGAACCCTCATTCTCATAATTTCAGTATTTTTTGAAAGGAAAAACATTTTTCGTCAAATATGTAGCTGGACTATAGTAAGGAAAATATTGCATTTTTCGCAATACTCGAAAAATATATTTTTGGCCTATCATCCTCTCGAAACATGTTCGATTAGATGAAATTCCATCTAAAATCGATAGGTGACTTTGTTGATGCCCTAATTCTATCAATTTTTGAATAACTATGGATACTTGATTTCACCCTCTTCATTGGATACTCCAAGTTTGACGCACTCTACTTCTGAATCGCATCATTTTAGAGCACTCCCGATTTTTTATATCATGGGTTGGACCTTTGACGATACTTTCTCAGAAAATTGAATGATTACTTCCATTATTTTGGTCTGTACTATTTTTTATATGATGGCATGTTTTCTTTTAACTTAAATGCTCTCCTAATATTTGAAACATTTATCTTATCGGAAAATGGACAACACCAGTCGATTTGTCGTATCAAAGAACCCTTATTCTCATAATTTCAGTATTTTTTGAGAAGAAAAACATTTTTCGTCAAATATGTAGCTGGACTATAGTAAGGAATTTATTGCATTTTTCGCAATACTCCAAAAATATATTTTTGGCCTATCATCATCTCGAAACATGTTCGATTAGATGAAATTTCATCTAAAATCGATAGGTGACTTTGTTAATGCCCTAATTCTATCAATTTTTGAATAACTATGGATATTTGATTTCACCCTCTTCATTGGATACTCCAAGTTTGACGCACTCTACTTCTGAATCGCATAATTTTTGAGCACTCCTGATATTTTATATAATAGATTGGACCTTTGACGATACTTTCTTAGGAAATTTTATGAATACTTCCATCATTTTGGTCTGTACTATTTTTTATATGAAGGCATGTTTTCTTTTAACTTGAATGCTCTCCTAATATTTGAAACATTCATCTTATCGAAAAATGGACAACACCAGTCGATTTGTCGTATCAAAGAACCCTTATTCTCACAATGTCAGTATTTTTTGAGAGGAAAAAAATTTTTCGTCAAATATGTAGCTGGACTATAGTAAGGAAAATATTGCATTTTTCGCAATACTCGAAAAATATATTTTTGGCCTATCATCCTCTCGAAACATGTTCGATTAGATGAAATTCCATCTAAAATCGATAGGTGACTTTGTTGATGCCCTAATTCTATCAATTTTTGAATAACTATGGATACTTGATTTCACCCTCTTCATTGGATACTCCAAGTTTGACGCACTCTACTTCTGAATCGCATCATTTTAGAGCACTCCCGATTTTTTATATCATGGGTTGGACCTTTGACGATACTTTCTCAGAAAATTGAATGATTACTTCCATTATTTTGGTCTGTACTATTTTTTATATGATGGCATGTTTTCTTTTAACTTAAATGCTCTCCTAATATTTGAAACATTTATCTTATCGAAAAATGGACAACACCAGTCGATTTGTCGTATCAAAGAACCCATATTCTCATAATTTCAGTATTTTTTGAGAGGAAAAACATTTTTCGTCAAATATGTAGCTGGACTATAGTAAGGAATTTATTGCATTTTTCGCAATACTCCAAAAATATATTTTTGGCCTATCATCGTCTCGAAACATGTCCGATTAGATGAAATTCCATCTAAAATCGATAGGTGACTTTGTTAATGCCCTAATTCTATCAATTTTTGAATAACTATGGATATTTGATTTTACCCTCTTCATTGGATACTCCAAGTTTGACGCACTCTACTTCTGAATCGCATAATTTTTGAGCACTCCTGATTTTTTATATCATAGATTGGACCTTTGACGATACTTTCTCAGAAAATTGAATGAATACTTCCATTATTTTGGTCTGTACTATTTTTTATATGACGGCATGTTTTCTTTTAACTTAAATGCTCTCCTAATATTTGGAACATTTATCTTATCGAAAAATGGACAACACCAGTCGATTTGTCGTATCAAAGAACCCATATTCTCATAATTTCAGTATTTTTTGAGAGGAAAAACATTTTTCGTCAAATATGTAGCTGGACTATAGTAAGGAATTTATTGCATTTTTCGCAATACTCCAAAAATATATTTTTGGCCTATCATCGTCTCGAAACATGTTCGATTAGATGAAATTCCATCTAAAATCGATAGGTGACTTTCTTGATGCCCTAATTCTATCAATTTTTGAATAACTATGGATACTTGATTTCACCCTCTTCATTGGATACTCCAAGTTTGACGCACTCTACTTCTGAATCGCATCATTTTAGAGCACTCCCGATTTTTTATATCATGGGTTGGACCTTTGACGATACTTTCTCAGAAAATTGAATGATTACTTCCATTATTTTGGTCTGTACTATTTTTTATATGATGGCATGTTTTCTTTTAACTTAAATGCTCTCCTAATATTTGAAACATTCATCTTATCGGAAAATGGACAACACCAGTCGATTTGTCGTATCAAAGAACCCTTATTCTCATAATTTCAGTATTTTTTGAGAGGAAAAACATTTTTCGTCAAATATGTAGCTGGAAAATATAGCATTTTTCCCAATACTCCAAAAATATATTTTTGGCCTATCATCCTCTCGAAACATGTTCGATTAGATGAAATTCCATCTAAAATCGATAGGTGACTTTGTTAATGCCCTAATTCTATCAATTTTTGAATAACTATGGATATTTGATTTTACCCTCTTCATTGGATACTCCAAGTTTGACGCACTCTACTTCTGAATCGCATAATTTTTTAGCACTCCTGATCTTTTATATCATAGATTGGACCTTTGACGATACTTTCTTAGAAAATTGAATGAATACTTCAATTATTTTGGTCTGTACTATTTTTTATATGAAGGCATGTTTTCTTTTAACTTAAATGCTCTCCTAATATTTGAAACATTTATCTTATCGAAAAATGGACAACACCAGTCGATTTGTCGTATCAAAGAACCCTTATTCTCATAATTTCAGTATTTTTTGAAAGGAAAAACATTTTTCGTCAAATATGTAGCTGGACTATAGTAAGGAAAATATTGCATTTTTCGCAATACTCGAAAAATATATTTTTGGCCTATCATCCTCTCGAAACATGTTCGATTAGATGAAATTCCATCTAAAATCGATAGGTGACTTTGTTGATGCCCTAATTCTATCAATTTTTGAATAACTATGGATACTTGATTTCACCCTCTTCATTGGATACTCCAAGTTTGACGCACTCTACTTCTGAATCGCATCATTTTAGAGCACTCCCGATTTTTTATATCATGGGTTGGACCTTTGACGATACTTTCTCAGAAAATTGAATGATTACTTCCATTATTTTGGTCTGTACTATTTTTTATATGATGGCATGTTTTCTTTTAACTTAAATGCTCTCCTAATATTTGAAACATTTATCTTATCGGAAAATGGACAACACCAGTCGATTTGTCGTATCAAAGAACCCTTATTCTCATAATTTCAGTATTTTTTGAGAAGAAAAACATTTTTCGTCAAATATGTAGCTGGACTATAGTAAGGAATTTATTGCATTTTTCGCAATACTCCAAAAATATATTTTTGGCCTATCATCCTCTCGAAACATGTTCGATTAGATGAAATTCCATCTAAAATCGATAGGTGACTTTGTTGATGCCCTAATTCTATCAATTTTTGAATAACTATGGATACTTGATTTCACCCTCTTCATTGGATACTCCAAGTTTGACGCACTCTACTTCTGAATCGCATCATTTTAGAGCACTCCCGATTTTTTATATCATGGGTTGGACCTTTGACGATACTTTCTCAGAAAATTGAATGATTACTTCCATTATTTTGGTCTGTACTATTTTTTATATGAAGGCATGTTTTCTTTTAACTTAAATGCTCTCCTAATATTTGAAACATTTATCTTATCGAAAAATGGACAACACCAGTCGATTTGTCGTATCAAAGAACCCTTATTCTCACAATGTCAGTATTTTTTGAGAGGAAAATATTGCATTTTTCGCTATACTCCAAAAATATATTTTTGGCCAATCATCCTCTCGAAACATGTTCGATTAGATGAAATTCCATCTAAAATCGATAGGTGACTTTGTTAATGCCCTAATTCTATCAATTTTTGAATAACTATGGATATTTGATTTTACCCTCTTCATTAGATACTCCAAGTTTGACGCACTCTACTTCTGAATCGCATCATATTAGAGCACTTCCGATTTTTTATATCATAGATTGGACCTTTGACGATACTTTCTCAGAAAATTGAATGAATACTTCCATTATTTTGGTCTGTACTATTTTTTATATGAAGGCATGTTTTCTTTTAACTTAAATGCTCTCCTAATATTTGAAACATTCATCTTATCGAAAAATGGACAACACCAGTCGATTTGTCGTATCAAAGAACCCTTATTCTCACAATGTCAGTATTTTTTGAGAGGAAAAAATTTTTTCGTCAAATATGTAGCTGGACTATAGTAAGGAAAATATTGCATTTTTCGCAATACTCGAAAAATATATTTTTGGCCTATCATCCTCTCGAAACATGTTCGATTAGATGAAATTTCATCTAAAATCGATAGGTGACTTTGTTGATGCCCTAATTCTATCAATTTTTGAATAACTATGGATACTTGATTTCACCCTCTTCATTGGATACTCCAAGTTTGACGCACTCTACTTCTGAATTGCATCATTTTAGAGCACTCCCGATTTTCTATATCATAGGTTGGACCTTCGACGATACTTTCTCAGAAAATTGAATGATTACTTCCATTATTTTGGTCTGTACTATTTTTTATATGATGGCATGTTTTCTTTTAACTTAAATGCTCTCCTAATATTTGAAACATTTATCTTATCGGAAAATGGATAACACCAGTCGATTTGTCGTATCAAAGAACCCTTATTCTCATAATTTCAGTATTTTTTGAGAGGAAAAACATTTTTCGTCAAATATGTAGCTGGACTATAGTAAGGAATTTATTGCATTTTTCGCAATACTCCAAAAATATATTTTTGGCCTATCATCCTCTCGAAACATGTTCGATTAGATGAAATTCCATCTAAAATCGATAGGTGACTTTGTTAATGCCCTAATTCTAACAATTTTTGAATAACTATGGATATTTGATTTTACCCTCTTCATTGGATACTCCAACTTTGACGCACTCTACTTCTGAATCGCATAATTTTTGAGCACTCCTGATTTTTTATATCATAGATTGGACCTTTGACGATACTTTCTCAGAAAATTGAATGAATACTTCCATTATTTTGGTCTGTACAATTTTTTATATGACGGCATTTTTTCTTTTAACTTAAATGCTCTCCTAATATTTGAAACATCTATCTTATCGAAAAATGGATAACACCAGTCGATTTGTCGTATCAAAGAACCCGTATTCTCATAATTTCAGTATTGTTTGAGAGGAAAAACATTTTTCGTCAAATACTCCAAAAATATATTTTTGGCCTATCATATTCTCGAAACATGTTCGATTAGATGAAATTCCATCTAAAATCGATAGGTGACTTTGTTAATGCCCTAATTCTATCAATTTTTGAATAACTATGGATATTTGATTCTACCCTCTTCATTGGATACTCCAAGTTTGACGCACTCTACTTCTGAATCGCATCATTTTGGAGCACTTCCGATTTTTATATCATAGATTGGACCTTTGACGATACTTTCTCAGAAAATTGAATGAATACTTCCATTATTTTGGTCTGTACTATTTTTTATATGAAGGCATGTTTTCTTTTAACTTAAATGCTCTTCTAATATTTGAAACATTTATCTTATCGAAAAATGGACAACACCAGTCAATTTGTCGTATCAAAGAACCCTTATTCTCATAATTACAGTATTTTTTGAGAGGAAAAACATTTTTCGTCAAATATGTAGCTGGACTATAGTAAGGAATTTATTGCATTCTTCGCAATACTCCATAAATATATTTTTGGCCTATCATCCTCTCGAAACATGTTCGATTAGATGAAATTCCATCTAAAATCGATAGGTGACTTTGTTGATGCCCTAATTCTATCAATTTTTGAATAACTATGGATACTTGATTTCACCCTCTTCATTGGATACTCCAAGTTTGACGCACTCTACTTCTGAATCGCATCATTTTAGAGCACTCCCGATTTTTTATATCATGGGTTGGACCTTTGACGATACTTTCTCAGAAAATTGAATGATTACTTCCATTATTTTGGTCTGTACTATTTTTTATATGATGGCATGTTTTCTTTTAACTTAAATGCTCTCCTAATATTTGAAACATTTATCTTATCGGAAAATGGACAACACCAGTCGATTTGTCGTATCAAAGAACCCTTATTCTCATAATTTCAGTATTTTTTGAGAGGAAAAACATTTTTCGTCAAATATGTAGCTGGAAAATATAGCATTTTTCCCAATACTCCAAAAATATATTTTTGGCCTATCATCCTCTCGAAACATGTTCGATTAGATGAAATTCCATCTAAAATCGATAGGTGACTTTGTTAATGCCCTAATTCTATCAATTTTTGAATAACTATGGATATTTGATTTTACCCTCTTCATTGGATACTCCAAGTTTGACGCACTCTACTTCTGAATCGCATAATTTTTTAGCACTCCTGATCTTTTATATCATAGATTGGACCTTTGACGATACTTTCTTAGAAAATTGAATGAATACTTCAATTATTTTGGTCTGTACTATTTTTTATATGAAGGCATGTTTTCTTTTAACTTAAATGCTCTCCTAATATTTGAAACATTTATCTTATCGAAAAATGGACAACACCAGTCGATTTGTCGTATCAAAGAACCCTTATTCTCATAATTTCAGTATTTTTTGAGAGGAAAAACATTTTTCGTCAAATATGTAGCTGGACTATAAAGGAAAATATTGCATTTTTCGCAATACTCGAAAAATATATTTTTGGCCTATCATCCTCTCGAAACATGTTCGATTAGATGAAATTCCATCTAAAATCGATAGGTGACTTTCTTGATGCCCTAATTCTATCAATTTTTGAATAACTATGGATACTTGATTTCACCCTCTTCATTGGATACTCCAAGTTTGACGCACTCTACTTCTGAATCGCATCATTTTAGAGCACTCCCGATTTTTTATATCATGGGTTGGACCTTTGACGATACTTCCTCAGAAAATTGAATGATTACTTCCATTATTTTGGTCTGTACTATTTTTTATATGATGGCATGTTTTCTTTTAACTTAAATGCTCTCCTAATATTTGAAACATTCATCTTATCGGAAAATGGACAACACCAGTCGATTTGTCGTATCAAAGAACCCTTATTCTCATAATTTCAGTATTTTTTGAGAGGAAAAACATTTTTCGTCAAATATGTAGCTGGAAAATATAGCATTTTTCCCAATACTCCAAAAATATATTTTTGGCCTATCATCCTCTCGAAACATGTTCGATTAGATGAAATTCCATCTAAAATCGATAGGTGACTTTGTTAATGCCCTAATTCTATCAATTTTTGAATAACTATGGATATTTGATTTTACCCTCTTCATTGGATACTCCAAGTTTGACGCACTCTACTTCTGAATCGCATAATTTTTTAGCACTCCTGATCTTTTATATCATAGATTGGACCTTTGACGATACTTTCTTAGAAAATTGAATGAATACTTCAATTATTTTGGTCTGTACTATTTTTTATATGAAGGCATGTTTTCTTTTAACTTAAATGCTCTCCTAATATTTGAAACATTTATCTTATCGAAAAATGGACAACACCAGTCGATTTGTCGTATCAAAGAACCCTTATTCTTATAATTTCAGTATTTTTTGAAAGGAAAAACATTTTTCGTCAAATATGTAGCTGGACTATAGTAAGGAAAATATTGCATTTTTCGCAATACTCGAAAAATATATTTTTGGCCTATCATCCTCTCGAAACATGTTCGATTAGATGAAATTCCATCTAAAATCGATAGGTGACTTTGTTGATGCCCTAATTCTATCAATTTTTGAATAACTATGGATACTTGATTTCACCCTCTTCATTGGATACTCCAAGTTTGACGCACTCTACTTCTGAATCGCATCATTTTAGAGCACTCCCGATTTTTTATATCATGGGTTGGACCTTTGACGATACTTTCTCAGAAAATTGAATGATTACTTCCATTATTTTGGTCTGTACTATTTTTTATATGATGGCATGTTTTCTTTTAACTTAAATGCTCTCCTAATATTTGAAACATTTATCTTATCGGAAAATGGACAACACCAGTCGATTTGTCGTATCAAAGAACCCTTATTCTCATAATTTCAGTATTTTTTGAGAAGAAAAACATTTTTCGTCAAATATGTAGCTGGACTATAGTAAGGAATTTATTGCATTTTTCGCAATACTCCAAAAATATATTTTTGGCCTATCATCATCTCGAAACATGTTCGATTAGATGAAATTTCATCTAAAATCGATAGGTGACTTTGTTAATGCCCTAATTCTATCAATTTTTGAATAACTATGGATATTTGATTTCACCCTCTTCATTGGATACTCCAAGTTTGACGCACTCTACTTCTGAATCGCATAATTTTTGAGCACTCCTGATATTTTATATAATAGATTGGACCTTTGACGATACTTTCTTAGGAAATTTTATGAATACTTCCATCATTTTGGTCTGTACTATTTTTTATATGAAGGCATGTTTTCTTTTAACTTGAATGCTCTCCTAATATTTGAAACATTCATCTTATCGAAAAATGGACAACACCAGTCGATTTGTCGTATCAAAGAACCCTTATTCTCACAATGTCAGTATTTTTTGAGAGGAAAAAAATTTTTCGTCAAATATGTAGCTGGACTATAGTAAGGAAAATATTGCATTTTTCGCAATACTCGAAAAATATATTTTTGGCCTATCATCCTCTCGAAACATGTTCGATTAGATGAAATTCCATCTAAAATCGATAGGTGACTTTGTTGATGCCCTAATTCTATCAATTTTTGAATAACTATGGATACTTGATTTCACCCTCTTCATTGGATACTCCAAGTTTGACGCACTCTACTTCTGAATCGCATCATTTTAGAGCACTCCCGATTTTTTATATCATGGGTTGGACCTTTGACGATACTTTCTCAGAAAATTGAATGATTACTTCCATTATTTTGGTCTGTACTATTTTTTATATGATGGCATGTTTTCTTTTAACTTAAATGCTCTCCTAATATTTGAAACATTTATCTTATCGAAAAATGGACAACACCAGTCGATTTGTCGTATCAAAGAACCCATATTCTCATAATTTCAGTATTTTTTGAGAGGAAAAACATTTTTCGTCAAATATGTAGCTGGACTATAGTAAGGAATTTATTGCATTTTTCGCAATACTCCAAAAATATATTTTTGGCCTATCATCGTCTCGAAACATGTTCGATTAGATGAAATTCCATCTAAAATCGATAGGTGACTTTGTTAATGCCCTAATTCTATCAATTTTTGAATAACTATGGATATTTGATTTTACCCTCTTCATTGGATACTCCAAGTTTGACGCACTCTACTTCTGAATCGCATAATTTTTGAGCACTCCTGATTTTTTATATCATAGATTGGACCTTTGACGATACTTTCTCAGAAAATTGAATGAATACTTCCATTATTTTGGTCTGTACTATTTTTTATATGACGGCATGTTTTCTTTTAACTTAAATGCTCTCCTAATATTTGAAACATTTATCTTATCGAAAAATGGACAACACCAGTCGATTTGTCGTATCAAAGAACCCGTATTCTCATAATTTCAGTATTTTTTGAGAGGAAAAACATTTTTCGTCAAATATGTAGCTGGACTATAGTAAGGAATTTATTGCATTTTTCGCAATACTCCAAAAATATATTTTTGGCCTATCATCATCTCGAAACATGTTCGATTAGATGAAATTTCATCTAAAATCGATAGGTGACTTTGTTAATGCCCTAATTCTATCAATTTTTGAATAACTATGGATATTTGATTTCACCCTCTTCATTGGATACTCCAAGTTTGACGCACTCTACTTCTGAATCGCATAATTTTTGAGCACTCCTGATATTTTATATCATAGATTGGACCTTTGACGATACTTTCTTAGGAAATTGAATGAATACTTCCATTATTTTGGTCTGTACTATTTTTTATATGAATGCATGTTTTCTTTTAACTTGAATGCTCTCCTAATATTTGAAACATTTATCTTATCGGAAAATGGACAACACCAGTCGATTTGTCGTATCAAAGAACCCATATTCTCATAATTTCAGTATTTTTTGAGAGGAAAAACATTTTTCGTCAAATATGTAGCTGGACTATAGTAAGGAATTTATTGCATTTTTCGCAATACTCCAAAAATATATTTTTGGCCTATCATCCTCTCGAAACATGTTCGATTATATGAAATTCCATCTAAAATTGATATTTGACTTTGTTAATGCCCTAATTCTATCAATTTTTGAATAACTATGGATATTTGATTTTACCCTCTTCATAGGATACTCCAAGTTTGACGCACTCTACTTCTGAATCGCATAATTTTTGAGCACTCCTGATATTTTATATCATAGATTGGACCTTTGACGATACTTTCTTAGGAAATTGAATGAATACTTCCATTATTTTGGTCTGTACTATTTTTTATATGAAGGCATGTTTTCTTTTAACTTGAATGCTCTCCTAATATTTGAAACATTTATCTTATCGAAAAATGGACAACACCAGTCGATTTGTCGTATCAAAGAACCCATATTCTCATAATTTCAGTATTTTTCGAGAGGAAAAACATTTTTCGTCAAATATGTAGCTGGACTATAGTAAGGAATTTATTGCATTTTTCGCAATACTCCAAAAATATATTTTTGGCCTATCATCCTCTCGAAACATGTTCGATTAGATGAAATTCCATCTAAAATCGATAGGTGACTTTGTTAATGCCCTAATTCTATCAATTTTTGAATAACTATGGATATTTGATTTTACCCTCTTCATTGGATACTACAAGTTTGACGCACTCTACTTCTGAATCGCATCATATTAGAGCACTTCCAATTTTTTATATCATAGATTGGACCTTTGACGATACTTTCTCAGAAAATTGAATGAATACTTCCATTATTTTGGTCTGTACTATTTTTTAAATGACGGCATGTTTTCTTCTAACTTAAATGCTCTCCTAATATTTGAAACATTTATCTTATCGAAAAATGGACAACACCAGTCGATTTGTCGTATCAAAGAACCCGCATTCTCATAATTTTAGTATTTTTTGAGAGGAAAAACATTTTTCGTCAAATATGTAGCTGGAAAATATAGCATTTTTCCCAATACTCCAAAAATATATTTTTGGCCTATCATCTTCTCGAAACATGTTCCATTAGATGAAATTCCATCTAAAATCGATAGGTGACTTTGTTAATGCCCTAATTCTATCAATTTTTGAATAACTATGGATATTTGATTCTACCCTTTTCATTGGATACTCCAAGTTTGACGCACTCTACTTCTGAATCGCATCATTTTAGAGCACTTCCGATTTTTTTATCATAGATTGGACCTTTGACGATACTTTCTCAGAAAATTGAATGAATACTTCCATTATTTTGGTCTGTACTATTTTTTATATGAAGGCATGTTTTCTTTTAACTTAAATGCTCTTCTAATAGTTGAAACATTTATCTTATCGAAAAATGGACAACACCAGTCGATTTTTCGTATCAAAGAACCCTTATTCTCATACTTTCAGTATTTTTTGAGAGGAAAAACATTTTTCGTCAAATATGTAGCTGGACTATAGTAAGGAATTTATTGCATTTTTCGCAATACTCCAAAAATATATTTTTGGCCTATCATCCTTTCGAAACATGTTCGATTAGATGAAATTCCATCTAAAATCGATAGGTGACTTTGTTAATGCCCTAATTCTATCAATTTTTGAATAACTATGGATATTTGATTTTACCCTCTTCATTGGATACTCCAAGTTTGACGCACTCTACTTCTGAATCGCATAATTTTCGAGCACTCCTGATTTTTTATATCATAGATTGGACCTTTGACGATACTTTCTCAGAAAATTGAATGAATACTTCCATTATTTTGGTCTGTACTATTTTTTATATGACGGCATGTTTTCTTTTAACTTAAATGCTCTCCTAATATTTGAAACATTTATCTTATCGAAAAATGGACAACACCAGTCGATTTGTCGTATCAAAGAACCCGTATTCTCATAATTTCAGTATTTTTTGAGAGGAAAAACATTTTTCGTCAAATATGTAGCTGGACTATAGTAAGGAATTTATTGCATTTTTCGCAATACTCCAAAAATATACTTTTGGCCTATCATCCTCTCGAAACATGTTCGATTAGATGGAATTCCATCTAAAATCGATAGGTGACTTTGTTATTGCCCTAATTCTATCAATTTTTGAATAACTATGGATATTTGATTTTACCCTCTTCATTGGATACTCCAAGTTTGACGCACTCTACTTCTGACTCGCATTATTTTTGAGCACTCCTGCTTTTTTATATCATAGATTGGACCTTTGACGATACTTTCTTAGAAAATTGAATGAATACTTCCATTATTTTGGTCTGTACTATTTTTTATATGAAGGCATGTTTTCTTTTAACTTGAATGCTCTCCTAATATTTGAAACATTTATCTTATCGAAAAATGGACAACACCAGTCGATTTGTCGTATCAAAGAACCCTTATTCTCATAATTTCATTATTTTTGAGAGGAAAAACATTTTTCGTCAAATATGTAGCTGGACTATAGTAAGAAAAATATTGCATTTTTCGCAATACTCCAAAAATATATTTTTGGCCAATCATCCTCTCGAAACATGTTCGATTAGATGAAATTCCATATAAAATCGATAGGTGACTTTGGGAATGCCCTAATTCTATCAATTTTTGAATAACTATGGATATTTGATTTTACCCTCTTTATTGGATACTCCAAGTTTGACGCACTCTACTTCTGAATCGCATGATATTAGAGCACTTCCGATTTTTTATATCATAGATTGGACCTTTGACGATACTTTCTCAGAAAATTGAATGAATACTTCCATTATTTTGGTCTGTACTATTTTTTATATGAAGGCATGTTTTCTTTTAACTTAAATGCTCTCCTAATATTTGAAACATTTATCTTATCAAAAAATGGACAACACCAGTCGATTTGTCGTATCAAAGAACCCGTATTCTCATAATTTCAGTATTTTTTGAGAGGAAAAACATTTTTCGTCAAATATGTAGCTGGACTATAGTAAGGAAAATATTGCATTTTTCGCAATTCTCCAAAAATATATTTTTGGCCTATCATCTTCTCGAAACATGTTCGATTAGATGAAATTCCATCTAAAATCGATAGGTGACTTTGTTAATGCCCTAATTCTATCAATTTTTGAATAACTATGAATATTTGATTTTACCCTCTTCATTGGATTCTCCAAGTTTGACGCACTCTATTTCTGAATCGAATCATTTTAGAGCACTTCCGATTTTTATATCATAGATTGCACCTTTGACGATACTTTCTCAGAAAATTGAATGAATACATCCATTATTTTGGTCTGTACTATTTTTTATATGAAGGCATGTTTTTTTTTGACTTAAATGCTCTTCTGATATTTGAAACATCTATCTTATCGAAAAATGGACAACGCCAGTCGATTTGTTGTATCAAAGAACCCTTATTCTCATAATTTCAGTATTTTTTGAGAGGAAAAACATTTTTCGTCAAATATGTAGCTGGACTATAGTAAGAAAAATATTGCATTTTTCGCAATACTCCAAAAATATATTTTTGGCCTATCATTCTCTCGGAACATGTTCGATTAGATGAAATTTCATCTAAAATCGATAGGTGACTTAGTTGATGCCCTTATTCCATAAATTTTTGAATAACTATGGATATTTGATTTTACCCTCTTCATTGGATACTCCAAGTTTGACGCACTCTACTTCTGAGTCGCATAATTTTTGAGCACTCCTGATTTTTTATATCATAGATTGGACCTTTGACGATACTTTCTCAGAAAATTGAATGAATACTTCCATTATTTTGGTCTGTACTATTTTTTATATGACGGCATGTTTTCTTTTAACTTAAATGCTCTCCTAATATTTGAAACATTTATCTTATCGAAAAATGGACAACACCAGTCGATTTGTCGTATCAAAGAACCCGTATTCTCATAATTTCAGTATTTTTTGAGAGGAAAAACATTTTTCGTCAAATATGTAGCTGGACTATAGTAAGGAATTTATTGCATTTTTCGCAATACTCCAAAAATATACTTTTGGCCTATCATCCTCTCGAAACATGTTCGATTAGATAAAATTCCATCTAAAATCGATAGGTGACTTTGTTATTGCCCTAATTCTATCAATTTTTGAATAACTATGGATATTTGATTTTACCCTCTTCATTGGATACTCCAAGTTTGACGCACTCTACTTCTGACTCGCATTATTTTTGAGCACTCCTGCTTTTTTATATCATAGATTGGACCTTTGACGATACTTTCTTAGAAAATTGAATGAATATTTCCATTATTTTGGTCTGTACTATTTTTTATATGAAGGCATGTTTTCTTTTAACTTGAATGCTCTCCTAATATTTGAAACATTTATCTTATCGAAAAATGGACAACACCAGTCGATTTGTCGTATCAAAGAACCCTTATTCTCATAATTTCAGTATTTTTGAGAGGAAAAACATTTTTCGTCAAATATGTAGCTGGACTATAGTAAGAAAAATATTGCATTTTTCGCAATACTCCAAAAATATATTTTTGGCCAATCATCCTCTCGAAACATGTTCGATTAGATGAAATTCCATATAAAATCGATAGGTGACTTTGGGAATGCCCTAATTCTATCAATTTTTGAATAACTATGGATATTTGATTTTACCCTCTTCATTGGATACTCCAAGTTTGACGCACTCTACTTCTGAATCGCATGATATTAGAGCACTTCCGATTTTTTATATCATAGATTGGACCTTTGACGATACTTTCTCAGAAAATTGAATGAATACTTCCATTATTTTGGTCTGTACTATTTTTTATATGAAGGCATGTTTTCTTTTAACTTAAATGCTCTCCTAATATTTGAAACATTTATCTTATCAAAAAATGGACAACACCAGTCGATTTGTCGTATCAAAGAACCCGTATTCTCATAATTTCAGTATTTTTTGAGAGGAAAAACATTTTTCGTCAAATATGTAGCTGGACTATAGTAAGGAAAATATTGCATTTTTCGCAATTCTCCAAAAATATATTTTTGGCCTATCATCTTCTCGAAACATGTTCGATTAGATGAAATTCCATCTAAAATCGATAGGTGACTTTGTTAATGCCCTAATTCTATCAATTTTTGAATAACTATGAATATTTGATTTTACCCTCTTCATTGGATTCTCCAAGTTTGACGCACTCTATTTCTGAATCGAATCATTTTAGAGCACTTCCGATTTTTATATCATAGATTGCACCTTTGACGATACTTTCTCAGAAAATTGAATGAATACATCCATTATTTTGGTCTGTACTATTTTTTATATGAAGGCATGTTTTTTTTTAACTTAAATGCTCTTCTGATATTTGAAACATCTATCTTATCGAAAAATGGACAACGCCAGTCGATTTGTTGTATCAAAGAACCCTTATTCTCATAATTTCAGTATTTTTTGAGAGGAAAAACATTTTTCGTCAAATATGTAGCTGGACTATAGTAAGAAAAATATTGCATTTTTCGCAATACTCCAAAAATATATTTTTGGCCTATCATTCTCTCGGAACATGTTCGATTAGATGAAATTTCATCTAAAATCGATAGGTGACTTAGTTGATGCCCTAATTCTATAAATTTTTGAATAACTATGGATATTTGATTTTACCCTCTTCATTGGATACTCCAAGTTTGACGCACTCTACTTCTGAGTCGCATAATTTTTGAGCACTCCTGATTTTTTATATCATAGATTGGACCTTTGACGATACTTGCTTAGAAAATTGGATGGATACTTCCATTATTTTGGTCTGTACTATTTTTTATATGAAGGCATGTTTTCTTTTAACTTGAATGCTCTCCTAATATTTGGAACATTTATCTTATCGAAAAATGGACAACACCAGTCGATTTGTCGTATCAAAGAACCCGTATTCTCATAATTTTAGTATTTTTTGAGAGGAAAAACATTTTTCGTCAAATATGTAGCTGGAAAATATAGCATTTTTCCCAATACTCCAAAAATATATTTTTGGCCTATCATCCTCTCGAAACATGTTCGATTAGATGAAATTTCATCTAAAATCGATAGGTGACTTTGTTAATGCCCCCATTCTATCAATTTTTGAATGACTATGGATATTTGATTTTACCCTCTTCATTGGATACTCCAAGTTTGACGCACTCTACTTCTGAATCGCATCATTTTAGAGCACTCCCGATTTTTTATATCATAGATTGGACCTTTGACGATACTTTCTCAGAAAATTGAATGAATACTTCCATTATTTTGGTGTGTACTATTTTTTATATGAAGGCATGTTTTTTTTAACTTAAATGCTCTTCTGATATTTGAAACATCTATTTTATCGAAAAATGGACAACACCAGTCGATTTGTTGTATCAAAGAACCCTTATTCTCATAATTTCAGTATTTTTTGAGAGGAAAAACATTTTTCGTCAAATATGTAGCTGGACTATAGTAAGTAAAATATTGCATTTTTCGCAATACTCCAAAAATATATTTTTGGCCTATCATCCTCTCGAAACATGTTCGATTAGATGAAATTTCATCTAAAATCGAGAGGTGACTTTGTTAATGCCCTAATTCTATCAATTTTTGAATAACTATGGATATTTGATTTTACCCTCTTCATTGGATACTCCAAGTTGGACGCACTCTACTTCTGAATCGCATCATTTCAGAGCACTTCCGATTTTTTATATCATAGATTGGACCTTTGACGATACTTTCTCAGAAAATTGAATGAACACTTCCATTATTTTGGTGTGTACTATTTTTTATATGAAGGCATGTTTTTTTTGACTTAAATGCTCTTCTGATATTTGAAACATCTATCTTATCGAAAAATGGACAACGCCAGTCGATTTGTTGTATCAAAGAACCCTTATTCTCATAATTTCAGTATTTTTTGAGAGGAAAAACATTTTTCGTCAAATATGTAGCTGGACTATAGTAAGAAAAATATTTTTCGCAATACTCCAAAAATATATTTTTGGCCTATCATTCTCTCGGAACATGTTCGATTAGATGAAATTTCATCTAAAATCGATAGGTGACTTTGTTGATGCCCTAATTCTATCAATTTTTGAATAACTATGGATATTTGATTTTACCCTCTTCATTGGATACTCCAAGTTTGACGCACTCTACTTCTGAATCGCATAATTTTTGAGCACTCCTGATTTTTTATATCATAGATTGGACCTTTGACGATACTTTCTTAGAAAATTGGATGGATACTTCCATTATTTTGGTCTGTACTATTTTTTATATGAAGGCATGTTTTCTTTTAACTTGAATGCTCTCCTAATATTTGGAACATTTATCTTATCGAAAAATGGACAACACCAGTCGATTTGTCGTATCAAAGAACCCTTATTCTCATAATTTCAGTATTTTTTGAGAGGAAAAACATTTTTCGTCAAATATGTAGCTGGAAAATATAGCATTTTTCCCAATACTCCAAAAATATATTTTTGGCCAATCATCCTCTCGAAACATGTTCGATTAGATGAAATTCCATCTAAAATCGATAGGTGACTTTGTTAATGCCCTAATTCTATCAATTTTTGAATAACTATGGATATTTGATTTTACCCTCTTCATTGGATACTCCAAGTTTGACGCACTCTACTTCTGAATCGCATCATATTAGAGCACTTCCAATTTTTTATATCATAGATTGGACCTTTGACGATACTTTCTCAGAAAATTGAATGAATACTTCCATTATTTTGGTCTGTACTATTTTTTATATGAAGGCATGTTTTCTTTTAACTTAAATGCTCTTCTAATATTTGAAACATTTATCTTATCGAAAAATGGACAACACCAGTCGATTTTTCGTATCAAAGAACCCTTATTCTCATAATTTCAGTATTTTTTGAGAGGAAAAACATTTTTCGTCAAATATGTAGCTGGACTATAGTAAGGAATTTATTGCATTTTTCGCAATACTCCAAAAATATATTTTTGGCCTATCATCCTCTCGAAACATGTTCGATTGGATGAAATTCCATCTAAAATCGATAGGTGACTTTGTTAATGCCCTAATTCTATCAATTTTTGAATAACTATAGATATTTGATTTTACCCTCTTCATTGGATACTCCAAGTTGGACGCACTCTACTTCTGAATCGCATCATTTTAGAGCACTCCCGATTTTTTATATCATAGATTGGACCTTTGACGATACTTTCTCAGAAAATTTAATGAATATTTCCATTATTTTGGTCTGTACTATTTTTTATATGAAGGCATGTTTTCTTTTAACTTAAATGCTCTCCTAATATTTGAAACATTTATCTTATCGAAAAATGGACAACACCAGTCGATTTGTCGTATCAAAGAACCCTTATTCTCATAATTTCAGTATTTTTTGAGAGGAAAAACATTTTTCGTCAAATATGTAGCTGGACTATAGTATGGAAAATATTGCATTTTTCGCAATACTCGAAAAATATATTTTTGGCCAATCATCCTCTCGAAACATGTTCGATTAGATGAAATTCCATCTAAAATCGATAGGTGACTTTGTTAATGCCCTAATTCTATCAATTTTTGAATAACTATGGATATTTGATTTTACCCTCTTCATTGGATACTACAAGTTTGACGCACTCTACTTCTGAATCGCATCATATTAGAGCACTTCCAATTTTTTATATCATAGATTGGACCTTTGACGATACTTTCTCAGAAAATTGAATGAATACTTCCATTATTTTGGTCTGTACTATTTTTTATATGACGGCATGTTTTCTTTTAACTTAAATGCTCTCCTAATATTTGAAACATTTATCTTATCGAAAAATGGACAACACCAGTCGATTTGTCGTATCAAAGAACCCGCATTCTCATAATTTTAGTATTTTTTGAGAGGAAAAACATTTTTCGTCAAATATGTAGCTGGAAAATATAGCATTTTTCCCAATACTCCAAAAATATATTTTTGGCCTATCATCTTCTCGAAACATGTTCCATTAGATGAAATTCCATCTAAAATCGATAGGTGACTTTGTTAATGCCCTAATTCTATCAATTTTTGAATAACTATGGATATTTGATTCTACCCTCTTCATTGGATACTCCAAGTTTGACGCACTCTACTTCTGAATCGCATCATTTTAGAGCACTTCCGATATTTTTATCATAGATTGGACCTTTGACGATACTTTCTCAGAAAATTGAATGAATACTTCCATTATTTTGGTCTGTACTATTTTTTATATGAAGGCATGTTTTCTTTTAACTTAAATGCTCTTCTAATATTTGAAACATTTATCTTATCGAAAAATGGACAACACCAGTCGATTTTTCGTATCAAAGAACCCTTATTCTCATAATTTCAGTATTTTTTGAGAGGAAAAACATTTTTCGTCAAATATGTAGCTGGACTATAGTAAGGAATTTATTGCATTTTTCGCAATACTCCAAAAATATATTTTTGGCCTATCATCCTCTCGAAACATGTTCGATTAGATGAAATTCCATCTAAAATCGATAGGTGACTTTGTTAATGCCCTAATTCTATCAATTTTTGAATAACTATGGATATTTGATTTTACCCTCTTCATTGGATACTCCAAGTTTGACGCACTCTACTTCTGAATCGCATAATTTTCGAGCACTCCTGATTTTTCATATCATAGATTGGACCTTTGACGATACTTTCTCAGAAAATTGAATGAATGCTTCCATTATTTTGGTCTGTACTATTTTTTATATGACGGCATGTTTTCTTTTAACTTAAATGCTCTCCTAATATTTGAAACATTTATCTTATCGAAAAATGGACAACACCAGTCGATTTGTCGTATCAAAGAACCTGTATTCTCATAATTTCATTATTTTTTGAGAGGAAAAACATTTTTCGTCAAATATGTAGCTGGACTATAGTAAGGAATTTATTGCATTTTTCGCAATACTCCAAAAATATACTTTTGGCCTATCATCCTCTCGAAACATGTTCGATTAGATGAAATTCCATCTAAAATCGATAGGTGACTTTGTTATTGCCCTAATTCTATCAATTTTTGAATAACTATGGATATTTGATTTTACCCTCTTCATTGGATACTCCAAGTTTGACGCACTCTACTTCTGACTCGCATTATTTTTGAGCACTCCTGCTTTTTTATATCATAGATTGGACCTTTGACGATACTTTCTTAGAAAATTGAATGAATACTTCCATTATTTTGGTCTGTACTATTTTTTATATGAAGGCATGTTTTCTTTTAACTTGAATGCTCTCCTAATATTTGAAACATTTATCTTATCGAAAAATGGACAACACCAGTCGATTTGTCGTATCAAAGAACCCTTATTCTCATAATTTCAGTATTTTTGAGAGGAAAAACATTTTTCGTCAAATATGTAGCTGGACTATAGTAAGAAAAATATTGCATTTTTCGCAATACCCCAAAAATATATTTTTGGCCAATCATCCTCTCGAAACATGTTCGATTAGATGAAATTCCATATAAAATCGATAGGTGACTTTGGGAATGCCCTAATTCTATCAATTTTTGAATAACTATGGATATTTGATTTTACCCTCTTCATTGGATACTCCAAGTTTGACGCACTCTACTTCTGAATCGCATGATATTAGAGCACTTCCGATTTTTTATATCATAGATTGGACCTTTGACGATACTTTCTCAGAAAATTGAATGGATACTTCTTTTATTTTGGTCTGTACTATTTTTTATATGAAGGCATGTTTTCTTTTAACTTAAATGCTCTCCTAATATTTGAAACATTTATCTTATCGAAAAATGGACAACACCAGTCGATTTGTCGTATCAAAGAACCCGTATTCTCATACTTTCAGTATTTTTTGAGAGGAAAAACATTTTTCGTCAAATATGTAGCTGGACTATAGTAAGGAAAATATTGCATTTTTCGCAATTCTCCAAAAATATATTTTTGGCCTATCATCTTCTCGAAACATGTTCGATTAGATGAAATTCCATCTAAAATCGATAGGTGACTTTGTTATTGCCCTAATTCTATCAATTTTTGAATAACTATGAATATTTGATTTTACCCTCTTCATTGGATTCTCCAAGTTTGACGCACTCTATTTCTGAATCGAATTATTTTAGAGCACTTCCGATTTTTATATCATAGATTGCACCTTTGACGATACTTTCTCAGAAAATTGAATGAATACATCCATTATTTTGGTCTGTACTATTTTTTATATGAAGGCATGTTTTTTTTTAACTTAAATGCTCTTCTGATATTTGAAACATCTATCTTATCGAAAACTGGACAACGCCAGTCGATTTGTTGTATCAAAGAACCCTTATTCTCATAATTTCAGTATTTTTTGAGAGGAAAAACATTTTTCGTCAAATATGTAGCTGGGTAAGAAAAATATTGCATTTTTCGCAATACTCCAAAAATATATTTTTGGCCTATCATTCTCTCGGAACATGTTCGATTAGATGAAATTTCATCTAAAATCGATAGGTGACTTTGTTGATGCCCTAATTCTATAAATTTTTGAATAACTATGGATATTTGATTTTACCCTCTTCATTGGATACTCCAAGATTGACGCACTCTACTTCTGAATCGCATCATTTTAGAGCACTCCCGATTTTTTATATCATAGATTGGACCTTTGACGATACTTTCTCAGAAAATTGAATGAATACTTCCATTATTTTGATGTGTACTATTTTTTATAAGAAGGCATGTTTTTTTTAACTTAAATGCTCTTCTGATATTTGAAACATCTATTTTATCGAAAAATGGACAACACCAGTCGATTTGTTGTATCTAAGAACCCTTATTCTCATAATTTCAGTATTTTTTGAGAGGAAAAACATTTTTCGTCAAATATGTAGCTGGACTATAGTAAGTAAAATATTGCATTTTGGTTAGGTGACTTTGTTAATGCCCCCATTCTATCAATTTTTGAATGACTATGGATATTTGATTTTACCCTCTTCATTGGATACTCCAAGTTTGACGCACTCTACTTCTGAATCGCATCATTTTAGAGCACTCCCGATTTTTTATATCATAGATTGGACCTTTGACGATACTTTCTCAGAAAATTGAATGAATACTTCCATTATTTTGGTGTGTACTATTTTTTATATGAAGGCATGTTTTTTTTTAACTTAAATGCTCTTCTGATATTTGAAACATCTATTTTATCGAAAAATGGACAACACCAGTCGATTTGTTGTATCTAAGAACCCTTATTCTCATAATTTCAGTATTTTTTGAGAGGAAAAACATTTTTCGTCAAATATGTACCTGGACTATAGTAAGGAAAATATTGCATTTTTCGCAATACTCCAAAAATATATTTTTGGCCTATCATCCTCTCGAAACATGTTCGATTAGATGAAATTTCATCTAAAATCGAGAGGTGACTTTGTTAATGCCCTAATTCTATCAATTTTTGAATAACTATGGATATTTGATTTTACCCTCTTCATTGGATACTCCAAGTTTGACGCACTCTACTTCTGAATCGCATGATATTAGAGCACTTCCGATTTTTTATATCATAGATTGGACCTTTGACGATACTTTCTCAGAAAATTGAATGGATACTTCTTTTATTTTGGTCTGTACTATTTTTTATATGAAGGCATGTTTTCTTTTAACTTAAATGCTCTCCTAATATTTGAAACATTTATCTTATCGAAAAATGGACAACACCAGTCGATTTGTCGTATCAAAGAACCCGTATTCTCATACTTTCAGTATTTTTTGAGAGGAAAAACATTTTTCGTCAAATATGTAGCTGGACTATAGTAAGGAAAATATTGCATTTTTCGCAATTCTCCAAAAATATATTTTTGGCCTATCATCTTCTCGAAACATGTTCGATTAGATGAAATTCCATCTAAAATCGATAGGTGACTTTGTTATTGCCCTAATTCTATCAATTTTTGAATAACTATGAATATTTGATTTTACCCTCTTCATTGGATTCTCCAAGTTTGACGCACTCTATTTCTGAATCGAATTATTTTAGAGCACTTCCGATTTTTATATCATAGATTGCACCTTTGACGATACTTTCTCAGAAAATTGAATGAATACATCCATTATTTTGGTCTGTACTATTTTTTATATGAAGGCATGTTTTTTTTTAACTTAAATGCTCTTCTGATATTTGAAACATCTATCTTATCGAAAACTGGACAACGCCAGTCGATTTGTTGTATCAAAGAACCCTTATTCTCATAATTTCAGTATTTTTTGAGAGGAAAAACATTTTTCGTCAAATATGTAGCTGGGTAAGAAAAATATTGCATTTTTCGCAATACTCCAAAAATATATTTTTGGCCTATCATTCTCTCGGAACATGTTCGATTAGATGAAATTTCATCTAAAATCGATAGGTGACTTTGTTGATGCCCTAATTCTATAAATTTTTGAATAACTATGGATATTTGATTTTACCCTCTTCATTGGATACTCCAAGATTGACGCACTCTACTTCTGAATCGCATCATTTTAGAGCACTCCCGATTTTTTATATCATAGATTGGACCTTTGACGATACTTTCTCAGAAAATTGAATGAATACTTCCATTATTTTGATGTGTACTATTTTTTATAAGAAGGCATGTTTTTTTTAACTTAAATGCTCTTCTGATATTTGAAACATCTATTTTATCGAAAAATGGACAACACCAGTCGATTTGTTGTATCTAAGAACCCTTATTCTCATAATTTCAGTATTTTTTGAGAGGAAAAACATTTTTCGTCAAATATGTAGCTGGACTATAGTAAGTAAAATATTGCATTTTGGTTAGGTGACTTTGTTAATGCCCCCATTCTATCAATTTTTGAATGACTATGGATATTTGATTTTACCCTCTTCATTGGATACTCCAAGTTTGACGCACTCTACTTCTGAATCGCATCATTTTAGAGCACTCCCGATTTTTTATATCATAGATTGGACCTTTGACGATACTTTCTCAGAAAATTGAATGAATACTTCCATTATTTTGGTGTGTACTATTTTTTATATGAAGGCATGTTTTTTTTTAACTTAAATGCTCTTCTGATATTTGAAACATCTATTTTATCGAAAAATGGACAACACCAGTCGATTTGTTGTATCTAAGAACCCTTATTCTCATAATTTCAGTATTTTTTGAGAGGAAAAACATTTTTCGTCAAATATGTACCTGGACTATAGTAAGGAAAATATTGCATTTTTCGCAATACTCCAAAAATATATTTTTGGCCTATCATCCTCTCGAAACATGTTCGATTAGATGAAATTTCATCTAAAATCGAGAGGTGACTTTGTTAATGCCCTAATTCTATCAATTTTTGAATAACTATGGATATTTGATTTTACCCTCTTCATTGGATTCTCCAAGTTTGACGCACTCTATTTCTGAATCGAATCATTTTAGAGCACTTCCGATTTTTATATCATAGATTGCACCTTTGATGATACTTTCTCAGAAAATTGAATGAATACATCCATTATTTTGGTCTGTACTATTTTTTATATGAAGGCATGTTTTTTTTTAACTTAAATGCTCTTCTGATATTTGAAACATCTATCTTATCGAAAAATGGACAACGCCAGTCGATTTGTTGTATCAAAGAACCCTTATTCTCATAATTTCAGTATTTTTTGAGAGGAAAAACATTTTTCGTCAAATATGTAGCTGGACTATAGTAAGAAAAATATTGCATTTTTCGCAATACTCCAAAAATATATTTTTGGCCTATCATTCTCTCGGAACATGTTCGATTAGATGAAATTTCATCTAAAATCGATAGGTGACTTAGTTGATGCCCTAATTCTATAAATTTTTGAATAACTATGGATATTTGATTTTACCCTCATCATTGGATACTCCAAGTTTGACGCACTCTACTTCTGAGTCGCATAATTTTTGAGCACTCCTGATTTTTTATATCATAGATTGGACCTTTGACGATACTTGCTTAGAAAATTGGATGGATACTTCCATTATTTTGGTCTGTACTATTTTTTATATGAAGGCATGTTTTCTTTTAACTTGAATGCTCTCCTAATATTTGGAACATTTATCTTATCGAAAAATGGACAACACCAGTCGATTTGTGTCGTATCAAAGAACCCTTATTCTCATAATTTCAGTATTTTTTGAGAGGAAAAACATTTTTCGTCAAATATGTAGCTGGACTATATAGTAAGGAATTTATTGCATTTTTCGCAATACTCCAAAAATATACTTTTGGCCTATCATCCTCTCGAAACATGTTCGATTAGATGGAATTCCATCTAAAATCGATAGGTGACTTTGTTATTGCCCTAATTCTATCAATTTTTGAATAACTATGGATATTTGATTTCACCCTCTTCATTGGATACTCCAAGTTTGACGCACTCTACTTCTGAATCGCATAATTTTTGAGCACTCCTGATATTTTATATCATAGATTGGACCTTTGACGATACTTTCTTAGGAAATTGAATGAATACTTCCATTATTTTGGTCTGTACTATTTTTTATATGAATGCATGTTTTCTTTTAACTTGAATGCTCTCCTAATATTTGAAACATTTATCTTATCGAAAAATGGACAACACCAGTCGATTTGTCGTATCAAAGAACCCATATTCTCATAATTTCAGTATTTTTTGAGAGGAAAAACATTTTTCGTCAAATATGTAGCTGGACTATAGTAAGGAATTTATTGCATTTTTCGCAATACTCCAAAAATATATTTTTGGCCTATCATCCTCTCGAAACATGTTCGATTAGATGAAATTCCATCTAAAATCGATATTTGACTTTGTTAATGCCCTAATTCTATCAATTTTTGAATAACTATGGATATTTGATTTTACCCTCTTCATTGGATACTCCAAGTTTGACGCACTCTACTTCTGAATCGCATAATTTTTGAGCACTCCTGATATTTTATATCATAGATTGGACCTTTGACGATACTTTCTTAGGAAATTGAATGAATACTTCCATTATTTTGGTCTGTACTATTTTTTATATGAAGGCATGTTTTCTTTTAACTTGAATGCTCTCCTAATATTTGAAACATTTATCTTATCGAAAAATGGACAACACCAGTCGATTTGTCGTATCAAAGAACCCATATTCTCATAATTTCAGTATTTTTTGAGAGGAAAAACATTTTTCGTCAAATATGTAACTGGACTATAGTAAGGAATTTATTGCATTTTTCGCAATACTCCAAAAATATATTTTTGGCCTATCATCCTCTCGAAACATGTTCGATTAGATGAAATTCCATCTAAAATCGATAGGTGACTTTGTTAATGCCCTAATTCTATCAATTTTTGAATAACTATGGATATTTGATTTTACCCTCTTCATTGGATACTACAAGTTTGACGCACTCTACTTCTGAATCGCATCATATTAGAGCACTTCCAATTTTTTATATCATAGATTGGACCTTTGACGATACTTTCTCAGAAAATTGAATGAATACTTCCATTATTTTGGTCTGTACTATTTTTTATATGACGGCATGTTTTCTTTTAACTTAAATGCTCTCCTAATATTTGAAACATTTATCTTATCGAAAAATGGACAACACCAGTCGATTTGTCGTATCAAAGAACCCGCATTCTCATAATTTTAGTATTTTTTGAGAGGAAAAACATTTTTCGTCAAATATGTAGCTGGAAAATATAGCATTTTTCCCAATACTCCAAAAATATATTTTTGGCCTATCATCTTCTCGAAACATGTTCCATTAGATGAAATTCCATCTAAAATCGATAGGTGACTTTGTTAATGCCCTAATTCTATCAATTTTTGAATAACTATGGATATTTGATTCTACCCTCTTCATTGGATACTCCAAGTTTGACGCACTCTACTTCTGAATCGCATCATTTTAGAGCACTTCCGATTTTTTTATCATAGATTGGACCTTTGACGATACTTTCTCAGAAAATTGAATGAATACTTCCATTATTTTGGTCTGTACTATTTTTTATATGAAGGCATGTTTTCTTTTAACTTAAATGCTCTTCTAATAGTTGAAACATTTATCTTATCGAAAAATGGACAACACCAGTCGATTTTTCGTATCAAAGAACCCTTATTCTCATAATTTCAGTATTTTTTGAGAGGAAAAACATTTTTCGTCAAATATGTAGCTGGACTATAGTAAGGAATTTATTGCATTTTTCGCAATACTCCAAAAATATATTTTTGGCCTATCATCCTCTCGAAACATGTTCGATTAGATGAAATTCCATCTAAAATCGATAGGTGACTTTGTTAATGCCCTAATTCTATCAATTTTTGAATAACTATGGATATTTGATTTTACCCTCTTCATTGGATACTCCAAGTTTGACGCACTCTACTTCTGAATCGCATAATTTTCGAGCACTCCTGATTTTTTATATCATAGATTGGACCTTTGACGATACTTTCTCAGAAAATTGAATGAATACTTCCATTATTTTGGTCTGTACTATTTTTTATATGACGGCATGTTTTCTTTTAACTTAAATGCTCTCCTAATATTTGAAACATTTATCTTATCGAAAAATGGACAACACCAGTCGATTTGTCGTATCAAAGAACCCGTATTCTCATAATTTCAGTATTTTTTGAGAGGAAAAACATTTTTCGTCAAATATGTAGCTGGACTATAGTAAGAAATTTATTGCATTTTTCGCAATACTCCAAAAATATACTTTTGGCCTATCATCCTCTCGAAACATGTTCGATTAGATGGAATTCCATCTAAAATCGATAGGTGACTTTGTTATTGCCCTAATTCTATCAATTTTTGAATAACTATGGATATTTGATTTTACCCTCTTCATTGGATACTCCAAGTTTGACGCACTCTACTTCTGACTCGCATTATTTTTGAGCACTCCTGCTTTTTTATATCATAGATTGGACCTTTGACGATACTTTCTTAGAAAATTGAATGAATACTTCCATTATTTTGGTCTGTACTATTTTTTATATGAAGGCATGTTTTCTTTTAACTTGAATGCTCTCCTAATATTTGAAACATTTATCTTATCGAAAAATGGACAACACCAGTCGATTTGTCGTATCAAAGAACCCTTATTCTCATAATTTCAGTATTTTTGAGAGGAAAAACATTTTTCGTCAAATATGTAGCTGGACTATAGTAAGAAAAATATTGCATTTTTCGCAATACTCCAAAAATATATTTTTGGCCAATCATCCTCTCGAAACATGTTCGATTAGATGAAATTCCATATAAAATCGATAGATGACTTTGGGAATGCCCTAATTCTATCAATTTTTGAATAACTATGGATATTTGATTTTACCTTTTCATTGGATACTCCAAGTTTGACGCACTCTACTTCTGAATCGCATGATATTAGAGCACTTCCGATTTTTTATATCATAGATTGGACCTTTGACGATACTTTCTCAGAAAATTGAATGAATACTTCCATTATTTTGGTCTGTACTATTTTTTATATGAAGGCATGTTTTCTTTTAACTTAAATGCTCTCCTAATATTTGAAACATTTATCTTATCGAAAAATGGACAACACCAGTCGATTTGTCGTATCAAAGAACCCGTATTCTCATAATTTCAGTATTTTTTGAGAGGAAAAACATTTTTCGTCAAATATGTAGCTGGACTATAGTAAGGAAAATATTGCATTTTTCGCAATTCTCCAAAAATATATTTTTGGCCTATCATCTTCTCGAAACATGTTCGATTAGATGAAATTCCATCTAAAATCGATAGGTGACTTTGTTAATGCCCTAATTCTATCAATTTTTGAATAACTATGAATATTTGATTTTACCCTCTTCATTGGATTCTCCAAGTTTGACGCACTCTATTTCTGAATCGAATCATTTTAGAGCACTTCCGATTTTTATATCATAGATTGCACCTTTGACGATACTTTCTCAGAAAATTGAATGAATACATCCATTATTTTGGTCTGTACTATTTTTTATATGAAGGCATGTTTTTTTTTAACTTAAATGCTCTTCTGATATTTGAAACATCTATCTTATCGAAAAATGGACAACGCCAGTCGATTTGTTGTATCAAAGAACCCTTATTCTCATAATTTCAGTATTTTTTGAGAGGAAAAACATTTTTCGTCAAATATGTAGCTGGACTATAGTAAGAAAAATATTGCATTTTTCGCAATACTCCAAAAATATATTTTTGGCCTATCATTCTCTCGGAACATGTTCGATTAGATGAAATTTCATCTAAAATCGATAGGTGACTTAGTTGATGCCCTAATTCTATAAATTTTTGAATAACTATGGATATTTGATTTTACCCTCTTCATTGGATACTCCAAGTTTGACGCACTCTACTTCTGAGTCGCATAATTTTTGAGCACTCCTGATTTTTTATATCATAGATTGGACCTTTGACGATACTTGCTTAGAAAATTGGATGGATACTTCCATTATTTTGGTCTGTACTATTTTTTATATGAAGGCATGTTTTCTTTTAACTTGAATGCTCTCCTAATATTTGGAACATTTATCTTATCGAAAAATGGACAACACCAGTCGATTTGTCGTATCAAAGAACCCGTATTCTCATAATTTTAGTATTTTTTGAGAGGAAAAACATTTTTCGTCAAATATGTAGCTGGAAAATATAGCATTTTTCCCAATACTCCAAAAATATATTTTTGGCCTATCATCCTTTCGAAACATGTTCGATTAGATGAAATTTCATCTAAAATCGATAGGTGACTTTGTTAATGCCCCCATTCTATCAATTTTTGAATGACTATGGATATTTGATTTTACCCTCTTCATTGGATACTCCAAGTTTGACGCACTCTACTTCTGAATCGCATCATTTTAGAGCACTCCCGATTTTTTATATCATAGATTCGACCTTTGACGATACTTTCTCAGAAAATTGAATGAATACTTCCATTATTTTGGTGTGTACTATTTTTTATATGAAGGCATGTTTTTTTTAACTTAAATGCTCTTCTGATATTTGAAACATCTATTTTATCGAAAAATGGACAACACCAGTCGATTTGTTGTATCAAAGAACCCTTATTCTCATAATTTCAGTATTTTTTGAGAGGAAAAACATTTTTCGTCAAATATGTAGCTGGACTATAGTAAGTAAAATATTGCATTTTTCGCAATACTCCAAAAATATATTTTTGGCCTATCATCCTCTCAAAACATGTTCGATTAGATGAAATTTCATCTAAAATCGAGAGGTGACTTTGTTAATGCCCTAATTCTATCAATTTTTGAATAACTATGGATATTTGATTTTACCCTCTTCATTGGATACTCCAAGTTGGACGCACTCTACTTCTGAATCGCATCATTTCAGAGCACTTCCGATTTTTTATATCATAGATTGGACCTTTGACGATACTTTCTCAGAAAATTGAATGAACACTTCCATTATTTTGGTGTGTACTATTTTTTATATGAAGGCATGTTTTTTTTGACTTAAATGCTCTTCTGATATTTGAAACATCTATCTTATCGAAAAATGGACAACGCCAGTCGATTTGTTGTATCAAAGAACCCTTATTCTCATAATTTCAGTATTTTTTGAGAGGAAAAACATTTTTCGTCAAATATGTAGCTGGACTATAGTAAGAAAAATATTTTTCGCAATACTCCAAAAATATATTTTTGGCCTATCATTCTCTCGGAACATGTTCGATTAGATGAAATTTCATCTAAAATCGATAGGTGACTTTGTTGATGCCCTAATTCTATCAATTTTTGAATAACTATGGATATTTGATTTTACCCTCTTCATTGGATACTCCAAGTTTGACGCACTCTACTTCTGAATCGCATAATTTTTGAGCACTCCTGATTTTTTATATCATAGATTGGACCTTTGACGATACTTTCTTAGAAAATTGGATGGATACTTCCATTATTTTGGTCTGTACTATTTTTTATATGAAGGCATGTTTTCTTTTAACTTGAATGCTCTCCTAATATTTGGAACATTTATCTTATCGAAAAATGGACAACACCAGTCGATTTGTCGTATCAAAGAACCCTTATTCTCATAATTTCAGTATTTTTTGAGAGGAAAAACATTTTTCGTCAAATATGTAGCTGGAAAATATAGCATTTTTCCCAATACTCCAAAAATATATTTTTGGCCAATCATCCTCTCGAAACATGTTCGATTAGATGAAATTCCATCTAAAATCGATAGGTGACTTTGTTAATGCCCTAATTCTATCAATTTTTGAAGAACTATGGATATTTGATTTTACCCTCTTCATTGGATACTCCAAGTTTGACGCACTCTACTTCTGAATCGCATCATATTAGAGCACTTCCAATTTTTTATATCATAGATTGGACCTTTGACGATACTTTCTCAGAAAATTGAATGAATACTTCCATTATTTTGGTCTGTACTATTTTTTATATGACGGCATGTTTTCTTTTAACTTAAATGCTCTCCTAATATTTGAAACATTTATCTTATCGAAAAATGGACAACACCAGTCGATTTGTCGTATCAAAGAAACCGTATTCTCATAATTTTAGTATTTTTTGAGAGGAAAAACATTTTTCGTCAAATATGTAGCTGGAAAATATAGCATTTTTTCCAATACTCCAAAAATATATTTTTGGCCTATCATCTTCTCGAAACATGTTCCATTAGATGAAATTCCATCTAAAATCGATAGGTGACTTTGTTAATGCCCTAATTCTATCAATTTTTGAATAACTATGGATATTTGATTCTACCCTCTTCATTGGATACTCCAAGTTTGACGCACTCTACTTCTGAATCGCGTCATTTTAGAGCACTTCCGATTTTTATATCATAGATTGGACCTTTGACGATACTTTCTCAGAAAATTGAATGAATACTTCCATTATTTTGGTCTGTACTATTTTTTATATGAAGGCATGTTTTCTTTTAACTTAAATGCTCTTCTAATATTTGAAACATTTATCTTATCGAAAAATGGACAACACCAGTCGATTTTTCGTATCAAAGAACCCTTATTCTCATAATTTCAGTATTTTTTGAGAGGAAAAACGTTTTTCGTCAAATATGTAGCTGGACTATAGTAAGGAATTTATTGCATTTTTCGCAATACTCCAAAAATATATTTTTGGCCTATCATCCTCTCGAAACATGTTCGATTGGATGAAATTCCATCTAAAATCGATAGGTGACTTTGTTAATGCCCTAATTCTATCAATTTTTGAATAACTATAGATATTTGATTTTACCCTCTTCATTGGATACTCCAAGTTGGACGCACTCTACTTCTGAATCGCATCATTTTAGAGCACTCCCGATTTTTTATATCATAGATTGGACCTTTGACGATACTTTCTCAGAAAATTTAATGAATATTTCCATTATTTTGGTCTGTACTATTTTTTATATGAAGGCATGTTTTCTTTTAACTTAAATGCTCTCCTAATATTTGAAACATTTATCTTATCGAAAAATGGACAACACCAGTCGATTTGTCGTATCAAAGAACCCTTATTCTCATAATTTCAGTATTTTTTGAGAGGAAAAACATTTTTCGTCAAATATGTAGCTGGACTATAGTAAGGAATTTATTGCATTTTTCGCAATACTCCAAAAATATATTTTTGGCCTATCATCCTCTCGAAACATGTTCGATTAGATGAAATTCCATCTAAAATCGATAGGTGACTTTGTTAATGCCCTAATTCTATCAATTTTTGAATAACTATGGATATTTGATTTTACCCTCTTCATTGGATACTCCAAGTTTGACGCACTCTACTTCTGAATCGCATAATTTTCGAGCACTCCTGATTTTTCATATCATAGATTGGACCTTTGACGATACTTTCTCAGAAAATTGAATGAATACTTCCATTATTTTGGTCTGTACTATTTTTTATATGACGGCATGTTTTCTTTTAACTTAAATGCTCTCCTAATATTTGAAACATTTATCTTATCGAAAAATGGACAACACCAGTCGATTTGTCGTATCAAAGAACATGCATTCTCATAATTTTAGTATTTTTTGAGAGGAAAAACATTTTTCGTCAAATATGTAGCTGGAAAATATAGCATTTTTCCCAATACTCCAAAAATATATTTTTGGCCTATCATCTTCTCGAAACATGTTCCATTAGATGAAATTCCATCTAAAATCGATAGGTGACTTTGTTAATGCCCTAATTCTATCAATTTTTGAATAACTATGGATATTTGATTCTACCCTCTTCATTGGATACTCCAAGTTTGACGCACTCTACTTCTGAATCGCATCATTTTAGAGCACTTCCGATTTTTTTATCATAGATTGGACCTTTGACGATACTTTCTCAGAAAATTGAATGAATACTTCCATTATTTTGGTCTGTACTATTTTTTATATGAAGGCATGTTTTCTTTTAACTTAAATGCTCTTCTAATATTTGAAACATTTATCTTATCGAAAAATGGACAACACCAGTCGATTTTTCGTATCAAAGAACCCTTATTCTCATAATTTCAGTATTTTTTGAGAGGAAAAACATTTTTCGTCAAATATGTAGCTGGACTATAGTAAGGAATTTATTGCATTTTTCGCAATACTCCAAAAATATATTTTTGGCCTATCATCATCTCGAAACATGTTCGATTAGATGAAATTCCATCTAAAATCGATAGGTGACTTTGTTAATGCCCTAATTCTATCAATTTTTGAATAACTATGGATATTTGATTTTACCCTCTTCATTGGATACTCCAAGTTTGACGCACTCTACTTCTGAATCGCATAATTTTCGAGCACTCCTGATTTTTCATATCATAGATTGGACCTTTGACGATACTTTCTCAGAAAATTGAATGAATACTTCCATTATTTAGGTCTGTACTATTTTTTATATGACGGCATGTTTTCTTTTAACTTAAATGCTCTCCTAATATTTGAAACATTTATCTTATCGGAAAATGGACAACACCAGTCGATTTGTCGTATCAAAGAACCTGTATTCTCATAATTTCAGTATTTTTTGAGAGGAAAAACATTTTTCGTCAAATATGTAGCTGGACTATAGTAAGGAATTTATTGCATTTTTCGCAATACTCCAAAAATATACTTTTGGCCTATCATCCTCTCGAAACATGTTCGATTAGATGAAATTCCATCTAAAATCGATAGGTGACTTTGTTATTGCCCTAATTCTATCAATTTTTGAATAACTATGGATATTTGATTTTACCCTCTTCATTGGATACTCCAAGTTTGACGCACTCTACTTCTGACTCGCATTATTTTTGAGCACTCCTGCTTTTTTATATCATAGATTGGACCTTTGACGATACTTTCTTAGAAAATTGAATGAATACTTCCATTATTTTGGTCTGTACTATTTTTTATATGAAGGCATGTTTTCTTTTAACTTGAATGCTCTCCTAATATTTGAAACATTTATCTTATCGAAAAATGGACAACACCAGTCGATTTGTCGTATCAAAGAACCCTTATTCTCATAATTTCAGTATTTTTGAGAGGAAAAACATTTTTCGTCAAATATGTAGCTGGACTATAGTAAGAAAAATATTGCATTTTTCGCAATACTCCAAAAATATATTTTTGGCCAATCATCCTCTCGAAACATGTTCGATTAGATGAAATTCCATATAAAATCGATAGGTGACTTTGGGAATGCCCTAATTCTATCAATTTTTGAATAACTATGGATATTTGATTTTACCCTCTTCATTGGATACTCCAAGTTTGACGCACTCTACTTCTGAATCGCATGATATTAGAGCACTTCCGATTTTTTATATCATAGATTGGACCTTTGAAGATACTTTCTCAGAAAATTGAATGGATACTTCCATTATTTTGGTCTGTACTATTTTTTATATGAAGGCATGTTTTCTTTTAACTTAAATGCTCTCCTAATATTTGAAACATTTATCTTATCGAAAAATGGACAACACCAGTCGATTTGTCGTATCAAAGAACCCGTATTCTCATAATTTCAGTATTTTTTGAGAGGAAAAACATTTTTCGTCAAATATGTAGCTGGACTATAGTAAGGAAAATATTGCATTTTTCGCAATTCTCCAAAAATATATTTTTGGCCTATCATCTTCTCGAAACATGTTCGATTAGATGAAATTCCATCTAAAATCGATAGGTGACTTTGTTATTGCCCTAATTCTATCAATTTTTGAATAACTATGAATATTTGATTTTACCCTCTTCATTGGATTCTCCAAGTTTGACGCACTCTATTTCTGAATCGAATCATTTTAGAGCACTTCCGATTTTTATATCATAGATTGCACCTTTGACGATACTTTCTCAGAAAATTGAATGAATACATCCATTATTTTGGTCTGTACTATTTTTTATATGAAGGCATGTTTTTTTTTAACTTAAATGCTCTTCTGATATTTGAAACATCTATCTTATCGAAAACTGGACAACGCCAGTCGATTTGTTGTATCAAAGAACCCTTATTCTCATAATTTCAGTATTTTTTGAGAGGAAAAACATTTTTCGTCAAATATGTAGCTGGACTATAGTAAGAAAAATATTGCATTTTTCGCAATACTCCAAAAATATATTTTTGGCCTATCATTCTCTCGGAACATGTTCGATTAGATGAAATTTCATCTAAAATCGATAGGTGACTTTGTTGATGCCCTAATTCTATAAATTTTTGAATAACTATGGATATTTGATTTTACCCTCTTCATTGGATACTCCAAGATTGACGCACTCTACTTCTGAATCGCATCATTTTAGAGCACTCCCGATTTTTTATATCATAGATTGGACCTTTGACGATACTTTCTCAGAAAATTGAATGAATACTTCCATTATTTTGGTGTGTACTATTTTTTATATGAAGGCATGTTTTTTTTAACTTAAATGCTCTTCTGATATTTGAAACATCTATTTTATCGAAAAATGGACAACACCAGTCGATTTGTTGTATCTAAGAACCCTTATTCTCATAATTTCAGTATTTTTTGAGAGGAAAAACATTTTTCGTCAAATATGTAGCTGGACTATAGTAAGTAAAATATTGCATTTTGGTTAGGTGACTTTGTTAATGCCCCCATTCTATCAATTTTTGAATGACTATGGATATTTGATTTTACCCTCTTCATTGGATACTCCAAGTTTGACGCACTCTACTTCTGAATCGCATCATTTTAGAGCACTCCCGATTTTTTATATCATAGATTGGACCTTTGACGATACTTTCTCAGAAAATTGAATGAATACTTGGATCTTAATTTAACATTAAGCGAAAGGTTCGAAGTTTAAATCTCCGCGCCTTTTATTCATGTTCACGGAACCAATTGGTACCTCCCGCGCCATAAGTCGCAAAATTACCGCCAACGAAAGGCAATCAGTAGTCTTGGCTCACCTCTTGTGACGATATGATCAAGTGCTGATTCATTGGTTTAAATACATACCTAATTTCGTTTATCAATTTAATGTAACTGCAACAAATGAGAGTGTAAATATGACGTGAAGTGCTTTTCCGACATTGGTCGGTGAATTTCTGTATTGTAAGTACTATTTTTATTAAAAATTATTGTTTGAATCCGCATGGTCGCCTAGACCGGTTCATCGGTAGTTTAGCGCTGTTGCCGTATCCAATACTAAAGTTTGGTACTTCGTTCTTGTAAGAATTTAAATAGAGGGATTGTGAGTGAGCCGTATTTTTATTACTCCTTTATTCTCAACGACAATTTCAGCGTTCCCGTCAACAAAAGGTTGGCGAGTCTTCTTGTTTTAAAATACTCAAAAACATGTCGGGAAGGAAAGGATCAACCAACTAAACTTAGAGGAACCAGCCAAATATCGCTAAGGCGAATTTCCCTTCTCGTACATAGTTTTTATTGGTCCTTCGAGCCGGATATAGTCTGTCAATTTGACATATCCATTTTTGCCTCTGCAGCAACTTGATATATCCATGTCCGCCTTTGCGGCAATTTGATTTCTTGGGTCTGTCTGAACCCTATTCTTCTTTTCTCTAATAAACATTCCAAAAAGTTGTTCATTAGACTCTCGTGAGGGCTGAGAAACTGTAAAAAATAAATACTGAAACAGTGATATGTATATAAGTGCGATTTGATTGCTCGGGAAATTAAAGACAGTCCGGCAACAGCGCGCGAAGCGAGTTCTGAATCTAGAATGGTCAACTGCTGGCCGTTTTTACTTCAACGACACCTCGCTCAAGGGGGGTGTATAGGATTAGGAGCCGGTTTGGAAGTGTTTATAAACAGCATATTTTGAAGAAACTAGTGTTTATTTACATGTCGGGTTTTTGTTACCTCAATAATACATGGTATAATAAATACATCGTTAAGTTTGAGGATATTTAATTAATGTATTTAGTTATATTTAGGTACATTTTCTTGCACTGTTAAAAGTAATTTACAGTTTTCTAAATATTAGATATTTTGTTTATCAATTATCTATGTGCGTTTATATGTATTTTTAGTACACTGTGAAAAATAAATCACAGTATTTTCTTCATTATTACTTTGGATATTTAATTAGTGTATTTAGTTATATCTAGGTACACTTTCTTACACTGTTAAAAATAATTTACAGTTTGCTCAATAGTAGATACTTTGTTTAATATTGATTATCTATTTGCTCACATGCATTTTAGTACACTGTGAAAAATAAATCACAGTATTTTCTTCATTATTACTTTGGATATTTAATTAGTGTATTTAGTTATAAGTAGGTACATTTTCTTACACTGTTAAAAGTAATTTACAGTTTTCTAAATATTAGATATTTTGTTTATCAATTATCTATGTGCGTTTATATGCATTTTTAGTACACTGTGAAAAATAAATCACAGTATTTTCTTCATTATTACTTTGGATATTTAATTAGTGTATTTAGTTATATCTAGGTACATTTTCTTACACTGTTAAAAATAATTTACAGTTTTCTCAATGTTTGATATTTTGTTTATTAATCTCAATATTGATTATCTATTTGCGTTTACATGCATTCTAGTACACTGTGAAAAATAATTCACTGTAATTTCTTCTTTATTATTTTGAATATTAATACCGTATTTGGTTATAAGTAGGTTATAAGTAGGTAGGTATTTTCTTACAATGTTAAACTAATTTTCAGTAATTTGCATGCTATTGAAATACTTATCGCATTGATTGGAAAAGCTCTTTGTCTATTCGGTTATTCCATATATTGTAAAAATTTACTCGCTACTTTAGAAGCTTATTTTAATTCAGGTGGAGTTCAACTTTGATTGGTTACACTTTGATTCAATCATGTCGCTAAATCACTTGAAAAATAAAAGAGGGGGTTTCAAATCGCAATTATCTCGAATTGAAACATTTGTGTCGGAGCTGACTGGCTCCGAAGAGGTCTATATACTTAAAGTCAAACTTAAAAGCATATCTGGTCACTATGACAATTATCAAAAAGTCCAATTGGAAATCGTTTCATTATCTAACCCGGACGACGACAACTACTCTTCCGACGATGAGGCCGAGAACGTTGTCGCCGACCGTTTTGAAAGTTGTATTGCTATGCTTGAACTTCTAATAGAAAATAAGCAAAAAGAATCACTCAATTTAAATACTAGGCCAAACGATGTATCTAATGTCGTGTTACCTAAAATTAACATTAAACCTTTTTCAGGGGCTGCATCAGAGTGGCCATCCTTTATCGACCTGTTCACACCACTGGTACTTAATAATAATAATTTAAAGTCGGAGGGTGAAAAGTTTTATTACCTTAAAGGGCTGTTACGTGGACCACCTTTGGAAATGATTGAGTCCTTAAGCGTAACAAATCAAAATTATGTAGGAATTTATGGGAAATTCCTACAATACTTCCATTATTTTGGTGTGTACTATTTTTTATATGAAGGCATGTTTTTTTTAACTTAAATGCTCTTCTGATATTTGAAACATCTATTTTATCGAAAAATGGACAACACCAGTCGATTTGTTGTATCTAAGAACCCTTATTCTCATAATTTCAGTATTTTTTGAGAGGAAAAACATTTTTCGTCAAATATGTAGCTGGACTATAGTAAGTAAAATATTGCATTTTGGTTAGGTGACTTTGTTAATGCCCCCATTCTATCAATTTTTGAATGACTATGGATATTTGATTTTACCCTCTTCATTGGATACTCCAAGTTTGACGCACTCTACTTCTGAATCGCATCATTTTAGAGCACTCCCGATTTTTTATATCATAGATTGGACCTTTGACGATACTTTCTCAGAAAATTGAATGAATACTTCCATTATTTTGGTGTGTACTATTTTTTATATGAAGGCATGTTTTTTTTAACTTAAATGCTCTTCTGATATTTGAAACATCTATTTTATCGAAAAATGGACAACACCAGTCGATTTGTTGTATCTAAGAACCCTTATTCTCATAATTTCAGTATTTTTTGAGAGGAAAAACATTTTTCGTCAAATATGTAGCTGGACTATAGTAAGTAAAATATTGCATTTTTCGCAATACTCCAAAAATATATTTTTGGCCTATCATCCTCTCGAAACATGTTCGATTAGATGAAATTTCCTCTAAAATCGAGAGGTGACTTTGTTAATGCCCTAATTCTATCAATTTTTGAATAACTATGGATATTTGATTTTACCCTCTTCATTGGATACTCCAAGTTGGACGCACTCTACTTCTGAATCGCATCATTTCAGAGCACTCCCGATTTTTTATATCATAGATTGGACCTTTGACGATACTTTCTCAGAAAATTGAATGAACACTTCCATTATTTTGGTGTGTACTATTTTTTATATGAAGGCATGATTTTTTTTAACTTAAATGCTCTTCTGATATTTGAAACATCTATCTTATCGAAAAATGGACAACGCCAGTCGATTTGTTGTATCAAAGAACCCTTATTCTCATAATTTCAGTATTTTTTGAGAGGAAAAACATTTTTCGTCAAATATGTAGCTGGACTATAGTAAGAAAAATATTTTTCGCAATACTCCAAAAATATATTTTTGGCCTATCATTCTCTCGGAACATGTTCGATTAGATGAAATTTCATCTAAAATCGATTGGTGACTTTGTTGATGCCCTAATTCTATCAATTTTTGAATAACTATGGATATTTGATTTTACCCTCTTCATTGGATACTCCAAGTTTGACGCACTCTACTTCTGAATCGCATAATTTTTGAGCACTCCTGATTTTTTATATCATAGATTGGACCTTTGACGATACTTTCTTAGAAAATTGGATGGATACTTCCATTATTTTGGTCTGTACTATTTTTTATATGAAGGCATGTTTTCTTTTAACTTGAATGCTCTCCTAATATTTGGAACATTTATCTTATCGAAAAATGGACAACACCAGTCGATTTGTCGTATCAAAGAACCCTTATTCTCATAATTTCAGTATTTTTTGAGAGGAAAAACATTTTTCGTCAAATATGTAGCTGGAAAATATAGCATTTTTCCCAATACTCCAAAAATATATTTTTGGCCAATCATCCTCTCGAAACATGTTCGATTAGATGAAATTCCATCTAAAATCGATAGGTGACTTTGTTAATGCCCTAATTCTATCAATTTTTGAATAACTATGGATATTTGATTTTACCCTCTTCATTGGATACTCCAAGTTTGACGCACTCTACTTCTGAATCGCATCATATTAGAGCACTTCCAATTTTTTATATCATAGATTGGACCTTTGACGATACTTTCTCAGAAAATTGAATGAATACTTCCATTATTTTGGTCTGTACTATTTTTTATATGACGGCATGTTTTCTTTTAACTTAAATGCTCTCCTAATATTTGAAACATTTATCTTATCGAAAAATGGACAACACCAGTCGATTTGTCGTATCAAAGAACCCGTATTCTCATAATTTTAGTATTTTTTTAGAGGAAAAACATTTTTCGTCAAATATGTAGCTGGAAAATATAGCATTTTTCCCAATACTCCAAAAATATATTTTTGGCCTATCATCTTCTCGAAACATGTTCCATTAGATGAAATTCCATCTAAAATCGATAGGTGACTTTGTTAATGCCCTAATTCTATCAATTTTTGAATAACTATGGATATTTGATTCTACCCTCTTCATTGGATACTCCAAGTTTGACGCACTCTACTTCTGAATCGCATCATTTTAGAGCACTTCCGATTTTTATATCATAGATTGGACCTTTGACGATACTTTCTCAGAAAATTGAATGAATACTTCCATTATTTTGGTCTGTACTATTTTTTATATGAAGGCATGTTTTCTTTTAACTTAAATGCTCTTCTAATATTTGAAACATTTATCTTATCGAAAAATGGACAACACCAGTCGATTTTTCGTATCAAAGAACCCTTATTCTCATAATTTCAGTATTTTTTGAGAGGAAAAACATTTTTCGTCAAATATGTAGCTGGACTATAGTAAGGAATTTATTGCATTTTTCGCAATACTCCAAAAATATATTTTTGGCCTATCATCCTCTCGAAACATGTTCGATTGGATGAAATTCCATCTAAAATCGATAGGTGACTTTGTTAATGCCCTTATTCTATCAATTTTTGAATAACTATAGATATTTGATTTTACCCTCTTCATTGGATACTCCAAGTTGGACGCACTCCACTTCTGAATCGCATCATTTTAGAGCACTCCCGATTTTTTATATCATAGATTGGACCTTTGACGATACTTTCTCAGAAAATTTAATGAATATTTCCATTATTTTGGTCTGTACTATTTTTTATATGAAGGCATGTTTTCTTTTAACTTAAATGCTCTCCTAATATTTGAAACATTTATCTTATCGGAAAATGGACAACACCAGTCGATTTGTCGTATCAAAGTACCCTTATTCTCATAATTTCAGTATTTTTTGAGAGGAAAAACATTTAGCGTCAAATATGTAGCTGGACTATAGTAAGGAAAATATTGCATTTTTCGCTATACTCCAAAAATATATTTTTGGCCAATCATCCTCTCGAAACATGTTCGATTAGATGAAATTCCATCTAAAATCGATAGGTGACTTTGTTAATGCCCTAATTCTATCAATTTTTGAATAACTATGGGTATTTGATTTTACCCTCTTCATTGGATACTCCAAGTTTGACGCACTCTACTTCTGAATCGCATCATATTAGAGCACTTCCAATTTTTTATATCATAGATTGGACCTTTGACGATACTTTCTCAGACAATTGAGTGAGTACTTCCATTATTTTGGTTTGTACTATTTTTTATATGACGGCATGTTTTCTTTTAACTTAAATGCTCTCCTAATATTTGAAACATTTATCTTATCGAAAAATGGACAACACCAGTCGATTTGTCGTATCAAAGAACCCGTATTCTCATAATTTTAGTATTTTTTGAGAGGAAAAACATTTTTCGTCAAATATGTAGCTGGAAAATATTGCATTTTTCCCAATACACCAAAAATATATTTTTGGCCTATCATCTTCTCGAAACATGTTCCATTAGATGAAATTCCATCTAAAATCGATAGGTGACTTTGTTAATGCCCTAATTCTATCAATTTTTGAATAACTATGGATATTTGATTCTACCCTCTTCATTGGATACTCCAAGTTTGACGCACTCTACTTCTGAATCGCATCATTTTAGAGCACTTCCGATTTTTATATCATAGATTGGACCTTTGACGATACTTTCTCAGAAAATTGAATGAATACTTCCATTATTTTGGTCTGTACTATTTTTTATATGAAGGCATGTTTTCTTTTAACTTAAATGCTCTTCTAATATTTGAAACATTTATCTTATCGAAAAATGGACAACACCAGTCGATTTGTCGTATCAAAGAACCCTTATTCTCATAATTTCAGTATTTTTTGAGAGGAAAAACATTTTTCGTCAAATATGTAGCTGGAATTTATTGCATTTTTCGCAATACTCCAAAAATATATTTTTGGCCTATCATCCTCTCGAAACATGTTCGATTGGATGAAATTCCATCTAAAATCGATAGGTGACTTTGTTAATGCCCTAATTCTATCAATTTTTGAATAACTATGGATATTTGATTTTACCCTCTTCATTGGATACTCCAAGTTTGACGCACTCTACTTCTGACTCGCATTATTTTTGAGCACTCCTGATTTTTTATATCATAGATTGGACCTTTGACGATACTTTCTTGGAAAATTGAATGGATACTTCCATTATTTTGGTCTGTACTATTTTTTTTATGAAGGCATGTGCTCTTTTAACTTGAATGCTCTCCTAATATTTGAAACATTTATCTTATCGAAAAATGGACAACACCAGTCGATTTGTCGTATCAAAGAACCCTTATTCTCATAATTTCAGTATTTTTTGAGAGGAAAAACATTTTTCGTCGAATATTGCATTTTTCGCTATACTCCAAAAATTTATTTTTGGTCTATCATCCTCTCGAAACATGTTCGATTAGATGAAATTCCATCTAAAATCGATAGGTGACTTTGTTAATGCCTTAATTCTATCAATTTTTGAATAACTATGGATATTTGATTTTACCCTCTTCATTGGATACTCCAAGTTTGACGCACTCTACTTCTGAATCGCATCATATTAGAGCACTTCCGATTTTTTATATCATAGATTGGACATTTGACGATACTTTCTCAGAAAATTGAATGAATACTTCCATTATGTTGGTCTGTACTATTTTTTATATGACGGCATGTTTTCTTTTAACTTAAATGCTCTCCTAAGATTTGAAACATTCATCTTATCGAAAAATGGACAACACCAGTCGATTTGTCGTATCAAAGAACCCTTATTCTCATAATTTCAGTATTTTTTGAGAGGAAAAACATTTTTCGTCAAATATGTAAGGAATTTATTGCATTTTTCGCAATACTCCAAAAATATATTTTTGGCCTATCATCCTCTCGAAACATGTTCGATTAGATGAAATTCCATCTAAAATCGATAGGTGACTTTGTTAATGCCCTAATTCTATCAATTTTTGAATAACTATGGATATTTGATTTTACCCTCTTCATTGGATACTCCAAGTTTGACGCACTCTACTTCTGAATCGCATAATATTAGAGCACTTCCGATTTTTTATATCATAGATTGGACATTTGACGATACTTTCTCAGAAAATTGAATGAATACCTCCATTATTTTGGTCTGTACTATTTTTTATATGAAGGCATGTTTTCTTCTAACTTAAATGCTCTCCTAATATTTGAAACATTCATCTTATCGAAAAATGGACAACACCAGTCGATTTGTCGTATCAAAGAACCCGTATTCTCATAATTTCAGTATTTTTTGAGAGAAAAAACATTTTTCGTCAAATATGTAGCTGGAAAATATTGCATTTTTCCCAATACTCCAAAAATATATTTTTGGCCTATCATCTTCTCGAAACATGTTCGATTAGATGAAATTCCATCTAAAATCGATAGGTGACTTTGTTAATGCCCTAATTCTATCAATTTTTGAATAACTATGGATATTTGATTCTACCCTCTTCATTGGATACTCCAAGTTTGACGCACTCTACTTCTGAATCGCATCATTTTAGAGCACTTCCGATTTTTATATCATAGATTGGACCTTTGACGATACTTTCTCAGAAAATTGAATGAATACTTCCAATATTTTGGTCTGTACTATTTTTTATATGAAGGCATGTTTTCTTTTAACTTAAATGCTCTTCTAATATTTGAAACATTTATCTTATCGAAAAATGGACAACACCAGTCGATTTGTCGTATCAAAGAACCCGTATTCTCATAATTTCAGTATTTTTTGAGAGGAAAAACATTTTTCGTCAAATATGTAGCTGGAAAATATTGCATTTTTCGCAATACTCCAAAAATATATTTTTGGCCTATCATCCTCTCGAAACATGTTCGATTAGATGAAATTCCATCCAAAATCGATAGGTGACATTGTTATTGCCCTAATTCTATCAATTTTTGAATAACTATGGATATTTGATTTTACCCTCTTCATTGGATACTCCAAGTTTGACGCACTCTACTTCTGGCTCGCATTATTTTTGAGCACTCCTGCTTTTTTATATCATAGATTGGACCTTTGACGATACTTTCTTAGAAAATTGAATGAATACTTCCATTATTTTGGTCTGTACTATTTTTTATATGACGGCATGTTTTCTTTTAACTTAAATGCTCTCCTAATATTTGAAACATTTATCTTATCGAAAAATGGACAACACCAGTCGATTTGTCGTATCAAAGAACCCGTATTCTCATAATTTCAGTACTTTTTGAGAGGAAAAACATTTTTCGTCAAATATGTAGCTGGAAAATATTGCATTTTTCGCAATACTCCAAAAATATATTTTTGGCCTATCATCCTCTCGAAACATGTTCGATTAGATGAAATTCCATCCAAAATCGATAGGTGACATTGTTATTGCCCTAATTCTATCAATTTTTGAATAACTATGGATATTTGATTTTACCCTCTTCATTGGATACTCCAAGTTTGACGCACTCTACTTCTGACTCGCATTATTTTTGAGCACTCCTGCTTTTTTATATCATAGATTGGACCTTTGACGATACTTTCTTAGAAAATTGAATGAATACTTCCATTATTTTGGTCTGTACTATTTTTTATATGAAGGCATGTTTTCTTTTAACTTAAATGCTCTTCTAATATTTGAAACATTTAACTTATCGAAAAATGGACAACACCAGTCGATTTGTCGTATCAAAGAACCCTTATTCTCATAATTTCAGTATTTTTTGAGAGGGAAAACATTTTTCGTCAAATATGTAGCTGGAAAATATTGCATTTTTCCCAATACTCCAGAAATATATTTTTGGCCTATCATCTTCTCGAAACATGTTCGATTAGATGAAATTCCATATAAAATCGATAGGTGACTTTGTTAATGCCCTAATTCTATCAATTTTTGAATAACTATGGATATTTGATTCTACCCTCTTCATTGGATACTCCAAGTTTGACGCACTCTACTTCTGAATCGCATCATTTTAGAGCACTTCCGATTTTTATATCATAGATTGGACCTTTGACGATACTTTCTCAGAAAATTGAATGGATACTTCCATTATTTTGGTCTGTACTATTTTTTATACGAAGGCATGTTTTCTTTTAACTTAAATGCTCTTCTAATATTTGAAACATTTATCTTATCGAAAAATGGACAACACCAGTCGATTTGTCGTATCAAAGAACCCTTATTCTCATAATTTCAGTATTTTTTGAGAGGAAAAACATTTTTCGTCAAATATGTAGCTGGACTATAGTAAGGATTTTATTGCATTTTTCGCAATACTCCAAAAATATATTTTTGGCCTATCATCCTCTCGAAACATGTTCGATTAGATGAAATTCCATCTAAAATCGGTGAGTGACTTTGTTAATGCCCTAATTCTATCAATTTTTGAATAACTATGGATATTTGATTCTACCCTCTTCATTGGATACTCCAAGTTTGACGCACTCTACTTCTGAATCGCATCATTTTAGAGCACTTCCGATTTTTATATCATAGATTGGACCTTTGACGATACTTTCTCAGAAAATTGAATGGATACTTCCATTATTTTGGTCTGTACTATTTTTTATATGAAGGCATGTTTTCTTTTAACTTAAATGCTCTTCTAATATTTGAAACATTTATCTTATCGAAAAATGGACAACACCAGTCGATTTGTCGTATCAAAGAACCCTTATTCTCATAATTTCAGTATTTTTTGAGAGGAAAAACATTTTTCGTCAAATATGTAGCTGGACTATAGTAAGGATTTTATTGCATTTTTCGCAATACTCCAAAAATATATTTTTGGCCTATCATCCTCTCGAAACATGTTCGATTAGATGAAATTCCATCTAAAATCGGTGAGTGACTTTGTTAATGCCCTAATTCTATCAATTTTTGAATAACTATGGATATTTGATTTTACCCTCTTCATTGTATACTCCAAGTTTGACGCACTCTACTTCTGAATCGCATCATATTAGAGCACTTCTGATTTTTCATATCATAGATTGGACATTTGACGATACTTTCTCAGAAAATTGAATGAATACCTCCATTATTTTGGTCTGTACTATTTTTTATATGAAGGCATGTTTTCTTTTAACTTATATGCTCTCCTAAGATTTGAAACATTTATGTTATCGAAAATGGACAACACCAGGCGATTTGTCGTATCAAAGAACCCTTAATCTCATAATTTCAGTATTTTTTGAGAGGAAAAACATTTTTCGTCAAATATGTAGCTGGACTATAAAGGAAAATATTGCATTTTTCACAATACTCCAAAAATATATTTTTGGCCTATCAAACTCTCGAAACATGTTCGATTAGATGAAATTTCATCTAAAATCGATAGGTGACTTTGTTAATTCCTTAATTCTATCAATTTTTGAATAACTATGGATATTTGATTTTACCCTCTTCATTGGATACTCCAAGTTTGACGCACTCTACTTCTGAATCGCATCATTTTAGAGCACTCCCGATTTTTTATATCATAGATTTGGACCTTTGACGATACTTTCTTAGAAAATTGAATGAATACTTCCATTATTTTGGTCTGTACTATTTTTTATATGAAGGCATGTTTTCTTTTAACTTAAATGCTCTCCTAATATTTGAAACATTTAACTTATCGAAAATGGACAACACCAGGCGATTTGTCGTATCAAAGAACCCTTATTCTCATAATTTCAGTATTTTTTGAGAGGAAAAACATTTTTCGTAAAATATGTAGCTGGATATAGTAAGGAAAATATTGCATTTTTCGCAATACTCCAAAAATATATTTTTGGCCTATCAAACTCTCGAAACATGTTCGATTAGATGAAATTCCATCTAAAATCGATAGGTGACTTTGTTAATGCCCTAATTCTATCAATTTTTGAATAACTATGGATATTTGATTTTACCCTCTTCATTGGATACTCCAAGTTTGACGCACTCTACTTCTGAATCGCATCATATTAGAGCACTTCCGATTTTTTATATCATAGATTGGACATTTGACGATACTTTCTCAGAAAATTGAATGAATACCTCCATTATTTTGGTCTGTACTATTTTTCATATGAAGGCATGTTTTCTTTTAACTTAAATGCTCTCCTAATATTTGAAACATTCAACTTATCGAAAATGGACAACACCAGGCGATTTGTCGTATCAAAGAACCCTTATTCTCATAATTTCAGTATTTTTTGAGAGGAAAAACATTTTTCGTAAAATATGTAGCTGGACTATAGTAAGGAATTTATTGCATTTTTCGCAATACTCCAAAAATATATTTTTGGCCTATCATCCTCTCGAAACATGTTCGATTAGATGAAATTCCATCTAAAATCGATAGGTGACTTTGTTAATGCCCTAATTCTATCAATTTTTGAATAACTATGGATATTTGATTTTACCCTCTTCATTGGATACTCCAAGTTTGACGCACTCTACTTCTGAATCGCATAATTCTAGAGTACTCCCGATTCTTTATATCATAGATTGGACCTTTGACGATACTTTCTCAGAAAATTGAATGAATACTTCTAATATTTTGGTCTGTACTATTTTTTATATGACGGCATGTTTTCTTTTAATTTAAATGCTCTCCTAAGATTTGAAACATTTATCTTATCGAAAAACGGACAACACCAGTCGATTTGTCGTATCGAAGAACCCTTATTCTCATAATTTCAGTATTTTTTGAGAGGAAAAACATTTTTCGTCAAATATGTAGCTGGACTATAGTAAGGAATTTATTGCATTTTTCGCAATACTCCAAAAATATATTTTTGGCCTATCATCCTCTCGAAACATGTTCGATTAGATGAAATTCCATCTAAAATCGATAGGTGACTTTGTTAATGCCCTAATTCTATCAATTTTTGAATAACTATGGATATTTGATTTTACCCTCTTCATTGGATACTCCAAGTTTGACGCACTCTACTTCTGAATCGCATCATATTAGAGCACTTCCGATTTTTTATATCATAGATTGGACATTTGACGATACTTTCTCAGAAAATTGAATGAATACCTCCATTATTTTGGTCTGTGCTATTTTTTATATGAAGGCATGTTTTCTTTAAACTTAAATGCTCTCCTAATATTTGAAACATTTAACTTATCGAAAATGGACAACACCAGGCGATTTGTCGTATCAAAGAACCCTTATTCTCATAATTTCAGTATTTTTTGAGAGGAAAAACATTTTTCGTAAAATATGTAGCTGGATATAGTAAGGAAAATATTGCATTTTTCGCAATACTCCAAAAATATATTTTTGGCCTATCAAACTCTCGAAACATGTTCGATTAGATGAAATTTCATCTAAAATCGATAGGTGACTTTGTTGATTCCTTAATTCTATCAATTTTTGAATAACTATGGATATTTGATTTTACCCTCTTCATTGGATACTCCAAGTTTGACGCACTCTACTTCTGAATCGCATCATTTTAGAGCACTCCCGATTTTTTATATCATAGATTGGACCTTTGACGATACTTTCTTAGAAAATTGAATGAATACTTCCATTATTTTGATCTGTACTATTTTTTATATGAAGGCATGTTTTCTTTTAACTTAAATGCTCTTCTAATATTTGAAACATTTATCTTATCGAAAAATGGACAACACCAGTCGATTTGTCGTATCAAAGAACCCTTATCCTCATAATTTCAGTATTTTTTGAGAGGAAAAACATTTTTCGTGAAATATGTAGCTGGACTATAGTAAGGAATTTATTGCATTTTTCGCAATATTCCAAAAATATATTTTTGGCCTATCATCCTCTCGAAACATGTTCGATTAGATGAAATTCCATCTAAAGTCGATAGGTGACTTTGTTAATGCCCTAATTCTATCAATTTTTGAATAACTATGGATATTTGATTTTACCCTCTTCATTGGATACTCCAAGTTTGACGCACTCTACTTCTGAATCGCATCATTCTAGAGTACTCCCGATTCCTTATATCATAGATTGGACCTTTGACGACACTTTCTCAGAAAATTGAATGAATACTTCCATTATTTTGGTCTGTACTATTTTTTATATGACGGCATGTTTTCTTTTAATTTAAATGCTCTCCTTAGATTTGAAACATTTATCTTATCGAAAAACGGACAACACCAGTCGATTTGTCGTATCAAAGAACCCTTATTCTCATAATTTCAGTATTTTTCGAGAGGAAAAACATTTTTCTTCAAATATGTAGCTGGACTATATATAGTAAGGAATTTATTGCATTTTTCGCAATACTCCAAAAATATATTTTTGGCCTATCATCCTCTCGAAACATGTTCGATTAGATGAAATTCCATCTAAAATCGATAGGTGACTTTGTTAATGCCCTAATTCTATCAATTTTAGAATAACTATGGATATTTGATTCTACCCTCTTCATTGGATACTCCAAGTTTGACGCACTCTACTTCTGAATCGCATCATTTTAGAGCACTTCCGATTTTTCATATCATAGATTGGACCTTTGACGATACTTCCTTAGAAAATTGAATGAATACTTCCATTATTTTGGTCTGTACTACTTTTTATATGAAGGCAGGTTTTCTTTTAACTTAAATGCTCTTCTAATATTTGAAACATTCATCTTATCGAAAAATAGACAACACCAGTCGATTTGTCGTATCAAAGAACCCTTATTCTCATAATTTGAGTATTTTTTGAGAGGAAAAACATTTTTCGTCAAATATGTAGCTGGACTATAGTAAGGAAAACATTGCATTTTTCGCAATACTCCAAAAATATATTCTTAGCCTATCATCCTCTCGAAACATGTACGATTAGATGAAATTTCATCTTAAATCGATAGGTGACTTTGTTAATGCCCTAATTCTATCAATTTTTGAATAACTATGGATATTTGATTTTACCCTCTTCATTGGATACTCCAAGTTTGACGCACTCTACTTCTGAATCGCATCATTCTAGAGTACTCCCGATTCTTTATATCATAGATTGGACCTTTGACGATACTTTCTCAGAAAATTGAATGAATACTTCCATTATATGTAAGGAAAATATTGCATTTTTCGCAATACTCCAAAAATGTATTTTTGGCCTATCAACCTCTCGAAACATGTTCGATTAGATGAAATTTCATCTAAAATCGATAGGTGACTTTGTTAATGCCCTAATTCTATCAATTTTTGAATAACTATGGATATTTGATTTTACCCTCTTCATTGGATACTCCAAGTTTGACGCACTCTACTTCTGAATCGCATAACTTTTGAGCACTGCTGATTTTTGATATCATAGATTGGACCTTTGACGATACTTTCTTAGATAATTGAATGGATACTTCCATTATTTTGGTCTGTACTATTTTTTATATGAAGGCATGTTTTCTTTTAACTTGAATGCTCTCCTAATATTTGAAACATTTATCTTATCGAAAAATGGACAACACCAGTCGATTTGTCGTATCAAAGAACCCGTATTCTCATAATTTCAGTATTTTTTGAGAGGAAAAACATTTTTCGTCAAATATGTAGCTGGAAAATATTGCATTTTTCCCAATACTCCAAAATATATTTTTGGCCTATCATCTTCTCGAAACATGTTCCATTAGATGAAATTCCATCTAAAATCGATAGGTGACTTTGTTAATGCCCTAATTCTATCAATTTTTGAATAACTATGGATATTTGATTCTACCCTCTTCATTGGATACTCCAAGTTTGACGCACTCTACTTCTGAATCGCATTATTTTAGAGCACTCCTGCTTTTTTATATCATAGATTGGACCTTTGACGATACTTTCTTAGAAATTTGAATGAATACTTCCATTATTTTGGTCTGTACTATTTTTTATATGACGGCATGTTTTCTTTTAATTTAAATGCTCTCCTAAGATTTGAAACATTTATCTTATCGAAAAACGGACAACACCAGTCGATTTGTCGTATCGAAGAACCCTTATTCTCATAATTTCAGTATTTTTTGAGAGGAAAAACATTTTTCGTCAAATATGTAGCTGGACTATAGTAAGGAATTTATTGCATTTTTCGCAATACTCCAAAAATATATTTTTGGCCTATCATCCTCTCGAAACATGTTCGATTAGATGAAATTCCATCTAAAATCGATAGGTGACTTTGTTAATGCCCTAATTCTATCAATTTTTGAATAACTATGGATATTTGATTTTACCCTCTTCATTGGATACTCCAAGTTTGACGCACTCTACTTCTGAATCGCATCATATTAGAGCACTTCCGATTTTTTATATCATAGATTGGACATTTGACGATACTTTCTCAGAAAATTGAATGAATACCTCCATTATTTTGGTCTGTGCTATTTTTTATATGAAGGCATGTTTTCTTTAAACTTAAATGCTCTCCTAATATTTGAAACATTTAACTTATCGAAAATGGACAACACCAGGCGATTTGTCGTATCAAAGAACCCTTATTCTCATAATTTCAGTATTTTTTGAGAGGAAAAACATTTTTCGTAAAATATGTAGCTGGATATAGTAAGGAAAATATTGCATTTTTCGCAATACTCCAAAAATATATTTTTGGCCTATCAAACTCTCGAAACATGTTCGATTAGATGAAATTTCATCTAAAATCGATAGGTGACTTTGTTGATTCCTTAATTCTATCAATTTTTGAATAACTATGGATATTTGATTTTACCCTCTTCATTGGATACTCCAAGTTTGACGCACTCTACTTCTGAATCGCATCATTTTAGAGCACTCCCGATTTTTTATATCATAGATTGGACCTTTGACGATACTTTCTTAGAAAATTGAATGAATACTTCCATTATTTTGATCTGTACTATTTTTTATATGAAGGCATGTTTTCTTTTAACTTAAATGCTCTTCTAATATTTGAAACATTTATCTTATCGAAAAATGGACAACACCAGTCGATTTGTCGTATCAAAGAACCCTTATCCTCATAATTTCAGTATTTTTTGAGAGGAAAAACATTTTTCGTGAAATATGTAGCTGGACTATAGTAAGGAATTTATTGCATTTTTCGCAATATTCCAAAAATATATTTTTGGCCTATCATCCTCTCGAAACATGTTCGATTAGATGAAATTCCATCTAAAGTCGATAGGTGACTTTGTTAATGCCCTAATTCTATCAATTTTTGAATAACTATGGATATTTGATTTTACCCTCTTCATTGGATACTCCAAGTTTGACGCACTCTACTTCTGAATCGCATCATTCTAGAGTACTCCCGATTCCTTATATCATAGATTGGACCTTTGACGACACTTTCTCAGAAAATTGAATGAATACTTCCATTATTTTGGTCTGTACTATTTTTTATATGACGGCATGTTTTCTTTTAATTTAAATGCTCTCCTTAGATTTGAAACATTTATCTTATCGAAAAACGGACAACACCAGTCGATTTGTCGTATCAAAGAACCCTTATTCTCATAATTTCAGTATTTTTCGAGAGGAAAAACATTTTTCGTCAAATATGTAGCTGGACTATATATAGTAAGGAATTTATTGCATTTTTCGCAATACTCCAAAAATATATTTTTGGCCTATCATCCTCTCGAAACATGTTCGATTAGATGAAGTTCCATCTAAAATCGATAGGTGACTTTGTTAATGCCCTAATTCTATCAATTTTAGAATAACTATGGATATTTGATTCTACCCTCTTCATTGGATACTCCAAGTTTGACGCACTCTACTTCTGAATCGCATCATTTTAGAGCACTTCCGATTTTTCATATCATAGATTGGACCTTTGACGATACTTCCTTAGAAAATTGAATGAATACTTCCATTATTTTGGTCTGTACTACTTTTTATATGAAGGCAGGTTTTCTTTTAACTTAAATGCTCTTCTAATATTTGAAACATTCATCTTATCGAAAAATAGACAACACCAGTCGATTTGTCGTATCAGAGAACCCTTATTCTCATAATTTGAGTATTTTTTGAGAGGAAAAACATTTTTCGTCAAATATGTAGCTGGACTATAGTAAGGAAAACATTGCATTTTTCGCAATACTCCAAAAATATATTCTTAGCCTATCATCCTCTCGAAACATGTACGATTAGATGAAATTTCATCTTAAATCGATAGGTGACTTTGTTAATGCCCTAATTCTATCAATTTTTGAATAACTATGGATATTTGATTTTACCCTCTTCATTGGATACTCCAAGTTTGACGCACTCTACTTCTGAATCGCATCATTCTAGAGTACTCCCGATTCTTTATATCATAGATTGGACCTTTGACGATACTTTCTCAGAAAATTGAATGAATACTTCCATTATATGTAAGGAAAATATTGCATTTTTCGCAATACTCCAAAAATGTATTTTTGGCCTATCAACCTCTCGAAACATGTTCGATTAGATGAAATTTCATCTAAAATCGATAGGTGACTTTGTTAATGCCCTAATTCTATCAATTTTTGAATAACTATGGATATTTGATTTTACCCTCTTCATTGGATACTCCAAGTTTGACGCACTCTACTTCTGAATCGCATAACTTTTGAGCACTCCTGATTTTTGATATCATAGATTGGACCTTTGACGATACTTTCTTAGATAATTGAATGGATACTTCCATTATTTTGGTCTGTACTATTTTTTATATGAAGGCATGTTTTCTTTTAACTTGAATGCTCTCCTAATATTTGAAACATTTATCTTATCGAAAAATGGACAACACCAGTCGATTTGTCGTATCAAAGAACCCGTATTCTCATAATTTCAGTATTTTTTGAGAGGAAAAACATTTTTCGTCAAATATGTAGCTGGAAAATATTGCATTTTTCCCAATACTCCAAAATATATTTTTGGCCTATCATCTTCTCGAAACATGTTCCATTAGATGAAATTCCATCTAAAATCGATAGGTGACTTTGTTAATGCCCTAATTCTATCAATTTTTGAATAACTATGGATATTTGATTCTACCCTCTTCATTGGATACTCCAAGTTTGACGCACTCTACTTCTGAATCGCATTATTTTAGAGCACTCCTGCTTTTTTATATCATAGATTGGACCTTTGACGATACTTTCTTAGAAATTTGAATGAATACTTCCATTATTTTGGTCTGTACTATTTTTTATATGAAGGCATGTTTTCTTTTAACTTGAATGCTCTCCTAATATTTGAAACATTTATCTCATCGAAAAATGGACAACACCAGTCGATTTGTCGTATCAAAGAACCCTTATTCTCATGATTTCAGTATTTTTTGAGAGGAAAAACATTTTTCGTCAAATATGTAGCTGGACTATAGTAAGGAATTTATTGCATTTTTCGCAATACTCCAAAAATATATTTTTGGCCTATCATCCTCTCGAAACATGTTCGATTAGATGAAATTCCATCTAAAATCGATAGGTGACTTTGTTAATGCCCTAATTCTATCAATTTTTGAATAACTATGGATATTTGATTTTACCCTCTTCATTGGATACTCCAAGTTTGACGCACTCTACTTCTGAATCGCATCATATTAGAGCACTTCCGATTTTTATATCATAGATTGGACCTTTGACGATACTTTCTCAGAAAATTGAATGAATACTTCCATTATTTTGGTCTGTACTATTTTTTATATGAAGGCATGTTTTCTTTTAACTTAAATGCTCTTCTAATATTTGAAACATTTATCTTATCGAAAAATGGACAACACCAGTCGATTTGTCGTATCAAAGAACCCTTATTCTCATAATTTCAGTATTTTTTGAGAGGAAAAACATTTTTCGTCAAATATGTAGCTGGACTATATATAGTAAGGAATTTATTGCATTTTTCGCAATACTCCAAAAATATATTTTTGGCCTATCATCCTCTCGAAACATGTTCGATTAGATGAAATTTCATCTAAAATCGATAGGTGACTTTGTTAATGCCCTAATTCTATCAATTTTTGAATAACTATGGATATTTGATTTTACCCTCTTCATTGGATACTCCAAGTTAGACGCACTCTACTTCTGAATCGCATCATTTTAGAGCACTCCCGATTTTTTATATCATAGATTGGACCTTTGACGATACTTTCTTAGAAAATTTAATGAATACTTCCATTATTTTGATCTGTACTATTTTTTATATGAAGGCATGTTTTCTTTCAACTTAAATGCTCTTCTAATATTTGAAACATTTATCTTATCGAAAAATGGACAACACCAGTCGATTTGTCGTATCAAAGAACCCTTATCCTCATAATTTCAGTATTTTTTGAGAGGAAAAACATTTTTCGTCAAATATGTAGCTGGACTACAGTAAGGAAAATATTGCATTTTTCGCAATACTCCAAAAATATATTTTTGGCCTATCATCCTCTCGAAACATGTTCGATTAGATGAAATCACATCTAAAATCGATAGGTGACTTTGTTAATGCCCTTTTCTATCAATTTTTGAATAACTATGGATATTTGATTTTAACCTCTTCATTGGATACTCCAAGTTTGACGCACTCTACTTCTGAATCGCATTATTCTAGAGCACTCCCGATTCTTTATATCATAGATTGGACCTTTGACGATACTTTCTCAGAAAATTGAATGAATACTACCATTATTTTGGTCTGTACTATTTTTTATATGAAGGCATGTTTTCTTTTAACTTGAATGCTCTCCTAATATTTGAAACATTTATCTCATCGAAAAATGAACAACACCAGTCGATTTGTCGTATCAAAGAACCCTTATTCTCATAATTTCAGTATTTTTTGAGAGGAAAAACATTTTTCGTCAAATACTCCAAAATATATTTTTGGCCTATCATCTTCTCGAAACATGTTCCATTAGATGAAATTCCATCTAAAATCGATAGGTGACTTTGTTAATGCCCTAATTCTATCAATTTTTGAATAACTATGGATATTTGATTCTACCCTCTTCATTGGATACTCCAAGTTTGACGCACTCTACTTCTGAATCGCATTATTTTAGAGCACTCCTCCTTTTTTATATCATAGATTGGACCTTTGACGATACTTTCTTAGAAAATTGAATGAATACTTCCATTATTTTGGTCTGTACTATTTTTTATATGAAGGCATGTTTTCTTTTAACTTGAATGCTCTCCTAATATTTGAAACATGTATCTCATCGAAAAATGGACAACACCAGTCGATTTGTCGTATCAAAGAACCCTTATTCTCATGATTTCAGTATTTTTAAGAGGAAAAACATTTTTCGTCAAATATGTAGCTGTAAGGAATTTATTGCATTTTTCGCAATACTCCAAAAATATATTTTCGGCCTATCATCCTCTCGAAACATGTTCGATTAGATGAAATTCCATCTAAAATCGATAGGTGACTTTGTTAATGCCCTAATTCTATCAATTTTTGAATAACTATGGATATTTGATTTTACCCTCTTCATTGGATACTCCAAGTTTGACGCACTCTACTTCTGAATCGCATCATATTAGAGCACTTCCGATTTTTATATCATAGATTGGACCTTTGACGATACTTTCTCAGAAAATTGAATGAATACTTCCATTATTTTGGTCTGTACTATTTTTTATATGAAGGCATGTTTTCTTTTAACTTAAATGCTCTTCTAATATTTGAAACATTTATCTCATCGAAAAATGGACAACACCAGTCGATTTGTCGTATCAAAGAACCCTTATTCTCATGATTTCAGTATTTTTAAGAGGAAAAACATTTTTCGTCAAATATGTAGCTGGACTATAGTAAGGAATTTATTGCATTTTTCGCAATACTCCAAAAATATATTTTCGGCCTATCATCCTCTCGAAACATGTTCGATTAGATGAAATTCCATCTAAAATCGATAGGTGACTTTGTTAATGCCCTAATTCTATCAATTTTTGAATAACTATGGATATTTGATTTTACCCTCTTCATTGGATACTCCAAGTTTGACGCACTCTACTTCTGAATCGCATCATATTAGAGCACTCCCGATTCTTTATATCATAGATTGGACCTTTGACGATACTTTCTCAGAAAATTGAATGAATACTACCATTATTTTGGTCTGTACTATTTTTTATATGAAGGCATGTTTTCTTTTAACTTGAATGCTCTCCTAATATTTGAAACATTTATCTCATCGAAAAATGAACAACACCAGTCGATTTGTCGTATCAAAGAACCCTTATTCTCATAATTTCAGTATTTTTTGAGAGGAAAAACATTTTTCGTCAAATACTCCAAAAATATATTTTTGGCCTATCATCCTCTCGAAACATGTTCGATTAGATGAAATCACATCTAAAATCGATAGGTGACTTTGTTAATGCCCTAATTCTATCAATTTTTGAATAACTATGGATATTTGATTTTAACCTCTTCATTGGATACTCCAAGTTTGACGCACTCTACTTCTGAATCGCATTATTCTAGAGCACTCCTGATCCTTTATATCATAGATTGGACCTTTGACGATACTTTCTCAGAGAATTGAATGAATACTTCCATTATTTTGGTCTGTACTATTTTTTATATGAAGGCATATTTTCTTTTAACTTAAATGCTCTTCTAATATTTGAAACATTTATCTAATCAAAAAATGGACAACACCAGTCGATTTGTCGTATCAAAGAACCCTTATTCTCATAATTTCAGTATTTTTTGAGAGGAAAAACATTTTTCGTCAAATATGTAGCTGGTCTATAGTAAGGAAAATATTGCAATTTTTGCAATACTCCAAAAATATATTTTTGGCCTTTCAACCTCTCGAAACATGTTCGATTAGATGAAATTTCATCTAAAATCGATAGGTGACTTTGTTAATGCCCTAATTCTATCAATTTTTGAATAACTATGGATATTTGATTTTACCCTCTTCATTGGATACTCCAAGTTTGACGCACTCTACTTCTGAATCGCATCATTTTAGAGCACTCCCGATTTTTTATATCATAGATTGGACCTTTGACGATACTTTCTTAGAAAATTCAATGAATATTCCCATTATTTTGATCTGTACTATTTTTTATATGAAGGCATGTTTTCTTTTAACTTAAATGCTATTCTAATATTTGGAACATTTATCTTATCGAAAAATGGACAACACCAGTCGATTTGTCGTATCAAAGAACCCTTATCCTCATAATTTCAGTATTTTTTGAGAGGAAAAACATTTTTCGTCAAATATGTAGCTGGACTATAGTAAGGAATTTATTGCATTTTTCGCAATACTCCAAAAATATATTTTTGGCCTATCATCATCTCGAAACATGTTCGATTAGATGAAATTCCATCTAAAATCGATAGGTGACTTTGTTAATGCCCTAATTCTATCAATTTTTGAATAACTATGGATATTTGATTTTACCCTCTTCATTGGATACTCCAAGTTTGACGCATTCTACTTCTGAATCGCATCATATTAGAGCACTTTCGATTTTTTATATCATAGATTGGACATTTGACGATACGTTCTCAGAAAATTGAATGAATACCTCCATTATTTTGGTCTGTACTATTTTTTATATGACGGCATGTTTTCTTTTAACTTAAATGCTCTTCTAATATTTGAAACATTTATCTTATCGAAAAATGGACAACACCAGTCGATTTGTCGTATCAAAGAACCCTTATCCTCATAATTTCAGTATTTTTTGAGAGGAAAAACATTTTTCGTCAAATATGTAGCTGGACTACAGTAAGGAAAATATTGCATTTTTTGCAATACTCCAAAAATGTATTTTTGGCCTATCAACCTCTCGAAACATGTTCGATTAGATGAAATTTCATCTAAAATCGATAGGTGACTTTGTTAATGCCCTAATTCTATCAATTTTTGAATAACTATGGATATTTGATTTTACCCTCTTCATTGGATACTCCAAGTTTGACGCACTCTACTTCTGAATCGCATAATTTTTGAGCACTCCCGATTTTTTATATCATAGATTGGACCTTTGACGATACTTTCTTAGAAAATTCAATGAATATTCCCATTATTTTGATCTGTACTATTTTTTATATGAAGGCATGTTTTCTTTTAACTTAAATGCTATTCTAATATTTGGAACATTTATCTTATCGAAAAATGGACAACACCAGTCGATTTGTCGTATCAAAGAACCCTTATCCTCATAATTTCAGTATTTTTTGAGAGGAAAAACATTTTTCGTCAAATATGTAGCTGGACTACAGTAAGGAAAATATTGCATTTTTTGCAATACTCCAAAAATGTATTTTTGGCCTATCAACCTCTCGAAACATGTTCGATTAGATGAAATTTCATCTAAAATCGATAGGTGACTTTGTTAATGCCCTAATTCTATCAATTTTTGAATAACTATGGATATTTGATTTTACCCTCTTCATTGGATACTCCAAGTTTGACGCACTCTACTTCTGAATCGCATAATTTTTGAGCACTCCTGATTTTTTATATCATAGATTGGACCTTTGACGATACTTTCTTAGATAATTGAATGGATACTTCCATTATTTTGGTCTGTACTATTTTTTATATGAAGGCATGTTTTCTTTTAACTTGAATGCTCTCCTAATATTTGAAACATTTATCTTATCGAAAAATGGACAACACCAGTCGATTTGTCGTATCAAAGAACCCGTATTCTCATAATTTCAGTATTTTTTGAGAGGAAAAACATTTTTCGTCAAATATGTAGCTGGAAAATATTGCATTTTTCCCAATACTCCAAAATATATTTTTGGCCTATCATCTTCTCGAAACATGTTCCATTAGATGAAATTCCATCTAAAATCGATAGGTGACTTTGTTAATGCCCTAATTCTATCAATTTTTGAATAACTATGGATATTTGATTCTACCCTCTTCATTGGATACTCCAAGTTTGACGCACTCTACTTCTGAATCGCATTATTTTAGAGCACTCCTCCTTTTTTATATCATAGATTGGACCTTTGACGATACTTTCTTAGAAAATTGAATGAATACTTCCATTATTTTGGTCTGTACTATTTTTTATATGAAGGCATGTTTTCTTTTAACTTGAATGCTCTCCTAATATTTGAAACATGTATCTCATCGAAAAATGGACAACACCAGTCGATTTGTCGTATCAAAGAACCCTTATTCTCATGATTTCAGTATTTTTAAGAGGAAAAACATTTTTCGTCAAATATGTAGCTGGACTATAGTAAGGAATTTATTGCATTTTTCGCAATACTCCAAAAATATATTTTCGGCCTATCATCCTCTCGAAACATGTTCGATTAGATGAAATTCCATCTAAAATCGATAGGTGACTTTGTTAATGCCCTAATTCTATCAATTTTTGAATAACTATGGATATTTGATTTTACCCTCTTCATTGGATACTCCAAGTTTGACGCACTCTACTTCTGAATCGCATCATATTAGAGCACTTCCGATTTTTATATCATAGATTGGACCTTTGACGATACTTTCTCAGAAAATTGAATGAATACTTCCATTATTTTGGTCTGTACTATTTTTTATATGAAGGCATGTTTTCTTTTAACTTAAATGCTCTTCTAATATTTGAAACATTTATCTTATCGAAAAATGGACAACACCAGTCGATTTGTCGTATCAAAGAACCCATATTCTCATAATTTCAGTATTTTTTGAGAGGAAAAACATTTTTCGTCAAATATGTAGCTGGACTATAGTAAGGAATTTATTGCATTTTTCGCAATACTCCAAAAATATATTTTTGGCCTATCATCCTCTCGAAACATGTTCGATTAGATGAAATTCCATCTAAAATCGATAGGTGACTTTGTTAATGCCCTAATTCTATCAATTTTTGAATAACTATGGATATTTGATTTTACCCTCTTCATTGGATACTCCAAGTTTGACGCACTCTACTTCTGAATCGCATCATATTAGAGCACTTTCGATTTTTTATATCATAGATTGGACATTTGACGATACTTTCTCAGAAAATTGAATGAATACCTCCATTATTTTGGTCTGTACTATTTTTTATATGAAGGCATGTTTTCTTTTAACTTAAATGCTCTCCTAATATTTGAAACATTTATCTTATCGAAAAATGGACAACACCAGTCGATTTGTCGTATCAAAGAACCCGTATTCTCATAATTTCAGTATTTTTTGAGAGGAAAAACATTTTTCGTCAAATATGTAGCTGGAAAATATTGCATTTTTCGCAATACTCCAAAAATATATTTTTGGCCTATCAACCTCTCGAAACATATTCGATTAGATGAAATTTCATCTAAAATCGATAGGTGACTTTGTTAATGCCCTAATTCTATCAATTTTTGAATAACTATGGATATTTGATTTTACCCTCTTCATTGGATACTCCAAGTTTGACGCACTCTACTTCTGAATCGCATCATTTTAGAGCACTCCCGATTTTTTATATCATAGATTGGACCTTTGACGATACTTTCTTAGAAAATTTAATGAATACTTCCATTATTTTGATCTGTACTATTTTTTATATGAAGGCATGTTTTCTTTTAACTTAAATGCTCTTCTAATATTTGAAACATTCATCTTATCGAAAAATGGACAACACCAGTCGATTTGTCGTATCAAAGAACCCTTATCCTCATAATTTCAGTATTTTTTGAGAGGAAAAACATTTTTCGTCAAATATGTAGCTGGACTACAGTAAGGAAAATATTGCATTTTTCGCAATACTCCAAAAATATATTTTTGGCCTATCATCCTCTCGAAACATGTTCGATTAGATGAAATCACATCTAAAATCGATAGGTGACTTTGTTAATGCCCTAATTCTATCAATTTTTGAATAACTATGGATATTTGATTTTAACTTCTTCATTGGATACTCCAAGTTTGACGCACTCTACTTCTGAATCGCATTATTCTAGAGCACTCCCGATTCTTTATATCATAGATTGGACCTTTGACGATACTTTCTCAGAAAATTGAATGAATACTTCCATTATTTTGGTCTGTACTATTTTTTATATGAAGGCATGTTTTCTTTTAACTTGAATGCTCTCCTAATATTTGAAACATTTATCTCATCGAAAAATGGACAACACCAGTCGATTTGTCGTATCAAGGAACCCTTATTCTCATAATTTCAGTATTTTTTGAGAGGAAAAACATTTTTCGTCAAATATGTAGCTGGACTATAGTAAGGAATTTATTGCATTTTTCGCAATACTCCAAAAATATATTTTTGCCCTATCATCCTCTCGAAACATGTCGATTAGATGAAATTCCATCTAAAATCGATAGGTGACTTTGTTAATGCCCTAATTCTATCAATTTTTGAATAACTATGGATATTTGATTTTACCCTCTTCATTGGATACTCCAAGTTTGACGCACTCTACTTCTGAATCGCATTATTCTAGAGCACTCCCGATTCTTTATATCATAGATTGGACCTTTGACGATACTTTCTCAGAAAATTGAATGAATACTTCCATTATTTTGGTCTGTACTATTTTTTATATGAAGGCATGTTTTCTTTTAACTTGAATGCTCTCCTAATATTTGAAACATTTATCTCATCGAAAAATTGACAACACCAGTCGATTTGTCGTATCAAAGAACCCTTATTCTCATAATTTCAGTATTTTTTGAGAGGAAAAACATTTTTCGTCAAATATGTAGCTGGACTGTAAGGAAAATATTGCATTTTATGCAATACTCCAAAAATATATTTTTGGCCTTTCAACCTCTCGAAACATGTTCGATTAGATGAAATTTCATCTAAAATCGATAGGTGACTTTGTTAATGCCCTAATTCTATCAATTTTTGAATAACTATGGATATTTGATTTTACCCTCTTCATTGGATACTCCAAGTTTGACGCACTCTACTTCTGAATCGCATCATATTAGAGCACTTCCGATTTTTATATCATAGATTGGACCTTTGACGATACTTTCTCAGAAAATTGAATGAATACTTCCATTATTTTGGTCTGTACTATTTTTTATATGAAGGCATGTTTTCTTTTAACTTAAATGCTCTTCTAATATTTGAAACATTTATCTTATCGAAAAATGGACAACACCAGTCGATTTGTCGTATCAAAGAACCCATATTCTCATAATTTCAGTATTTTTTGAGAGGAAAAACATTTTTCGTCAAATATGTAGCTGGACTATAGTAAGGAATTTATTGCATTTTTCGCAATACTCCAAAAATATATTTTTGGCCTATCATCCTCTCGAAACATGTTCGATTAGATGAAATTCCATCTAAAATCGATAGGTGACTTTGTTAATGCCCTAATTCTATCAATTTTTGAATAACTATGGATATTTGATTTTACCCTCTTCATTGGATACTCCAAGTTTGACGCACTCTACTTCTGAATCGCATCATATTAGAGCACTTTCGATTTTTTATATCATAGATTGGACATTTGACGATACTTTCTCAGAAAATTGAATGAATACCTCCATTATTTTGGTCTGTACTATTTTTTATATGAAGGCATGTTTTCTTTTAACTTAAATGCTCTCCTAATATTTGAAACATTTATCTTATCGAAAAATGGACAACACCAGTCGATTTGTCGTATCAAAGAACCCGTATTCTCATAATTTCAGTATTTTTTGAGAGGAAAAACATTTTTCGTCAAATATGTAGCTGGAAAATATTGCATTTTTCGCAATACTCCAAAAATATATTTTTGGCCTATCAACCTCTCGAAACATATTCGATTAGATGAAATTTCATCTAAAATCGATAGGTGACTTTGTTAATGCCCTAATTCTATCAATTTTTGAATAACTATGGATATTTGATTTTACCCTCTTCATTGGATACTCCAAGTTTGACGCACTCTACTTCTGAATCGCATCATTTTAGAGCACTCCCGATTTTTTATATCATAGATTGGACCTTTGACGATACTTTCTTAGAAAATTTAATGAATACTTCCATTATTTTGATCTGTACTATTTTTTATATGAAGGCATGTTTTCTTTTAACTTAAATGCTCTTCTAATATTTGAAACATTCATCTTATCGAAAAATGGACAACACCAGTCGATTTGTCGTATCAAAGAACCCTTATCCTCATAATTTCAGTATTTTTTGAGAGGAAAAACATTTTTCGTCAAATATGTAGCTGGACTACAGTAAGGAAAATATTGCATTTTTCGCAATACTCCAAAAATATATTTTTGGCCTATCATCCTCTCGAAACATGTTCGATTAGATGAAATCACATCTAAAATCGATAGGTGACTTTGTTAATGCCCTAATTCTATCAATTTTTGAATAACTATGGATATTTGATTTTAACTTCTTCATTGGATACTCCAAGTTTGACGCACTCTACTTCTGAATCGCATTATTCTAGAGCACTCCCGATTCTTTATATCATAGATTGGACCTTTGACGATACTTTCTCAGAAAATTGAATGAATACTTCCATTATTTTGGTCTGTACTATTTTTTATATGAAGGCATGTTTTCTTTTAACTTGAATGCTCTCCTAATATTTGAAACATTTATCTCATCGAAAAATGGACAACACCAGTCGATTTGTCGTATCAAAGAACCCTTATTCTCATAATTTCAGTATTTTTTGAGAGGAAAAACATTTTTCGTCAAATATGTAGCTGGACTATAGTAAGGAATTTATTGCATTTTTCGCAATACTCCAAAAATATATTTTTGCCCTATCATCCTCTCGAAACATGTCGATTAGATGAAATTCCATCTAAAATCGATAGGTGACTTTGTTAATGCCCTAATTCTATCAATTTTTGAATAACTATGGATATTTGATTTTACCCTCTTCATTGGATACTCCAAGTTTGACGCACTCTACTTCTGAATCGCATTATTCTAGAGCACTCCCGATTCTTTATATCATAGATTGGACCTTTGACGATACTTTCTCAGAAAATTGAATGAATACTTCCATTATTTTGGTCTGTACTATTTTTTATATGAAGGCATGTTTTCTTTTAACTTGAATGCTCTCCTAATATTTGAAACATTTATCTCATCGAAAAATTGACAACACCAGTCGATTTGTCGTATCAAAGAACCCTTATTCTCATAATTTCAGTGTTCGATTAGATGAAATTCCATCTAAAATCGATAGGTGACTTTGTTAATGCCCTAATTCTATCAATTTTTGAATAACTATATATATTTGATTTTACCCTCTTCATTGTATACTCCAAGTTTGACGCACTCTACTTCTGAATCGCATCATATTAGAGCACTTCCGATTTTTTATATCATAGATTGGACATTTGACGATAGTTTCTCAGAAAATTGAATGAATAACTCCATTATTTTGGTCTGTACTATTTTTTATATGAAGGCATGTTTTCTTTTAACATAAATGCTGTCCTAAGATTTGAAACATTTATGTTATCGAAAAATGGACAAGACCAGGCGATTTGTCGTATCAAAGAACCCTTATTCTCATAATTTCAGTATTTTTTGAGGGGAAAAACATTTTTCGTCAAATATGTAAGGAAAATATTGCATTTTTCGCAATACACCAAAAATTTTTTTTTGGCCTATCAACCTCTCGAAACATGTTCGATTAGATGAAATTTCATCTAAAATCGATAGGTGACTTTGTTAATGCCCTAATTCTATCAATTTTTGAATAACTATGGATATTTGATTTTACCCTCTTCATTGGATACTCCAAGTTTGACGCACTCTACTTCTGAATCGCATCATTTTAGAGCACTCCCGATCTTTTATATCATAGATTGGACCTTTAACGATACTTTCTCAGAAAATTGAATGATTACTTCCATTATTTTGGTCACATATTGCATTTTTCGCAATACTCCAAAAATATATTTTTGGCCTATCATCCTCTCGAAACATGTTCGATTAGATGAAATCACATCTAAAATCGATAGGTGACTTTGTTAATGCCCTAATTCTATCAATTTTTGAATAACTATGGATATTTGATTTTAACCTCTTCATTGGATACTCCAAGTTTGACGCACTCTACTTCTGAATCGCATCATTCTAGAGCACTCCCGATTCTTTATATCATAGATTGGACCTTTGACGATACTTTCTCAGAAAATTGAATGAATACTTCCATTATTTTGGTCTGTACTATTTTTTATATGAAGGCATATTTTCTTTTAACTTAAATGCTCTTCCAATATTTGAAACATTTAGCTAATCAAAAAATGGACAACACCAGTCGATTTTTCGTATCAAAGAACCCTTATCCTCATAATTTCAGTATTTTTTGAGAGGAAAAACATTTTTCGTCAAATATGTAGCTGGACTACAGTAAGGAAAATATTGCATTTTTCGCAATACTCCAAAAATATATTTTTGGCCTATCAACCTCTCGAAACATGTTCGATTAGATGAAATTTCATCTAAAATCGATAGGTGACTTTGTTAATGCCCTAATTCTATCAATTTTTGAATAACTATGGATATTTGATTCTACCCTCTTCATTGGATACTCCAAGTTTGACGCACTCTACTTCTGAATCGCATCATTTTAGAGCACTTCCGATTTTTATATCATAGATTGGACATTTGACGATAGTTTCTCAGAAAATTGAATGAATACCTCCATCATTTTGGTCTGTACTATTTTTTATATGAAGGCATGTTTTCTTTTAACTTAAATGCTCTTCTAATATTTGAAACATTTATCTTATCGAAAAATGGACAACACCAGTCGATTTGTCGTATCACAGAACCCTTATTCTCATAATTTCAGAATTTTTTGATAGGAAAAACATTTTTCGTCAAATATGTAGCTGGACTATAGTGAGGAAAATATTGCATTTTTCTAAATACTCCAAAAATATATTTTCGGCCTATCATTATCTCGAAACATGTTCGATTAGATGAAATTCCATCTAAAATCGATAGGTGACTTTGTTAATGCCCTAATTCTATCAATTTTTGAATAACTATGGATATTTGATTCTACCCTCTTCATTGGATACTCCAAGTTTGACGCACTCTACTTCTGAATCGCATCATTTTAGAGCACTTCCGATTTTTATATCATAGATTGGACATTTGACGATAGTTTCTCAGAAAATTGAATGAATACCTCCATCATTTTGGTCTGTACTATTTTTTATATGAAGGCATGTTTTCTTTTAACTTAAATGCTCTTCTAATATTTGAAACATTTATCTTATCGAAAAATGGACAACACCAGTCGATTTGTCGTATCACAGAACCCTTATTCTCATAATTTCAGAATTTTTTGATAGGAAAAACATTTTTCGTCAAATATGTAGCTGGACTATAGTGAGGAAAATATTGCATTTTTCTAAATACTCCAAAAATATATTTTCGGCCTATCATTATCTCGAAACATGTTCGATTAGATGAAATTCCATCTAAAATCGATAGGTGACTTTGTTAATGCCCTAATTCTATCAATTTTTGAATAACTATGGATATTTGATTTTACCCTCTTCATTGGATACTCCAAGTTTGACGCACTCTACTTCTGAATCGCATCATTTTAGAGCACTTCCGATTTTTATATCATAGATTGGACATTTGACGATACTTTCTCAGAAAATTGAATGAATACTTCCATCATTTTGGTCTGTACTATTTTTTATATGAAGGCATGTTTTCTTTTAACTTAAATGCTCTTCTAATATTTGAAACATTTATCTTATCGAAAAATGGACAACACCAGTCGATTTGTCGTATCACAGAACCCTTATTCTCATAATTTCAGTATTTTTTGATAGGAAAAACATTTTTCGTCAAATATGTAGCTGGACTATAGTGAGGAAAATATTGCATTTTTCTAAATACTCCAAAAATATATTTTCGGCCTATCATTATCTCGAAACATGTTCGATTAGATGAAATTCCATCTAAAATCGATAGGTGACTTTGTTAATGCCCTAATTCTATCAATTTTTGAATAACTATGGATATTTGATTTTACCCTCTTCATTGTATACTCCAAGTTTGACGCACTCTACTTCTGAATCGCATCATATTAGAGCACTTCCGATTTTTTATATCATAGATTGGACATTTGACGATAGTTTCTCAGAAAATTGAATGAATACCTCCATTATTTTGGTCTGTACTATTTTTTATATGAAGGCATGTTTTCTTTTAACTTAAATGCTCTCCTTAGATTTGAAACATTTATGTTATCGAAAAATGGACAACACCAGTCGATTTGTCGTATCAAAGAACCCTTATTCTCATAATTTCAGTATTTTTTGAGAGGTAAAACATTTTTCGTCAAATATATAGCTGGACTATAGTAAGGAAAATATTGCATTTTTCGCAATACTCCAAAAATATATTTTTGGCCTATCATTCTCTCGAAACATGTTCGATTAGATGAAATGTCATCTCAAATCGATAGGTGACTTTGTTAATGCCCTAATTCTATCAATTTTTGAATAACTATGGATATTTGATTTTACCCTCTTCATTGGTACCCCAAGTTTGACGCACTCTACTTCTGAATCGCATCATTTTAGAGCACTCCCGATCTTTTATATCATAGACTGGACCTTTGACGATACTTTCTCAGAAAATTGAATGATTACTTCCATTATTTTGGTCTGTACTATTTTTTATATGAAGGCATGTTTTCTTTTAGCTTAAATGCTCTCCTAATATTTGAAACATTTAACTTATCGAAAATGGACAACACCAGGCGATATGTCGTATCAAAGAACCCTTATTCTCATAATTTCAGTATTTTTTGAGAGGAAAAACATTTTTCGTCAAATATGTAGCTGGATATAGTAAGGAAAATATTGCATTTTTTGCAATACTCCAAAAATATATTTTTGGCCTATCAAACTCTCGAAACATGTTCGATTAGATGAAATTTCATCTAAAATCGATAGGTGATTTTGTTAATACCCTAATTGCTGGACTACAGTAAGGAAAATATTGCATTTTTCGCAATACTCCAAAAATGTATTTTTGGCCTATCAACCTCTCGAAACATGTTCGATTAGATGAAATTTCATCTAAAATCGATAGGTGACTTTGTTAATGCCCTAATTCTATCAATTTTTGAATAACTATGGATATTTGATTTTACCCTCTTCATTGGATACTCCAAGTTTGACGCACTCTACTTCTGAATCGCATAATTTTTGAGCACTCCTGATTTTTTATATCATAGATTGGACCTTTGACGATACTTTCTTAGATAATTGAATGGATACTTCCATTATTTTGGTCTGTACTATTTTTTATATGAAGGCATGTTTTCTTTTAACTTGAATGCTCTCCTAATATTTGAAACATTTATCTTATCGAAAAATGGACAACACCAGTCGATTTGTCGTATCAAAGAACCCGTATTCTCATAATTTCAGTATTTTTTGAGAGGAAAAACATTTTTCGTCAAATATGTAGCTGGAAAATATTGCATTTTTCCCAATACTCCAAAATATATTTTTGGCCTATCATCTTCTCGAAACATGTTCCATTAGATGAAATTCCATCTAAAATCGATTGGTGACTTTGTTAATGCCCTAATTCTATCAATTTTTGAATAACTATGGATATTTGATTCTACCCTCTTCATTGGATACTCCAAGTTTGACGCACTCTACTTCTGAATCGCATTATTTTAGAGCACTCCTGATTTTTTATATCATAGAATGGACCTTTGACGATACTTTCTTAGAAAATTGAATGAATACTTCCATTATTTTGGTCTGTACTATTTTTTATATGAAGGCATGTTTTCTTTTAACTTGAATGCTCTCCTAATATTTGAAACATTTATCTCATCGAAAAATGGACAACACCAGTCGATTTGTCGTATCAAAGAACCCTTATTCTCATGATTTCAGTATTTTTTGAGAGGAAAAACATTTTTCGTCAAATATGTAGCTGGACTATAGTAAGGAATTTATTGCATTTTTCGCAATACTCCAAAAATATATTTTTGGCCTATCATCCTCTCGAAACATGTTCGATTAGATGAAATTCCATCTAAAATCGATAGGTGACTTTGTTAATGCCCTAATTCTATCAATTTTTGAATAACTATGGATATTTGATTTTACCCTCTTCATTGGATACTCCAAGTTTGACGCACTCTACTTCTGAATCGCATAATTTTTGAGCACTCCTGATTTTTTATATCATAGATTGGACCTTTGACGATACTTTCTTAGATAATTGAATGGATACTTCCATTATTTTGGTCTGTACTATTTTTTATATGAAGGCATGTTTTCTTTTAACTTGAATGCTCTCCTAATATTTGAAACATTTATCTCATCGAAAAATGGACAACACCAGTCGATTTGTCGTATCAAAGAACCCTTATTCTCATGATTTCAGTATTTTTTGAGAGGAAAAACATTTTTCGTCAAATATGTAGCTGGACTATAGTAAGGAATTTATTGCATTTTTCGCAATACTCCAAAAATATATTTTTGGCCTATCATCCTCTCGAAACATGTTCGATTAGATGAAATTCCATCTAAAATCGATTGGTGACTTTGTTAATGCCCTAATTCTATCAATTTTTGAATAACTATGGATATTTGATTCTACCCTCTTCATTGGATACTCCAAGTTTGACGCACTCTACTTCTGAATCGCATCATTTTAGAGCACTCCCGATTTTTTATATCATAGATTGGACCTTTGACGATACTTTCTTAGAAAAATTAATGAATACTTCCATTATTTTGATCTGTACTATTTTTTATATGAAGGCATGTTTTCTTTTAACTTAAATGCTCTTCTAATATTTGAAACATTTATCTTATCGAAAAATGGACAACACCAGTCGATTTGTCGTATCAAAGAACCCTTATCCTCATAATTTCAGTATTTTTTGAGAGGAAAAACATTTTTCGTCAAATATGTAGCTGGACTACAGTAAGGAAAATATTGCATTTTTCGCAATACTCCAAAAATATATTTTTGGCCTATCATCCTCTCGAAACATGTTCGATTAGATTAAATCACATCTAAAATCGATAGGTGACTTTGTTAATGCCCTAATTCTATCAATTTTTGAATAAGTATGGATATTTGATTTTAACTTCTTCATTGGATACTCCAAGTTTGACGCACTCTACTTCTGAATCGCATTATTCTAGAGCACTCCCGATTCTTTATATCATAGATTGGACCTTTGACGATACTTTCTCAGAAAATTGAATGAGTACTTCCATTATTTTGGTCTGTACTATTTTTTATATGAAGGCATGTTTTCTTTTAACTTGAATGCTCTCCTAATATTTGAAACATTTATCTCATCGAAAAATGGACAACACCAGTCGATTTGTCGTATCAAAGAACCCTTATTCTCATAATTTCAGTATTTTTTGAGAGGAAAAACATTTTTCGTCAAATATGTAGCTGGACTATAGTAAGGAATTTATTGCATTTTTCGCAATACTCCAAAAATATATTTTTGCCCTATCATCCTCTCGAAACATGTTCGATTAGATGAAATTCCATCTAAAATCGATAGGTGACTTTGTTAATGCCCTAATTCTATCAATTTTTGAATAACTATGGATATTTGATTTTACCCTCTTCATTGGATACTCCAAGTTTGACGCACTCTACTTCTGAATCGCATTATTCTAGAGCACTCCTGATTCTTTATATCATAGATTGGACCTTTGACGATACTTTCTTAGAAAATTGAATGAATACTTCCATTATTTTGGTCTGTACTATTTTTTATATGAAGGCATGTTTTCTTTTAACTTGAATGCTCTCCTTATATTTGAAACATTTATCTCATCGAAAAATGGACAACACCAGTCGATTTGTCGTATCAAAGAACCCTTATTCTCATAATTTCAGTATTTTTTGAGAGGAAAAACATTTTTCGTCAATTATGTAGCTGGACTACAGTAAGGAAAATATTGCATTTTTCGCAATACTCCAAAAATATATAATTGGCCTATCATCCTCTCGAAACATGTTCGATTAGATGAAATCACATCTAAAATCGATAGGTGACTTTGTTAATGCCCTAATTCTATCAATTTTTGAATAACTATGGATATTTGATTTTAACCTCTTCATTGGATACTCCAAGTTTGACGCACTCTACTTCTGAATCGCATTATTCTAGAACACTCCCGATCCTTTATATCATAGATTGGACCTTTGACGATACTTTCTCAGAAAATTGAATGAATAGTTCCATTATTTTGGTCTGTACTATTTTTTATATGAAGGCATATTTTCTTTTAACTTAAATGCTCTTCTAATATTTGAAACATTTATCTAATCAAAAAATGGACAACACCAGTCGATTTGTCGTATCAAAGAACCCTTATTCTCATAATTTCAGTATTTTTTGAGGGGAAAATCATTTTTCGTCAAATATGTAGCTGGACTATAGTAAGGAAAATATTGCATTTTTTGCAATACTCCAAAAATATATTTTTGGCCTTTCAACCTCTCGAAACATGTTCGATTAGATGAAATTTCATCTAAAATCGATAGGTGACTTTGTTAATGCCCTAATTCTATCAATTTTTGAATAACTATGGATATTTGATTTTACCCTCTTCATTGGATACTCCAAGTTAGACGCACTCTACTTCTGAATCGCATCATTTTAGAGCACTCCCGATCTTTTATATCATAGACTGGACCTTTGACGATACTTTCTCAGAAAATTGAATGATTACTTCCATTATTTTGGTCTGTACTATTTTTTATATGAAGGCATGTTTTCTTTTAGCTTAAATGCTCTCCTAATATTTGAAACATTCAACTTATCGAAAATGGACAACACCAGGCGATTTGTCGTATCAAAGAACCCTTATTCTCATAATTTCAGTATTTTTTGAGACGAAAAATATTTTTCGTCAAATATGTAGCTGGAAAATATTGCATTTTTCCCAATACTCCAAAAATATATTTTTGGCCTATCATCTTCTCGAAACATGTTCAATTAGATGAAATTCCATCTAAAATCGATAGGTGACTTTGTTAATGCCCTAATTCTATCAATTTTTGAATAACTATGGATATTTGATTCTACCCTCTTCATTGGATACTCCAAGTTTGACGCACTCTACTTCTGAATCGCATCATTTTAGAGCACTTCCGATTTTTATATCATAGATTGGACCTTTGACGATACTTTCTCAGAAAATTGAATGAATACTTCCATCATTTTGGTCTGTACTATTTTTTATATGAAGGCATGTTTTCTTTTAACTTAAATGCTCTTCTAATATTTGAAACATTTATCTTATCGAAAAATGGACAACACCAGTCGATTTGTCGTATCAAAGAACCCTTATTCTCATAATTTCAGTATTTTTTGAGAGGAAAAACATTTTTCGTCAAATATGTAGGTGGACTATATATAGTAAGGAATTTATTGCATTTTTCGCAATACTCCAAAAATATATTTTTGGCCTATTATCCTCTCGAAACATGTTCGATTAGATGAAATTCCATCTAAAATCGATAGGTGACTTTGTTAATGCCCTAATTCTATCAATTTTTGAATAACTATGGATATTTGATTTTACCCTCTTCATTGTATACTCCAAGTTTGACGCACTCTACTTCTGAATCGCATCATATTAGAGCACTTCCGATTTTTTATATCATAGATTGGACATTTGACGATAGTTTCTCAGAAAATTGAATGAATACCTCCATTATTTTGGTCTGTACTATTTTTTATATGATGGCATGTTTTCTTTTAACTTAAATGCTCTCCTAAGATTTGAAACATTTATGTTATCGAAAAATGGACAACACCAGTCGATTTGTCGTATCAAAGAACCCTTATTCTCAAAATTTCAGTATTTTTTGAGAGGTAAAACATTTTTCGTCAAATATATAGCTGGACTATAGTAAGGAAAATATTGCATTTTTCGCAATACTCCAAAAATATATTTTTGGCCTATCATTCTCTCGAAACATGTTCGATTAGATGAAATGTCATCTCAAATCGACAGGTGACTTTGTTAATGCCCTAATTCTATCAATTTTTGAATAACTATGGATATTTGATTTTACCCTCTTCATTGGTACCCCAAGTTTGACGCACTCTACTTCTGAATCGCATCATTTTAGAGCACTCCCGATCTTTTATATCATAGACTGGACCTTTGACGATACTTTCTCAGAAAATTGAATGATTACTTCCATTATTTTGGTCTGTACTATTTTTTATATGAAGGCATGTTTTCTTTTAGCTTAAATGCTCTCCTAATATTTGAAACATTCAACTTATCGAAAATGGACAACACCAGGCGATTTGTCGTATCAAAGAACCCTTATTCTCATAATTTCAGTATTTTTTGAGAGGTAAAACATTTTTCGTCAAATATGTAGCTGGACTATAGTATGGAAAATATTGCATTTTTCGCAATACTCCAAAAATATATTTTTGGCCTATCATTCTCTCGAAACATGTTCGATTAGATGAAATGTCATCTCAAATCGATGAGTGACTTTGTTAATGCCCTAATTCTATCAATTTTTGAATAACTATGGATATTTGATTTTACCCTCTTCATTGGTACTCCAAGTTTGACGCACTCTACTTCAGTATCGCATCATTTTAGAGCACTCCCGATCTTTTATATCATAGATTGGACCTTTGACGATACTTTCTCAGAAAATTGAATGATTACTTCCATTATTTTGGTCTGTACTATTTTTTATATGAAGGCATGTTTTCTTTTAACTTAAATGCTCTTCTAATATTTGAAACATTTATCTTATCGAAAAATGGACAACACCAGTCGATTTGTCGTATCAAAAACCCTTATCCTCATAATTTCAGTATTTTTTGAGAGGTAAAACATTTTTCGTCAAATATGTATGCATTTTTCGCAATACTCCAAAAATATATTTTGGGCCTATCATCCTCTCGAAACATGTTCGATTAGATGAAATCACATCTGAAATCGATAGGTGACTTTGTTAATGCCCTAATTCTATCAATTTTTGAATAACTATGGATATTTGATTCTACCCTCTTCATTGGATACTCAAGTTTGACGCACTCTACTTCTGAATCGCAACATTTTAGAGCACTTCCGATTTTTATATCATAGATTGGACCTTTGACGATACTTTCTCAGAAAATTGAATGAATACTTCCATCATTTTGGTCTGTACTATTTTTTATATGAAGGCATGTTTTCTTTTAATTTAAATGCTCTTCTAATATTTGAAACATTTATCTTATCGAAAAATGGACAACACCAGTCGATTTGTCGTATCAAAGAACCCTTATTCTCATAATTTGAGTATTTTTTGAGAGGAAAAACATTTTTCGTCAAATATGTAGCTGGACTATAGTAAGGAATTTATTGCATTTTTCGCAATACTCCAAAAATATATTTTTGGCCCATCATCCTCTCGAAACATGTTCGATTAGATGAAATTCCATCTAAAATCGATAGGTGACTTTGTTAATGCCCTAATTCTATCAATTTTTGAATAACTATATATATTTGATTTTACCCTCTTCATTGTATACTCCAAGTTTGACGCACTCTACTTCTGAATCGCATCATATTAGAGCACTTCCGATTTTTTATATCATAGATTGGACATTTGACGATAGTTTCTCAGAAAATTGAATGAATACCTCCATTATTTTGGTCTGTACTATTTTTTATATGAAGGCATGTTTTCTTTTAACTTAAATGCTGTCCTAAGATTTGAAACATTTATGTTATCGAAAAATGGACAACACCAGTCGATTTGTCGTATCAAAGAACCCTTATTCTCATAATTTCAGTATTTTTTGAGAGGTAAAACATTTTTCGTCAAATATGTAGCTGGACTATAGTAAGGAAAATATTGCATTTTTCGCAATACTCCAAAAATATATTTTTGGCCTATCATTCTCTCGAAACATGTTCGATTAGATGAAATGTCATCTCAAATCGATGAGTGACTTTGTTAATGCCCTAATTCTATCAATTTTTGAATAACTATGGATATTTGATTTTACCCTCTTCATTGGTACTCCAAGTTTGACGCACTCTACTTCAGAATCGCATCATTTTAGAGCACTCCCGATCTTTTATATCATAGATTGGACCTTTGACGATACTTTCTCAGAAAATTGAATGATTACTTCCATTATTTTGGTCTGTACTATTTTTTATATGAAGGCATGTTTTCTTTTAACTTAAATGCTCTCCTAATATTTGAAACATTTATCTTATCGAAAAATGGACAACACCAGTCGATTTGTCGTATCAAAAACCCTTATCCTCATAATTTCAGTATTTTTTGAGAGGAAAAACATTTTTCGTCCAATATGTATGCATTTTTCGCAATACTCCAAAAATATATTTTTGGCCTATCATCCTCTCGAAACATGTTCGATTAGATGAAATCACATCTGAAATCGATAGGTGACTTTGTTAATGCCCTAATTCTATCAATTTTTGAATAACTATGGATATTTGATTCTACCCTCTTCATTGGATACTCCAAGTTTGACGCACTCTACTTCTGAATCGCATCATTTTAGAGCACTTCCGATTTTTATATCATAGATTGGACCTTTGACGATACTTTCTCAGAAAATTGAATGAATACTTCCATCATTTTGGTCTGTACTATTTTTTATATGAAGGCATGTTTTCTTTTAACTTAAATGCTCTTCTAATATTTGAAACATTTATCTTATCGAAAAATGGACAACACCAGTCGATTTGTCGTATCAAAGAACCCTTATTCTCATAATTTCAGTATTTTTTGAGAAGAAAAACATTTTTCGTCAAATATGTAGCTGGACTATAGTAAGGAATTTATTGCATTTTTCGCAATACTCCAAAAATATATTTTTGGCCTATCATCCTCTCGAAACATGTTCGATTAGATGAAATTCCATCTAAAATCGATAGGTGACTTTGTTAATGCCCTAATTCTATCAATTTTTGAATAACTATATATATTTGATTTTACCCTCTTCATTGTATACTCCAAGTTTGACGCACTCTACTTCTGAATCGCATCATATTAGAGCACTTCCGATTTTTTATATCATAGATTGGACATTTGACGATAGTTTCTCAGAAAATTGAATGAATAACTCCATTATTTTGGTCTGTACTATTTTTTATATGAAGGCATGTTTTCTTTTAACATAAATGCTGTCCTAAGATTTGAAACATTTATGTTATCGAAAAATGGACAACACCAGTCGATTTGTCGTATCAAAGAACCCTTATTCTCATAATTTCAGTATTTTTTGAGAGGAAAAACATTTTTCGTCAAATATGTAGCTGGATATAGTAAGGAAAATATTGCATCTTTTGCAATACTCCAAAAATATATTTTTGGCCTATCAAACTCTCGAAACATGTTCGATTAGATGGAATTTCATCTAAAATCGATAGGTGATTTTGTTAATGCCCTAATTCTATCAATTTTTGAATAACTATGGATATTTGATTTCACCCTCTTCATTGGATACTCCAAGTTTGACGCACTCTACTTCTGAATCGCATCATTTTAGAGCACTCCCGATTTTTTATATCATAGATTGGACCTTTGACGATACTTTCTTAGAAAATTGAATGAATACTTCCATTATTTTGATCTGTACTATTTTTTATATGAAGGCATGTTTTCTTTTAACTTAAATGCTCTCCTAAGATTTGAAACACTTATCTTATCGAAAAATGGACACCAGTCGATTTGTCGTATCAAAGAACCCTTATTCTCATAATTTCAGTATTTTTTGAGAGGAAAAACATTTTTCGTCAAATATGTAGCTGGACTATAGTAAGGAATTTATTGCATTTTTCACAATACTCCAAAAATATATTTTTGGCCTATCATCCTCTCGAAACATGTTCGATTAGATGAAATTCCATCTAAAATCGATAGGTGACTTTGTTAATGCCCTAATTCTATCAATTTTTGAATAACTATGGATATTTGATTTTACCCTCTTCATTGGATACTCCAAGTTTGACGCACTCTACTTCTGAATGGCATCATTTTAGAGCACTCCCGATTTTTTATATCATAGATTGGATCTTTGACGATACTTTCTTAGAAAATTCAATGAATACTTCCATTATTTTGATCTGTACTATTTTTTATATGAAGGCATGTTTTCTTTTAACTTAAATGCTCTCCTAATATTTGAAACATTTATCTTATCGAAAAATGGACAACACCAGTCGATTTGTCGTATCAAAGAACCCGTATTCTCATAATTTCAGTATTTTTTGAGAGGAAAAACATTTTTCGTCAAATATGTAGCTGGAAAATATTGCATTTTTCCCAATACTCCAAAAATATATTTTTGGCCTATCGTCTTCTTGAAACATGTTCGATTAGATGAAATTCCATCTAAAATCGATAGGTGACTTTGTTAATGCCCTAATTCTATCAATTTTTGAATAACTATGGATATTTGATTCTACCCTCTTCATTGGATACTCCAAGTTTGACGCACTCTACTTCTGAATCGCATCATTCTAGAGCACTCCCGATACTTTATATCATAGATTGGACCTTTGACGATACTTTCTCAGAAAATTGAATGAATACTTCCATTATTTTGGTCTGTACTATTTTTTATATGAAGGCATATTTTCTTTTAACTTAAATGCTCTTCTAATATTTGAAACATTTATCTAATCAAAAAATGGACAACACCAGTCGATTTGTCGTATCAAAGAACCCTTATTCTCATAATTTCAGTATTTTTTGAGAGGAAAAACATTTTTCGTCAAATATGTAGCTGGACTATAGTAAGGAAAATATTGCATTTTTTGCAATACTCCAAAAATATATTTTTGGCCTATCAACCTCTCGAAACATGTTCGATTAGATGAAATATCATCTAAAATCGATAGGTGACTTTGTTAATGCCCTAATTCTATCAATTTTTGAATAACTATGGATATTTGATTTTACCCTCTTCATTGGATACTCCAAGTTTGACGCACTCTACTTCTGAATCGCATCATTTTAGAGCACTCCCGATTTTTTATATCATAGATTGAACCTTTGACGATACTTTCTTAGGAAATTCAATGAATACTTCCATTATTTTGATCTGTACTATTTTTTATATGAAGGCATGTTTTCTTTTAACTTAAATGCTCTTCTAATATTTGAAACATTTATCTTATCGAAAAATGGACAACACCAGTCGATTTGTCGTATCAAAGAACCCGTATTCTCATAATTCCAGTATTTTTTGAGAGGAAAAACATTTTTCGTCAAATATGTAGCTGGAAAATATTGCATTTTTCCCAATACTCCAAAAATATATTTTTGGCCTATCATCTTATTGAAACATGTTCGATTAGATGAAATTCCATCTAAAATCGATAGGTGACTTTGTTAATGCCCTAATTCTATCAATTTTTGAATAACTATGGATATTTGATTCTACCCTCTTCATTGGATACTCCAAGCTTGACGCACTCTACTTCTGAATCGCATCATTCTAGAGCACTCCCGATTCTTTATATCATAGATTGGACCTTTGACGATACTTTCTCAGAAAATTGAATGAATACTTCCATTATTTTGGTCTGTACTATTTTTTATATGACGACATGTTTTCTTTTAACTTAAATGCTCTCCTAAGATTTGAAACACTTATCTAATCAAAAAATGGACAACACCAGTCGATTTTTCGTATCAAAGAACCCTTATTCTCATAATTTCAGTATTTTTTGAGAGGAATAACATTTTTCGTCAAATATGTAGCTGGACTATAGTAAGGAATTTATTGCATTTTTCACAATACTCCAAAAATATATTTTTGGCCTATCATCCTCTCGAAACATGTTCGATTAGATGAAATTCCATCTAAAATCGATAGGTGACTTTGTTAATGCCCTAATTCTATCAATTTTTGAATAACTATGGATATTTGATTTTACCCTCTTCATTGGATACTCCAAGTTTGACGCACTCTACTTCTGAATCGCATCATTTTAGAGCACTCCCGATTTTTTATATCATAGATTGGACCTTTGACGATACTTTCTTAGAAAATTCAATGAATACTTCCATTATTTTGATCTGTACTATTTTTTATATGAAGGCATGTTTTCTTTTAACTTAAATGCTCTCCTAATATTTGAAACATTTATCTTATCGAAAAATGGACAACACCAGTCGATTTGTCGTATCAAAGAACCCGTATTCTCATAATTTCAGTATTTTTTGAGAGGAAAAACATTTTTCGTCAAATATGTAGCTGGACTGTAAGGAATTTATTGCATTTTTCACAATACTCCAAAAATATATTTTTGGCCTTTCATCTTCTCGAAACATGTTCAATTAGATGAAATTCCATCTAAAATCGATAGGTGACTTTGTTAATACCCTAATTCTATCAATTTTTGAATAACTATGGATATTTGATTCTACCCTCTTCATTGGATACTCCAAGTTTGACGCACTCTACTTCTGAATCGCATCATTTTAGAGCACTTCCGATTTTTATATCATAGATTGGACCTTTGACGATACTTTCTCAGAAAATTGAATGAATACTTCCATCATTTTGGTCTGTACTATTTTTTATATGAAGGCATGTTTTCTTTTAACTTAAATGCTCTTCTAATATTTGAAACATTTATCTTATCGAAAAATGGACAACACCAGTCGATTTGTCGTATCAAAGAACCCTTATTCTCATAATTTCAGTATTTTTTGAGAGGAAAAACATTTTTCGTCAAATATGTAGGTGGACTATATATAGTAAGGAATTTATTGCATTTTTCGCAATACTCCAAAAATATATTTTTGGCCTATTATCCTCTCGAAACATGTTCGATTAGATGAAATTCCATCTAAAATCGATAGGTGACTTTGTTAATGCCCTAATTCTATCAATTTTTGAATAACTATGGATATTTGATTTTACCCTCTTCATTGTATACTCCAAGTTTGACGCACTCTACTTCTGAATCGCATCATATTAGAGCACTTCCGATTTTTTATATCATAGATTGGACATTTGACGATAGTTTCTCAGAAAATTGAATGAATACCTCCATTATTTTGGTCTGTACTATTTTTTATATGATGGCATGTTTTCTTTTAACTTAAATGCTCTCCTAAGATTTGAAACATTTATGTTATCGAAAAATGGACAACACCAGTCGATTTGTCGTATCAAAGAACCCTTATTCTCAAAATTTCAGTATTTTTTGAGAGGTAAAACATTTTTCGTCAAATATATAGCTGGACTATAGTAAGGAAAATATTGCATTTTTCGCAATACTCCAAAAATATATTTTTGGCCTATCATTCTCTCGAAACATGTTCGATTAGATGAAATGTCATGTCAAATCGACAGGTGACTTTGTTAATGCCCTAATTCTATCAATTTTTGAATAACTATGGATATTTGATTTTACCCTCTTCATTGGTACCCCAAGTTTGACGCACTCTACTTCTGAATCGCATCATTTTAGAGCACTCCCGATCTTTTATATCATAGACTGGACCTTTGACGATACTTTCTCAGAAAATTGAATGATTACTTCCATTATTTTGGTCTGTACTATTTTTTATATGAAGGCATGTTTTCTTTTAGCTTAAATGCTCTCCTAATATTTGAAACATTCAACTTATCGAAAATGGACAACACCAGGCGATTTGTCGTATCAAAGAACCCTTATTCTCATAATTTCAGTATTTTTTGAGAGGTAAAACATTTTTCGTCAAATATGTAGCTGGACTATAGTATGGAAAATATTGCATTTTTCGCAATACTCCAAAAATATATTTTTGGCCTATCATTCTCTCGAAACATGTTCGATTAGATGAAATGTCATCTCAAATCGATGAGTGACTTTGTTAATGCCCTAATTCTATCAATTTTTGAATAACTATGGATATTTGATTTTACCCTCTTCATTGGTACTCCAAGTTTGACGCACTCTACTTCAGTATCGCATCATTTTAGAGCACTCCCGATCTTTTATATCATAGATTGGACCTTTGACGATACTTTCTCAGAAAATTGAATGATTACTTCCATTATTTTGGTCTGTACTATTTTTTATATGAAGGCATGTTTTCTTTTAACTTAAATGCTCTTCTAATATTTGAAACATTTATCTTATCGAAAAATGGACAACACCAGTCGATTTGTCGTATCAAAAACCCTTATCCTCATAATTTCAGTATTTTTTGAGAGGTAAAACATTTTTCGTCAAATATGTATGCATTTTTCGCAATACTCCAAAAATATATTTTGGGCCTATCATCCTCTCGAAACATGTTCGATTAGATGAAATCACATCTGAAATCGATAGGTGACTTTGTTAATGCCCTAATTCTATCAATTTTTGAATAACTATGGATATTTGATTCTACCCTCTTCATTGGATACTCAAGTTTGACGCACTCTACTTCTGAATCGCAACATTTTAGAGCACTTCCGATTTTTATATCATAGATTGGACCTTTGACGATACTTTCTCAGAAAATTGAATGAATACTTCCATCATTTTGGTCTGTACTATTTTTTATATGAAGGCATGTTTTCTTTTAGCTTAAATGCTCTTCTAATATTTGAAACATTTATCTTATCGAAAAATGGACAACACCAGTCGATTTGTCGTATCAAAGAACCCTTATTCTCATAATTTGAGTATTTTTTGAGAGGAAAAACATTTTTCGTCAAATATGTAGCTGGACTATAGTAAGGAATTTATTGCATTTTTCGCAATACTCCAAAAATATATTTTTGGCCTATCATCCTCTCGAAACATGTTCGATTAGATGAAATTCCATCTAAAATCGATAGGTGACTTTGTTAATGCCCTAATTCTATCAATTTTTGAATAACTATATATATTTGATTTTACCCTCTTCATTGTATACTCCAAGTTTGACGCACTCTACTTCTGAATCGCATCATATTAGAGCACTTCCGATTTTTTATATCATAGATTGGACATTTGACGATAGTTTCTCAGAAAATTGAATGAATACCTCCATTATTTTGGTCTGTACTATTTTTTATATGAAGGCATGTTTTCTTTTAACTTAAATGCTGTCCTAAGATTTGAAACATTTATGTTATCGAAAAATGGACAACACCAGTCGATTTGTCGTATCAAAGAACCCTTATTCTCATAATTTCAGTATTTTTTGAGAGGTAAAACATTTTTCGTCAAATATGTAGCTGGACTATAGTAAGGAAAATATTGCATTTTTCGCAATACTCCAAAAATATATTTTTGGCCTATCATTCTCTCGAAACATGTTCGATTAGATGAAATGTCATCTCAAATCGATGAGTGACTTTGTTAATGCCCTAATTCTATCAATTTTTGAATAACTATGGATATTTGATTTTACCCTCTTCATTGGTACTCCAAGTTTGACGCACTCTACTTCAGAATCGCATCATTTTAGAGCACTCCCGATCTTTTATATCATAGATTGGACCTTTGACGATACTTTCTCAGAAAATTGAATGATTACTTCCATTATTTTGGTCTGTACTATTTTTTATATGAAGGCATGTTTTCTTTTAACTTAAATGCTCTCCTAATATTTGAAACATTTATCTTATCGAAAAATGGACAACACCAGTCGATTTGTCGTATCAAAAACCCTTATCCTCATAATTTCAGTATTTTTTGAGAGGAAAAACATTTTTCGTCCAATATGTATGCATTTTTCGCAATACTCCAAAAATATATTTTTGGCCTATCATCCTCTCGAAACATGTTCGATTAGATGAAATCACATCTGAAATCGATAGGTGACTTTGTTAATGCCCTAATTCTATCAATTTTTGAATAACTATGGATATTTGATTCTACCCTCTTCATTGGATACTCCAAGTTTGACGCACTCTACTTCTGAATCGCATCATTTTAGAGCACTTCCGATTTTTATATCATAGATTGGACCTTTGACGATACTTTCTCAGAAAATTGAATGAATACTTCCATCATTTTGGTCTGTACTATTTTTTATATGAAGGCATGTTTTCTTTTAACTTAAATGCTCTTCTAATATTTGAAACATTTATCTTATCGAAAAATGGACAACACCAGTCGATTTGTCGTATCAAAGAACCCTTATTCTCATAATTTCAGTATTTTTTGAGAAGAAAAACATTTTTCGTCAAATATGTAGCTGGACTATAGTAAGGAATTTATTGCATTTTTCGCAATACTCCAAAAATATATTTTTGGCCTATCATCCTCTCGAAACATGTTCGATTAGATGAAATTCCATCTAAAATCGATAGGTGACTTTGTTAATGCCCTAATTCTATCAATTTTTGAATAACTATATATATTTGATTTTACCCTCTTCATTGTATACTCCAAGTTTGACGCACTCTACTTCTGAATCGCATCATATTAGAGCACTTCCGATTTTTTATATCATAGATTGGACATTTGACGATAGTTTCTCAGAAAATTGAATGAATAACTCCATTATTTTGGTCTGTACTATTTTTTATATGAAGGCATGTTTTCTTTTAACATAAATGCTGTCCTAAGATTTGAAACATTTATGTTATCGAAAAATGGACAACACCAGTCGATTTGTCGTATCAAAGAACCCTTATTCTCATAATTTCAGTATTTTTTGAGAGGAAAAACATTTTTCGTCAAATATGTAGCTGGATATAGTAAGGAAAATATTGCATCTTTTGCAATACTCCAAAAACATATTTTTGGCCTATCAAACTCTCGAAACATGTTCGATTAGATGGAATTTCATCTAAAATCGATAGGTGATTTTGTTAATGCCCTAATTCTATCAATTTTTGAATAACTATGGATATTTGATTTCACCCTCTTCATTGGATACTCCAAGTTTGACGCACTCTACTTCTGAATCGCATCATTTTAGAGCACTCCCGATTTTTTATATCATAGATTGGACCTTTGACGATACTTTCTTAGAAAATTGAATGAATACTTCCATTATTTTGATCTGTACTATTTTTTATATGAAGGCATGTTTTCTTTTAACTTAAATGCTCTCCTAAGATTTGAAACACTTAACTTATCGAAAAATGGACACCAGTCGATTTGTCGTATCAAAGATCCCTTATTCTCATAATTTCAGTATTTTTTGAGAGGAAAAACATTTTTCGTCAAATATGTAGCTGGACTATAGTAAGGAATTTATTGCATTTTTCACAATACTCCAAAAATATATTTTTGGCCTATCATCCTCTCGAAACATGTTCGATTAGATGAAATTCCATCTAAAATCGATAGGTGACTTTGTTAATGCCCTAATTCTATCAATTTTTGAATAACTATGGATATTTGATTTTACCCTCTTCATTGGATACTCCAAGTTTGACGCACTCTACTTCTGAATCGCATCATTTTAGAGCACTCCCGATTTTTTATATCATAGATTGGATCTTTGACGATACTTTCTTAGAAAATTCAATGAATACTTCCATTATTTTGATCTGTACTATTTTTTATATGAAGGCATGTTTTCTTTTAACTTAAATGCTCTCCTAATATTTGAAACATTTATCTTATCGAAAAATGGACAACACCAGTCGATTTGTCGTATCAAAGAACCCGTATTCTCATAATTTCAGTATTTTTTGAGAGGAAAAACATTTTTCGTCAAATATGTAGCTGGAAAATATTGCATTTTTCCCAATACTCCAAAAATATATTTTTGGCCTATCTTCTTCTTGAAACATGTTCGATTAGATGAAATTCCATCTAAAATCGATAGGTGACTTTGTTAATGCCCTAATTCTATCAATTTTTGAATAACTATGGATATTTGATTCTACCCTCTTCATTGGATACTCCAAGTTTGACGCACTCTACTTCTGAATCGCATCATTCTAGAGCACTCCCGATACTTTATATCATAGATTGGACCTTTGACGATACTTTCTCAGAAAATTGAATGAATACTTCCATTATTTTGGTCTGTACTATTTTTTATATGAAGGCATATTTTCTTTTAACTTAAATGCTCTTCTAATATTTGAAACATTTATCTAATCAAAAAATGGACAACACCAGTCGATTTGTCGTATCAAAGAACCCTTATTCTCATAATTTCAGTATTTTTTGAGAGGAAAAACATTTTTCGTCAAATATGTAGCTGGACTATAGTAAGGAATTTATTGCATTTTTCGCAATACTCCAAAAATATATTTTTGGCCTATCATCCTCTCGAAACATGTTCGATTAGATGATATTCCATCTAAAATCGATAGGTGACTTTGTTAATGCCCTAATTCTATCAATTTTTGAATAACTATATATATTTGATTTTACCCTCTTCATTGTATACTCCAAGTTTGACGCACTCTACTTCTGAATCGCATCATATTAGAGCACTTCCGATTTTTTATATCATAGATTGGACATTTGACGATAGTTTCTCAGAAAATTGAATGAATAACTCCATTATTTTGGTCTGTACTATTTTTTATATGAAGGCATGTTTTCTTTTAACATAAATGCTGTCCTAAGATTTGAAACATTTATGTTATCGAAAAATGGACAACACCAGTCGATTTGTCGTATCAAAGAACCCTTATTCTCATAATTTCAGTATTTTTTGAGAGGAAAAACATTTTTCGTCAAATATGTAGCTGGATATAGTAAGGAAAATATTGCATCTTTTGCAATACTCCAAAAATATATTTTTGGCCTATCAAACTCTCGAAACATGTTCGATTAGATGGAATTTCATCTAAAATCGATAGGTGATTTTGTTAATGCCCTAATTCTATCAATTTTTGAATAACTATGGATATTTGATTTCACCCTCTTCATTGGATACTCCAAGTTTGACGCACTCTACTTCTGAATCGCATCATTTTAGAGCACTCCCGATTTTTTATATCATAGATTGGACCTTTGACGATACTTTCTTAGAAAATTGAATGAATACTTCCATTATTTTGATCTGTACTATTTTTTATATGAAGGCATGTTTTCTTTTAACTTAAATGCTCTCCTAAGATTTGAAACACTTATCTTATCGAAAAATGGACACCAGTCGATTTGTCGTATCAAAGAACCCTTATTCTCATAATTTCAGTATTTTTTGAGAGGAAAAACATTTTTCGTCAAATATGTAGCTGGACTATAGTAAGGAATTTATTGCATTTTTCACAATACTCCAAAAATATATTTTTGGCCTATCATCCTCTCGAAACATGTTCGATTAGATGAAATTCCATCTAAAATCGATAGGTGACTTTGTTAATGCCCTAATTCTATCAATTTTTGAATAACTATGGATATTTGATTTTACCCTCTTCATTGGATACTCCAAGTTTGACGCACTCTACTTCTGAATCGCATCATTTTAGAGCACTCCCGATTTTTTATATCATAGATTGGATCTTTGACGATACTTTCTTAGAAAATTCAATGAATACTTCCATTATTTTGATCTGTACTATTTTTTATATGAAGGCATGTTTTCTTTTAACTTAAATGCTCTCCTAATATTTGAAACATTTATCTTATCGAAAAATGGACAACACCAGTCGATTTGTCGTATCAAAGAACCCGTATTCTCATAATTTCAGTATTTTTTGAGAGGAAAAACATTTTTCGTCAAATATGTAGCTGGAAAATATTGCATTTTTCCCAATACTCCAAAAATATATTTTTGGCCTATCGTCTTCTTGAAACATGTTCGATTAGATGAAATTCCATCTAAAATCGATAGGTGACTTTGTTAATGCCCTAATTCTATCAATTTTTGAATAACTATGGATATTTGATTCTACCCTCTTCATTGGATACTCCAAGTTTGACGCACTCTACTTCTGAATCGCATCATTCTAGAGCACTCCCGATACTTTATATCATAGATTGGACCTTTGACGATACTTTCTCAGAAAATTGAATGAATACTTCCATTATTTTGGTCTGTACTATTTTTTATATGAAGGCATATTTTCTTTTAACTTAAATGCTCTTCTAATATTTGAAACATTTATCTAATCAAAAAATGGACAACACCAGTCGATTTGTCGTATCAAAGAACCCTTATTCTCATAATTTCAGTATTTTTTGAGAGGAAAAACATTTTTCGTCAAATATGTAGCTGGACTATAGTAAGGAAAATATTGCATTTTTTGCAATACTCCAAAAATATATTTTTGGCCTATCAACCTCTCGAAACATGTTCGATTAGATGAAATATCATCTAAAATCGATAGGTGACTTTGTTAATGCCCTAATTCTATCAATTTTTGAATAACTATGGATATTTGATTTTACCCTCTTCATTGGATACTCCAAGTTTGACGCACTCTACTTCTGAATCGCATCATTTTAGAGCACTCCCGATTTTTTATATCATAGATTGAACCTTTGACGATACTTTCTTAGGAAATTCAATGAATACTTCCATTATTTTGATCTGTACTATTTTTTATATGAAGGCATGTTTTCTTTTAACTTAAATGCTCTTCTAATATTTGAAACATTTATCTTATCGAAAAATGGACAACACCAGTCGATTTGTCGTATCAAAGAAACCGTATTCTCATAATTCCAGTATTTTTTGAGAGGAAAAACATTTTTCGTCAAATATGTAGCTGGAAAATATTGCATTTTTCCCAATACTCCAAAAATATATTTTTGGCCTATCATCTTCTTGAAACATGTTCGATTAGATGAAATTCCATCTAAAATCGATAGGTGACTTTGTTAATGCCCTAATTCTATCAATTTTTGAATAACTATGGATATTTGATTCTACCCTCTTCATTGGATACTCCAAGCTTGACGCACTCTACTTCTGAATCGCATCATTCTAGAGCACTCCCGATTCTTTATATCATAGATTGGACCTTTGACGATACTTTCTCAGAAAATTGAATGAATACTTCCATTATTTTGGTCTGTACTATTTTTTATATGACGACATGTTTTCTTTTAACTTAAATGCTCTCCTAAGATTTGAAACACTTATCTAATCAAAAAATGGACAACACCAGTCGATTTTTCGTATCAAAGAACCCTTATTCTCATAATTTCAGTATTTTTTGAGAGGAATAACATTTTTCGTCAAATATGTAGCTGGACTATAGTAAGGAATTTATTGCATTTTTCACAATACTCCAAAAATATATTTTTGGCCTATCATCCTCTCGAAACATGTTCGATTAGATGAAATTCCATCTAAAATCGATAGGTGACTTTGTTAATGCCCTAATTCTATCAATTTTTGAATAACTATGGATATTTGATTTTACCCTCTTCATTGGATACTCCAAGTTTGACGCACTCTACTTCTGAATCGCATCATTTTAGAGCACTCCCGATTTTTTATATCATAGATTGGACCTTTGACGATACTTTCTTAGAAAATTCAATGAATACTTCCATTATTTTGATCTGTACTATTTTTTATATGAAGGCATGTTTTCTTTTAACTTAAATGCTCTCCTAATATTTGAAACATTTATCTTATCGAAAAATGGACAACACCAGTCGATTTGTCGTATCAAAGAACCCGTATTCTCATAATTTCAGTATTTTTTGAGAGGAAAAACATTTTTCGTCAAATATGTAGCTGGACTGTAAGGAATTTATTGCATTTTTCACAATACTCCAAAAATATATTTTTGGCCTATCATCTTCTCGAAACATGTTCAATTAGATGAAATTCCATCTAAAATCGATAGGTGACTTTGTTAATGCCCTAATTCTATCAATTTTTGAATAACTATGGATATTTGATTCTACCCTCTTCATTGGATACTCCAAGTTTGACGCACTCTACTTCTGAATCGCATCATTTTAGAGCACTTCCGATTTTTATATCATAGATTGGACCTTTGACGATACTTTCTCAGAAAATTGAATGAATACTTCCATCATTTTGGTCTGTACTATTTTTTATATGAAGGCATGTTTTCTTTTAACTTAAATGCTCTTCTAATATTTGAAACATTTATCTTATCGAAAAATGGACAACACCAGTCGATTTGTCGTATCAAAGAACCCTTATTCTCATAATTTCAGTATTTTTTGAGAGGAAAAACATTTTTCGTCAAATATGTAGGTGGACTATATATAGTAAGGAATTTATTGCATTTTTCGCAATACTCCAAAAATATATTTTTGGCCTATTATCCTCTCGAAACATGTTCGATTAGATGAAATTCCATCTAAAATCGATAGGTGACTTTGTTAATGCCCTAATTCTATCAATTTTTGAATAACTATGGATATTTGATTTTACCCTCTTCATTGTATACTCCAAGTTTGACGCACTCTACTTCTGAATCGCATCATATTAGAGCACTTCCGATTTTTTATATCATAGATTGGACATTTGACGATAGTTTCTCAGAAAATTGAATGAATACCTCCATTATTTTGGTCTGTACTATTTTTTATATGATGGCATGTTTTCTTTTAACTTAAATGCTCTCCTAAGATTTGAAACATTTATGTTATCGAAAAATGGACAACACCAGTCGATTTGTCGTATCAAAGAACCCTTATTCTCAAAATTTCAGTATTTTTTGAGAGGTAAAACATTTTTCGTCAAATATATAGCTGGACTATAGTAAGGAAAATATTGCATTTTTCGCAATACTCCAAAAATATATTTTTGGCCTATCATTCTCTCGAAACATGTTCGATTAGATGAAATGTCATGTCAAATCGACAGGTGACTTTGTTAATGCCCTAATTCTATCAATTTTTGAATAACTATGGATATTTGATTTTACCCTCTTCATTGGTACCCCAAGTTTGACGCACTCTACTTCTGAATCGCATCATTTTAGAGCACTCCCGATCTTTTATATCATAGACTGGACCTTTGACGATACTTTCTCATAAAATTGAATGATTACTTCCATTATTTTGGTCTGTACTATTTTTTATATGAAGGCATGTTTTCTTTTAGCTTAAATGCTCTCCTAATATTTGAAACATTCAACTTATCGAAAATGGACAACACCAGGCGATTTGTCGTATCAAAGAACCCTTATTCTCATAATTTCAGTATTTTTTGAGAGGTAAAACATTTTTCGTCAAATATGTAGCTGGAAAATATTGCATTTTTCGCAATACTCCAAAAATATATTTTTGGCCTATCATTCTCTCGAAACATGTTCGATTAGATGGAATGTCATCTCAAATCGATGAGTGACTTTGTTAATGCCCTAATTCTATCAATTTTTGAATAACTATGGATATTTGATTTTACCCTCTTCATTGGTACTCCAAGTTTGACGCACTCTACTTCAGTATCGCATCATTTTAGAGCACTCCCGATCTTTTATATCATAGATTGGACCTTTGACGATACTTTCTCAGAAAATTGAATGATTACTTCCATTATTTTGGTCTGTACTATTTTTTATATGAAGGCATGTTTTCTTTTAACTTAAATGCTCTTCTAATATTTGAAACATTTATCTTATCGACAAATGGACAACACCAGTCGATTTGTCGTATCAAAAACCCTTATCCTCATAATTTCAGTATTTTTTGAGAGGTAAAACATTTTTCGTCAAATATGTATGCATTTTTCGCAATACTCCAAAAATATATTTTGGGCCTATCATCCTCTCGAAACATGTTCGATTAGATGAAATCACATCTGAAATCGATAGGTGACTTTGTTAATGCCCTAATTCTATCAATTTTTGAATAACTATGGATATTTGATTCTACCCTCTTCATTGGATACTCAAGTTTGACGCACTCTACTTCTGAATCGCAACATTTTAGAGCACTTCCGATTTTTATATCATAGATTGGACCTTTGACGATACTTTCTCAGAAAATTGAATGAATACTTCCATCATTTTGGTCTGTACTATTTTTTATATGAAGGCATGTTTTCTTTTAGCTTAAATGCTCTTCTAATATTTGAAACATTTATCTTATCGAAAAATGGACAACACCAGTCGATTTGTCGTATCAAAGAACCCTTATTCTCATAATTTGAGTATTTTTTGAGAGGAAAAACATTTTTCGTCAAATATGTAGCTGGACTATAGTAAGGAATTTATTGCATTTTTCGCAATACTCCAAAAATATATTTTTGGCCTATCATCCTCTCGAAACATGTTCGATTAGATGAAATTCCATCTAAAATCGATAGGTGACTTTGTTAATGCCCTAATTCTATCAATTTTTGAATAACTATATATATTTGATTTTACCCTCTTCATTGTATACTCCAAGTTTGACGCACTCTACTTCTGAATCGCATCATATTAGAGCACTTCCGATTTTTTATATCATAGATTGGACATTTGACGATAGTTTCTCAGAAAATTGAATGAATACCTCCATTATTTTGGTCTGTACTATTTTTTATATGAAGGCATGTTTTCTTTTAACTTAAATGCTGTCCTAAGATTTGAAACATTTATGTTATCGAAAAATGGACAACACCAGTCGATTTGTCGTATCAAAGAACCCTTATTCTCATAATTTCAGTATTTTTTGAGAGGTAAAACATTTTTCGTCAAATATGTAGCTGGACTATAGTAAGGAAAATATTGCATTTTTCGCAATACTCCAAAAATATATTTTTGGCCTATCATTCTCTCGAAACATGTTCGATTAGATGAAATGTCATCTCAAATCGATGAGTGACTTTGTTAATGCCCTAATTCTATCAATTTTTGAATAACTATGGATATTTGATTTTACCCTCTTCATTGGTACTCCAAGTTTGACGCACTCTACTTCAGAATCGCATCATTTTAGAGCACTCCCGATCTTTTATATCATAGATTGGACCTTTGACGATACTTTCTCAGAAAATTGAATGATTACTTCCATTATTTTGGTCTGTACTATTTTTTATATGAAGGCATGTTTTCTTTTAACTTAAATGCTCTCCTAATATTTGAAACATTTATCTTATCGAAAAATGGACAACACCAGTCGATTTGTCGTATCAAAAACCCTTATCCTCATAATTTCAGTATTTTTTGAGAGGAAAAACATTTTTCGTCCAATATGTATGCATTTTTCGCAATACTCCAAAAATATATTTTTGGCCTATCATCCTCTCGAAACATGTTCGATTAGATGAAATCACATCTGAAATCGATAGGTGACTTTGTTAATGCCCTAATTCTATCAATTTTTGAATAACTATGGATATTTGATTCTACCCTCTTCATTGGATACTCCAAGTTTGACGCACTCTACTTCTGAATCGCATCATTTTAGAGCACTTCCGATTTTTATATCATAGATTGGACCTTTGACGATACTTTCTCAGAAAATTGAATGAATACTTCCATCATTTTGGTCTGTACTATTTTTTATATGAAGGCATGTTTTCTTTTAACTTAAATGCTCTTCTAATATTTGAAACATTTATCTTATCGAAAAATGGACAACACCAGTCGATTTGTCGTATCAAAGAACCCTTATTCTCATAATTTCAGTATTTTTTGAGAAGAAAAACATTTTTCGTCAAATATGTAGCTGGACTATAGTAAGGAATTTATTGCATTTTTCGCAATACTCCAAAAATATATTTTTGGCCTATCATCCTCTCGAAACATGTTCGATTAGATGAAATTCCATCTAAAATCGATAGGTGACTTTGTTAATGCCCTAATTCTATCAATTTTTGAATAACTATATATATTTGATTTTACCCTCTTCATTGTATACTCCAAGTTTGACGCACTCTACTTCTGAATCGCATCATATTAGAGCACTTCCGATTTTTTATATCATAGATTGGACATTTGACGATAGTTTCTCAGAAAATTGAATGAATAACTCCATTATTTTGGTCTGTACTATTTTTTATATGAAGGCATGTTTTCTTTTAACATAAATGCTGTCCTAAGATTTGAAACATTTATGTTATCGAAAAATGGACAACACCAGTCGATTTGTCGTATCAAAGAACCCTTATTCTCATAATTTCAGTATTTTTTGAGAGGAAAAACATTTTTCGTCAAATATGTAGCTGGATATAGTAAGGAAAATATTGCATCTTTTGCAATACTCCAAAAACATATTTTTGGCCTATCAAACTCTCGAAACATGTTCGATTAGATGGAATTTCATCTAAAATCGATAGGTGATTTTGTTAATGCCCTAATTCTATCAATTTTTGAATAACTATGGATATTTGATTTCACCCTCTTCATTGGATACTCCAAGTTTGACGCACTCTACTTCTGAATCGCATCATTTTAGAGCACTCCCGATTTTTTATATCATAGATTGGACCTTTGACGATACTTTCTTAGAAAATTGAATGAATACTTCCATTATTTTGATCTGTACTATTTTTTATATGAAGGCATGTTTTCTTTTAACTTAAATGCTCTCCTAAGATTTGAAACACTTATCTTATCGAAAAATGGACACCAGTCGATTTGTCGTATCAAAGATCCCTTATTCTCATAATTTCAGTATTTTTTGAGAGGAAAAACATTTTTCGTCAAATATGTAGCTGGACTATAGTAAGGAATTTATTGCATTTTTCACAATACTCCAAAAATATATTTTTGGCCTATCATCCTCTCGAAACATGTTCGATTAGATGAAATTCCATCTAAAATCGATAGGTGACTTTGTTAATGCCCTAATTCTATCAATTTTTGAATAACTATGGATATTTGATTTTACCCTCTTCATTGGATACTCCAAGTTTGACGCACTCTACTTCTGAATCGCATCATTTTAGAGCACTCCCGATTTTTTATATCATAGATTGGATCTTTGACGATACTTTCTTAGAAAATTCAATGAATACTTCCATTATTTTGATCTGTACTATTTTTTATATGAAGGCATGTTTTCTTTTAACTTAAATGCTCTCCTAATATTTGAAACATTTATCTTATCGAAAAATGGACAACACCAGTCGATTTGTCGTATCAAAGAACCCGTATTCTCATAATTTCAGTATTTTTTGAGAGGAAAAACATTTTTCGTCAAATATGTAGCTGGAAAATATTGCATTTTTCCCAATACTCCAAAAATATATTTTTGGCCTATCGTCTTCTTGAAACATGTTCGATTAGATGAAATTCCATCTAAAATCGATAGGTGACTTTGTTAATGCCCTAATTCTATCAATTTTTGAATAACTATGGATATTTGATTCTACCCTCTTCATTGGATACTCCAAGTTTGACGCACTCTACTTCTGAATCGCATCATTCTAGAGCACTCCCGATACTTTATATCATAGATTGGACCTTTGACGATACTTTCTCAGAAAATTGAATGAATACTTCCATTATTTTGGTCTGTACTATTTTTTATATGAAGGCATATTTTCTTTTAACTTAAATGCTCTTCTAATATTTGAAACATTTATCTAATCAAAAAATGGACAACACCAGTCGATTTGTCGTATCAAAGAACCCTTATTCTCATAATTTCAGTATTTTTTGAGAGGAAAAACATTTTTCGTCAAATATGTAGCTGGACTATAGTAAGGAAAATATTGCATTTTTTGCAATACTCCAAAAATATATTTTTGGCCTATCAACCTCTCGAAACATGTTCGATTAGATGAAATATCATCTAAAATCGATAGGTGACTTTGTTAATGCCCTAATTCTATCAATTTTTGAATAACTATGGATATTTGATTTTACCCTCTTCATTGGATACTCCAAGTTTGACGCACTCTACTTCTGAATCGCATCATTTTAGAGCACTCCCGATTTTTTATATCATAGATTGGACCTTTGACGATACTTTCTTAGGAAATTCAATGAATACTTCCATTATTTTGATCTGTACTATTTTTTATATGAAGGCATGTTTTCTTTTAACTTAAATGCTCTTCTAATATTTGAAACATTTATCTTATCGAAAAATGGACAACACCAGTCGATTTGTCGTATCAAAGAACCCGTATTCTCATAATTCCAGTATTTTTTGAGAGGAAAAACATTTTTCGTCAAATATGTAGCTGGAAAATATTGCATTTTTCCCAATACTCCAAAAATATATTTTTGGCCTATCATCTTCTTGAAACATGTTCGATTAGATGAAATTCCATCTAAAATCGATAGGTGACTTTGTTAATGCCCTAATTCTATCAATTTTTGAATAACTATGGATATTTGATTCTACCCTCTTCATTGGATACTCCAAGCTTGACGCACTCTACTTCTGAATCGCATCATTCTAGAGCACTCCCGATTCTTTATATCATAGATTGGACCTTTGACGATACTTTCTCAGAAAATTGAATGAATACTTCCATTATTTTGGTCTGTACTATTTTTTATATGACGACATGTTTTCTTTTAACTTAAATGCTCTCCTAAGATTTGAAACACTTATCTAATCAAAAAATGGACAACACCAGTCGATTTTTCGTATCAAAGAACCCTTATTCTCATAATTTCAGTATTTTTTGAGAGGAATAACATTTTTCGTCAAATATGTAGCTGGACTATAGTAAGGAATTTATTGCATTTTTCACAATACTCCAAAAATATATTTTTGGCCTATCATCCTCTCGAAACATGTTCGATTAGATGAAATTCCATCTAAAATCGATAGGTGACTTTGTTAATGCCCTAATTCTATCAATTTTTGAATAACTATGGATATTTGATTTTACCCTCTTCATTGGATACTCCAAGTTTGACGCACTCTACTTCTGAATCGCATCATTGTAGAGCACTCCCGATTTTTTATATCATAGATTGGACCTTTGACGATACTTTCTTAGAAAATTCAATGAATACTTCCATTATTTTGATCTGTACTATTTTTTATATGAAGGCATGTTTTCTTTTAACTTAAATGCTCTCCTAATATTTGAAACATTTATCTTATCGAAAAATGGACAACACCAGTCGATTTGTCGTATCAAAGAACCCGTATTCTCATAATTTCAGTATTTTTTGAGAGGAAAAACATTTTTCGTCAAATATGTAGCTGGACTGTAAGGAATTTATTGCATTTTTCACAATACTCCAAAAATATATTTTTGGCCTATCATCCTCTCGAAACATGTTCGATTAGATGAAATTCCATCTAAAATCGATAGGTGACTGTGTTAATGCCCTAATTCTATCAATTTTTGAATAACTACGGATATTTGATTTTACCCTCTTCATTGGATACTCCAAGTTTGACGCACTCTACTTCTGAATCGCATCATATTAGAGCACTTTCGATTTTTCATATCATAGATTGGACCTTTGACGATACTTTCTTAGAAAATTGGATGAATACATCCATTATTTTGGTCTGTACTATTTTTTATATGAAGGCATGTTTTCTTTTAACTTAAATGCTCTCCTAATATTTGAAACATTTATCTTATCGAAAAATGGACAACACCAGTCGATTTGTCGTATCAAAGAACCCGTATTCTCATAATTTGAGTATTTTTTGAGAGGAAAAACATTTTTCGTCAAATATGTAGCTGGAAAATATTGCATTTTTCCCAATACTCCAAAAATATATTTTTCGCCTATCGTCTTCTTGAAACATGTTCGATTAGATGAAATTCCATCTAAAATCGATAGGTGACTTTGTTAATGCCCTAATTCTATCAATTTTTGAATAACTATGGATATTTGATTCTACCCTCTTCATTGGATACTCCAAGTTTGACGCACTCTACTTCTGAATCGTATCATTCTAGAGCACTCCCGATTCTTTATATCATAGATTGGACCTTTGACGATACTTTCTCAGAAAATTGAATGAATACTTCCGTTATTTTGGTCTGTACTATTTTTTATATGAAGGCATATTTTCTTTTAACTTAAATGCTCTTCTAATATTTGAAACATTTATCTAATCAAAAAATGGACAACACCAGTCGATTTGTCGTATCAAAGAACCCTTATTCTCATAATTTCAGTATTTTTTGAGAGGAAAAACATTTTTCGTCAAATATGTAGCTGGACTATAGTAAGGAAAATATTGCATTTTTTGCAATACTCCAAAAATATATTTTTGGCCTATCAACCTCTCGAAACATGTTCGATTAGATGAAATTGCATCTAAAATCGATAGGTGACTTTGTTAATGCCCTAATTCTATCAATTTTTGAATAACTATGGATATTTGATTTTACCCTCTTCATTGGATACTCCAAGTTTGACGCACTCTACTTCTGAATCGCATCATTTTAGAGCACTCCCGATTTTTTATATCATAGATTGGACCTTTGACGATACTTTCTTAAAAAATTCAATGAATACTTCCATTATTTTGATCTGTACTATTTTTTATATGAAGGCATGTTTTCTTTTATTTTAAATGCTCTTCTAATATTTGAAACATTTATCTTATCGAAAAATGGACAACACCAGTCGATTTGTCGTATCAAAGAACCCGTATTCTCATAATTTCAGTATTTTTTGAGAGGAAAAACATTTTTCGTCAAATATGTAGCTGGAAAATATTGCATTTTTCCCAATACTCCAAAAATATATTTTTGGTCTATCATCTCCTCGAAACATGTTCGATTAGATGAAATTCCATCTAAAACTAATAGGTGACTTTGTTAATACCCTAATTCTATCAATTTTTGAATAACTATGGATATTTGATTTTACCCTCTTCATTGGATACTCCAAGTTTGACGCACTCTACTTCTGAATCGCATCATTTTAGAGCACTTCCGATTTTTATATCATAGTTTGGACCTTTGACGATACTTTCTCAGAAAATTGAATGAATACTTCCATTATTTTGGTCTGTACTATTTTTTATATGAAGGCATGTTTTCTTTTAACTTAAATGCTCTCCTAATATTTGAAACAATTATCTTATCGAAAAATGGACAACACCAGTCGATTTGTCATATCAAAGAACCCTTATTCTCATAATTTCAATATTTTTTGAGAGGAAAAACATTTTTCGTCAAATATGTAGCTGGACTATAGTAAGGAAAATATTGCATTTTTCGCAATACTCCAAAAATATATTGCTGGCCTATCATCCTCTCGAAACATGTTCGATCAGATGAAATTTCATCTAAAATCGATAGGTGACTTTGTTAATGCCCTAATTCTGTCAATTTTTGAATAACTATGGATATTTGATTTTACCCTCTTCATTGGATACTCCAAGTTGGACGCACTCTTCTTCTGAATCGCATCATTTTAGAGCACTCCCGATTTTTTATATCATAGATTGGACCTTTGAAGATACTTTCTCAGAAAATTGAATGAATACTTCCATTATTTTGGTCTGTACTATTTTTTATATGAAGGCATGTTTTCTTTTAACTTAAATGCTCTCCTAATATTTGAAACATTTATCTTATCGAAAAATGGACAACACCAGTCGATTTGTCGTATCAAAGAACCCTTATCCTCATAATTTCAGTATTTTTTGAGTGGAAAAACATTTTTCGTCAAATATGTAGCTGGACTACAGTAAGGAAAATATTGCCTTTTTCGCAATACTCCAAAAATATATTTTCGGCCTATCATCCTCTCGAAACATGTTCGATTAGATGAAATTACATCTGAAATCGATAGGTGACTTTGTTAATGCCCTAATCCTATCAATTTTTGAATAACTATGGATATTTGATTTTACCCTCTTCATTGGATACTCCAAGTTTGACGCACTCTACTTCTGAATCGCATCATTTTAGAGCACTCCCGATTCTTTATATCATAGATTGGACCTTTGACGATACTTTCTCAGAAAATTGAATGAATACTTCCACTATTTTGGTCTGTACTATGTTTTATATGAAGGCATGTTTTCTTTTAACTTGTATGCTCTTCTAATATTTGAAACATTTATCTAATCGAAAAATGGACAACACCAGTCGATTTGTCGTATCAAAGAACCCTTTTCTCATAATTTCAGTATTTTTTGAGAGGAAAAACATTTTTCGTCAAATATGTAGCTGGACTATAGTAAGGAAAATATTGCATTTTTCGCAATACTAAAAAAATATATTTTTGGCCTATCATCCTCTCGAAACATGTTCGATTAGATGAAATTACATCTAAAATCGATAGGTGACTTTGTTAATGCCCTAATCCTATCAATTTTTGAATAACTATGGATATTTGATTTTACCCTCTTCATTGGATACTCCAAGTTGGACGCACTCTACTTCTGAATCGCATAATTTTAGAGCACTCCCGATTTTTTATATCATAGATTGGACCTATGACGATACTTTCTCAGAAAACTGAATGAATACTTCCATTATTTTGGTCTGTACTATTTTTTATATGAAGGCATGTTTTCTTTTAACTTAAATGCTCTCCTAATATTTGAAACATTTATCTTATCGAAAAATGGACAACACCAGTCGATTTGTCGTATCAAAGAACCCGTATTCTCATAATTTCAGTATTTTTTGAGAGGAAAAACATTTTTCGTCAAATATGTAGCTGGAAAATATTAGAGCCCTTCCGATTTTTTATATCATAGATTGGACCTTTGACGATACTTTCTCAGAAAATTGAATGAATACTTCCATTATTTTGGTCTGTACTATTTTTTTATGAAGGCATGTTTTCTTTCAACTTAAACGCTCTTCTAATATTTGAAACAATTATCTTATCGAAGAATGGACAACACCAGTCAATTTGTCGTATCAAAGAACCCTTATTCCCATAATTTCAGTATTTTTTGAGAGGAAAAACATTTTTCGTCAAATATGTAGCTGGACTATAGTAAGGAAAATATTTTGCATTTTTCGCAATACTCCAAAAATATATTTTTGGCCTATCATCTTCTCGAAACATGTTCGATTAGATGAAATTCCATCTAAAATCGATAGGTGACTTTGTTAATGCCCTAATTCTATCAATTTTTGAATAACCATGGATATTTGATTTTACCCTCTTCATTGGATACTCCAAGTTTGACGCACTCTACTTCTGAATCGCATCATTTTAGAGCACTCCCGATTTTTTATATCATAGATTGGACCTTTGACGATACTTTCTTAGAAAATTGAATGAATACTTCCATTATTTTGGTCTGTACTATTTTTTATATGAAGGCATGTTTTCTTTTAACTTAAATGCTCTCCTAATATTTGAAACAATTATCTTATCGAAAAATGGACAACACCAGTCGATTTGTCATATCAAAGAACCCTTATTCTCATAATTTCAATATTTTTTGAGAGGAAAAACATTTTTCGTCAAATATGTAGCTGGACTATAGTAAGGAAAATATTGCATTTTTCGCAATACTCCAAAAATATATTGCTGGCCTATCATCCTCTCGAAACATGTTCGATCAGATGAAATTTCATCTAAAATCGATAGGTGACTTTGTTAATGGCCTAATTCTATCAATTTTTGAATAACTATGGATATTTGATTTTACCCTCTTCATTGGATACTCCAAGTTTGACGCACTCTACTTCTGACTCGCATAATTTTTGAGAAATCCTGATTTTTTATATCATAGATTGGACCTTTGACGATACTTTCTTAGAAAATTTAATGAATACTTCCATTATTTTGGTCTGTACTATTTCTTATATGAAGGCATGTTTTCTTTTAACTTAAATGCTCTCCTAATATTTGAAACAATTATCTTATCGGAAAATGGACAACACCAGTCGATTTGTCGTATCAAAGAACCCTTATCCTCATAATTTCAGTATTTTTTGAGAGGAAAAACATTTTTCGTCAAATATGTAGCTGGACTGTAAGGAAAATATTGCATTTTTCGCAATACTCCAAAAATATATTTTTGGCCTATCAACCTCTCGAAACATGTTCGATTAGATGTAATTCCATCTAAAATCGATAGGTGACTTTGTTAATGCCCTAATTCTGTCAATTTTTGAATAACTATGGATATTTGATTTCACCCTCTTCATTGGATACTCCAAGTTGGACGCACTCTTCTTCTGAATCGCATCATTTTAGAGCACTCCCGATTTTTTATATCATAGATTGGACCTTTGAAGATACTTTCTCAGAAAATTGAATGAATACTTCCATTATTTTGGTCTGTACTATTTTTTATATGAAGGCATGTTTTCTTTTAACTTAAATGCTCTCCTAATATTTGAAACATTTATCTTATCGAAAAATGGACAACACCAGTCGATTTGTCGTATCAAAGAACCCTTATCCTCATAATTTCAGTATTTTTTGAGTGGAAAAACATTTTTCGTCAAATATGTAGCTGGACTACAGTAAGGAAAATATTGCCTTTTTCGCAATACTCCAAAAATATATTTTCGGCCTATCATCCTCTCGAAACATGTTCGATTAGATGAAATTACATCTGAAATCGATAGGTGACTTTGTTAATGCCCTAATTCTATCAATTTTTGAATAACTATGGATATTTGATTTTACCCTCTTCATTGGATACTCCAAGTTTGACGCACTCTACTTCTGAATCGCATCATTTTAGAGCACTCCCGATTCTTTATATCATAGATTGGACCTTTGACGATACTTTCTCAGAAAATTGAATGAGTACTTCCATTATTTTGGTCTGTACTATGTTTTATATGAAGGCATGTTTTCTTTTAACTTGTATGCTCTTCTAATATTTGAAACATTTATCTAATCGAAAAATGGACAACACCAGTCGATTTGTCGTATCAAAGAACCCTTTTCTCATAATTTCAGTATTTTTTGAGAGGAAAAACATTTTTCGTCAAATATGTAGCTGGACTATAGTAAGGAAAATATTGCATTTTTCGCAATACTAAAAAAATATATTTTTGGCCTATCATCCTCTCGAAACATGTTCGATTAGATGAAATTACATCTAAAATCGATAGGTGACTTTGTTAATGCCCTAATTCTATCAATTTTTGAATAACTATGGATATTTGATTTTACCCTCTTCATTGGATACTCCAAGTTGGACGCACTCTACTTCTGAATCGCATAATTTTAGAGCACTCCCGATTTTTTATATCATAGATTGGACCTATGACGATACTTTCTCAGAAAACTGAATGAATACTTCCATTATTTTGGTCTGTACTATTTTTTATATGAAGGCATGTTTTCTTTTAACTTAAATGCTCTCCTTATATTTGAAACATTTATCTTATCGAAAAATGGACAACACCAGTCGATTTGTCGTATCAAAGAACCCGTATTCTCATAATTTCAGTATTTTTTGAGAGGAAAAACATTTTTCGTCAAATATGTAGCTGGAAAATATTAGAGCCCTTCCGATTTTTTATATCATAGATTGGACCTATGACGATACTTTCTCAGAAAACTGAATGAATACTTCCATTATTTTGGTCTGTACTATTTTTTATATGAAGGCATGTTTTCTTTTAACTTAAATGCTCTCCTAATATTTGAAACAATTATCTTATCGAAAAATGGACAACACCAGTCGATTTGTCATATCAAAGCACCCTTATTCTCATAATTTCAATATTTTTTGAGAGGAAAAACATTTTTCGTCAAATATGTAGCTGGAAAATATTAGAGCCCTTCCGATTTTTTATATCATAGATTGGACCCTCTTCATTGGATACTCCAAGTTTGACGCACTCTACTTCTGAATCGCATCATTTTAGAGCACTCCCGATTTTTTATATCATAGATTGGACCTATGACGATACTTTCTCAGAAAACTGAATGAATACTTCCATTATTTTGGTCTGTACTATTTTTTATATGAAGGCATGTTTTCTTTTAACTTAAATGCTCTCCTAATATTTGAAACAATTATCTTATCGAAAAATGGACAACACCAGTCGATTTGTCATATCAAAGAACCCTTATTCTCATAATTTCATTATTTTTTGAGAGGAAAAACATTTTTCGTCAAATATGTAGCTGGACTATAGTAAGGAAAATATTGTATTTTTCGCAATACTCCAAAAATATATTGCTGGCCTATCATCCTCTCGAAACATGTTCGATCAAATGAAATTTCATCTAAAATCGATAGGTGACTTTGTTAATGCCCTAATTCTGTCAATTTTTGAATAACTATGGATATTTGATTTTACCCTCTTCATTGGATACTCCAAGTTTGACGCTCTCTACTTCTGAATCGAATCATTTTAGAGCACTTCCGATTTTTATATCATAGATTGGACCTTTGACGATACTTTCTCAGAAAATTGAATGAATACTTCCATTATTTTGGTCTGTACTATTTTTTATATGAAGGCATGTTTTTCTTTTAACTTAAATGCTCTTCTAATATTTGAAACATTTATCTTATCGAAAAATGGACAACACCAGTCGATTTGTCGTATCAAAGAACCCTTATTCTCATAATTTCAGTATTTTTTGAGAGGAAAAACATTTTTCGTCAAATATGTAGCAATACTCCAAAAATATATTTTTGGCCTTTCATCCTCTCGAAACATGTTCGATTAGATGGAATTTCATCTAAAATCGATAGGTGACTTTGTTAATGCCCTAATTCTATCAGTTTTTGAATAACTATGGATACTTGATTTTACCCTCTTCATTGGATACTCCAAGTTGGACGCACTCTACTTTTGAATCGCATCATTTTAGAGCACTCCCGATTTTTTATATCATAGATTGAACCTTTGACGATACTTTCTTAGAAAATTGAATGAATACCTCCATTATTTTGGTCTGTACTATTTCTTATATGAAGGCATGTTTTCTTTTAACTTGAATGCTCTCCTAATATTTGAAACATTTATCTTATCGAAAAATGGACAACACCAGTCGATTTGTCGTATCAAAGAACCCTTATTCTCATAATTTCAGTATTTTTTGAGAGGAAAAACATTTTTCGTCAAATATGTAGCTGGACTATAGTAAGGAAAATATTGCATTTTTCGCAATACTCCAAAAATATATTTTTGGCCTATCATCTTCTCGAAACATGTTCGATTAGATGAAATTCCATCTAAAATCGATAGGTGATTTTGTTAATGCCTTAATTCTATCAATTTTTGAATAACTATGGATATTTGATTTTACCCTCTTCATTGGATACTCCAAGTTTGACGCTCTCTACTTCTGAATCGAATCATTTTAGAGCACTTCCGATTTTTATATCATAGATTGGACCTTTGACGATACTTTCTCAGAAAATTGAATGAATACTTCCATTATTTTGGTCTGTACTATTTTTTATATGAAGGCATGTTTTTCTTCTAACTTAAATGCTCTTCTAATATTTGAAACATTTATCTTATCGAAAAATGGACAACACCAGTCGATTTGTCGTATCAAAGAACCCTTATTCTCATAATTTCAGTATTTTTTGAGAGGAAAAACATTTTTCGTCAAATATGTAGCAATACTCCAAAAATATATTTTTGGCCTTTCATCCTCTCGAAACATGTTCGATTAGATGGAATTTCATCTAAAATCGATAGGTGACTTTGTTAATGCCCTAATTCTATCAGTTTTTGAATAACTATGGATACTTGATTTTACCCTCTTCATTGGATACTCCAAGTTGGACGCACTCTACTTTTGAATCGCATCATTTTAGAGCACTCCCGATTTTTTATATCATAGATTGGACCTTTGACGATACTTTCTCAGAAAATTGAATGCATACTTCCATTATTTTGGTCTGTACTATTTTTTATATGAAGGCATGTTTTCTTTTAACTCAAATGCTCTCCTAATATTTGAAACATATATCTTATCGAAAAATGGACAACACCAGTCGATTTGTCGTATCAAAGAACCCTTATCCTAATAATTTCAGTATTTTTTGAGAGGTAAAACATTTTTCGTCAAATATGTAGCTGGACTTATAGTAAGTAAAATATTCCATTTTTCGCAATACTCCAAAAATATATTTATGGCCTATCAACCTCTCGAAACATGTTCGATCATATGAAATTTCATCTAAAATCGATAGGTGACTTTGTTGATGCCCTAACTCTATCAATTTTTGAATAACTATGGATATTTGATTTCACCCTCTTCATTGGATACTCCAAGTTGGACGCACTCTACTTCTGAATCGCATCATTTTAGAGCACTCCCGATTTTTTATATCATAGATTGGACCTTTGGCGATACTTTCTCAGAAAATCGGATGAATACTTCCATTATTTTGGTCTGTACTATTTTTTTTATGAAGGCATGTTTTCTTTTAACTCAAATGCTCTCCTAATATTTGAAACATATATCTTATCGAAAAATGGACAACACCAGTCGATTTGTCGTATCAAAGAACCCTTATCCTCATAATTTCAGTATTTTTTGAGAGGGAAAACATTTTTCGTCAAATATGTAGCTGGACTATAGTAAGGAAAATATTGCATTTTTCGCAATACTCCAAAAATATATTTTTGGCCTATCATCCTCTCGAAACATGTTCGATTAGATGAAATTTCATCTAAAATCGATAGGTGACTTTGTTGATGCCCTAACTCTATCAATTTTTGAATAACTATGGATATTTGATTTCACCCTCTTCATTGGATACTCCAAGTTTGACGCACTCTACTTCTGAATCGCATCATTTTAGAGCACTCCCGATTTTTTATATCATAGATTGGACCTTTGACGATACTTTCTCAGAAAATTGAATGAATACTTCCATTATTTTGGTCTGTACTATTTTTTATATGAAGGCATGTTTTCTCTTAACTTAAATGCTCTTCTAATATTTGAAACATTTTTCTTATCGAAAAATGGACACCAGTCGATTTGTGGTATCAAAGAACCCTTATTCTCATAATTTCAGTATTTTTTGAGAGGAAAAACATTTTTCGTCAAATATGTAGCTGGACTATAGTAAGTAAAATATTGCATTTTTCGCAATACTCCAAAAATATATTTTTGGCCTATCATCCACTCGAAACATGTTCGATTAGATGAAATTTCATCTAAAATCGATAGGTGACTTTGTTGATGCCCTAACTCTATCAATTTTTGAATAACTATGGATATTTGATTTTACCCTCTTCATTGGATACTCCAAGTTTGACGCACTCTACTTCTGAATCGCATCATTTTAGAGCACTCCCGATTTTTTATATCATAGATTGGACCTTTGACGATACTTTCTCAGAAAATTGAATGATTACTTCCATTATCTTGGTCTGTACTATTTTTTATATGAAGGCATGTTTTCTTTTAATTAAATGCTCTACTAATATTTGAAACATTTATCTTATCGAAAAATGGACAACACCAGTCGATTTGTCGTATCAAAGAACCCCTATTCTCATAATTTCAGTATTTTTTGAGAGGAAAAACATTTTTCGTCAAATATGTAGCTGGACTATAGTAAGGAATTTATTGCATTTTTCGCAATACTCCAAAAATATATTTTTGGCCTATCATCCTCTCGAAACATGTTCGATTAGATGGAATTTCATCTAAAATCGATAGGTGACTTTGTAAATGCACTAATTCTATCAATTTTTGAATAACTATGGATATTTGATGTTACCCTCTTCATGTATACTCCAAGTTTGACGCACTCTACTTCTGAATAGCATAATTTTAGAGCACTCCTGATTTTTCATATCATAGATTGGACCTTTGACGATACTTTCTCAGAAAATTGAATGAATACTTCCATTATTTTGGTCTGTACTAGTTTTTATATGGAGGCATGTTTTCTTTTAACTTAAATGCTCTCCTAATATTTGAAACATTTATCTCATTGAAAAATGGACAACACCAGTCGATTTGTCGTATCAAAGAACCCTTATCCTCATAATTTCAGTATTTTTTGAGAGGGAAAACATTTTTCGTCAAATATGTAGCTGGACTTATAGTAAGTAAAATATTGCATTTTTCGCAATACTCCAAAAATATATTTTTGGTCTATCATCCTCTCGAAACATGTTCGATTAGATGAAATTTCATCTAAAATCGATAGGTGACTTTGTTGATGCCCTAACTCTATCAATTTTTGAATAACTATGGATATTTGATTTTACCCTCTTCATTGGATACTCCAAGTTTGACGCACTCTACTTCTGAATAGCATAATTTTAGAGCACTCCTGATTTTTCATATCATAGATTGGACCTTTGACGATACTTTCTCAGAAAATTGAATGAATACTTCCATTATTTTGGTCTGTACTAGTTTTTATATGAAGGCATGTTTTCTTTTAACTTAAATGCTCTCCTAATATTTGAAACATTTATCTTATCGAAAAATGGACAACACCAGTCGATTTGTCGTATCAAAGAACCCTTATTCTCATAATTTCAGTATTTTTTGAGAGGAAAAACATTTTTCGTCAAATATGTAGCTGGACTATAGTAAGGAATTTATTGCATTTTTCGCAATACTCCAAAAATATATTTTTGGCCTATCATCCTCTCGAAACATGTTCGATTAGATGGAATTTCATCTAAAATCGATAGGTGACTTTGTAAATGCACTAATTCTATCAATTTTTGAATAACTATGGATATTTGATGTTACCCTCTTCATGTATACTCCAAGTTTGACGCACTCTACTTCTGAATAGCATAATTTTAGAGCACTCCTGATTTTTCATATCATAGATTGGACCTTTGACGATACTTTCTCAGAAAATTGAATGAATACTTCCATTATTTTGGTCTGTACTAGTTTTTATATGGAGGCATGTTTTCTTTTAACTTAAATGCTCTCCTAATATTTGAAACATTTATCTCATTGAAAAATGGACAACACCAGTCGATTTGTCGTATCAAAGAACCCTTATTCTCATAATTTCAGTATTTTTTGAGAGGAAAAACATTTTTCGTCAAATATGTAGCTGGACTTATAGTAAGTAAAATATTGCATTTTTCGCAATACTCCAAAAATATATTTTTGGTCTATCATCCTCTCGAAACATGTTCGATTAGATGAAATTTCATCTAAAATCGATAGGTGACTTTGTTGATGCCCTAACTCTATCAATTTTTGAATAACTATGGATATTTGATTTCACCCTCTTCATTGGATACTCCAAGTTTGACGCACTCTACTTCTGAATCGCATCATTTTAGAGCTTTCCCGATTTTCTATATCATAGATTGGACCTTTGACGATACTTTCTCAGAAAATTGAATGATTACTTCCATTATTTTGGTCTGTACTATTTTTTATATGAAGGCATGTTTTCTTTTAACTTAAATGCTCTTCTAATATTTGAAACATTTTTCTTATCGAAAAATGGACAACACCAGTCGATTTGTCGTATCAAAGAACCCTTATTCTCATAATTTCAGTATTTTCTGAGAGGAAAAACATTTTTCGTCAAATTTGTAGCTGGACTATAGTAAGTAAAATATTGCATTTTTCGCAATACTCCAAAAATATATTTTTGGCCTATCATCCTCTCGAAACATGTTCGATTAGATGGAATTTCATCTAAAATCGATAGGTGACTTTGTAAATGCACTAATTCTATCAATTTTTGAATACCTATGGATATTTGATTTTACCCTCTTCATTGGATACTCCAAGTTTGACGCACTCTACTTCTGAATCGCATCATTTTAGAGCACACCCGACTTTTTATATCATAGATTGGACCTTTGACGATACTTTCTCAGAAAATTGAATGAATACTTCCATTATTTTGGTATGTACTATTTTTCATATGAAGGCATGTTTTCTTTTAACTTAAATGCTCTCCTAATATTTGAAACATTTATCTTATCGAAAAATGGACAACACCAGTCGATTTGTCATATCAAAGAACCCTTATTCTCATAATTTCAGTTTTTTTGAGAGGAAAAACATTTTTCGTCAAATATGTATCTGGACTATATATAGTAAGGAAAATATTGCATTTTTCGCAATACTCCAATAATATATTTTTGGCCTATCATCCTCTCGAAACATGTTCGATTAGATGAAATTTCATCTTAATTCGATAGGTGACTTTGTTAATGCCCTAATTCTATCAATTTTTGAATAACTATGGATATTTGATTTTACCCTCTTCATTGGATACTCCAAGTTTGACGCTCTCTACTTCTGAATCGAATCATTTTAGAGAACTTCCCATTTTTATATCATAGATTGGACCTTTGACGATACTTTCTCAGAAAATTGAATGAATACTTCCATTATTTTGGTCTGTACTATTTTTTATATGAAGGCATGTTTTCTTTTAACTTAAATGCTCTTCTAATATTTGAAACATTCATCTTATCGAAAAATGGACAACACCAGTCGATTTGTCGTATCAAAGAACCCTTATTCTCATAATTTCAGTATTTTCTGAGAGGAAAAACATTTTTCGTCAAATATGTAGCTGGACTATAGTAAGTAAAATATTGCATTTTTCGCAATACTCCAAAAATATATTTTTGGCCTATCATCCTCTCGAAACATGTTCGATTAGATGGAATTTAATCTAAAATCGATAGGTGACTTTGTAAATGCACTAATTCTATCAATTTTTGAATACCTATGGATATTTGATTTTACCCTCTTCATTGGATACTCCAAGTTTGACGCACTCTACTTCTGAATAGCATAATTTTAGAGCACTCCTGATTTTTCATATCATAGATTGGACCTTTGACGATACTTTCTCAGAAAATTGAATGAATACTTCCATTATTTTGGTCTGTACTAGTTTTTATATGAAGGCATGTTTTCTTTTAACTTAAATGCTCTCCTAATATTTGAAACATTTATCTTATCGAAAAATGGACAACACCAGTCTATTTGTCGTATCAAAGAACCCTTATTCTCATAATTTCAGTATTTTTTGAGAGGAAAAACATTTTTCGTCAAATATATAGCTGGACTATGGAAAATATTGCATTTTTCGCAATACTCCAAAAATATATTTTTGACCTATCATCCTCTCGAAACATGTTCGATTAGATGAAATTTCATCTTAAATCGATAGGTGACTTTGTTAATGCCCTAATTCTATCAATTTTTGTATAACTATGGATATTTGGTTTTACCCTCTTCATTGGATACTCCAAGTTTGACGCACTCTACTTCTGAATCGCATCATTTTAGAGCACACCCGACTTTTTATATCATAGATTGGACCTTTGACGATACTTTCTCAGAAAATTGAATGAATAGTTCCATTATTTTGGTCTGTACTATTTTTTATATGAAGGCATGTTTTCTTCTAACTTAAATGCTCTCCTAATATTTGAAACATTTATCTTATCGAGAATGGACAACACCAGTCGATTTGTCGTATCAAAGAACCCTTATTCTCATAATTTCAATATTTTTTGAGAGGAAAAACATTTTTCGTCAAATATGTAGCTGGACTATTATAGTAAGGAAAATATTGCATTTTTCGCAATACTCCAAAAATATATTTTTGGCCTATCATCCTCTCGAAACATGTTCGATTAGATGAAATTTCATCTAAAATCGATAGGTGACTTTGTTAATGCCCTAATTCTATCAATTTTTGAATAACTATGGATATTTGTTTTTACCCTCTTCATTGGATACTCCAAGTTTGACGCACTCTACTTCTGAATCGCATCATTTTAGAGCACACCCGATTTTTTATATCATAGATTGGACCTTTGACGATACTTTCTCAGGAAATTGAATGAATACTTCCATTATTTTGGTCTGTACTATTTCTCATATGAAGGCATGTTTTCTTTTAACTTAAATGCTCTCCTAATATTTGAAACATTTATCTTATCGAAAAATGGACAACACCAGTCGATTTGTCATATCAAAGAACCCTTATTCTCATAATTTCAATATTTTTTGAGAGGAAAAACATTTTTCGTCAAATATGTAGCTGGACTATAGTAAGGAAAATATTGCATTTTTCGCAATACTCCAAAAATATATTGCTGGCCTATCATCCTCTCGAAACATGTTCGATCAGATGAAATTTCATCTAAAATCGATAGGTGACTTTGTTAATGCCCTAATTCTGTCAATTTTTGAATAACTATGGATATTTGATTTTACCCTCTTCATTGGATACTCCAAGTTTGACGCACTCTACTTCTGAATCGCATCATTTTAGAGCACTTCCGATTTTTATATCATAGATTGGACCTTTGACGATACTTTCTCAGCAAATTGAATGAATACTTCCATTATTTTCATCTGTACTATTTCTTATATGAAGGCATGTTTTCTTTTAACTTAAATGCTCTCCTAATATTTGAAACATTTATCTTATCGAAAAATGGACAACACCAGTCGATTTGTCGTATCAAAGAACCCTTATTCTCATAATTTCAGTTTTTTTGAGAGGAAAAACATTTTTCGTCAAATATGTAGCTGGACTATATAATATAGTAAGTAAAATATTGCATTTTTCGCAATACTCCAAAAATATATGTTTGGCCTATCATCCTCTCGAAACATGTTCGATCAGATGAAATTTCATCTAAAATCGATAGGTGACTTTGTTAATGCACTAATTCTATCAATTTTTGAATAACTATGGATATTTGATTTTACCCTCTTCATTGGATACTCCAAGTTTGACGCACTCTACTTCTGAATAGCATAATTTTAGAGCACTCCTGATTTTTCATATCATAGATTGGACCTTTGACGATACTTTCTCAGAAAATTGGATGAATACTTCCATTATTTTGGTCTGTACTAGTTTTTATATGAAGGCATGTTTTCTTTTAACTTAAATGCTCTCCTAATATTTGAAACATTTATCTTATCGAAAAATGGACAACACCAGTCTATTTGTCGTATCAAAGAACCCTTATTCTCATAATTTCAGTATTTTTTGAGAGGAAAAACATTTTTCGTCAAATATATAGCTGGACTAAGGAAAATATTGCATTTTTCGCAATACTCCAAAAATATATTTTTGGCCTATCATCCTCTCGAAACATGTTCGATTAGATGAAATTTCATCTTAAATCGATAGGTGACTTTGTTAATGCCCTAATTCTATCAATTTTTGTATAACTATGGATATTTGATTTTACCCTCTTCATTGGATACTCCAAGTTTGACGCACTCTACTTCTGAATCGCATCATTTTAGAGCACACCCGACTTTTTATATCATAGATTGGACCTTTGACGATACTTTCTCAGAAAATTGAATGAATACTTCCATTATTTTGGTCTGTACTATTTTTCATATGAAGGCATGTTTTCTTTTAACTTAAATGCTCTCCTAATATTTGAAACATTTATCTTATCGAAAAATGGACAACACCAGTCGATTTGTCATATCAAAGAACCCTTATTCTCATAATTTCAATATTTTTTGAGAGGAAAAACATTTTTCGTCAAATATGTAGCTGGACTATAGTAAGTAAAATATTGCATTTTTCGCAGTACTCCAAAAATATATTTTTGGCCTATCATCCTCTCGAAACATGTTCGATTAGATGAAATTTCATCTTAATTCGATAGGTGACTTTGTTAATGCCCTAATTCTATCAATTTTTGAATAACTATGGATATTTGATTTTACCCTCTTCATTGGATACTCCAAGTTTGACGCTCTCTACTTCTGAATCGAATCATTTTAGAGAACTTCCCATTTTTATATCATAGATTGGACCTTTGACGATACTTTCTCAGAAAATTGAATGAATACTTCCATTATTTTGGTCTGTACTATTTTTTATATGAAGGCATGTTTTCTTTTAACTTAAATGCTCTTCTAATATTTGAAACATTCATCTTATCGAAAAATGGACAACACCAGTCGATTTGTCGTATCAAAGAACCCTTATTCTCATAATTTCAGTATTTTCTGAGAGGAAAAACATTTTTCGTCAAATATGTAGCTGGACTATAGTAAGTAAAATATTGCATTTTTCGCAATACTCCAAAAATATATTTTTGGCCTATCATCCTCTCGAAACATGTTCCATTAGATGGAATTTCATCTAAAATCGATAGGTGACTTTGTAAATGCACTAATTCTATCAATTTTTGAATAACTATGGATATTTGATTTTACCCTCTTCATTGGATACTCCAAGTTTGACGCACTCTACTTCTGAATAGCATAATTTTAGAGCACTCCTGATTTTTCATATCATAGATTGGACCTTTGACGATACTTTCTCAGAAAATTGAATGAATACTTCCATTATTTTGGTCTGTACTAGTTTTTATATGAAGGCATGTTTTCTTTTAACTTAAATGCTCTCCTAATATTTGAAACATTTATCTTATCGAAAAATGGACAACACCAGTCTATTTGTCGTATCAAAGAACCCTTATTCTCATAATTTCAGTATTTTTTGAGAGGAAAAACATTTTTCGTCAAATATATAGCTGGACTAAGGAAAATATTGCATTTTTCGCAATACTCCAAAAATATATTTTTGGCCTATCATCCTCTCGAAACATGTTCGATTAGATGAAATTTCATCTTAAATCGATAGGTGACTTTGTTAATGCCCTAATTCTATCAATTTTTGTATAACTATGGATATTTGATTTTACCCTCTTCATTGGATACTCCAAGTTTGACGCACTCTACTTCTGAATCGCATCATTTTAGAGCACACCCGACTTTTTATATCATAGATTGGACCTTTGACGATACTTTCTCAGAAAATTTAATGAATACTTCCATTATTTTGGTCTGTACTATTTTTTATATGAAGTCATGTTTTCTTCTAACTTGAATGCTCTCCTAATATTTGAAACATTTATCTTATCGAGAATGGACAACACCAGTCGATTTGTCGTATCAAAGAACCCTTATTCTCATAATTTCAATATTTTTTGAGAGGAAAAACATTTTTCGTCAAATATGTAGCTGGACTATTATAGTAAGGAAAATATTGTATTTTTCGCAATACTCCAAAAATATATTTTTGGCCTATCATCCTCTCGAAACACGTTCGATTAGATGAAATTTCATCTAAAATCGATAGGTGACTTTGTTAATGCCCTAATTCTATCAATTTTTGAATAACTATGGATATTTGTTTTTACCCTCTTCATTGGATACTCCAAGTTTGACGCACTCTACTTCTGAATCGCATCATTTTAGAGCACTCCCGATTTTTTATATCATAGATTGGACCTTTGACGATACTTTCTCAGAAAATTGAATGAATACTTCCATTATTTTGGTCTGTACTATTTTTCATATGAAGGCATGTTTTCTTTTAACTTAAATGCTCTCCTAATATTTGAAACATTTATCTTATCGAAAAATGGACAACACCAGTCGATTTGTCATATCAAAGAACCCTTATTCTCATAATTTCAATATTTTTTGAGAGGAAAAACATTTTTCGTCAAATATGTAGCTGGACTATAGTAAGGAAAATATTGCATTTTTCGCAATACTCCAAAAATATATTGCTGGCCTATCATCCTCTCGAAACATGTTCGATCAGATGAAATTTCATCTAAAATCGATAGGTGACTTTGTTAATGCCCTAATTCTGTCAATTGTTGAATAACTATGGATATTTGATTTTACCCTCTTCATTGGATACTCCAAGTTTGACGCACTCTGCTTCTGAATCGCATCATTTTAGAGCACTTCCGATTTTTATATCATAGATTGGACCTTTGACGATACTTTCTCAGCAAATTGAATGAATACTTCCATTATTTTGATCTGTACTATTTTTTATATGAAGGCATGTTTTCTTTTAACTTAAATGCTCTCCTAATATTTGAAACATTCATCTTATCGAAAAATGGACAACACCAGTCGATTTGTCGTATCAAAGAACCCTTATTCTCATAATTTCAGTTTTTTTGAGAGGAAAAACATTTTTCGTCAAATATGTAGCTGGACTATATAATATAGTAAGTAAAATATTGCATTTTTCGCAATACCCCAAAAATATATGTTTGGCCTATCATCCTCTCGAAACATGTTCGATCAGATGAAATTTCATCTAAAATCGATAGGTGACTTTGTTAATGCCCTAATTCTGTCAATTTTTGAATCACTATGGATATTTGATTTTACCCTCTTCATTGGATACTCCAAGTTTGACGCACTTTACTGCTGAATCGCATCATTTTAGAGCACTCCCGATTTTTTATATCATAGATTGGACCTTTGACGATACTTTCTCAGAAAATTGAATGAATACTTCCATTATTTTGGTCTGTACTATTTTTCATATGAAGGCATGTTTTCTTTTAACTTAAATGCTCTCCTAATATTCGAAACATTTATCTTATCGAAAGATGGACAACACCAGTCGATTTGTCATATCAAAGAACCCTTATTCTCATAATTTCAATATTTTTTGAGAGGAAAAACATTTTTCGTCAAATATGTAGCTGGACTATAGTAAGGAAAATATTGCATTTTTCGCAATACTCCAAAAATATATGTTTGGCCTATCATCCTCTCGAAACATGTTCGATTAGATGAAATATCATCTAAAATCGATAGGTGACTTTGTTAATGCCCTAATTCTGTCAATTTTTGAATAACTATGGATATTTGATTTTACCCTCTTCATTGGATACTCCAAGTTTGACGCACTCTACTTCTGAATCGCATCATTTTAGAGCACTCATGATTTTTTATATCATAGATTGGACCTTTGACGATACTTTCTCAGAAAATTGAATAATTTCTTCCATTATTTTGGTCTGTACTATTTTTTAAATGCTCTCCTAATATTTGAAACATTTATCTTATCGAAAAATGGACAACACCAGTCGATTTGTCATATCAAAGAACCCTTATTCTCATAATTTCAATATTTTTTGAGAGGAAAAACATTTTTCGTCAAATATGTAGCTGGACTATAGTAAGGAAAATATTGCATTTTTCGCAATACTCCAAAAATATATTGCTGGCCTATCATCCTCTCGAAACATGTTCGATCAGATGAAATTTCATCTAAAATCGATAGGTGACTTTGTTATTGCCCTAATTCTGTCAATTTTTGAATAACTATGGATATTTGATTTTACCCTCTTCATTGGATACTCCAAGTTTGACGCACTCTACTTCTGAATCGCATCATTTTAGAGCACTTCCGATTTTTATATCATAGATTGGACCTTTGACGATACTTTCTCAGCAAATTGAATGAATACTTCCATTATTTTGGTCTGTACTATTTTTTATATGAAGGCATGTTTTCTTTTAACTTAAATGCTCTTCTAATAATTGAAACATTCATCTTATCGAAAAATGGACAACACCAGTCGATTTGTCGTATCAAAGAACCCTTATTCTCATAATTTCAGTATTTTCTGAGAGGAAAAACATTTTTCGTCAAATATGTAGCTGGACTATAGTAAGGAAAATATTGCATTTTTCGCAATACTCCAAAAATATATGTTTGGCCTATCATCCTCTCGAAACATGTTCGATTAGATGAAATATCATCTAAAATCGATAGGTGACTTTGTTAATGCCCAAATTCTGTCAATTTTTGAATAACTATGGATATTTGATTTTACCCTCTTCATTGGATACTCCAAGTTTGACGCACTCTACTTCTGAATCGCATCATTTTAGAGCACTCATGATTTTTTATATCATAGATTGGACCTTTGACGATACTTTCTCAGAAAATTGAATAATTTCTTCCATTATTTTGGTCTGTACTATTTTTTAAATGCTCTCCTAATATTTGAAACATTTATCTTATCGAAAAATGGACAACACCAGTCGATTTGTCATATCAAAGAACCCTTATTCTCATAATTTCAATATTTTTTGAGAGGAAAAACATTTTTCGTCAAATATGTAGCTGGACTATAGTAAGGAAAATATTGCATTTTTCGCAATACTCCAAAAATATATTGCTGGCCTATCATCCTCTCGAAACATGTTCGATCAGATGAAATTTCATCTAAAATCGATAGGTGACTTTGTTATTGCCCTAATTCTGTCAATTTTTGAATAACTATGGATATTTGATTTTACCCTCTTCATTGGATACTCCAAGTTTGACGCACTCTACTTCTGAATCGCATCATTTTAGAGCACTTCCGATTTTTATATCATAGATTGGACCTTTGACGATACTTTCTCAGAAAATTGAATGAATACTTCCATTATTTTGGTCTGTACTATTTTTTATATGAAGGCATGTTTTCTTTTAACTTAAATGCTCTTCTAATATTTGAAACATTCATCTTATCGAAAAATGGACAACACCAGTCGATTTGTCGTATCAAAGAACCCTTATTCTCATAATTTCAGTATTTTCTGAGAGGAAAAACATTTTTCGTCAAATATGTAGCTGGACTATAGTAAGTAAAATATTGCATTTTTCGCAATACTCCAAAAATATATTTTTGGCCTTTCATCCTCTCGAAACATGTTCGATTAGATGAAATTTCATCTAAAATCGATAGGTGACTTTGTTAATGCCCTAATTCTATCAATTTTTGAATAACAATGGATATTTGATTTTACCCTCTTCATTGGATACTCCAAGTTTGACGCACTCTACTTCTGAATCGCATCAGTTTAGAGCACTCCCGATTTTTTATATCATAGATTGGACCTTTGACGATACTTTCTCAGAAAATTGAATGAATACTACCTTTATTTTGGTCTGTACTAGTTTTTATATGAAGGCATGTTTTCTTTTAACTTAAATGCTCTCCTAATATTTGAAACATTTATCTTATCGAAAAATGGACAACACCAGTCTATTTGTCGTATCAAAGAACCCTTATTCTCATAATTTCAGTATTTTTTGAGAGGAAAAACATTTTTCGTCAAATATATAGCTGGACTAAGGAAAATATTGCATTTTTCGCAATACTCCAAAAATATATTTTTGGCCTATTATCCTCTCGAAACATGTTCAATTAGATGAAATTTCATCTTAAATCGATAGGTGACTTTGTTAATGCCCTAATTCTATCAATTTTTGAATAACTATGGATATTTGATTTTACCCTCTTCATTGGATACTCCAAGTTTGACACACTCTACTTCTGAATCGCATCATTTTAGAGCACACCCGACTTTTTATATCATAGATTGGACCTTTGACGATACTTTCTCAGAAAATTGAATGAATACTTCCATTATTTTGGTCTGTACTATTTTTTATATGAAGGCATGTTTTCTTTTAACTTAAATGCTCTCCTAATATTTGAAACATTTGTCTCATCGAAAATGGACAACACCAGTCGATTTGTAGTATCAAAGAACCCTTATTCTCATAATTTCAGTATTTTTTGAGAGGAAAAACATTTTTCGTCAAATATGTAGCTGGACTATTATAGTAAGGAAAATATTGCATTTTTCGCAATACTCCAAAAATATATTTTTGGCCTATCATTCTCTCGAAACATGTTCGATTAGATGAAATTTCATCTAAAATCGATAGGTGACTTTGTTAATGCCCTAATTCTATCAATTTTTGAATAACTATGGATATTTGTTTTGACCCTCTTCATTGGATACTCCAAGTTTGACGCACTCTACTTCTGAATCGCATCATTTTAGAGCACTACCGATTTTTTATATCATAGATTGGACCTTTGACGATACTTTCTCAGAAAATTGAATGAATAGTTCCATTATTTTGGTCTGTACTATTTTTCATATGAAGGCATGTTTTCTTTTAACTTAAATGCTCTCCTAATATTTGAAACATTTATCTTATCGAAAAATGGACAACACCAGTCGATTTGTCGTATCAAAGAACCCTTATTCTCATAATTTCAGTATTTTTTGGGAGGAAAAACATTTTTCGTCAAATATGTAGCTGGACTATAGTAAGGAAAATATTGCATTTTTCGCAATACTCCAAAAATATATTTTTGGCCCATCATCCTCTCGAAACATGTTCGATTAGATGAAATTTCATCTAAAATCGATAGGTGACTTTGTTGATGCCCTAATTCGATCTATTTCTGAATAACTATGGATATTTGATTTCACCCTCTTCATAGGATACTCCAAGTTTGACGCACTCTACTTCTGAATCGCATCATTTCAGAGCACTCATGATTTTTTATATCATAGATTGGACCTTTGACGATACTTTCTCAGAAAATTGAATGATTTCTTCCAATATTTTGGTCTGTACTATTTTTTATATGAAGGCATAATTTCTTTTAACTTAAATGCTCTCCTAATATTTGAAACATTTATCTTATCGAAAAATGGACAACACCAGTCGATTTGTCGTATCAAAGAACCCTTATTCTCATAATTTCAGTATTTTTTGAGAGGAAAAACATTTTTCGTCAAATATGTAGCTGGACTATATAGTAAGTAAAATATTGCATTTTTCGCAATACTCCAAAAATATATGTTTGGCCTATCATCCTCTCGAAACATGTTCGATAAGATGAAATTCCAACTAAAATCGATAGGTGACTTTGTTGATGCCCTAATTCTATCAATTTTTGAATAACTATGGATATTTGATTTCACCCTCTTCATTGGATACTCCAAGTTTGACGCACTCTACTTCTGAATCGCATCATTTTAGAGCACTCCCGATTTTTTATATCATAGATTGGACCTTTGACGATACTTTCTCAGAAAATTGAATGATTACTTCCATTATTTTGGTCTGTACTATTTTTTATATGAAGGCATGTTTTCTTTTAACTTAAATGCTCTCCTAATATTTGAAACATTTATCTTATCGCAAAATGGACAACACCAGTCGATTTGTCGTATCAAAGAACCCTTATTCTCATAATTTCAATATTTTTTGAGAGGAAAAACATTTTTCGTCAAATATGTAGCTGGACTATAGTAAGGAAAATATTGCATTTTTCGCAATACTCCAAAAATATATTTTTGGCCTATCATTCTCTCGAAACATGTTCGATTGTATGAAATTTCTTCTAAAATCGATAGGTGACTTTGTTAATGCCCTAATTCTATCAATTTTTGAATAACTATGGATATTTGATTTTACCCTCTTCATTGGATACTCCAAGTTTGACGCACTCTACTTCTGAATCGCATAATTTTAGAGCACTCCTGATTTTTCATATCATAGATTGGACCTTTTACGATACTTTCTCAGAAAATTGAATGGATACTCCCATGATTTTGGTCTGTACTAGTTTTTATATGAAGGCATGTTTTCTTTTAACTTAAATGCTCTCCTAATATTTGAAACATTTATCTTATCGAAAAATGGACAACACCAGTCTATTTGTCGTATCAAAGAACCCTTATTCTCATTATTCCAGTATTTTTTGAGAGGAAACACATTTTTCGTCAAATATGTGGCTGGACTAAGGAAAATATTGCATTTTTCGCAATGCTCCAAAAATATATTTTTGGCCTATCATCCTCTCGAAACATGTTCGATTAGATGAAATTTCATCTAAAATCGATAGGTGACTTTGTTAATGCCCTAATTCTATCAATTTTTGAATAACTATGGATATTTGATTTCACCCTCTTCATTGGATACTCCAAGTTTGACGCACTCTACTTCTGAATCGCATCATTTTAGAGCACTCATGATTTTTTATATCATAGATTGGACCTTTGACCATACTTTCTCAGAAAATTGAATAATTTCTTCCATTATTTTGGTCTGTACTAATTTTTATATGAAGGCATAATTTCTTTTAACTTAAATGCTCTCCTAATATTCGAAACATTTATCTTATCGAAAGATGGACAACACCAGTCGATTTGTCATATCAAAGAACCCTTATTCTCATAAGTTCAGTATTTTTTGAGAGGAAAAACATTTTTCGTCAAATATGTAGCTGGACTATATAATATAGTAAGTAAAATATTGCATTTTTCGCAATACTCCAAAAATATATGTTTGGCCTATCATCCTCTCGAAACATGTTCGATTAGATGAAATTCCATCTAAAATCGATAGGTGACTTTGTTGATGCCCAAATTCTATCAATTTTTGAATAACTATGGATATTTGATTTCACCCTCTTCATTGGATACTCCAAGTTTGACGCACTCTACTTCTGAATCGCATCATTTTAGAGCACTCATGATTTTTTATATCATAGATTGGACCTTTGACCATACTTTCTCAGAAAATTGAATAATTTCTTCCATTATTTTGGTCTGTACTAATTTTTATATGAAGGCATAATTTCTTTTAACTTAAATGCTCTCCTAATATTCGAAACATTTATCTTATCGAAAGATGGACAACACCAGTCGATTTGTCATATCAAAGAACCCTTATTCTCATAAGTTCAGTATTTTTTGAGAGGAAAAACATTTTTCGTCAAATATGTAGCTGGACTATATAATATAGTAAGTAAAATATTGCATTTTTCGCAATACTCCAAAAATATATGTTTGGCCTATCATCCTCTCGAAACATGTTCGATTAGATGAAATTCCATCTAAAATCGATAGGTGACTTTGTTGATGCCCAAATTCTATCAATTTTTGAATAACTATGGATATTTGATTTCACCCTCTTCATTGGATACTCCAAGTTTGACGCACTCTACTTCTGAATCGCATCATTTTAGAGCACTCATGATTTTTTATATCATAGATTGGACCTTTGACGATACTTTCTCAGAAAATTGAATAATTTCTTCCATTATTTTGGTCTGTACTATTTTTTAAATGCTCTCCTAATATTTGAAACATTTATCTTATCGAAAAATGGACAACACCAGTCGATTTGTCATATCAAGGAACCCTTATTCTCATAATTTCAATATTTTTTGAGAGGAAAAACATTTTTCGTCAAATATGTAGCTGGACTATAGTAAGGAAAATATTGCATTTTTCGCAATACTCCAAAAATACATTGCTGGCCTATCATCCTCTCGAAACATGTTCGATCAGATGAAATTTCATCTAAAATCGATAGGTGACTTTGTTATTGCCCTAATTCTGTCAATTTTTGAATAACTATGGATATTTGATTTTACCCTCTTCATTGGATACTCCAAGTTTGACGCACTCTACTTCTGAATCGCATCATTTTAGAGCACTTCCGATTTTTATATCATAGATTGGACCTTTGACGATACTTTCTCAGCAAATTGAATGAATACTTCCATTATTTTGATCTGTACTATTTTTTATATGAAGGCATGTTTTCTTTTAACTTAAATGCTCTCCTAATATTTGAAACATTTATCTTATCGAAAAATGGACAACACCAGTCGATTTGTCGTATCAAAGAATCCTTATTCTCATAATTTCAGTTTTTTTGAGAGGAAAAACATTTTTCGTCAAATATGTATCTTGACTATAGTAAGGAAAATATTGCATTTTTCGCAATACTCCAAAAATATATTTTTGGCCTATCATCTTCTCGAAACATGTTCGATTAGATGAAATTTCATCTTAATTCGATAGGTGACTTTGTTAATGCCTTAATTCTATCAATTTTTGAATAACTATGGATATTTGATTTTACCCTCTTCATTGGATACTCCAAGTTTGACGCTCTCTACTTCTGAATCGAATCATTTTAGAGAACTTCCGATTTTTATATCATAGATTGGACCTTTGACGATACTTTCTCAGAAAATTGAATGAATACTTCCATTATTTTGGTCTGTACTATTTTTTATATGAAGGCATGTTTTCTTTTAACTTAAATGCTCTTCTAATATTTGAAACATTCATCTTATCGAAAAATGGACAACACCAGTCGATTTGTCGTATCAAAGAACCCTTATTCTCATAATTTCAGTATTTTCTGAGAGGAAAAACATTTTTCGTCAAATATGTAGCTGGACTATAGTAAGTAAAATATTGCATTTTTCGCAATACTCCAAAAATATATTTTTGGCCTTTCATCCTCTCGAAACATGTTCGATTAGATGAAATTTCATCTAAAATCGATAGGTGACTTTGTTAATGCCCTAATTCTATCAGTTTTTGAATAACTATGGATACTTGATTTTACCCTCTTCACTGGATACTCCAAGTTGGACGCACTCTACTTCTGAATCGCATCATTTAAGAGCACTCCCGATTTTTTATATCATAGATTGGACCTTTGACGATACTTTCTCAGAAAATCGAATGAATACTTCCATTATTGTGGTCTGTACTATTTTTTATATGAAGGCATGTTTTCTTTTAACTTAAATGCTCTCCTAATATTTGAAACATTTATCTTATCGAAAAATGGACAACACCAGTCGATTTGTCGTATCAAAGAACCCTTATCCTCATAATTTCAGTATTTTTTGAGAGGGAAAACATTTTTCGTCAAATATGTAGCTGGACTATAGTAAGTAAAATATTGCATTTTTCGCAATACTCCAAAAATATATTTTTGGCCTTTCATCCTCTCGAAACATGTTCGATTAGATGAAATTTCATCTAAAATCGATAGGTGACTTTGTTAATGCCCTAATTCTATCAATTTTTGAATAACAATGGATATTTGATTTTACCCTCTTCATTGGATACTCCAAGTTTGACGCACTCTACTTCTGAATCGCATCATTTTAGAGCACTCCCGATTTTTTATATCATAGATTGGACCTTTGACGATACTTTCTCAGAAAATTGAATGAATACTACCATTATTTTGGTCTGTACTAGTTTTTATATGAAGGCATGTTTTCTTTTAACTTAAATGCTCTCCTAATATTTGAAACATTTATCTTATCGAAAAATGGACAACACCAGTCTATTTGTCGTATCAAAGAACCCTTATTCTCATAATTTCAGTATTTTTTGAGAGGAAAAACATTTTTCGTCAAATATATAGCTGGACTAAGGAAAATATTGCATTTTTCGCAATACTCCAAAAATATATTTTTGGCCTATTATCCTCTCGAAACATGTTCAATTAGATGAAATTTCATCTTAAATCGATAGGTGACTTTGTTAATGCCCTAATTCTATCAATTTTTGAATAACTATGGATATTTGATTTTACCCTCTTCATTGGATACTCCAAGTTTGACACACTCTACTTCTGAATCGCATCATTTTAGAGCACACCCGACTTTTTATATCATAGATTGGACCTTTGACGATACTTTCTCAGAAAATTGAATGAATACTTCCATTATTTTGGTCTGTACTATTTTTTATATGAAGGCATGTTTTCTTCTAACTTAAATGCTCTCCTAATATTTGAAACATTTATCTTATCGAAAATGGACAACGCCAGTCGATTTGTCGTATCAAAGAACCCTTATTCTCATAATTTCAGTATTTTTTGAGAGGAAAAACATTTTTCGTCAAATATGTAGCTGGACTATTATAGTAAGGAAAATATTGCATTTTTCGCAATACTCCAAAAATATATTTTTGGCCTATCATCCTCTCGAAACATGTTCGATTAGATGAAATTTCATCTAAAATCGATAGGTGACTTTGTTAATGCCCTAATTCTATCAATTTTTGAATAACTATGGATATTTGTTTTTACCCTCTTCATTGGATACTCCAAGTTTGACGCACTCTACTTCTGAATCGCATCATTTTAGAGCACTCCCGATTTTTTATATCATAGATTGGACCTTTGACGATACTTTCTCAGAAAATTGAATGAATACTTCCATTATTTTGGTCTGTACTATTTTTCATATGAAGGCATGTTTTCTTTTAACTTAAATGCTCTCCTAATATTTGAAACATTTATCTTATCGAAAAATGGACAACACCAGTCGATTTGTCGTATCAAAGAACCCTTATTCTCATAATTTCAGTATTTTTTGAGAGGAAAAACATTTTTCGTCAAATATGTAGCTGGACTATAGTAAGGAAAATATTGCATTTTTCGCAATACTCCAAAAATATATTTTTGGCCCATCATCCTCTCGAAACATGTTCGATTAGATGAAATTTCATCTAAAATCGATAGGTGACTTTGTTGATGCCCTAATTCGATCTATTTCTGAATAACTATGGATATTTGATTTCACCCTCTTCATTGGATACTCCAAGTTTGACGCACTCTACTTCTGAATCGCATCATTTCAGAGTACTCATGATTTTTTATATCATAGATTGGACCTTTGACGATACTTTCTCAGAAAATTGAATGAATACTTCCATTATTTTGGTCTGTACTATTTTTCATATGAAAGCATGTTTTCTTTTAACTTAAATGCTCTCCTAATATTTGAAACATTTATCTTATCGAAAAATGGACAACACCAGTCGATTTGTCGTATCAAAGAATCCTTATTCTCATAATTTCAGTATTTTTTGAGAGGAAAAACATTTTTCGTCAAATATGTAGCTGGACTATTATAGTAAGGAAAATATTGCATTTTTCGCAATACTCCAAAAATATATTTTTGGCCTATCATCCTCTCGAAACATGTTCGATTAGATGAAATTTCATCTAAAATCGATAGGTGACTTTGTTAATGCCCTAATTCTATTAATTTTTGAATAACTATGGATATTTGTTTTTACCCTCTTCATTGGATACTCCAAGTTTGACGCACTCTACTTCTGAATCGCATCATTTTAGAGCACTCCCGATTTTTTATATCATAGATTGGACCTTTGACGATACTTTCTCAGAAAATTGAATGATTTCTTCCATTATTTTGGTCTGTACTATTTTTTATATGAAGGCATAATTTCTCTTTACTTAAATGCTCTCCTAATATTTGAAACATTTATCTTATCGAAAAATGGACAACACCAGTCGATTTGTCGTATCAAAGAACCCTTATTCTCATAATTTCAGTATTTTTTGAGAGGAAAAACATTTTTCGTCAAATATGTAGCTGGACTATATAGTAAGTAAAATATTGCATTTTTCGCAATAAACCAAAAATATATGTTTGGCCTATCATCCTCTCGAAACATGTTCGATTAGATGAAATTCCATCTAAAATCGATAGGTGACTTTGTTGATGCCCTAATTCTATCAATTTTTGAATAACTATGGATATTTGATCTCACCCTCTTCATTGGATACTCCAAGTTTGACGCACTCTACTTCTGAATCGCATCATTTTAGAGCACTCCCGATTTTTTATATCATAGATTGGACCTTTGATGATACTTTCTCAGAAAATTGAATGATTACTTCCATTATTTTGGTCTGTACTATTTTTTATATGAAGGCATGTTTTCTTTTAACTTAAATGCTCTCCTAATATTTGAAACATTTATCTTATCGCAAAATGGACAACACCAGTCGATTTGTCGTATCAAAGAACCCTTATTCTCATAATTTCAATATTTTTTGAGAGGAAAAACATTTTTCGTCAAATATGTAGCTGGACTTATAGTAAGGAAAATATTGCATTTTTCGCAATACTTCAAAAATATATTTTTGGCCTATCATCCTCTCGAAACATGTTCGATTGTATGGAATTTCATCTAAAATCGATAGGTGACTTTGTTAATGCCCTAATTCTATCAATTTTTGAATAACTATGGATATTTGATTTTACCCTCTTCATTGGATACTCCAAGTTTGACGCACTCTACTTCTGAATCGCATAATTTTAGAGCACTCCTGATTTTTCATATCATAGATTGGACCTTTGACGATACTTTCTCAGAAAATTGAATGAATACTCCCATGATTTTGGTCTGTACTAGTTTTTATATGAAGGCATGTTTTCTTTTAACTTAAATGCTCTCCTAATATTTGAAACATTTATCTTATCGAAAAATGCACAACACCAGTCTATTTGTCGTATCAAAGAACCCTTATTCTCATTATTCCAGTATTTTTTGAGAGGAAAAACATTTTTCGTCAAATATGTGGCTGGACTAAGGAAAATATTGCATTTTTCGCAATACTCCAAAAATATATTTTTGGCCTATCATCCTCTCGAAACATGTTCGATTAGATGAAATTTCATCTAAAATCGATAGGTGACTTTGTTAATGCCCTAATTCTATCAATTTTTGAATAACTATGGATATTTGTTTTTACCCTCTTCATTGGATACTCCAAGTTTGACGCACTGATAACTATGGATATTTGATTTCACGCTCTTCATTGGATACTCCAAGTTTGACGCACTCTACTTCTGAATCGCATCATATTAGAGCACTCCCGATTTTTTATATCATAGATTGGACCTTTGACGATACTTCCTCAGAAAATTGAATGAATACTTCCATTATTTTGGTCTGTACTATTTTTTATATGAAGGCATGTTTTATTTTAACTCAAATGCTCTCCTAATATTTGAAACATTTATCTTATCGAAAAATGGACAACACCAGTCGATTTGTCGTATCAATTAAACCCGTATTCTCATAATTTCAGTATTGAGGAAAAACATTTTTCGTCAAATATGTAGCTGGACTATAGTAAGGAAAATATTGCATTTTTCGCTATACTCCAAAAATATATTTTTGGCCTATCATCCTCTCGAAACATGTTCGATTAGATGGAATTCCATCTAAAATCGATAGGTGACTTTGTAAATGCCCTAATTCTATCAATTTTTGAATAACTATGGATATTTGATTTTACCCTCTTCATTGGATACTCCAAGTTTGACGCACTCTACTTCTGAATCGCATAATTTTAGTGCACTCCTGATTTTTTATATCATAGATTGAACCTTTGACGATACTTTCTCAGAAAATTGAATGAGTACTTCCATTATTTTGGTCTGTACTATTTTTTTATATGAAAGCATGTTTTCTTCTAACTTAAATGCTCTCCTAATATCTGAAACATCTATCTTATCAAAAAATGGACAACACCAGTCGATTTGTCGTATCAAAGAACCCTTATTCTCATAATTTCAGTATTTTTTGAGAGGAAAAACATTTTTCGTCAAATATGTAGCTGGACTAGTAAGTAAAATATTGCATTTTTCGCAATACTCCAAAAATATATGTTTGGCCTATAATCCTCCGAAACATGTTCGATTAGATGAAATTCCATCTAAAATCGATAGGTGACTTTGTTGATGCCCAAATTCTATCAATTTTTGAATAACTATGGATATTTGATTTCACCCTCTTCATTGGATACTCCAAGTTTGACGCACTCTACTTCTGAATCGCATCATTTAAGAGCACTCCCAATTTTTTATATCATAGATTGGACCTTTGACGATACTTTCTCAGAAAATTGAATGATTACTTCCATTATTTTGGTCTGTACTAATTTTTATATGAAGGCATGTTTTCTTTTAACTTAAATGCTCTCCTAATATTTGAAACATTTATCTTATCGCAAAATGGACAACACCAGTCGATTTGTCGTATCAAAGAACCCTTAATCTCATAATTTCAATATTTTTTGAGAGGAAAAACATTTTTCGACAAATATGTAGCTGGACTATAGTAAGGAAAATATTGCATTTTTCGCAATACTCCAAAAATATAATTTTGGCCTATCATGCTCTCGAAACATGTTCGATTAGATGAAATTTCATCTAAAATCGAAAGGTGACTTTGTTAATACCCTCATTCTATCAATTTTTGAATAACTATGGATATTTGATTTTACCCTCTTCATTGGATACTCCAAGTTTGACGCACTCTACTTCTGAATCGCATAATTTTAGTGCACTCCTGATTTTTTATATCATAGATTGGACCTTTGACGATACTTTCTCAGAAAATTGAATGAATACTTCCATTATTTTGGTCTGTACTATTTTTTATATGAAGGCATTATTTTTTCAACTTAAATGCTCTCCTAATATTTGAAACATTTATCTTATCGAAAAATGGACAACACCAGTCGATTTGTCATATCAAAGAACCCTTATTCTCATAAGTTCAGTATTTTTTGAGAGGAAAAACATTTTTCGTCAAATATGTAGCTGGACTATATAATATAGTAAGTAAAATATTGCATTTTTCGCAATACTCCAAAAATATATGTTTGGCCTATAATCCTCCGAAACATGTTCGATTAGATGAAATTCCATCTAAAATCGATAGGTGACTTTGTTGATGCCCAAATTCTATCAATTTTTGAATAACTATGGATATTTGATTTCACCCTCTTCATTGGATACTCCAAGTTTGACGCACTCTACTTCTGAATCGCATCATTTAAGAGCACTCCCAATTTTTTATATCATAGATTGGAACTTTGACGATACTTTCTCAGAAAATTGAATGAATACTTCCATTATTTTGGTCTGTACTATTTTTTTATATGAAGGCATGTTTTCTTTTAACTTAAATGCTCTCCTAATATTTGAAACATTTATCTTATCCCAAAATGGACAACACCAGTCGATTTGTCGTATCAAAGAACCCTTATTCTCATAATTTCAATATTTTTTGAGAGGAAAAACATTTTTCGACAAATATGTAGCTGAAAAAAGGAAAATATTGCATTTTTCGCAATACTCCAAAAATATATTTTTGGCCTATCATCCTCTCGAAACATGTTCGATTAGATGAAATTTCATCTAAAATCGAAAGGTGACTTTGTTAATACCCTCATTCTATCAATTTTTGAATAACTATGGATATTTGATTTTACCCTCTTCATTGGACACTCCAAGTTTGACGCACTCTACTTCTGAATCGCATAATTTTAGTGCACTCCTGATTTTTTATATCATAGATTGAACCTTTGACGATACTTTCTCAGAAAATTGAATGAATACTTCCATTATTTTGGTCTGTACTATTTTTTTATATGAAAGCATGTTCTCTTCTAACTTAAATGCTCTCCTAATATTTGAAACATCTATCTTATCGAAAAATGGACAACACCAGTCGATTTGTCGTATCAAAGAACCCTTATTCTCATAATTTCAGTATTTTTTGAGAGGAAAAACATTTTTCGTCAAATATGTAGCTGGACTAGTAAGTAAAATATTGCATTTTTCGCAATACTCCAAAAATATATTTTTGGCCTATCATCCTCTCGAAACATGTTCGATTAGATGAAATTCCATCTAAAATCGATAGGTGACTTTGTTGATGCCCTAATTCTATCAATTTTTGAATAACTATGGATATTTGATTTCACCCTCTTCATTGGATACTCCAAGTTTGACGCACTCTACTTCTGAATCGCATCATTTTAGAGCACTCCCGATTATTTACATCATAGATTGGACCTTTGACGATAGTTTCTCAGAAAATTGAATGATTACTTCCATTATTTTGGTCTGTGCTATTTTTTATATGAAGGCATGTTTTCTTTTAACTTAAATGCTCTCCTAATATTTGAAACATTTATCTTATCGCAAAATGGACAACACCAGTCGATTTGTCGTATCAAAGAACCCTTATTCTCATAATTTCAGTCAATTTTGAGAGAAAAAACATTTTTCGTCAAATATGTAGCTGGACTATAGTAAGGAAAATATTGCATTTTTCGCTATACTCCAAAAATATATTTTTGGCCTATCATCCTCTCGAAACATGTTCGATTAGATGGAATTCCATCTAAAATCGATAGGTGACTTTGTAAATGCCCTAATTCTATCAATTTTTGAATAACTATGGATATTTGATTTTGCCCTCTTCATTGGATACTCCAAGTTTGACGCACTCTACTTCTGAATCGCATCATATTAGAGCACTCCCGATTTTTTATATCATAGATTGGACCTTTGACGATACTTCCTCAGAAAATTGAATGAATACTTCCATTATTTTGGTCTGTACTATTTTTTATATGAAGGCATGTTTTTTTTCAACTTAAATGCTCTCCTAATATTTGAAACATTTATCTTATCGAAAAATGGACAAAACCAGTCGATTTGTCGTATCAAAGAACCCTTATTCTCATAATTTCAGTATTTTTTGAGAGGAAAAACATTTTTCGTCAAATATGTAGCTGGACTATAATAGTAAGGAAAATATTGCATTTTTCGCAATACTCCAAAAATATATTTTTGATCTATCATCCTCTCGAAACATGTTCGATTAGATGAAATTTCATCTAAAATCGATAGGTGACTTTGTTGATGCCCTAATTCTATCAATTTCTGAATAACTATGGATATTTGATTTCACCCTCTTCATTGGATACTCCAAGTTTGACGCACTCTACTTCTGAATCGCATCATTTTAGAGCACTCATGATTTTTTATATCATAGATTGGACCTTTGACGATACTTACTCAGAAAATTGAATGATTTCTCCCATTATTTTGGTCTGTACTATTTTTTATATGAAGGCATAATTTCTTTTAACTTAAATGCTCTCCTAATATTCGAAACATTTATCTTATCGAAAAATGGACAACACCAGTCGATTTGTCATATCAAAGAACCCTTATTCGCATAAGTTCAGTATTTTTTGAGAGGAAAAACATTTTTCGTCAAATATGTAGCTGGACTATATAATATAGTAAGTCAAATATTGCATTTTTCGCAATACTCCAAAAATATATGTTTGGCCTATCATCCTCTCGAAACATGTTCGATTAGATGAAATTCCATCTAAAATCGATAGGTGACTTTGTTAATACCCTAATTCTATCAATTTTTGAATAACTATGGATATTTGATTTTACCCTCTTCATTGGATACTCCAAGTTTGACGCACTCTACTTCTGAATCGCCTAATTTTAGTGCACTCCTGATTGTTTATATCATAGATTGAACCTTTGACGATACTTTCTCAGAAAATTGAATGTATACTTCCATTATTTTGGTCTGTACTATTTTTTATATGAAGGCATGTTTTCTTTTAACTTAAATGCTCTCCTAATATTTGAAACATTTATCTTATCGCAAAATGGACAACACCAGTCGATTTGTCGTATCAAAGAACCCTCATTCTCATAATTTCAGTATTTTTTGAGAGGAAAAACATTTTTCGTCAAATATGTAGCTGGACTATAGTAAGGAATTTATAGCATTTTTCGCAATACTCCAAAAATATATTTTTGGCCTATCATCATCTCGAAACATGTTCGATTAGATGAAATTTCATCTAAAACCAATAGGTGACTTTGTTAATGCCCTAATTCTATCAATTTTTGAATAACTATGGATATTTGATTTTACCCTCTTCATTGGATACTCCAAGTTTGACGCACTCTACTTCTGAATCGCATAATTTTAGTGCACTCCTGACTTTTTATATCATAGATTGGACCTTTGACGATACTTTCTCAGAAAATTGAATGAATACTTCCATTATTTTGGTCTGTACTATTTTTTATATGAAGGCATGTTTTTTTCAACTTAAATGCTCTCCTAATATTTGAAACATTTATCTTATCGCAAAATGGACAACACCAGTCGATTTGTCGTATCAAAGAACCCTTATTCTCATAATTTCAGTATTTTTTGAGAGGAAAAACATTTTTCGTCAAATATGTAGCTGGACTATAGTAAGGAATTTATTGCATTTTTCGCAATACTCCAAAAATATATTTTTGGCCTATCATCATCTCGAAACATGTTCGATTAGATGAAATTTCATCTAAAACCAATAGGTGACTTTGTTAATGCCCTAATTCTATCAATTTTTGAATAACTATGGATATTTGATTTTACCCTCTTCATTGGATACTCCAAGTTTGACGCACTCTACTTCTGAATCGCATAATTTTAGTGCACTCCTGATTTTTTATATCATAGATTGGACCTTTGACGATACTTTCTCAGAAAATTGAATGAATACTTCCATTATTTTGGTCTGTACTATTTTTTATATGAAGGCATGTTTTTTTCAACTTAAATGCTCTCCTAATATTTGAAACATTTATCTTATCGAAAAATGGACAACACCAGTCGATTTGTCATATCAAAGAACCCTTATTCTCATAAGTTCAGTATTTTTTGAGAGGAAAAACATTTTTCGTCAAATATGTAGCTGGACTATATAATATAGTAAGTAAAATATTGCATTTTTCGCAATACTCCAAAAATATATGTTTGGCCTATCATCCTCCGAAACATGTTCGATTAGATGAAATTCCATCTAAAATTGATAGGTGACTTTGTTGATGCCCAAATTCTATCAATTTTTGAATAACTATGGATATTTGATTTCACCCTCTTCATTGGATACTCCAAGTTTGACGCACTCTACTTCTGAATCGCATCATTTAAGAGCACTCCCAATTTTTTATATCATAGATTGGACCTTTGACGATACTTTCTCAGAAAATTGAATGATTACTTCCATTATTTTGGTCTGTACTAATTTTTATATGAAGGCATGTTTTCTTTTAACTTAAATGCTCTCCTAATATTTGAAACATTTATCTTATCGCAAAATGGACAACACCAGTCGATTTGTCGTATCAAAGAACCCTTAATCTCATAATTTCAATATTTTTTGAGAGGAAAAACATTTTTCGACAAATATGTAGCTGCATTTTCCGCAATACTCCAAAAATATAATTTTGGCCTATCATGCTCTCGAAACATGTTCGATTAGATGAAATTTCATCTAAAATCGAAAGGTGACTTTGTTAATACCCTCATTCTATCAATTTTTGAATAACTATGGATATTTGATTTTACCCTCTTCATTGGACACTCCAAGTTTGACGCACTCTACTTCTGAATCGCATAATTTTAGTGCACTCCTGATTTTTTATATCATAGATTGAACCTTTGACGATACTTTCTCAGAAAATTGAATGAATACTTCCATTATTTTGGTCTGTACTATTTTTTTATATGAAAGCATGTTCTCTTCTAACTTAAATGCTCTCCTAATATTTGAAACATCTATCTTATCGAAAAATGGACAACACCAGTCGATTTGTCGTATCAAAGAACCCTTATTCTCATAATTTCTGTATTTTTTGAGAGGAAAAACATTTTTCGTCAAATATGTAGCTGGACTAGTAAGTAAAATATTGCATTTTTCGCAATGCTCCAAAAATATATTTTTGGCCTATCATCCTCTCGAAACATGTTCGATTAGATGAAATTCCATCTAAAATCGATAGGTGACTTTGTTGATGCCCTAATTCTATCAATTTTTGAATAACTATGGATATTTGATTTCACCCTCTTCATTGGATACTCCAAGTTTGACGCACTCTACTTCTGAATCGCATCATTTTAGAGCACTCCCGATTATTTACATCATAGATTGGACCTTTGACGATACTTTCTCAGAAAATTGAATGATTACTTCCATTATTTTGGTCTGTGCTATTTTTTATATGAAGGCATGTTTTCTTTTAACTTATATGCTCTCCTAATATTTGAAACATTTATCTTATCGCAAAATGGACAACACCAGTCGATTTGTCGTATCAAAGAACCCTTATTCTCATAATTTCAGTCTATTTTGAGAGAAAAAACATTTTTCGTCAAATATGTAGCTGGACTAGTAAGTAAAATATTGCATTTTTCGCAATACTCCAAAAATATATTTTTGGCCTATCATCCTCTCGAAACATGTTCGATTAGATGAAATTCCATCTAAAATCGATAGGTGACTTTGTTGATGCCCTAATTCTATCAATTTTTGAATAACTATGGATATTTGATTTCACCCTCTTCATTGGATACTCCAAGTTTGACGCACTCTACTTCTGAATCGCATCATTTTAGAGCACTCCCGATTATTTACATCATAGATTGGACCTTTGACGATAGTTTCTCAGAAAATTGAATGATTACTTCCATTATTTTGGTCTGTGCTATTTTTTATATGAAGGCATGTTTTCTTTTAACTTAAATGCTCTCCTAATATTTGAAACATTTATCTTATCGCAAAATGGACAACACCAGTCGATTTGTCGTATCAAAGAACCCTTATTCTCATAATTTCAGTCAATTTTGAGAGAAAAAACATTTTTCGTCAAATATGTAGCTGGACTATAGTAAGGAAAATATTGCATTTTTCGCTATACTCCAAAAATATATTTTTGGCCTATCATCCTCTCGAAACATGTTCGATTAGATGGAATTCCATCTAAAATCGATAGGTGACTTTGTAAATGCCCTAATTCTATCAATTTTTGAATAACTATGGATATTTGATTTTGCCCTCTTCATTGGATACTCCAAGTTTGACGCACTCTACTTCTGAATCGCATCATATTAGAGCACTCCCGATTTTTTATATCATAGATTGGACCTTTGACGATACTTCCTCAGAAAATTGAATGAATACTTCCATTATTTTGGTCTGTACTATTTTTTATATGAAGGCATGTTTTTTTTCAACTTAAATGCTCTCCTAATATTTGAAACATTTATCTTATCGAAAAATGGACAAAACCAGTCGATTTGTCGTATCAAAGAACCCTTATTCTCATAATTTCAGTATTTTTTGAGAGGAAAAACATTTTTCGTCAAATATGTAGCTGGACTATAATAGTAAGGAAAATATTGCATTTTTCGCAATACTCCAAAAATATATTTTTGATCTATCATCCTCTCGAAACATGTTCGATTAGATGAAATTTCATCTAAAATCGATAGGTGACTTTGTTGATGCCCTAATTCTATCAATTTCTGAATAACTATGGATATTTGATTTCACCCTCTTCATTGGATACTCCAAGTTTGACGCACTCTACTTCTGAATCGCATCATTTTAGAGCACTCATGATTTTTTATATCATAGATTGGACCTTTGACGATACTTACTCAGAAAATTGAATGATTTCTCCCATTATTTTGGTCTGTACTATTTTTTATATGAAGGCATAATTTCTTTTAACTTAAATGCTCTCCTAATATTCGAAACATTTATCTTATCGAAAAATGGACAACACCAGTCGATTTGTCATATCAAAGAACCCTTATTCGCATAAGTTCAGTATTTTTTGAGAGGAAAAACATTTTTCGTCAAATATGTAGCTGGACTATATAATATAGTAAGTCAAATATTGCATTTTTCGCAATACTCCAAAAATATATGTTTGGCCTATCATCCTCTCGAAACATGTTCGATTAGATGAAATTCCATCTAAAATCGATAGGTGACTTTGTTAATACCCTAATTCTATCAATTTTTGAATAACTATGGATATTTGATTTTACCCTCTTCATTGGATACTCCAAGTTTGACGCACTCTACTTCTGAATCGCCTAATTTTAGTGCACTCCTGATTGTTTATATCATAGATTGAACCTTTGACGATACTTTCTCAGAAAATTGAATGTATACTTCCATTATTTTGGTCTGTACTATTTTTTATATGAAGGCATGTTTTCTTTTAACTTAAATGCTCTCCTAATATTTGAAACATTTATCTTATCGCAAAATGGACAACACCAGTCGATTTGTCGTATCAAAGAACCCTCATTCTCATAATTTCAGTATTTTTTGAGAGGAAAAACATTTTTCGTCAAATATGTAGCTGGACTATAGTAAGGAATTTATAGCATTTTTCGCAATACTCCAAAAATATATTTTTGGCCTATCATCATCTCGAAACATGTTCGATTAGATGAAATTTCATCTAAAACCAATAGGTGACTTTGTTAATGCCCTAATTCTATCAATTTTTGAATAACTATGGATATTTGATTTTACCCTCTTCATTGGATACTCCAAGTTTGACGCACTCTACTTCTGAATCGCATAATTTTAGTGCACTCCTGACTTTTTATATCATAGATTGGACCTTTGACGATACTTTCTCAGAAAATTGAATGAATACTTCCATTATTTTGGTCTGTACTATTTTTTATATGAAGGCATGTTTTTTTCAACTTAAATGCTCTCCTAATATTTGAAACATTTATCTTATCGCAAAATGGACAACACCAGTCGATTTGTCGTATCAAAGAACCCTTATTCTCATAATTTCAGTATTTTTTGAGAGGAAAAACATTTTTCGTCAAATATGTAGCTGGACTATAGTAAGGAATTTATTGCATTTTTCGCAATACTCCAAAAATATATTTTTGGCCTATCATCATCTCGAAACATGTTCGATTAGATGAAATTTCATCTAAAACCAATAGGTGACTTTGTTAATGCCCTAATTCTATCAATTTTTGAATAACTATGGATATTTGATTTTACCCTCTTCATTGGATACTCCAAGTTTGACGCACTCTACTTCTGAATCGCATAATTTTAGTGCACTCCTGATTTTTTATATCATAGATTGGACCTTTGACGATACTTTCTCAGAAAATTGAATGAATACTTCCATTATTTTGGTCTGTACTATTTTTTATATGAAGGCATGTTTTTTTCAACTTAAATGCTCTCCTAATATTTGAAACATTTATCTTATCGAAAAATGGACAACACCAGTCGATTTGTCATATCAAAGAACCCTTATTCTCATAAGTTCAGTATTTTTTGAGAGGAAAAACATTTTTCGTCAAATATGTAGCTGGACTATATAATATAGTAAGTAAAATATTGCATTTTTCGCAATACTCCAAAAATATATGTTTGGCCTATCATCCTCCGAAACATGTTCGATTAGATGAAATTCCATCTAAAATTGATAGGTGACTTTGTTGATGCCCAAATTCTATCAATTTTTGAATAACTATGGATATTTGATTTCACCCTCTTCATTGGATACTCCAAGTTTGACGCACTCTACTTCTGAATCGCATCATTTAAGAGCACTCCCAATTTTTTATATCATAGATTGGACCTTTGACGATACTTTCTCAGAAAATTGAATGATTACTTCCATTATTTTGGTCTGTACTAATTTTTATATGAAGGCATGTTTTCTTTTAACTTAAATGCTCTCCTAATATTTGAAACATTTATCTTATCGCAAAATGGACAACACCAGTCGATTTGTCGTATCAAAGAACCCTTAATCTCATAATTTCAATATTTTTTGAGAGGAAAAACATTTTTCGACAAATATGTAGCTGCATTTTCCGCAATACTCCAAAAATATAATTTTGGCCTATCATGCTCTCGAAACATGTTCGATTAGATGAAATTTCATCTAAAATCGAAAGGTGACTTTGTTAATACCCTCATTCTATCAATTTTTGAATAACTATGGATATTTGATTTTACCCTCTTCATTGGACACTCCAAGTTTGACGCACTCTACTTCTGAATCGCATAATTTTAGTGCACTCCTGATTTTTTATATCATAGATTGAACCTTTGACGATACTTTCTCAGAAAATTGAATGAATACTTCCATTATTTTGGTCTGTACTATTTTTTTATATGAAAGCATGTTCTCTTCTAACTTAAATGCTCTCCTAATATTTGAAACATCTATCTTATCGAAAAATGGACAACACCAGTCGATTTGTCGTATCAAAGAACCCTTATTCTCATAATTTCTGTATTTTTTGAGAGGAAAAACATTTTTCGTCAAATATGTAGCTGGACTAGTAAGTAAAATATTGCATTTTTCGCAATGCTCCAAAAATATATTTTTGGCCTATCATCCTCTCGAAACATGTTCGATTAGATGAAATTCCATCTAAAATCGATAGGTGACTTTGTTGATGCCCTAATTCTATCAATTTTTGAATAACTATGGATATTTGATTTCACCCTCTTCATTGGATACTCCAAGTTTGACGCACTCTACTTCTGAATCGCATCATTTTAGAGCACTCCCGATTATTTACATCATAGATTGGACCTTTGACGATACTTTCTCAGAAAATTGAATGATTACTTCCATTATTTTGGTCTGTGCTATTTTTTATATGAAGGCATGTTTTCTTTTAACTTATATGCTCTCCTAATATTTGAAACATTTATCTTATCGCAAAATGGACAACACCAGTCGATTTGTCGTATCAAAGAACCCTTATTCTCATAATTTCAGTCTATTTTGAGAGAAAAAACATTTTTCGTCAAATATGTAGCTGGACTAGTAAGTAAAATATTGCATTTTTCGCAATACTCCAAAAATATATTTTTGGCCTATCATCCTCTCGAAACATGTTCGATTAGATGAAATTCCATCTAAAATCGATAGGTGACTTTGTTGATGCCCTAATTCTATCAATTTTTGAATAACTATGGATATTTGATTTCACCCTCTTCATTGGATACTCCAAGTTTGACGCACTCTACTTCTGAATCGCATCATTTTAGAGCACTCCCGATTATTTACATCATAGATTGGACCTTTGACGATAGTTTCTCAGAAAATTGAATGATTACTTCCATTATTTTGGTCTGTGCTATTTTTTATATGAAGGCATGTTTTCTTTTAACTTAAATGCTCTCCTAATATTTGAAACATTTATCTTATCGCAAAATGGACAACACCAGTCGATTTGTCGTATCAAAGAACCCTTATTCTCATAATTTCAGTCAATTTTGAGAGAAAAAACATTTTTCGTCAAATATGTAGCTGGACTATAGTAAGGAAAATATTGCATTTTTCGCTATACTCCAAAAATATATTTTTGGCCTATCATCCTCTCGAAACATGTTCGATTAGATGGAATTCCATCTAAAATCGATAGGTGACTTTGTAAATGCCCTAATTCTATCAATTTTTGAATAACTATGGATATTTGATTTTGCCCTCTTCATTGGATACTCCAAGTTTGACGCACTCTACTTCTGAATCGCATCATATTAGAGCACTCCCGATTTTTTATATCATAGATTGGACCTTTGACGATACTTCCTCAGAAAATTGAATGAATACTTCCATTATTTTGGTCTGTACTATTTTTTATATGAAGGCATGTTTTTTTTCAACTTAAATGCTCTCCTAATATTTGAAACATTTATCTTATCGAAAAATGGACAAAACCAGTCGATTTGTCGTATCAAAGAACCCTTATTCTCATAATTTCAGTATTTTTTGAGAGGAAAAACATTTTTCGTCAAATATGTAGCTGGACTATAATAGTAAGGAAAATATTGCATTTTTCGCAATACTCCAAAAATATATTTTTGATCTATCATCCTCTCGAAACATGTTCGATTAGATGAAATTTCATCTAAAATCGATAGGTGACTTTGTTGATGCCCTAATTCTATCAATTTCTGAATAACTATGGATATTTGATTTCACCCTCTTCATTGGATACTCCAAGTTTGACGCACTCTACTTCTGAATCGCATCATTTTAGAGCACTCATGATTTTTTATATCATAGATTGGACCTTTGACGATACTTACTCAGAAAATTGAATGATTTCTCCCATTATTTTGGTCTGTACTATTTTTTATATGAAGGCATAATTTCTTTTAACTTAAATGCTCTCCTAATATTCGAAACATTTATCTTATCGAAAAATGGACAACACCAGTCGATTTGTCATATCAAAGAACCCTTATTCGCATAAGTTCAGTATTTTTTGAGAGGAAAAACATTTTTCGTCAAATATGTAGCTGGACTATATAATATAGTAAGTCAAATATTGCATTTTTCGCAATACTCCAAAAATATATTTTTGGCCTATCATCCTCTCGAAACATGTTCGATTAGATGGAATTCCATCTAAAATCGATAGGTGACTTTGTAAATGCCCTAATTCTATCAATTTTTGAATAACTATGGATATTTGATTTTGCCCTCTTCATTGGATACTCCAAGTTTGACGCACTCTACTTCTGAATCGCATCATATTAGAGCACTCCCGATTTTTTATATCATAGATTGGACCTTTGACGATACTTCCTCAGAAAATTGAATGAATACTTCCATTATTTTGGTCTGTACTATTTTGTATATGAAGGCATGTTTTTTTCAACTTATATGTTCTCCTAATATTTGAAACATTTATCTTATCGAAAAATGGACAACACCAGTCGATTTGTCGTATCAAAGAACCCTTATTCTCATAATTTCAGTATTTTTTGAGAGGAAAAACATTTTTCGTCAAATATGTAGCTGGACTATAGTAAGGAAAATATTGCATTTTTCGCAATACTCCAAAAATATATTTTCGTCTATCATCCTCTCGAAACATGTTCGATTAGATGAAATTTCATCTAAAATCGATAGGTGACTTTGTTGATGCCCTAATTCTATCAATTTCTGAATAACTATGGATATTTGATTTCACCCTCTTCATTGGATACTCCAAGTTTGACGCACTCTACTTCTGAATCGCATCATTTTAGAGCACTCATGATTTTTTATATCATAGATTGGACCTTTGACGATACTTTCTCAGAAAATTGAATGATTTCTTCCATTATTTTGGTCTGTACTATTTTTTATATGAAGGCATAATTTCTTTTAACTTAAATGCTCTCCTAATATTCGAAACGTTTATCTTATCGAAAAATGGACAACACCAGTCGATTTGTCATATCAAATAACCCTTATTCTCATAAGTTCAGTATTTTTTGAGAGGAAAAACATTTTTCGTCAAATATGTAGCTGGACTATATAATATAGTAAGTAAAATATTGCATTTTTCGCAATACTCCAAAAATATATGTTTGGCCTATCATCCTCTCGAGACATGTTCGATTAGATGAAATTCCATCTTAAATCGATAGGTGACTTTGTTAATACCCTAATTCTATCAATTTTTGAATAACTATGGATATTTGATTTTACCCTCTTCATTGGATACTCCAAGTTTGACGCACTCTACTTCTGAATCGCATAATTTTAGTGCACTCCTGATTTTTTATATCATAGATTGAACCTTTGACGATACTTTCTCAGAAAATTGAATGTATACTTCCATTATTTTGGTCTGTACTATTTTTTATATGAAGGCATGTTTTCTTTTAACTTAAATGCTCTCCTAATATTTGAAACATTTATCTTATCGCAAAATGGACAACACCAGTCGATTTGTCGTATCAAAGAACCCTTATTCTCATAATTTCAGTATTTTTTGAGAGGAAAAACATTTTTCGTCAAATATGTAGCTGGACTATAGTAAGGAATTTATTGCATTTTTCGCAATACTCCAAAAATATATTTTTGGCCTATCATCATCTCGAAACATGTTCGATTAGATGAAATTTCATCTAAAACTAATAGGTGACTTTGTTAATGCCCTAATTCTATCAATTTTTGAATAACTATGGATATTTGATTTTACCCTCTTCATTGGATACTCCTAGTTTGACGCACTCTACTTCTGAATCTCATAATTTTAGTGCACTCCTGATTTTTTATATCATAGATTGGACCTTTGACGATACTTTCTCAGAAAATTGAATGAATACTTCCATTATTTTGGTCTGTACTATTTTTTTATATGAAGGCATGTTTTCTTTTAACTTAAATGCTCTCCTAATATTTGAAACATCTATCTTATCGAAAAATGAACAACACCAGTCGATTTGTCGTATCAAAGAACCCGTATTCTCATAATTTCAGTATTTTTTGAGAGGAAAAATATTTTTCGTCAAATATGTAGCTGGACTATAGTAAGGAAAATATTGCATTTTTCGCAATACTCCAAAAATATATTTTTGGCCTATCATCCTCTCGAAAGATGTTCGATTAGATGAAATTTCATCTAAAATCGATAGGTGACTTTGTTAATACCCTAATTCTATCAATTTTTGAATAACTATGGATATTTGATTTTACCCTCTTCATTGGATACTCCAAGTTTGACGCACTCTACTTCTGAATCGCATAATTTTAGTGCACTCCTGATTTTTTATATCATAGATTGAACCTTTGACGATACTTTCTCAGAAAATTGAATGTATACCTACTTCCATTATTTTGGTCTGTACTATTTTTTATATGAAGGCATGTTTTCTTTTAACTTAAATGCTCTCCTAATATTTGAAACATTTATCTTATCGCAAAATGGACAACACCAGTCGATTTGTCGTATCAAAGAACCCCTCTTCTCATAATTTCAGTATTTTTTGAGAGGAAAAACATTTTTCGTCAAATATGTAGCTGGACTATATAATATAGTAAGTAAAATATTGCATTTTTCGAATACTCCAAAAATATATGTTTGGCCTATCATCCTCTCGAGACATGTTCGATTAGATGAAATTCCATCTAAAATCGATAGGTGACTTTGTTAATACCCTAATTCTATCAATTTTTGAATAACTATGGATATTTGATTTTACCCTCTTCATTGGATACTCCAAGTTTGACGCACTCTACTTCTGAATCGCATAATTTTAGTGCACTCCTGATTTTTTATATCATAGATTGAACCTTTGACGATACTTTCTCAGAAAATTGAATGCATACTTCCATTATTTTGGTCTGTACTATTTTTTATATGAAGGCATGTTTTCTTTTAACTTAAATGCTCTCCTAATATTTGAAACATTTATCTTATCGCAAAATGGACAACACCAGTCGATTTGTCGTATCAAAGAACCCTTATTCTCATAATTTCAGTATTTTTTGAGAGGAAAAACATTTTTCGTCAAATATGTAGCTGGACTATAGTAAGGAATTTATTGCATTTTTCGCAATACTCCAAAAATATATTTTTGGCCTATCATCATCTCGAAACATGTTCGATTAGATGAAATTTCATCTAAAACTAATAGGTGACTTTGTTAATGCCCTAATTCTATCAATTTTTGAATAACTATGGATATTTGATTTTACCCTCTTCATTGGATACTCCAAGTTTGACGCTCTCTACTTCTGAATCGCATAATTTTAGTGCACTCCTGATTTTTTATATCATAGATTGAACCTTTGACGATACTTTCTCAGAAAATTGAATGTATACTTCCATTATTTTGGTCTGTACTATTTTTTATATGAAGGCATGTTTTTTTTCAACTTAAATGCTCTCCTAATATTTGAAACATTTATCTTATCGAAAAATGGACAACACCAGTCGATTTGTCATATCAAAGAACCCTTATTCTCATAAGTTCAGTATTTTTTGAGAGAAAAAACATTTTTCGTCAAATATGTAGCTGGACTATATAATATAGTAAGTAAAATATTGCATTTTTCGCAATACTCCAAAAATATATTTTTGGCCTATCATCCTCTCGGAACATGTTCGATTAGATGAAATTTCATCTAAAATCGTTAGGTGACTTTGTTAATGCCCTAATTCTATCAATTTTTGAATAACTATGGATATTTGATTTTACCCTCTTCATTGGATACTCCAAGTTTGACGCACTCTACTTCTGAATCGCATAATTTTAGTGCACTCCTGATTTTTTATATCATAGATTGAACCTTTGACGATACTTTCTCAGAAAATTGAATGAATACTTCCATTATTTTGGTCTGTACTATTTTTTTATATGAAAGCATGTTTTCTTCTAACTTAAATGCTCTCCTAATATTTGAAACATCTATCTTATCGAAAAATGGACAACACCAGTCGATTTGTCGTATCAAAGAACCCTTATTCTCATAATTTCAGTATTTTTTGAGAGGAAAAACATTTTTCGTCAAATATGTAGCTGGACTATAGTAAGGAATTTATTGCATTTTTCGCAATACTCCAAAAATATATTTTTGGCCTATCATCCTCTCGAAACATGTTCGATTAGATGAAATTCCATCTAAAATCGATAGGTGACTTTGTTGATGCCCTAATTCTATCAATTTTTGAATAACTATGGATATTTGATTTCACCCTCTTCATTGGATACTCCAAGTTTGACGCACTCTACTTCTGAATCGCATCATTTTAGAGCACTCCCGATTAATTACATCATAGATTGGACCTTTGACGATACTTTCTCAGAAAATTGAATGAATACTTCCATTATTTTGGTCTGTACTATTTTTTTATATGAAGGCATGTTTTCTTTTAACTTAAATGCTCTCCTAATATTTGAAACATCTATCTTATCGAAAAATGAACAACACCAGTCGATTTGTCGTATCAAAGAACCCGTATTCTCATAATTTCAGTATTTTTTGAGAGGAAAAACATTTTTCGTCAAATATGTAGCTGGACTAGTAGGTAAGTAAAATATTGCATTTTTCGCAATACTCCAAAAATATATTTTTGGCCTATCATCCTCTCGAAACATGTTCGATTAGATGAAATTCCATCTAAAATCGATAGGTGACTTTGTTGATGCCCTAATTCTATCAATTTTTGAATAACTATGGATATTTGATTTCACCCTCTTCATTGGATACTCCAAGTTTGACGCACTCTACTTCTGAATCGCATCATTTTAGAGCACTCCCGATTATTTACATCATAGATTGGACCTTTGACGATACTTTCTCAGAAAATTGAATGAATACTTCCATTATTTTGGTCTGTACTATTTTTTTATATGAAGGCATGTTTTCTTTTAACTTAAATGCTCTCCTAATATTTGAAACATCTATCTTATCGAAAAATGGACAACACCAGTCGATTTGTCGTATCAAAGAACCCTTATTCTCATAATTTCAGTCTTTTTTGAGAGAAAAAACATTTTTCGTCAAATATGTAGCTGGACTATAGTGAGGAAAATATTGCATTTTTCGCTATACTCCAAAAATATATTTTTGGCCTATCATCCTCTCGAGACATGTTCGATTAGATGAAATTCCATCTAAAATCGATAGGTGACTTTGTTAATACCCTAATTCTATCAATTTTTGAATAACTATGGATATTTGATTTTACCCTCTTCATTGGATACTCCAAGTTTGACGCACTCTACTTCTGAATCGCATAATTTTAGTGCACTCCTGATTTTTTATATCATAGATTGAACCTTTGACGATACTTTCTCAGAAAATTGAATGTATACTTCCATTATTTTGGTCTGTACTATTTTTTATATGAAGGCATGTTTTCTTTTAACTTAAATGCTCTCCTAATATTTGAAACATTTATCTTATCGCAAAATGGACAACACCAGTCGATTTGTCGTATCAAAGAACCCTTATTCTCATAATTTCAGTATTTTTTGAGAGGAAAAACATTTTTCGTCAAATATGTAGCTGGACTATAGTAAGGAATTTATTGCATTTTTCGCAATACTCCAAAAATATATTTTTGGCCTATCATCATCTCGAAACATGTTCGATTAGATGAAATTTCATCTAAAACTAATAGGTAACTTTGTTAATACCCTAATTCTATCAATTTTTGAATAACTATGGATATTTGATTTTACCCTCTTCATTGGATACTCCAAGTTTGACGCACTCTACTTCTGAATCGCATAATTTTAGTGCACTCCTGATTTTTTATATCATAGATTGAACCTTTGACGATACTTTCTCAGAAAATTGAATGTATACTTCCATTATTTTGGTCTGTACTATTTTTTATATGAAGGCATGTTTTCTTTTAACTTAAATGCTCTCCTAATATTTGAAACATTTATCTTATCGCAAAATGGACAACACCAGTCGATTTGTCGTATCAAAGAACCCTTCTTCTCATAATTTCAGTATTTTTTGAGAGGAAAAACATTTTTCGACAAATATGTAGCTGGACTATATAGTAAGGAAAATATTGCATTTTTCGCAATACTCCAAAAATATATTTTTGGCCCATCATCTTCTCGAAACATGTTCGATTAGATGAAATTTCATCTAAAATCGAAAGGTGACTTTGTTAATACCCTCATTCTATCAATTTTTGAATAACTATGGATATTTGATTTTACCCTCTTCATTGGATACTCCAAGTTTGACGCACTCTACTCCTGAATCGCATCATTTAAGAGCACTCCCAATTTTTTATATCATAGATTGGACCTTTGACGATACTTTCTCAGAAAATTGAATGATTACTTCCATTATTTTGGTCTGTACTAATTTTTATATGAAGGCATGTTTTCTTCTAACTTAAATGCTCTCCTAATATTTGAAACATTTATCTTATCGCAAAATGGACAACACCAGTCGATTTGTCGTATCAAAGAACCCTTATTCTCATAATTTCAATATTTTTTGAGAGGAAAAACATTTTTCGACAAATATGTAGCTGGACTATATAGTAAGGAAAATATTGCATTTTTCGCAATACTCCAAAAATATATTTTTGGCCCATCATCTTCTCGAAACATGTTCGATTAGATTAAATTTCATCTAAAATCGAAAGGTGACTTTGTTAATACCCTCATTCCATCAATTTTTGAATAACTATGGATATTTGATTTTACCCTCTTCATTGGATACTCCAAGTTTGACGCACTCTACTTCTGAATCGCATAATTTTAGTGCACTCCTGATTTTTTATATCATAGATTGAACCTTTGACGATACTTTCTCAGAAAATTGAATGTATACTTCCATTATTTTGGTCTGTACTATTTTTTATATGAAGGCATGTTTTCTTTTAACTTAAATGCTCTCCTAATATTTGAAACATTTATCTTATCGCAAAATGGACAACACCAGTCGATTTGTCGTATCAAAGAACCCTTCTTCTAATAATTTCAGTATTTTTTGAGAGGAAAAACATTTTTCGACAAATATGTAGCTGGACTAGTAAGTAAAATATTGCATTTTTCGCAATACTCCAAAAATATATTTTTGGCCTATCATCCTCTCGAAGCATGTTCGATTAGATGAAATTCCATCTAAAATCGATAGGTGACTTTGTTGATGCCCTAATTCTATCAATTTTTGAATAACTATGGATATTTGATTTCACCCTCTTCATTGGATACTCCAAGTTTGACGCACTCTACTTCTGAATCGCATCATTTTAGAGCACTCCCGATTATTTACATCATAGATTGGACCTTTGACGATACTTTCTCAGAAAATTGAATGATTACTTCCATTATTTTGGTCTGTACTATTTTTTATATGAAGGCATGTTTTCTTTTAACTTAAATGCTCTCCTAATATTTGAAACATTTATCTTATCGCAAAATGGACAACACCAGTCGATTTGTCGTATCAAAGAACCCTTATTCTCATAATTTCAGTCTTTTTTGAGAGAAAAAACATTTTTCGTCAAATATGTAGCTGGACTATAGTGAGGAAAATATTGCATTTTTCGCTATACTCCAAAAATATATTTTTGGCCTATCATCCTCTCGAAACATGTTCTATTAGATGAAATTTCATCTTAAATCGATAGATGACTTTGTTAATGCCCTAATTCTATCAATTTTTGAATAACTAAGGATAGTTGATTTTACCCTCTTCATTGGATACTCCAAGTTTGACGCACTCTACTTCTGAATCGCATCATTTTAGAGCACTCCCGATTTTTAATATCATAGATTGGACCTTTGACGACACTTTCTCAGAAAATTGAATGAATACTTCCATTATTTTGGTCTGTACTATTTTTTATATGAAGGCATGTTTTCTTTTAACTTAAATGCTCTCCTAATATTTGAAACATTTATCTTATCGAAAAATGGACAACACCAGTCGATTTGTCGTATCAAAGAACCCTTATTCTCATAATTTCAGTATTTTTTGAGAGGAAAAACATTTTTTGTCAAATATGTAGCTGGACTATAGTAAGGAATTTATTGCATTTTTCGCAATACTCCAAAAATATATTTTTGGCCTATCATCATCTCGAAACATGTTCGATAAGATGAAATTTCATCTAAAATCGATAGGTGACTTTGTTAATGCCCTAATTCTATCAATTTTTGAATAGCTATGGATATTTTTTTTACCCTCTTCATTGGATACACCAAGTTTGACGCACTCTACTTCTGAATCGCATCATTTTAGAGCACTTCCGATTTTTTATATCATAGATTGGACCTTTGACGATACTTTCTCAGAAAATTGAATGAATACTTCCATTATTTTGGTCTGTACTATTTTTTATATGAAGGCATGTTTTCTTTTAACTTAAATGCTCTCCTAATATTTGAAACATTTATCTTATCGAAAAATGGACAACACCAGTCGATTTGTCGTATCAAAGAACCCTTATTCGCATAAGTTCAGTATTTTTTGAGAGGAAAAACATTTTTCGTCAAATATGTAGCTGGACTATATAATATAGTAAGTAAAATATTGCATTTTTCGCAATACTCCAAAAATATATGTTTGGCCTATCATCCTTTCGAGACATGTTCGATTAGATGAAATTCCATCTAAAATCGATAGGTGACTTTGTTAATACCTTAATTCTATCAATTTTTGAATAACTATGGATATTTGATTTTACCCTCTTCATTGGATACTCCAAGTTTGACGCACTCTACTTCTGAATCGCATAATTTTAGTGCACTCCTGATTTTTTATATCATAGATTGAACCTTTGACGATACTTTCTCAGAAAATTGAATGTATACTTCCATTATTTTGGTCTGTACTATTTTTTATATGAAGGCATGTTTTCTTTTAACTTAAATGCTCTCCTAATATTTGAAACATTTATTTTATCGCAAAATGGACAACACCAGTCGATTTGTCGTATCAAAGAACCCTTATTCTCATAATTTCAGTATTTTTTGAGAGGAAAAACATTTTTCGTCAAATATGTAGCTGGACTATAGTAAGGAATTTATTGCATTTTTCGCAATACTCCAAAAATATATTTTTGGCCTATCATCATCTCGAAACATGTTCGATTAGATGAAATTTCATCTAAAACTAATAGGTGACTTTGTTAATGCCCTAATTCTATCAATTTTTGAATAACTATGGATATTTGATTTTACCCTCTTCATTGGATACTCCAAGTTTGACGCACTCTACTTCTGAATTGCATAATTTTAGTGCACTCCTGATTTTTTATATCATAGATTGGACCTTTGACGATACTTTCTCAGAAAATTGAATGAATACTTCCATTATTTTGGTCTGTACTATTTTTTTATATGAAGGCATGTTTTCTTTTAACTTAAATGCTCTCCTAATATTTGAAACATCTATCTTATCGAAAAATGAACAACACCAGTCGATTTGTCGTATCAAAGAACCCGTATTCTCATAATTTCAGTATTTTTTGAGAGGAAAAATATTTTTCGTCAAATATGTAGCTGGACTATAGTAAGGAAAATATTGCATTTTTCGCAATACTCCAAAAATATATTTTTGGCCTATCATCCTCTCGAAACATGTTCGATTAGATGAAATTTCATCTAAAATCGATAGGTGACTTTGTTAATACCCTAATTCTATCAATTTTTGAATAACTATGGATATTTGATTTTACCCTCTTCATTGGATACTCCAAGTTTGACGCACTCTACTTCTGAATCGCATAATTTTAGTGCACTCCTGATTTTTTATATCATAGATTGAACCTTTGACGATACTTTCTCAGAAAATTGAATGTATACTTCCATTATTTTGGTCTGTACTATTTTTTATATGAAGGCATGTTTTCTTTTAACTTAAATGCTCTCCTAATATTTGAAACATTTATCTTATCGCAAAATGGACAACACCAGTCGATTTGTCGTATCAAAAAACCCTTATTCTCATAATTTCAGTATTTTTTGAGAGGAAAAACATTTTTCGTCAAATATGTAGCTGGACTATAGTAAGGAATTTATTGCATTTTTCGCAATACTCCAAAAATATATTTTTGGCCTATCATCATCTCGAAACATGTTCGATTAGATGAAATTTCATCTAAAACTAATAGGTGACTTTGTTAATGCCCTAATTCTATCAATTTTTGAATAACTATGGATATTTGATTTTACCCTCTTCATTGGATACTCCAAGTTTGACGCACTCTACTTCTGAATCGCATAATTTTAGTGCACTCCTGATTTTTTATATCATAGATTGGACCTTTGACGATACTTTCTCAGAAAATTGAATGAATACTTCCATTATTTTGGTCTGTACTATTTTTTATATGAAGGCATGTTTTTTTTTCAACTTAAATGCTCTCCTAATATTTGAAACATCTATCTTATCGAAAAATGAACAACACCAGTCGATTTGTCATATCAAAGAACCCTTATTCTCATAAGTTCAGTATTTTTTGAGAGAAAAAACATTTTTCGTCAAATATGTAGCTGGACTATATAATATAGTAAGTAAAATATTGCATTTTTCGCAATACTCCAAAAATATATGTTTGGCCTATCATCCTCTGGAAACATGTTCGATTAGATGAAATTCCATCTAAAATCGATAGGTGACTTTGTTGATGCCCAAATTCTATCAATTTTTGAATAACTATGGATATTTGATTTCACCATCTTCATTGGATACTCCAAGTTTGACGCAATCTACTTCTGAATCGCATCATTTAAGAGCACTCTCAATTTTTTATATCATAGATTGGACCTTTGACGATACTTTCTCAGAAAATTGAATGATTACTTCCATTATTTTGGTCTGTACTAATTTTTATATGAAGGCATGTTTTCTTTTAACTTAAATGCTCTCCTAATATTTGAAACATTCATCTTATCGCAAAATGGACAGCACCAGTCGATTTGTCGTATCAAAGAACCCTTATTCTCATAATTTCAATATTTTTTGAGAGGAAAAACATTTTTCGACAAATATGTAGCTGGACTATAGTAAGGAAAATATTGCATTTTTCGCAATACTCCAAAAATATATTTTTGGCCTATCATCCTCTCGAAACATGTTCGATTAGATGAAATTTCATCTAAAATCGAAAGGTGACTTTGTCAATACCCTCATTCTATCAATTTTTGAATAACTATGGATATTTGATTTCACCATCTTCATTGGATACTCCAAGTTTGACGCAATCTACTTCTGAATCGCATCATTTAAGAGCACTCTCAATTTTTTATATCATAGATTGGACCTTTGACGATACTTTCTCAGAAAATTGAATGATTACTTCCATTATTTTGGTCTGTACTAATTTTTATATGAAGGCATGTTTTCTTTTAACTTAAATGCTCTCCTAATATTTGAAACATTCATCTTATCGCAAAATGGACAGCACCAGTCGATTTGTCGTATCAAAGAACCCTTATTCTCATAATTTCAATATTTTTTGAGAGGAAAAACATTTTTCGACAAATATGTAGCTGGACTATAGTAAGGAAAATATTGCATTTTTCGCAATACTCCAAAAATATATTTTTGGCCTATCATCCTCTCGAAACATGTTCGATTAGATGAAATTTCATCTAAAATCGAAAGGTGACTTTGTCAATACCCTCATTCTATCAATTTTTGAATAACTATGGATATTTGATTTTACCCTCTTCATTGGATACTCCAAGTTTGACGCACTCTACTTCTGAATCGCATAATTTTAGTGCACTCCTGATTTTTTATATCATAGATTGAACCTTTGACGATACTTTCTCAGAAAATTGAATGAATACTTCCTTTATTTTGGTCTGTACTATTTTTTTATATGAAAGCATGTTTTCTTCTAACTTAAATGCTCTCCTAATATTTGAAACATCTATCTTATCGAAAAATGGACAACACCAGTCGATTTGTCGTATCAAAGAACCCTTATTCTCATAATTTCAGTATTTTTTGAGAGGAAAAACATTTTTCGTCAAATATGTAGCTGGACTAGTAAGTAAAATATTGCATTTTTCGCAATACTCCAAAAATATATTTTTGGCCTATCATCCTCTCGAAACATGTTCGATTAGATGAAATTCCATCTAAAATCGATAGGTGACTTTGTTGATGCCCTAATTCTATCAATTTTTGAATAACTATGGATATTTGATTTTACCCTCTTCATTGGATACTCCAAGTTTGACGCACTCTACTTCTGAATCGCATAATTTTAGTGCACTCCTGATTTTTTATATCATAGATTGAACCTTTGACGATACTTTCTCAGAAAATTGAATGTATACTTCCATTATTTTGGTCTGTACTATTTTTTATATGAAGGCATGTTTTCTTTTAACTTAAATGCTCTCCTAATATTTGAAACATTTATCTTATCGCAAAATGGACAACACCAGTCAATTTGTCGTATCAAAGAACCCTTATTCTCATAATTTCAGTATTTTTTGAGAGGAAAAACATTTTTCGTCAAATATGTAGCTGGACTATAGTAAGGAATTTATTGCATTTTTCGCAATACTCCAAAAATATATTTTTGGCCTATCATCATCTCGAAACATGTTCGATTAGATGAAATTTCATCTAAAACTAATAGGTGACTTTGTTAATGCCCCAATTCTATCAATTTTTGAATAACTATGGATATTTGATTTTACCCTCTTCATTGGACACTCCAAGTTTGACGCACTCTACTTCTGAATCGCATAATTTTAGTGCACTCCTGATTTTTTATATCATAGATTGGACCTTTGACGATACTTTCTCAGAAAATTGAATGAATACTTCCATTATTTTGGTCTGTACTATTTTTTTATATGAAGGCATGTTTTCTTTTAACTTAAATGCTCTCCTAATATTTGAAACATCTATCTTATCGAAAAATGAACAACACCAGTCGATTTGTCATATCAAAGAACCCTTATTCTCATAAGTTCAGTATTTTTTGAGAGAAAAAACATTTTTCGTCAAATATGTAGCTGGACTATATAATATAGTAAGTAAAATATTGCATTTTTCGCAATACTCCAAAAATATATGTTTGGCCTATCATCCTCTGGAAACATGTTCGATTAGATGAAATTCCATCTAAAATCGATAGGTGACTTTGTTGATGCCCAAATTCTATCAATTTTTGAATAACTATGGATATTTGATTTCACCATCTTCATTGGATACTCCAAGTTTGACGCACTCTACTTCTGAATCGCATCATTTAAGAGCACTCCCAATTTTTTATATCATAGATTGGACCTTTGACGATACTTTCTCAGAAAATTGAATGATTACTTCCATTATTTTGGTCTGTACTAATTTTTATATGAAGGCATGTTTTCTTTTAACTTAAATGCTCTCCTAATATTTGAAACATTCATCTTATCGCAAAATGGACAGCACCAGTCGATTTGTCGTATCAAAGAACCCTTATTCTCATAATTTCAATATTTTTTGAGAGGAAAAACATTTTTCGACAAATATGTAGCTGGACTATAGTAAGGAAAATATTGCATTTTTCGCAATACTCCAAAAATATATTTTTGGCCTATCATCCTCTCGAAACATGTTCGATTAGATGAAATTTCATCTAAAATCGAAAGGTGACTTTGTCAATACCCTCATTCTATCAATTTTTGAATAACTATGGATATTTGATTTTACCCTCTTCATTGGATACTCCAAGTTTGACGCACTCTACTTCTGAATCGCATAATTTTAGTGCACTCCTGATTTTTTATATCATAGATTGAACCTTTGACGATACTTTCTCAGAAAATTGAATGAATACTTCCATTATTTTGGTCTGTACTATTTTTTTATATGAAGGCATGTTTTCTTTTAACTTAAATGCTCTCCTAATATTTGAAACATCTATCTTATCGAAACATGAATAACACCAGTCGATTTGTCGTATCAAAGAACCCGTATTCTCATAATTTCAGTATTTTTTGAGAGGAAAAATATTTTTCGTCAAATATGTAGCTGGACTATAGTAAGGAAAATATTGCATTTTTCGCAATACTCCAAAAATATATTTTTGGCCTATCATCCTCTCGAAACATGTTCGATTAGATGAAATTCCATCTAAAATCGATAGGTGACTTTGTTGATGCCCTAATTCTATCAATTTTTGAATAACTATGGATATTTGATTTTACCCTCTTCATTGGATACTCCAAGTTTGACGCACTCTACTTCTGAATCGCATAATTTTAGTGCACTCCTGATTTTTTATATCATAGATTGAACCTTTGACGATACTTTCTCAGAAAATTGAATGTATACTTCCATTATTTTGGTCTGTACTATTTTTTATATGAAGGCATGTTTTCTTTTAACTTAAATGCTCTCCTAATATTTGAAACATTTATCTTATCGCAAAATGGACAACACCAGTCGATTTGTCGTATCAAAGAACCCTTATTCTCATAATTTCAGTATTTTTTGAGAGGAAAAACATTTTTCGTCAAATATGTAGCTGGACTATAGTAAGGAATTTATTGCATTTTTCGCAATACTCCAAAAATATATTTTTGGCCTATCATCATCTCGAAACATGTTCGATTAGATGAAATTTCATCTAAAACTAATAGGTGACTTTGTTAATGCCCCAATTCTATCAATTTTTGAATAACTATGGATATTTGATTTTACCCTCTTCATTGGATACTCCAAGTTTGACGCACTCTACTTCTGAATCGCATAATTTTAGTGCACTCCTGATTTTTTATATCATAGATTGGACCTTTGACGATACTTTCTCAGAAAATTGAATGAATACTTCCATTATTTTGGTCTGTACTATTTTTTTATATGAAGGCATGTTTTCTTTTAACTTAAATGCTCTCCTAATATTTGAAACATCTATCTTATCGAAAAATGAACAACACCAGTCGATTTGTCGTATCAAAGATATAATTTTAGTGCACTCCTGATTTTTTATATCATAGATTGGACCTTTGACGATACTTTCTCAGAAAATTGAATGAATACTTCCATTATTTTGGTCTGTACTATTTTTTTATATGAAGGCATGTTTTCTTTTAACTTAAATGCTCTCCTAATATTTGAAACATCTATCTTATCGAAAAATGAACAACACCAGTCGATTTGTCGTATCAAAGAACCCTTATTCTCATAAGTTCAGTATTTTTTGAGAGAAAAAACATTTTCGTCAAATATGTAGCTGGACTATATAATATAGTAAGTAAAATATTGCATTTTTCGCAATACTCCAAAAATATATTTTTGGCCTATCATCCTCTCGAAACATGTTCGATTAGATGAAATTTCATCTAAAATCGATAGGTGACTTTGTTAATGCCCTAATTCTATCAATTTTTGAATAACTATGGATATTTGATTTTACCCTTTTCATTGGATACTCCAAGTTTGACGCACTCTACTTCTGAATCGCATAATTTTAGTGCACTCCTGATTTTTTATATCATAGATTGAACCTTTGAAGATACTTTCTCAGAAAATTGAATGAATACTTCCATTATTTTGGTCTGTACTATTTTTTATATGAAGGCATGTTTTTTTTCAACTTAAATGCTCTCCTAATATTTGAAACATTTATCTTATCGAAAAATGGACAACACCAGTCGATTTGTCATATCAAAGAACCCTTATTCTCATAAGTTCAGTATTTTTTGAGAGAAAAAACCTTTTCGTCAAATATGTAGCTGGACTATATAATATAGTAAGTAAAATATTGCATTTTTCGCAATACTCCAAAAATATATGTTTGGCCTATCATCCTCTCGAAACATGTTCGATTAGATGAAATTCCATCTAAAATCGATAGGTGACTTTGTTGATGCCCAAATTCTATCAATTTTTGAATAACTATGGATATTTGATTTCACCCTCTTCATTGGATACTCCAAGTTTGACGCACTCTACTTCTGAATCGCATCATTTAAGAGCACTCCCAATTTTTTATATCATAGATTGGACCTTTGACGATACTTTCTCAGAAAATTGAATAATTACTTCCATTATTTTGGTCTGTACTAATTTTTATATGAAGGCATGTTTTCTTTTAACTTAAATGCTCTCCTAATATTTGAAACATTTATCTTATCGCAAAATGGACAACACCAGTCGATTTGTCGTATCAAAGAACCCTTATTCTCATAATTTCAATATTTTTTGAGAGGAAAAACATTTTTCGACAAATATGTAGCTGGACTATAGTAAGGAAAATATTGCATTTTTCGCAATACTCCAAAAATATATTTTTGGCCTATCATCCTCTCGAAACATGTTCGATTAGATGAAATTTCATCTAAAATCGAAAGGTGACTTTGTCAATACCCTCATTCTATCAAGTTTTGAATAACTATGGATATTTGATTTTACCCTCTTCATTGGATACTCCAAGTTTGACGCACTCTACTTCTGAATCGCATAATTTTAGTGCACTCCTGATTTTTTATATCATAGATTGAACCTTTGACGATACTTTCTCAGAAAATTGAATGAATACTTCCATTATTTTGGTCTGTACTATTTTTTATATGGAGGCATGTTTTCTTTTAACTCAAATGCTCTTCTAATATTTGGAACATTTATCTTATCGAAAAATGGACAACACCAGTCAATTTGTCGTATCAAAGAACCCTTATTCTCATAATTTCAGTATTTTTTGAGAAGAAAAACATTTTTCGTCAAATATGTAGCTGGACTTAGTAAGGAGAATATTGCATTTTTCGCTATACTCCAAAAATATATTTTTGGCCTATCATCCTCTCGAAACATGCTCGATTAGATGAAATTCCATCTAAAATCGATAGGTGACTTTGTTGATGCCCTAATTCTATCAATTTTTGAATAACTATGGATATTTGATTTTACCCTCTTCATTGGATACTCCAAGTTTGACGCACTCTACTTCTGAATCGCATCATTTTAGAGCACTCATGATTTTTTATTTCATAGATTGAACCTTTGACGATACTTTCTCAGAATATTGAATGATTTCTTCCATTATTTTGGCCTGTACTATATTTTATATGGAGGCATGTTTTCTTTTAACTCAAATGCTCTTCTAATATTTGGAACATTTATCTTATCGAAAAATGGACAACACCAGTCAATTTGTCGTATCAAAGAACCCTTATTCTCATAATTTCAGTATTTTTTGATAGGAAAAACATTTTTCGTCAAATATGTAGCTGGACTATAGTAAGGAATTTATTGCATTTTTCGCAATACTCCAAAAATGTATTATTGGCCCATCATCCTCTCGAAACATGTTTGATTAGATGAAATTACATCTAAAATCGATAGGTGACTTTGTTAATGCCCTAATTCTATCAATTTTTGAATAACTATGGATATTTGATTTTACCCTCTTCATTGGATACTCCAAGTTTGACGCACTCTACTTCTGAATCGCATCATTTTAGAGCACTTCCGATTTTTTATATCATAGATTGGACCTTTGACGATACTTTCTCAGAAAATTGAATGAATACTTCCATTATTTTGGTCTGTACTATTTTTTATATGAAGGCATGTTTTCTTTTAACTTAAATGCTCTCCTAATATTTGAAACATTTATCTTATCGAAAAATGGACAACACCAGTCGATTTGTCGTATCAAAGAACCCTTATTCGCATAAGTTCAGTATTTTTTGAGAGGAAAAACATTTTTCGTCAAATATGTAGCTGGACTATATAATATAGTAAGTAAAATATTGCATTTTTCGCAATACTCCAAAAATATATGTTTGGCCTATCATCCTTTCGAGACATGTTCGATTAGATGAAATTCCATCTAAAATCGATAGGTGACTTTGTTAATACCTTAATTCTATCAATTTTTGAATAACTATGGATATTTGATTTTACCCTCTTCATTGGATACTCCAAGTTTGACGCACTCTACTTCTGAATCGCATAATTTTAGTGCACTCCTGATTTTTTATATCATAGATTGAACCTTTGACGATACTTTCTCAGAAAATTGAATGTATACTTCCATTATTTTGGTCTGTACTATTTTTTATATGAAGGCATGTTTTCTTTTAACTTAAATGCTCTCCTAATATTTGAAACATTTATTTTATCGCAAAATGGACAACACCAGTCGATTTGTCGTATCAAAGAACCCTTATTCTCATAATTTCAGTATTTTTTGAGAGGAAAAACATTTTTCGTCAAATATGTAGCTGGACTATAGTAAGGAATTTATTGCATTTTTCGCAATACTCCAAAAATATATTTTTGGCCTATCATCATCTCGAAACATGTTCGATTAGATGAAATTTCATCTAAAACTAATAGGTGACTTTGTTAATGCCCTAATTCTATCAATTTTTGAATAACTATGGATATTTGATTTTACCCTCTTCATTGGATACTCCAAGTTTGACGCACTCTACTTCTGAATTGCATAATTTTAGTGCACTCCTGATTTTTTATATCATAGATTGGACCTTTGACGATACTTTCTCAGAAAATTGAATGAATAGTTCCATTATTTTGTTCTGTACTATTTTTTATATGAAGGCATGTTTTCTTTTAACTTAAATGCTCTTCTAATATTTGGAACATTTATCTTATCGAATAATGGACAACACCAGTCGATTTGTCGTATCAAAGAACCCTTATTCTCATAATTTCAGTATTTTTTGAGAGGAAAAACATTTTTCGTCAAATATGTAGCTGGACTATAGTAAGGAATTTATTGCATTTTTCGCAATACTCCAAAAATGTATTATTGGCCTATCATCCTCTCGAAACATGTTCGATTAGATGAAATTTCATCTAAAATCGATAGGTGACTTTGTTAATGCCCTAATTCTATCAATTTTTGAATAACTATGGATATTTGATTTTACATTCTTCATTGGATACTCCAAGTTTGACGCACTCTACTTCTGAATCGCATCATTTTAGAGCACTTCCGATTTTTTATATCATAGATTGGACCTTTGACGATACTTTCTCAGAAAATTGAATGAATACTTCCATTATTTTGGTCTGTACTATTTTTTATATGGAGGCATGTTTTCTTTTAACTCAAATGCTCTTCTAATATTTGGAACATTTATCTTATCGAAAAATGGACAACACCAGTCAATTTGTCGTATCAAAGAACCCTTATTCTCATAATTTCAGTATTTTTTGAGAAGAAAAACATTTTTCGTCAAATATGTAGCTGGACTTAGTAAGGGAAATATTGCATTTTTCGCAATACTCCAAAAATATATTTTTGGCCTATCATCCTCTCGAAACATGTTCGATTAGATGAAATTACATCTAAAATCGATAGGTGACTTTGTTAATGCCCTAATTCTATCAATTTTTGAATAACTATGGATATTTGATTTTACATTCTTCATTGGATACTCCAAGTTTGACGCACTCTACTTCTGAATCGCATCATTTTAGAGCACTTCCGATTTTTTATATCATAGATTGGACCTTTGACGATACTTTCTCAGAAAATTGAATGAATACTTCCATTATTTTGGTCTGTACTATTTTTTATATGGAGGCATGTTTTCTTTTAACTCAAATGCTCTTCTAATATTTGGAACATTTATCTTATCGAAAAATGGACAACACCAGTCAATTTGTCGTATCAAAGAACCCTTATTCTCATAATTTCAGTATTTTTTGAGAAGAAAAACATTTTTCGTCAAATATGTAGCTGGACTTAGTAAGGAGAATATTGCATTTTTCGCTATACTCCAAAAATATATTTTTGGCCTATCATCCTCTCGAAACATGTTCGATTAGATGAAATTCCATCTAAAATCGATAGGTGACTTTGTTAATGCCCTAATTCTATCAATTTTTGAATAACTATGGATATTTGATTTTACATTCTTCATTGGATACTCCAAGTTTGACGCACTCTACTCCTGAATCGCATCATTTTAGAGCACTTCCGATTTTTTATATCATAGATTGGACCTTTGACGATACTTTCTCAGAAAATTGAATGAATACTTCCATTATTTTGTTCTGTACTATTTTTTATATGAAGGCATGTTTTCTTTTAACTTAAATGCTCTTCTAATATTTGGAACATTTATCTTATCGAATAATGGACAACACCAGTCGATTTGTCGTATCAAAGAACCCTTATTCTCATAATTTCAGTATTTTTTGAGAGGAAAAACATTTTTCGTCAAATATGTAGCTGGACTATAGTAAGGAATTTATTGCATTTTTCGCAATACTCCAAAAATGTATTATTGGCCTATCATCCTCTCGAAACATGTTCGATTAGATGAAATTTCATCTAAAATCGATAGGTGACTTTGTTAATGCCCTAATTCTATCAATTTTTGAATAACTATGGATATTTGATTTTACATTCTTCATTGGATACTCCAAGTTTGACGCACTCTACTTCTGAATCGCATCATTTTAGAGCACTTCCGATTTTTTATATCATAGATTGGACCTTTGACGATACTTTCTCAGAAAATTGAATGAATACTTCCATTATTTTGGTCTGTACTATTTTTTATATGGAGGCATGTTTTCTTTTAACTCAAATGCTCTTCTAATATTTGGAACATTTATCTTATCGAAAAATGGACAACACCAGTCAATTTGTCGTATCAAAGAACCCTTATTCTCATAATTTCAGTATTTTTTGAGAAGAAAAACATTTTTCGTCAAATATGTAGCTGGACTTAGTAAGGAGAATATTGCATTTTTCGCTATACTCCAAAAATATATTTTTGGCCTATCATCCTCTCGAAACATGTTCGATTAGATGAAATTCCATCTAAAATCGATAGGTGACTTTGTTAATGCCCTAATTCTATCAATTTTGAATAACTATGGATATTTGATTTTACATTCTTCATTGGATACTCCAAGTTTGACGCACTCTACTTCTGAATCGCATCATTTTAGAGCACTTCCGATTTTTTATATCATAGATTGGACCTTTGACGATACTTTCTCAGAAAATTGAATGAATACTTCCATTATTTTGGTCTGTACTATTTTTTATATGGAGGCATGTTTTCTTTTAACTCAAATGCTCTTCTAATATTTGGAACATTTATCTTATCGAAAAATGGACAACACCAGTCAATTTGTCGTATCAAAGAACCCTTATTTTCATAATTTCAGTATTTTTTGAGAAGAAAAACATTTTTCGTCAAATATGTAGCTGGACTTAGTAAGGAGAATATTGCATTTTTCGCTATACTCCAAAAATATATTTTTGGCCTATCATCCTCTCGAAACATGTTCGATTAGATGAAATTCCATCTAAAATCGATAGGTGACTTTGTTGATGCCCTAATTCTATCAATTTTTGAATAACTATGGATATTTGATTTTACCCTCTTCATTGGATACTCCAAGTTTGACGCACTCTACTTCTGAATCGCATCATTTTAGAGCACTCATGATTTTTTATTTCATAGATTGAACCTTTGACGATACTTTCTCAGAAAATTAAATGATTTCTTCCATTATTTTGGTCTGTACTATATTTTATATGGAGGCATGTTTTCTTTTGACTCAAATGCTCTTCTAATATTTGGAACATTTATCTTATCGAAAAATGGACAACACCAGTCAATTTGTCGTATCAAAGAACCCTTATTCTCATAATTTCAGTATTTTTTGAGAGGAAAAACATTTTTCGTCAAATATGTAGCTGGACTATAGTAAGGAAAATATTGCATTTTTCGCAATACTCCAAAAATATATTTTTGGCCCATCATCCTCTCGAAACATGTTTGATTAGGTGAAATTACATCTAAAATCGATAGGTGACTTTGTTAATGCCCTAATTCTATCAATTTTTGAATAACTATGGATATTTGATTTTACCCTCTTCATTGGATACTCCAAGTTTGACGCACTCTACTTCTGAATCGCATCATTTTAGAGCACTCATGATTTTTTATTTCATAGATTGAACCTTTGACGATACTTTCTCAGAAAATTAAATGATTTCTTCCATTATTTTGGTCTGTACTATATTTTATATGGAGGCATGTTTTCTTTTAACTCAAATGCTCTTCTAATATTTGGAACATTTATCTTATCGAAAAATGGACAACACCAGTCAATTTGTCGTATCAAAGAACCCTTATTCTCATAATTTCAGTATTTTTTGAGAGGAAAAACATTTTTCGTCAAATATGTAGCTGGACTATAGTAAGGAAAATATTGCATTTTTCGCTATACTCCAAAAATATATTTTTGGCCCATCATCCTCTCGAAACATGTTTGATTAGGTGAAATTACATCTAAAATCGATAGGTGACTTTGTTAATGCCCTAATTCTATCAATTTTTGAATAACTATGGATATTTGATTTTACCCTCTTCATTGGATACTCCAAGTTTGACGCACTCTACTTCTGAATCGCATCATTTTAGAGCACTCATGATTTTTTATTTCATAGATTGAACCTTTGACGATACTTTCTCAGAAAATTGAATGATTTCTTCCATTATTTTGGTCTGTACTATATTTTATATGGAGGCATGTTTTCTTTTAACTCAAATGCTCTTCTAATATTTGGAACATTTATCTTATCGAAAAATGGACAACACCAGTCAATTTGTCGTATCAAAGAACCCTTATTCTCATAATTTCAGTATTTTTTGAGAGGAAAAACATTTTTCGTCAAATATGTAGCTGGACTATAGTAAGGAAAATATTGCATTTTTCGCAATACTCCAAAAATATATTTTTGGCCCATCATCCTCTCGAAACATGTTTGATTAGGTGAAATTACATCTAAAATCGATAGGTGACTTTGTTAATGCCCTAATTCTATCAATTTTTGAATAACTATGGATATTTGATTTTACCCTCTTCATTGGATACTCCAAGTTTGACGCACTCTACTTCTGAATCGCATCATTTTAGAGCACTCATGATTTTTTATTTCATAGATTGAACCTTTGACGATACTTTCTCAGAAAATTAAATGATTTCTTCCATTATTTTGGTCTGTACTATATTTTATATGGAGGCATGTTTTCTTTTAACTCAAATGCTCTTCTAATATTTGGAACATTTATCTTATCGAAAAATGGACAACACCAGTCAATTTGTCGTATCAAAGAACCCTTATTCTCATAATTTCAGTATTTTTTGAGAGGAAAAACATTTTTCGTCAAATATGTAGCTGGACTATAGTAAGGAAAATATTGCATTTTTCGCTATACTCCAAAAATATATTTTTGGCCCATCATCCTCTCGAAACATGTTTGATTAGGTGAAATTACATCTAAAATCGATAGGTGACTTTGTTAATGCCCTAATTCTATCAATTTTTGAATAACTATGGATATTTGATTTTACCCTCTTCATTGGATACTCCAAGTTTGACGCACTCTACTTCTGAATCGCATCATTTTAGAGCACTCATGATTTTTTATTTCATAGATTGAACCTTTGACGATACTTTCTCAGAAAATAGAATGATTTCTTCCATTATTTTGGTCTGTACTATTTTTTATATGGAGGCATGTTTTCTTTTAACTCAAATGCTCTTCTAATATTTGGAACATTTATCTTATCGAAAAATGGACAACACCAGTCAATTTGTCGTATCAAAGAACCCTTATTCTCATAATTTCAGTATTTTTTGAGAGGAAAAACATTTTTCGTCAAATATGTAGCTGGACTATAGTAAGGAATTTATTGCATTTTTCGCAATACTCCAAAAATGTATTATTGGCCCATCATCCTCTCGAAACATGTTTGATTAGATGAAATTACATCTAAAATCGATAGGTGACTTTGTTAATGCCCTAATTCTATCAATTTTTGAATAACTATGGATATTTGATTTTACCCTCTTCATTGGATACTCCAAGTTTGACGCACTCTACTTCTGAATCGCATCATTTTAGAGCACTCCCGTTTTTTTATATCATAGATTGGACCTTTGACGATACTTTCTCAGAAAATTGAATGAATAGTTCCATTATTTTGGTCTGTACTATTTTTTATATGAAGGCATGTTTTCTTTTAACTTAAATGCTCTTCTAATATTTGGAACATTTATCTTATCGAATAATGGACAACACCAGTCGATTTGTCGTATCAAAGAACCCTTATTCTCATAATTTCAGTATTTTTTGAGAGGAAAAACATTTTTCGTCAAATATGTAGCTGGACTATAGTAAGGAATTTATTGCATTTTTCGCAATACTCCAAAAATGTATTATTGGCCTATCATCCTCTCGAAACATGTTCGATTAGATGAAATTTCATCTAAAATCGATAGGTGACTTTGTTAATGCCCTAATTCTATCAATTTTTGAATAACTATGGATATTTGATTTAACCCTCTTCATTGGATACTCCAAGTATGACGCACTCTACTTCTGAATCGCATCATTTTAGAGCACTCCCGATTTTTTATATCATAGATTGGACCTTTGACGATAATTTCTCAGAAAATTGAATGAATACTTCCATTATTTTGGTCTGTACTATTTTTTATATGAAGGCATGTTTTCTTTTAACTTAAATGCTCTCCTAATATTTGAAACATTTATCTTATCGAAAAATGGAAAACACCAGTCGATTTGTCGTATCAAAGAACCCTTATTCTCATAATTTCAGTATTTTTTGAGAGGAAAAACATTTTTTGTCAAATATGTAGCTGGACTATAGTAAGGAATTTATTGCATTTTTCGCAATACTCCAAAAATATATTTTTGGCCTATCATCATCTCGAAACATGTTCGATTAGATGAAATTTCATCTAAAATCGAAAGGTGACTTTGTTAATACCCTAATTCTATCAATTTTTGAATAACTATGGATATTTGATTTTACCCTCTTCATTGGATACTCCAAGTTTGACGCACTCTACTTCTGAATCGCATAATTTTAGTGCACTTCTGATTTTTTATATCATAGATTGAACCTTTGACGATACTTTCTCAGAAAATTGAATGTATACTTCCATTATTTTGGTCTGTACTATTTTTTATATGAAGGCATGTTTTCTTTTAACTTAAATGCTCTCCTAATATTTGAAACATTTATCTTATCGAAAAATGGACAACACCAGTCGATTTGTCGTATCAAAGAACCCTTATTCTCATAATTTCAGTATTTTTTGAGAGGAAAAACATTTTTCGTCAAATATGTAGCTGGACTATAGTAAGGAAAATATTGCATTTTTCGCAATACTCCAAAAATATATTTTTGGCCTATAATCCTCTCGAAACATGTTCGATTAGATGAAATTTCATCTTAAATCGATAGGTGACTTTGTTAATGCCCTAATTCTATCAATTTTTGTATAACTATGGATATTTGATTTTACCCTCTTCATTGGATACTCCAAGTTTGACGCACTCTACTTCTGAATCGCATCATTTTAGAGCACTCATGATTTTTTATTTCATAGATTGAACCTTTGACGATACTTTCTCAGAAAATTAAATGATTTCTTCCATTATTTTGGTCTGTACTATATTTTATATGGAGGCATGTTTTCTTTTAACTCAAATGCTCTTCTAATATTTGGAACATTTATCTTATCGAAAAATGGACAACACCAGTCAATTTGTCGTATCAAAGAACCCTTATTCTCATAATTTCAGTATTTTTTGAGAGGAAAAACATTTTTCGTCAAATATGTAGCTGGACTATAGTAAGGAAAATATTGCATTTTTCGCTATACTCCAAAAATATATTTTTGGCCCATCATCCTCTCGAAACATGTTTGATTAGGTGAAATTACATCTAAAATCGATAGGTGACTTTGTTAATGCCCTAATTCTATCAATTTTTGAATAACTATGGATATTTGATTTTACCCTCTTCATTGGATACTCCAAGTTTGACGCACTCTACTTCTGAATCGCATCATTTTAGAGCACTCATGATTTTTTATTTCATAGATTGAACCTTTGACGATACTTTCTCAGAAAATAGAATGATTTCTTCCATTATTTTGGTCTGTACTATTTTTTATATGGAGGCATGTTTTCTTTTAACTCAAATGCTCTTCTAATATTTGGAACATTTATCTTATCGAAAAATGGACAACACCAGTCAATTTGTCGTATCAAAGAACCCTTATTCTCATAATTTCAGTATTTTTTGAGAGGAAAAACATTTTTCGTCAAATATGTAGCTGGACTATAGTAAGGAATTTATTGCATTTTTCGCAATACTCCAAAAATGTATTATTGGCCCATCATCCTCTCGAAACATGTTTGATTAGATGAAATTACATCTAAAATCGATAGGTGACTTTGTTAATGCCCTAATTCTATCAATTTTTGAATAACTATGGATATTTGATTTTACCCTCTTCATTGGATACTCCAAGTTTGACGCACTCTACTTCTGAATCGCATCATTTTAGAGCACTCCCGTTTTTTTATATCATAGATTGGACCTTTGACGATACTTTCTCAGAAAATTGAATGAATAGTTCCATTATTTTGGTCTGTACTATTTTTTATATGAAGGCATGTTTTCTTTTAACTTAAATGCTCTTCTAATATTTGGAACATTTATCTTATCGAATAATGGACAACACCAGTCGATTTGTCGTATCAAAGAACCCTTATTCTCATAATTTCAGTATTTTTTGAGAGGAAAAACATTTTTCGTCAAATATGTAGCTGGACTATAGTAAGGAATTTATTGCATTTTTCGCAATACTCCAAAAATGTATTATTGGCCTATCATCCTCTCGAAACATGTTCGATTAGATGAAATTTCATCTAAAATCGATAGGTGACTTTGTTAATGCCCTAATTCTATCAATTTTTGAATAACTATGGATATTTGATTTAACCCTCTTCATTGGATACTCCAAGTATGACGCACTCTACTTCTGAATCGCATCATTTTAGAGCACTCCCGATTTTTTATATCATAGATTGGACCTTTGACGATAATTTCTCAGAAAATTGAATGAATACTTCCATTATTTTGGTCTGTACTATTTTTTATATGAAGGCATGTTTTCTTTTAACTTAAATGCTCTCCTAATATTTGAAACATTTATCTTATCGAAAAATGGAAAACACCAGTCGATTTGTCGTATCAAAGAACCCTTATTCTCATAATTTCAGTATTTTTTGAGAGGAAAAACATTTTTTGTCAAATATGTAGCTGGACTATGTAGTAAGTAAAATATTGCATTTTTCGCAATTTTCCAAAAATATATTTTTGGCCTATCATCATCTCGAAACATGTTCGATTAGATGAAATTTCATCTAAAATCGAAAGGTGACTTTGTTAATACCGTAATTCTATCAATTTTTGAATAACAATGGATATTTGATTTTACCCTCTCCATTGGATACTCCAAGTTTGACGCACTCTACTTCTGAATCGCATCATTTTAGAGCACTCCCGATTTTTTATATCATAGAGTGGACCTTTGACGATACTTTCTCAGAAAATTGAATGAATACTTCCATTATTTTGGTCTGTACTATTTTTTATATGAAGGCATGTTTTCTTTTAACTTAAATGCTCTCCTAATATTTGAAACATTTATCTTATCGAAAAATGGATAACACCAGTCGATTTTTCGTATCCAAGAACCCTTATTCTCATAATTTCAGTATTTTTTGAGAGGAAAAACATTTTTCGTCAAATATGTAGCTGGACTATGTAGTAAGTAAAATATTGCATTTTTCGCAATTTTCCAAAAATATATTTTTGGCCTATCATCATCTCGAAACATGTTCGATTAGATGAAATTTCATCTAAAATCGAAAGGTGACTTTGTTAATACCGTAATTCTATCAATTTTTGAATAACAATGGATATTTGATTTTACCCTCTCCATTGGATACTCCAAGTTTGACGCACTCTACTTCTGAATCGCATCATTTTAGAGCACTCCCGATTTTTTATATCATAGAGTGGACCTTTGACGATACTTTCTCAGAAAATTGAATGAATACTTCCATTATTTTGGTCTGTACTATTTTTTATATGAAGGCATGTTTTCTTTTAACTTAAATGCTCTCCTAATATTTGAAACATTTATCTTATCGAAAAATGGAAAACACCAGTCGATTTGTCGTATCAAAGAACCCTTATTCTCATAATTTCAGTATTTTTTGAGAGGAAAAACATTTTTTGTCAAATATGTAGCTGGACTATAGTAAGGAATTTATTGCATTTTTCGCAATACTCCAAAAATGTATTATTGGCCTATCATCCTCTCGAAACATGTTCGATTAGATGAAATTTCATCTAAAATCGATAGGTGACTTTGTTAATGCCCTAATTCTATCAATTTTTGAATAACTATGGATATTTGATTTTACATTCTTCATTGGATACTCCAAGTATGACGCACTCTACTTCTAAATCGCATCATTTTAGAGCACTCCCGATTTTTTATATCATAGATTGGACCTTTGACGATACTTTCTCAGAAAATTGAATGAATACTTCCATTATTTTGGTCTGTACTATTTTTTATATGAAGGCATGTTTTCTTTTAACTTAAATGCTCTCCTAATGTTTGAAACATTTATCTTATCGAAAAATGGACAACACCAGTCGATTTGTCGTATCAAAGAACCCTTATTCTCATAATTTCAGTATTTTTTGAGAGGAAACACATTTTTCGTCAAATATGTAGCTGGACTATAGTAAGGAAAATATTGCATTTTTCGCAATACTCCAAAAATATATTTTTGGCCTATCATCCTCTCGAAACATGTTCGATTAGATGAAATTTCATCTTAAATCGATAGGTGACTTTGTTAATGCCCTAATTCTATCAATTTTTGAATAACTATGGATATTTGATTTTACCCTCTTCATTGGATACTCCAAGTTTGACGCACTCTACTTCTGAATCGCATCATTTTAGAGCACTCCCGATTTTTTATATCATAGATTGGACCTTTGACGATACTTTATCAGAAAATTGAATGAATACTTCCATTATTTTGGTCTGTACTATTTTTTATATGAAGGCATGTTTTCTTTTAACTTAAATGCTCTCCTAATATTTGAAACATTTATCTTATCGAAAAATGGACAACACCAGTCGATTTGTCGTATCAAAGAACCCTTATTCTCATAATTCCAGTATTTCTTGAGAGGAAAAACATTTTTCGTCAAATATGTAGCTGGACTATAGTAGGGAAAATATTGCATTTTTCGCAACACTCCAAAAATATATTTTTGGCCTATCATCCTCTCGAAACATGTTCGATTAGATGAAATTTCATCTTAAATCGATAGGTGACTTTGTTAATGCCCAATTCTATCAATTTTTGAATAACTATGGATATTTGATTTTACCCTCTTCATTGGATACTCCAAGTTTGACGCACTCTACTTCTGAATCGCATCATTTTAGAGCACTCCCGATTTTTTATAAAATAGATTGGACCTTTGACGATACTTTCTCAGAAAATTGAATGAATACTTCCATTATTTTGGTCTGTACTATTTTTTATATGAAGGCATGTTTTCTTTTAACTTAAATGCTCTACTAATATTTGAAACATTTATCTTATCGAAAAATGGACAACACCAGTCGATTTGTCGTATCAGAGAACCCTTATTGTCATAATTTCAGTATTTTTTGAGAGGAAAAACATTTTTCGTCAAATATGTAGCTGGACTATAGTAAGGGAAATATTGCAGTTTTCGCAATACTCCAAAAATATATTTTTGGCCTATCATCCTCTCGAAACATGTTCGATTAGATGAAATTTCATCTAAAATCGATAGGTGACTTTGTTGATGCCCTAATTCTATCAATTTTTGAATAACTATGGATATTTGATTTAACCCTCTTCATTGGATACTCCAAGTATGACGCACTCTACTTCTGAATCGCATCATTTTAGAGCACTCCCGATTTTTTATATCATAGATTGGACCTTTGACGATAATTTCTCAGAAAATTGAATGAATACTTCCATTATTTTGGTCTGTACTATTTTTTATATGAAGGCATGTTTTCTTTTAACTTAAATGCTCTCCTAATATTTGAAACATTTATCTTATCGAAAAATGGACAACACCAGTCGATTTGTCGTATCAAAGAACCCTTATTCTCATAATTTCAGTATTTTTTTAGAGGAAAAACATTTTTCGTCAAATATGTAGCTGGACTATAGTAAGGAAAATATTGCATTTTTCGCAATACTCCAAAAATATATTTTTGGCCTATCATCCTCTCGAAACATCTTCGATTAGATGAAATTTCATCTTAAATCGATAGATGACTTTGTTAATGCCTTAATTCTATCAATGTTTGAATAACTATAAATATTTGATTTTACCCTCTTCATTGGATACTCCAAGTTTGACGCTCTCTACTTCTAAATCGCATCATTTCAGAGCACTCCCGATTTTTTATATCATAGATTGGACCTTTGACGATACTTTCTCAGAAAATTGAATGAATACTTCCATTATTTTGGTCTGTACTATTTTTTATATGGAGGCATGTTTTCTTCTAACTTAAATGCTCTCCTAATATTTGAAACATTTATCTTATCGAAAAATGGACAACACCAGTCGATTTGTCGTATCAAAGAACCCTTATTCTCATAATTTCAGTATTTCTTGAGAGGAAAAACATTTTTCGTCAAATATGTAGCTGGACTATAGTAAGGAATTTATTGCATTTTTCGCAATACTCCAAAAATATATTTTTGGCCTATCATCATCTCGAAACATGTTCGATTAGATGAGATTTCATCTAAAATCAATAGGTGATTTTGTTAATACCCTAATTCTATCAATTTTTGAATAACTATGGATATTTGATTTTACCCTCTTCATTGGATACTCCAAGTTTGACGCACTCTACTTCTGAATCGCATAATTTTAGTGCACTTCTGATTTTTTATATCATAGATTGAACCTTTGACGATACTTTCTCAGAAAATTGAATGTATACTTCCATTATTTTGGTCTGTACTATTTTTTATATGAAGGCATGTTTTCTTTTAACTTAAATGCTCTCCTAATATTTGAAACATTTATCTTATCGAAAAATGGACACCAGTCGATTTGTCGTATCCAAGAACCCTTATTCTCATAATTTCAGTATTTTTTGAGAGGAAAAACATTTTTCGTCAAATATGTAGCTGGACTATGTAGTAAGTAAAATATTGCATTTTTCGCAATTTTCCAAAAATATATTTTTGGCCTATCATCATCTCGAAACATGTTCGATTAGATGAAATTTCATCTAAAATCGAAAGGTGACTTTGTTAATACCGTAATTCTATCAATTTTTGAATAACTATGGATATTTGATTTTACCCTCTCCATTGGATACTCCAAGTTTGACGCACTCTACTTCTGAATCGCATCATTTTAGAGCACTCCCGATTTTTTATATCATAGATTGGACCTTTGACGATACTTTCTCAGAAAATTGAATGAATACTTCCATTATTTTGGTCTGTACTATTTTTTATATGAAGGCATGTTTTCTTTTAACTTAAATGCTCTCCTAATATTTGAAACATTTATCTTATCGAAAAATGGAAAACACCAGTCGATTTGTCGTATCAAAGAAACCTTATTCTCATAATTTCAGTATTTTTTGAGAGGAAAAACATTTTTTGTCAAATATGTAGCTGGACTATAGTAAGGAAAATATTGCATTTTTCGCTATACTCCAAAAATATATTTTTGGCCTATCATCCTCTCGAAACATGTTCGATTAGATGAAATTTCATCTAAAATAGATAGGTGACTTTGTTAATGCCCTAATTCTATCAATTTTTGAATAACTATGGATATTTGATTTTACCCTCTTCATTGGATACTCCAAGTTTGACGCAATCTACTTCTGAATCGCATCATTTTGGAGCACTCCCGATTTTTTATATCATAGACTGGACCTTTGACGATACTTTCTCAGAAAATTGAATGAATACTTCCATTATTTTGGTCTGTACTATTTTTTATATGAAGGCATGTTTTCTTTTAACTTAAATGCTCTTCTAATATTTGGAACATTTATCTTATCGAAAAATGGACAACACCAGTCGATTTGTCGTATCAAAGAACCCTTATTCTCATAATTTCAGTATTTTTTGAGAGAAAAAACATTTTTCGTCAAATATGTAGCTGGACTATAGTAAGGAATTTATTGCATTTTTCGCAATACTCCAAAAATATATTTTTGGCCTATCATCCTCTCGAAACATGTTCGATTACATGAAATTTCATCTAAAATCGATAGGTGACTTTGTTAATACCCTAATTCTATCAATTTTTGAGTAACTATGTATATTTGATTTTACCCTCTTCATTGGATACTCCAAGTTTGACGCACTCTACTTCTGAATCGCATCATTTTAGAGCACTCCCGATTTTTTATATCATAGATTGGACCTTTAGCGATACTTTCTCAGAAAATTGAATGAATACTTCCATTATTTTGGTCTGTACTATTTTTTATATGAAGGCATGTTTTCTTTTAACTTAAATGCTCTCCTAATATTTGAAACATTTACCTTATCTAAAAATGGACAACACCAGTCGATTTGTCGTATCAAAGAACCCTTATTCTCATAATTTCAGTATTTCTTCAGAGGAAAAACATTTTTCGTCAAATATGTAGCTGGACTATAGTAAGGAAAATATTGCATTTTTCGCAACACTCCAAAAATATATTTTTGGCCTATCATCCTCTCGAAACATGTTCGATTAGATGAAATTTCATCTTAAATCGATAGGTGACTTTGTTAATGCCCAATTCTATCAATTTTTGAATAACTATGGATATTTGATTTTACCCTCTTCATTGGATACTCCAAGTTTGACGCACTCTACTTCTGAATCGCATCAATTTAGAGCACTCCCGATTTTTTATAAAATAGATTGGACCTTTGACGATACTTTCTCAGAAAATTGAATGAATACTTCCATTATTTTGGTCTGTACTATTTTTTATATGAAGGCATGTTTTCTTTTAACTTAAATGCTCTACTAATATTTGAAACATTTATCTTATCGAAAAATGGACAACACCAGTCGATTTGTCGTATCAAAGAACCCTTATTGTCATAATTTCAGTATTTTTTGAGAGGAAAAACATTTTTCGTCAAATATGTAGCTGGACTATAGTAAGGGAAATATTGCATTTTTCGCAATACTCCAAAAATATATTTTTGGCCTATCATCCTCTCGAAACATGTTCGATTAGATAAAATTTCATCTAAAATCGATAGGTGGCTTTGTTGATGCCCTAATTCTATCAATTTTTGAATAACTATGGATATTTGATTTAACCCTCTTCATTGTATACTGCAAGTATGACGCACTCTACTTCTGAATCGCATCATTTTAGAGCACTCCCGATTTTTTATATCATAGATTGGACCTTTGACGATACTTTCTCAGAAAATTGAATGAATACTTCCATTATTTTGGTCTGTACTATTTTTTATATGAAGGCATGTTTTCTTTTAACTTAAATGCTCTCCTAATATTTGAAACATTTATCTTATCGAAAAATGGACAACACCAGTCGATTTGTCGTATCAAAGAACCCTTATTCTCATAATTTCAGTATTTTTTGAGAGGAAAAACATTTTTCGTCAAATATGTAGCTGGAAGGGGGTAAGGAAAATATTGCATTTTTCGCAATACTCCAAAAATATATTTTTGGCCTATCATCCTCTCGAAACATGTTCAATTAGATGAAATTTCATCTTAAATCGATAGGTGACTTTGTTAATGCCCAATTCTATCAATTTTTGAATAACTATGGATATTTGATTTTACCCTCTTCATTGGATACTCCAAGTTTGACGCACTCTACTTCTGAATCGCATCAATTTAGAGCACTCCCGATTTTTTATAAAATAGATTGGACCTTTGACGATACTTTCTCAGAAAATTGAATGAATACTTCCATTATTTTGGTCTGTACTATTTTTTATATGAAGGCATGTTTTCTTTTAACTTAAATGCTCTACTAATATTTGAAACATTTATCTTATCGAAAAATGGACAACACCAGTCGATTTGTCGTATCAAAGAACCCTAACCCTTATTGTCATAATTTCAGTATTTTTTGAGAGGAAAAACATTTTTCGTCAAATATGTAGCTGGACTATAGTAAGGGAAATATTGCATTTTTCGCAATACTCCAAAAATATATTTTTGGCCTATCATCCTCTCGAAACATGTTCGATTAGATGAAATTTCATCTTAAATCGATAGATGACTTTGTTAATGCCCTAATTCTATCAATGTTTGAATAACTATGGATATTTGATTTTACCCTCTTCATTGGATACTCCAAGTTTGACGCACTCTACTTCTGAATCGCATCATTTCAGAGCACTCCCGATTTTTTATATCATAGATTGGACCTTTGACGATACTTTCTCAGAAAATTGAATGAATACTTCCATTATTTTGGTCTGTACTATTTTTTATATGAAGGCATGTTTTCTTCTAACTCAAATGCTCTCCTAATATTTGAAACATTTATCTTATCGAAAAATGGACAACACCAGTCGATTTGTCGTATCAAAGAACCCTTATTCTCATAATTTCAGTATTTCTTGAGAGGAAAAACATTTTTCGTCAAATATGTAGCTGGACTATAGTAAGGAATTTATTGCATTTTTCGCAATACTCCAAAAATATATTTTTGGCCTATCATCATCTCGAAACATGTTCGATTAGATGAGATTTCATCTAAAATCAATAGGTGACTTTATTAATACCCTAATTCTATCAATTTTTGAATAACTATGGATATTTGATTTTACCCTCTTCATTGGATACTCCAAGTTTGACGCACTCTACTTCTGAATCGCATAATTTTAGTGCACTTCTGATTTTTTATATCATAGATTGAACCTTTGTCGATACTTTCTCAGAAAATTGAATGTATACTTCCATTATTTTGGTCTGTACTATTTTTTATATGAAGGCATGTTTTCTTTTAACTTAAATGCTCTCCTAATATTTGAAACATTTATCTTATCGAAAAATGGACAACACCAGTCGATTTGTCGTATCAAAGAACCCTTATTCTCATAATTTCAGTATTTTTTGAGAGAAAAAACATTTTTCGTCAAATATGTAGCTGGACTATAGTAAGGAATTTATTGCATTTTTCGCAATACTCCAAAAATATATTTTTGGCCTATCATCCTCTCGAAACATATTCGATTAGATGAAATTTCATCTAAAATCGATAGGTGACTTTGTTAATGCCCTAATTCTATCAATTTTTGAATAACTATGTATATTTGATTTTACCCTCTTCATTGGATACTCCAAGTTTGACGCACTCTACTTCTGAATCGCATCATTTTAGAGCACTCCCGATTTTTTATATCATAGATTGGACCTTTGACGATACTTTCTCAGAAAATTGAATGAATACTTCCATTATTTTGGTCTGTACTATTTTTTATATGAAGGCATGTTTTCTTTTAACTTAAATGCTCTCCTAATATTTGAAACATTTATCTTATCGAAAAATGGACAACACCAGTCGATTTGTCGTATCAAAGAACCCTTATTCTCATAATTTCAGTATTTTTTGAGAGGAAAAACATTTTTCGTCAAATATGTAGCTGGAGAATATTGCATTTTTCGCAATACTCCAAAAATATATTTTTGGCCTATCATCCTCTCGAAACATGTTCGATTAAATGAAATTTCATCTTAAATCGATAGATGACTTTGTTAATGCCCTAATTCTATCAATGTTTGAATAACTATGGATATTTGATTTTACCCTCTTCATTGGATACTCCAAGTTTGACGCACTCTACTTCTGAATCGCATCATTTCAGAGCACTCCCAATTTTTTATATCATAGATTGGACCTTTGACGATACTTTCTCAGAAAATTGAATGAATACTTCCATTATTTTGGTCTGTACTATTTTTTATATGAAGGCATAATTTCTTTTAACTTAAATGCTCTCCTAATATTTGAAACATTTATCTTATCGAAAAATGGACAACACCAGTCGATTTGTCGTATCAAAGAACCCTTATTCTCATAATTTCAGTATTTCTTGAGAGGAAAAACATTTTTTGTCAAATATGTAGCTGGACTATAGTAAGGAATTTATTGCATTTTTCGCAATACTCCAAAAATATATTTTTGGCCTATCATCATCTCGAAACATGTTCGATTAGATGACATTTCATCTAAAATCAATAGGTGACTTTGTTAATACCCTAATTCTATCAATTTTTGAATAACTATGGATATTTGATTTTACCCTCTTCATTGGATACTCCAAGTTTGACGCACTCTACTTCTGAATCGCATAATTTTAGTGCACTTCTGATTTTTTATATCATAGATTGAACCTTTGACGATACTTTCTCAGAAAATTGAATGAATACTTCCATTATTTTGGTCTGTACTATTTTTTATATGAAGGCATGTTTTCTTTTAACTTAAATGCTCTTCTAATATTTGGAACATTTATCTTATCGAAAAATGGACAACACCAGTCGATTTGTCGTATCAAAGAACCCTTATTCTCATAATATCAGTATTTTTTGAGAGAAAAAACATTTTTCGTCAAATATGTAGCTGGACTATAGTAAGGAATTTATTGCATTTTTCGCAATACTCCAAAAATATATTTTTGGCCTATCATCCTCTCGAAACATGTTCGATTAGATGAAATTTCATCTAAAATCGATAGGTGACTTTGTTAATGCCCTAATTCTATCAATTTTTGAATAACTATGTATATTTGATTTTACCCTCTTCATTGGATACTCCAAGTTTGACGCACTCTACTTCTGAATCGCATCATTTTAGAGCACTCCCGATTTTTTATATCATAGATTGGACCTTTGACGATACTTTCTCAGAAAATTGAATGAATACTTCCATTATTTTGGTCTGTACGATTTTTTATATGAAGGCATGTTTTCTTTTAACTTAAATGCTCTCTTAATATTTGAAACATTTACCTTATCCAAAAATGGACAACACCAGTCGATTTGTCGTATCAAAGAATCCTTATTCTCATAATTTCAGTATTTCTTCAGAGGAAAAACATTTTTCGTCAAATATGTAGCTGGACTATAGTAAGGAAAATATTGAATTTTTCGCAATACTCTAAAAATATATTTTTGGCCTACCATCCTCTCGAAACATGTTCGAATAGATGAAATTTCATCTAAAATCGATAGGTGACTTTGTTAATGCCCTATCTCTATCAAGTTTTGAATAACTATGGATATTTGATTTAACCCTCTTCATTGGATACTCCAAGTATGACGCACTCTACTTCTGAATCGCATTATTTTAGAGCACTCCCGATTTTTTATATCATAGATTGGACCTTTGACGATACTTTCTCAGAAAATTGAATGAATAGTTCCATTATTTTGGTCTGTACTATTTTTTATATGAAGGCATGTTTTCTTTTAACTTAAATGCTCTTCTAATATTTGGAACATTTATCTTATCGAATAATGGACAACACCAGTCGATTTGTCGTATCAAAGAACCCTTATTCTCATAATTTCAGTATTTTTTGAGAGGAAAAACATTTTTCGTCAAATATGTAGCTGGACTATAGTAAGGAATTTATTGCATTTTTCGCAATACTCCAAAAATGTATTATTGGCCTATCATCCTCTCGAAACATGTTCGATTAGATGAAATTTCATCTAAAATCGATAGGTGACTTTGTTAATGCCCTAATTCTATCAATTTTTGAATAACTATGGATATTTGATTTAACCCTCTTCATTGGATACTCCAAGTATGACGCACTCTACTTCTGAATCGCATCATTTTAGAGCACTCCCGATTTTTTATGTCATAGATTGGACCTTTGACGATAATTTCTCAGAAAATTGAATGAATACTTCCATTATTTTGGTCTGTACTATTTTTTATATGAAGGCATGTTTTCTTTTAACTTAAATGCTCTCCTAATATTTGAAACATTTATCTTATCGAAAAATGGAAAACACCAGTCGATTTGTCGTATCAAAGAACCCTTATTCTCATAATTTCAGTATTTTTTGAGAGGAAAAACATTTTTTGTCAAATATGTAGCTGGACTATGTAGTAAGTAAAATATTGCATTTTTCGCAATTTTCCAAAAATATATTTTTGGCCTATCATCATCTCGAAACATGTTCGATTAGATGAAATTTCATCTAAAATCGAAAGGTGACTTTGTTAATACCGTAATTCTATCAATTTTTGAATAACAATGGATATTTGATTTTACCCTCTCCATTGGATACTCCAAGTTTGACGCACTCTACTTCTGAATCGCATCATTTTAGAGCACTCCCGATTTTTTATATCATAGAGTGGACCTTTGACGATACTTTCTCAGAAAATTGAATGAATACTTCCATTATTTTGGTCTGTACTATTTTTTATATGAAGGCATGTTTTCTTTTAACTTAAATGCTCTCCTAATATTTGAAACATTTATCTTATCGAAAAATGGATAACACCAGTCGATTTTTCGTATCCAAGAACCCTTATTCTCATAATTTCAGTATTTTTTGAGAGGAAAAACATTTTTCGTCAAATATGTAGCTGGACTATGTAGTAAGTAAAATATTGCATTTTTCGCAATTTTCCAAAAATATATTTTTGGCCTATCATCATCTCGAAACATGTTCGATTAGATGAAATTTCATCTAAAATCGAAAGGTGACTTTGTTAATACCGTAATTCTATCAATTTTTGAATAACAATGGATATTTGATTTTACCCTCTCCATTGGATACTCCAAGTTTGACGCACTCTACTTCTGAATCGCATCATTTTAGAGCACTCCCGATTTTTTATATCATAGATTGGACCTTTGACGATACTTTCTCAGAAAATTGAATGAATACTTCCATTATTTTGGTCTGTACTATTTTTTATATGAAGGCATGTTTTCTTTTAACTTAAATGCTCTCCTAATGTTTGAAACATTTATCTTATCGAAAAATGGACAACACCAGTCGATTTGTCGTATCAAAGAACCCTTATTCTCATAATTTCAGTATTTTTTGAGAGGAAACACATTTTTCGTCAAATATGTAGCTGGACTATAGTAAGGAAAATATTGCATTTTTCGCAATACTCCAAAAATATATTTTTGGCCTATCATCCTCTCGAAACATGTTCGATTAGATGAAATTTCATCTTAAATCGATAGGTGACTTTGTTAATGCCCTAATTCTATCAATTTTTGAATAACTATGGATATTTGATTTTACCCTCTTCATTGGATACTCCAAGTTTGACGCACTCTACTTCTGAATCGCATCATTTTAGAGCACTCCCGATTTTTTATATCATGGATTGGACCTTTGACGATACTTTATCAGAAAATTGAATGAATACTTCCATTATTTTGGTCTGTACTATTTTTTATATGAAGGCATGTTTTCTTTTAACTTAAATGCTCTCCTAATATTTGAAACATTTATCTTATCGAAAAATGGACAACACCAGTCGATTTGTCGTATCAAAGAACCCTTATTCTCATAATTCCAGTATTTCTTGAGAGGAAAAACATTTTTCGTCAAATATGTAGCTGGACTATAGTAGGGACAATATTGCATTTTTCGCAACACTCCAAAAATATATTTTTGGCCTATCATCCTCTCGAAACATGTTCGATTAGATGAAATTTCATCTTAAATCGATAGGTGACTTTGTTAATGCCCAATTCTATCAATTTTTGAATAACTATGGATATTTGATTTTACCCTCTTCATTGGATACTCCAAGTTTGACGCACTCTACTTCTGAATCGCATCATTTTAGAGCACTCCCGATTTTTTATAAAATAGATTGGACCTTTGACGATACTTTCTCAGAAAATTGAATGAATACTTCCATTATTTTGGTCTGTACTATTTTTTATATGAAGGCATGTTTTCTTTTAACTTAAATGCTCTCCTAATATTTGAAACATTTATCTTATCGAAAAATGGACAACACCAGTCGATTTGTCGTATCAAAGAACCCTTATTCTCATAATTCCAGTATTTCTTGAGAGGAAAAACATTTTTCGTCAAATATGTAGCTGGACTATAGTAGGGAAAATATTGCATTTTTCGCAACACTCCAAAAATATATTTTTGGCCTATCATCCTCTCGAAACATGTTCGATTAGATGAAATTTCATCTTAAATCGATAGGTGACTTTGTTAATGCCCAATTCTATCAATTTTTGAATAACTATGGATATTTGATTTTACCCTCTTCATTGGATACTCCAAGTTTGACGCACTCTACTTCTGAATCGCATCATTTTAGAGCACTCCCGATTTTTTATAAAATAGATTGGACCTTTGACGATACTTTCTCAGAAAATTGAATGAATACTTCCATTATTTTGGTCTGTACTATTTTTTATATGAAGGCATGTTTTCTTTTAACTTAAATGCTCTACTAATATTTGAAACATTTATCTTATCGAAAAATGGACAACACCAGTCGATTTGTCGTATCAGAGAACCCTTATTGTCATAATTTCAGTATTTTTTGAGAGGAAAAACATTTTTCGTCAAATATGTAGCTGGACTATAGTAAGGGAAATATTGCAGTTTTCGCAATACTCCAAAAATATATTTTTGGCCTATCATCCTCTCGAAACATGTTCGATTAGATGAAATTTCATCTAAAATCGATAGGTGACTTTGTTGATGCCCTAATTCTATCAATTTTTGAATAACTATGGATATTTGATTTAACCCTCTTCATTGGATACTCCAAGTATGACGCACTCTACTTCTGAATCGCATCATTTTAGAGCACTCCCGATTTTTTATATCATAGATTGGACCTTTGACGATACTTTCTCAGAAAATTGAATGAATACTTCCATTATTTTGGTCTGTACTATTTTTTATATGAAGGCATGTTTTCTTTTAACTTAAATGCTCTCCTAATATTTGAAACATTTATCTTATCGAAAAATGGACAACACCAGTCGATTTGTCGTATCAAAGAACCCTTATTCTCATAATTTCAGTATTTTTTTAGAGGAAAAACATTTTTCGTCAAATATGTAGCTGGACTATAGTAAGGAAAATATTGCATTTTTCGCAATACTCCAAAAATATATTTTTGGCCTATCATCCTCTCGAAACATGTTCGATTAGATGAAATTTCATCTTAAATCGATAGATGACTTTGTTAATGCCTTAATTCTATCAATGTTTGAATAACTATAAATATTTGATTTTACCCTCTTCATTGGATACTCCAAGTTTGACGCTCTCTACTTCTAAATCGCATCATTTCAGAGCACTCCCGATTTTTTATATCATAGATTGGACCTTTGACGATACTTTCTCAGAAAATTGAATGAATACTTCCATTATTTTGGTCTGTACTATTTTTTATATGGAGGCATGTTTTCTTCTAACTTAAATGCTCTCCTAATATTTGAAACATTTATCTTATCGAAAAATGGACAACACCAGTCGATTTGTCGTATCAAAGAACCCTTATTCTCATAATTTCAGTATATCTTGAGAGGAAAAACATTTTTCGTCAAATATGTAGCTGGACTATAGTAAGGAATTTATTGCATTTTTCGCAATACTCCAAAAATATATTTTTGGCCTATCATCATCTCGAAACATGTTCGATTAGATGAGATTTCATCTAAAATCAATAGGTGATTTTGTTAATACCCTAATTCTATCAATTTTTGAATAACTATGGATATTTGATTTTACCCTCTTCATTGGATACTCCAAGTTTGACGCACTCTACTTCTGAATCGCATAATTTTAGTGCACTTCTGATTTTTTATATCATAGATTGAACCTTTGACGATACTTTCTCAGAAAATTGAATGAATACTTCCATTATTTTGGTCTGTACTATTTTTTATATGAAGGCATGTTTTCTTTTAACTTAAATGCTCTCCTAATATTTGAAACATTTATCTTATCGAAAAATGGAAAACACCAGTCGATTTGTCGTATCAAAGAAACCTTATTCTCATAATTTCAGTATTTTTTGAGAGGAAAAACATTTTTTGTCAAATATGTAGCTGGACTATAGTAAGGAAAATATTGCATTTTTCGCTATACTCCAAAAATATATTTTTGGCCTATCATCCTCTCGAAACATGTTCGATTAGATGAAATTTCATCTAAAATAGATAGGTGACTTTGTTAATGCCCTAATTCTATCAATTTTTGAATAACTATGGATATTTGATTTTACCCTCTTCATTGGATACTCCAAGTTTGACGCAATCTACTTCTGAATCGCATCATTTTGGAGCACTCCCGATTTTTTATATCATAGACTGGACCTTTGACGATACTTTCTCAGAAAATTGAATGAATACTTCCATTATTTTGGTCTGTACTATTTTTTATATGAAGGCATGTTTTCTTTTAACTTAAATGCTCTTCTAATATTTGGAACATTTATCTTATCGAAAAATGGACAACACCAGTCGATTTGTCGTATCAAAGAACCCTTATTCTCATAATTTCAGTATTTTTTGAGAGAAAAAACATTTTTCGTCAAATATGTAGCTGGACTATAGTAAGGAATTTATTGCATTTTTCGCAATACTCCAAAAATATATTTTTGGCCTATCATCCTCTCGAAACATGTTCGATTACATGAAATTTCATCTAAAATCGATAGGTGACTTTGTTAATACCCTAATTCTATCAATTTTTGAGTAACTATGTATATTTGATTTTACCCTCTTCATTGGATACTCCAAGTTTGACGCACTCTACTTCTGAATCGCATCATTCTAGAGCACTCCCGATTTTTTATATCATAGATTGGACCTTTAGCGATACTTTCTCAGAAAATTGAATGAATACTTCCATTATTTTGGTCTGTACTATTTTTTATATGAAGGCATGTTTTCTTTTAACTTAAATGCTCTCCTAATATTTGAAACATTTACCTTATCTAAAAATGGACAACACCAGTCGATTTGTCGTATCAAAGAACCCTTATTCTCATAATTTCAGTATTTCTTCAGAGGAAAAACATTTTTCGTCAAATATGTAGCTGGACTATAGTAAGGAAAATATTGCATTTTTCGCAATACTCCAAAAATGTATTATTGGCCTATCATCCTCTCGAAACATGTTCGATTAGATGAAATTTCATCTAAAATCGATAGGTGACTTTGTTAATGCCCTGTCTCTATCAATTTTTGAATAACTATGGATATTTGATTTAACCCTCTTCATTGGATACTCCAAGTATGACGCACTCTACTTCTAAATCGCATCATTCTAGAGCACTCCCGATTTTTTATATCATAGATTGGACCTTTGACGATACTTTCTCAGAAAATTGAATGAATACTTCCATTATTTTGGTCTGTACTATTTTTTATATGAAGGCATGTTTTCTTTTAACTTAAATGCTCTCCTAATGTTTGAAACATTTATCTTATCGAAAAATGGACAACACCAGTCGATTTGTCGTATCAAAGAACCCTTATTCTCATAATTTCAGTATTTTTTGAGAGGAAAAACATTTTTCGTCAAATATGTAGCTGGACTATAGTAAGGAAAATATTGCATTTTTCGCAATACTCCAAAAATATATTTTTGGCCTATCATCCTCTCGAAACATGTTCGATTAGATGAAATTTCATCTTAAATCGATAGGTGACTTTGCTAATGCCCTAATTCTATCAATTTTTGAATAACTATGGATATTTGATTTTACCCTCTTCATTGGATACTCCAAGTTTGACGCACTCTACTTCTGAATCGCATCATTTTAGAGCACTCCCGATTTTTTATATCATAGAGTGGACCTTTGACGATACTTTCTCAGAAAATTGAATGAATACTTCCATTATTTTGGTCTGTACTATTTTTTATATGAAGGCATGTTTTCTTTTAACTTAAATGCTCTCCTAATATTTGAAACATTTATCTTATCGAAAAATGGAAAACACCAGTCGATTTGTCGTATCAAAGAACCCTTATTCTCATAATTTCAGTATTTTTTGAGAGGAAAAACATTTTTTGTCAAATATGTAGCTGGACTATAGTAAGGAATTTATTGCATTTTTCGCAATACTCCAAAAATGTATTATTGGCCTATCATCCTCTCGAAACATGTTCGATTAGATGAAATTTCATCTAAAATCGATAGGTGACTTTGTTAATGCCCTGTCTCTATCAATTTTTGAATAACTATGGATATTTGATTTAACCCTCTTCATTGGATACTCCAAGTATGACGCACTCTACTTCTAAATCGCATCATTCTAGAGCACTCCCGATTTTTTATATCATAGATTGGACCTTTGACGATACTTTCTCAGAAAATTGAATGAATACTTCCATTATTTTGGTCTGTACTATTTTTTATATGAAGGCATGTTTTCTTTTAACTTAAATGCTCTCCTAATGTTTGAAACATTTATCTTATCGAAAAATGGACAACACCAGTCGATTTGTCGTATCAAAGAACCCTTATTCTCATAATTTCAGTATTTTTTGAGAGGAAAAACATTTTTCGTCAAATATGTAGCTGGACTATAGTAAGGAAAATATTGCATTTTTCGCAATACTCCAAAAATATATTTTTGGCCTATCATCCTCTCGAAACATGTTCGATTAGATGAAATTTCATCTTAAATCGATAGGTGACTTTGCTAATGCCCTAATTCTATCAATTTTTGAATAACTATGGATATTTGATTTTACCCTCTTCATTGGATACTCCAAGTTTGACGCACTCTACTTCTGAATCGCATCATTTTAGAGCACTCCCGATTTTTTATATCATAGATTGGACCTTTGACGATACTTTATCAGAAAATTGAATGAATACTTCCATTATTTTGGTCTGTACTATTTTTTATATGAAGGCATGTTTTCTATTAACTTAAATGCTCTCCTAATATTTGAAACATTTATCTTATCGAAAAATGGACAACACCAGTCGATTTGTCGTATCAAAGAACCCTTATTCTCATAATTCCAGTATTTCTTGAGAGGAAAAACATTTTTCGTCAAATATGTAGCTGGACTATAGTAAGGAAAATATTGCATTTTTCGCAACACTCCAAAAATATATTTTTGGCCTATCATCCTCTCGAAACATGTTCGATTAGATGAAATTTCATCTTAAATCGATAGGTGACTTTGTTAATGCCCAATTCTATCAATTTTTGAATAACTATGGATATTTGATTTTACCCTCTTCATTGGATACTCCAAGTTTGACGCACTCTACTTCTGAATCGCATCAATTTAGAGCACTCCCGATTTTTTATAAAATAGATTGGACCTTTGACGATACTTTCTCAGAAAATTGAATGAATACTTCCATTATTTTGGTCTGTACTATTTTTTATATGAAGGCATGTTTTCTTTTAACTTAAATGCTCTACTAATATTTGAAACATTTATCTTATCGAAAAATGGACAACACCAGTCGATTTGTCGTATCAAAGAACCCTTATTGTCATAATTTCAGTATTTTTTGAGAGGAAAAACATTTTTCGTCAAATATGTAGCTGGACTATAGTAAGGGAAATATTGCATTTTTCGCAATACTCCAAAAATATATTTTTGGCCTATCATCCTCTCGAAACATGTTCGATTAGATAAAATTTCATCTAAAATCGATAGGTGGCTTTGTTGATGCCCTAATTCTATCAATTTTTGAATAACTATGGATATTTGATTTAACCCTCTTCATTGTATACTCCAAGTATGACGCACTCTACTTCTGAATCGCATCATTTTAGAGCACTCCCGATTTTTTATATCATAGATTGGACCTTTGACGATACTTTCTCAGAAAATTGAATGAATACTTCCATTATTTTGGTCTGTACTATTTTTTATATGAAGGCATGTTTTCTTTTAACTTAAATGCTCTCCTAATATTTGAAACATTTATCTTATCGAAAAATGGACAACACCAGTCAATTTGTCGTATCAAAGAACCCTTATTCTCATAATTTCAGTATTTTTTGAGAGGAAAAACATTTTTCGTCAAATATGTAGCTGGAAGGGGGTAAGGAAAATATTGCATTTTTCGCAATACTCCAAAAATATATTTTTGGCCTATCATCCTCTCGAAACATGTTCAATTAGATGAAATTTCATCTTAAATCGATAGGTGACTTTGTTAATGCCCAATTCTATCAATTTTTGAATAACTATGGATATTTGATTTTACCCTCTTCATTGGATACTCCAAGTTTGACGCACTCTACTTCTGAATCGCATCAATTTAGAGCACTCCCGATTTTTTATAAAATAGATTGGACCTTTGACGATACTTTCTCAGAAAATTGAATGAATACTTCCATTATTTTGGTCTGTACTATTTTTTATATGAAGGCATGTTTTCTTTTAACTTAAATGCTCTACTAATATTTGAAACATTTATCTTATCGAAAAATGGACAACACCAGTCGATTTGTCGTATCAAAGAACCCTTATTGTCATAATTTCAGTATTTTTTGAGAGGAAAAACATTTTTCGTCAAATATGTAGCTGGACTATAGTAAGGGAAATATTGCATTTTTCGCAATACTCCAAAAATATATTTTTGGCCTATCATCCTCTCGAAACATGTTCGATTAGATGAAATTTCATCTTAAATCGATAGATGACTTTGTTAATGCCCTAATTCTATCAATGTTTGAATAACTATGGATATTTGATTTTACCCTCTTCATTGGATACTCCAAGTTTGACGCACTCTACTTCTGAATCGCATCATTTCAGAGCACTCCCGATTTTTTATATCATAGATTGGACCTTTGACGATACTTTCTCAGAAAATTGAATGAATACTTCCATTATTTTGGTCTGTACTATTTTTTATATGAAGGCATGTTTTCTTCTAACTTAAATGCTCTCCTAATATTTGAAACATTTATCTTATCGAAAAATGGACAACACCAGTCGATTTGTCGTATCAAAGAACCCTTATTCTCATAATTTCAGTATTTCTTGAGAGGAAAAACATTTTTCGTCAAATATGTAGCTGGACTATAGTAAGGAATTTATTGCATTTTTCGCAATACTCCAAAAATATATTTTTGGCCTATCATCATCTCGAAACATGTTCGATTAGATGAGATTTCATCTAAAATCAATAGGTGACTTTGTTAATACCCTAATTCTATCAATTTTTGAATAACTATGGATATTTGATTTTACCCTCTTCATTGGATACTCCAAGTTTGACGCACTCTACTTCTGAATCGCATAATTTTAGTGCACTTCTGATTTTTTATATCATAGATTGAACCTTTGTCGATACTTTCTCAGAAAATTGAATGTATACTTCCATTATTTTGGTCTGTACTATTTTTTATATGAAGGCATGTTTTCTTTTAACTTAAATGCTCTCCTAATATTTGAAACATTTATCTTATCGAAAAATGGACAACACCAGTCGATTTGTCGTATCAAAGAACCCTTATTCTCATAATTTCAGTATTTTTTGAGAGAAAAAACATTTTTCGTCAAATATGTAGCTGGACTATAGTAAGGAATTTATTGCATTTTTCGCAATACTCCAAAAATATATTTTTGGCCTATCATCCTCTCGAAACATGTTCGATTAGATGAAATTTCATCTAAAATCGATAGGTGACTTTGTTAATGCCCTAATTCTATCAATTTTTGAATAACTATGTATATTTGATTTTACCCTCTTCATTGGATACTCCAAGTTTGACGCACTCTACTTCTGAATCGCATCATTTTAGAGCACTCCCGATTTTTTATATCATAGATTGGACCTTTGACGATACTTTCTCAGAAAATTGAATGAATACTTCCATTATTTTGGTCTGTACTATTTTTTATATGAAGGCATGTTTTCTTTTAACTTAAATGCTCTCCTAATATTTGAAACATTTATCTTATCGAAAAATGGACAACACCAGTCGATTTGTCGTATCAAAGAACCCTTATTCTCATAATTTCAGTATTTTTTGAGAGGAAAAACATTTTTCGTCAAATATGTAGCTGGAGAATATTGCATTTTTCGCAATACTCCAAAAATATATTTTTGGCCTATCATGCTCTCGAAACATGTTCGATTAAATGAAATTTCATCTTAAATCGATAGATGACTTTGTTAATGCCCTAATTCTATCAATGTTTGAATAACTATGGATATTTGATTTTACCCTCTTCATTGGATACTCCAAGTTTGACGCACTCTACTTCTGAATCGCATCATTTCAGAGCACTCCCAATTTTTTATATCATAGATTGGACCTTTGACGATACTTTCTCAGAAAATTGAATGAATACTTCCATTATTTTGGTCTGTACTATTTTTTATATGAAGGCATTATTTCTTTTAACTTAAATGCTCTCCTAATATTTGAAACATTTATCTTATCGAAAAATGGACAACACCAGTCGATTTGTCGTATCAAAGAACCCTTATTCTCATAATTTCAGTATTTCTTGAGAGGAAAAACATTTTTTGTCAAATATGTAGCTGGACTATAGTAAGGAATTTATTGCATTTTTCGCAATACTCCAAAAATATATTTTTGGCCTATCATCATCTCGAAACATGTTCGATTAGATGACATTTCATCTAAAATCAATAGGTGACTTTGTTAATACCCTAATTCTATCAATTTTTGAATAACTATGGATATTTGATTTTACCCTCTTCATTGGATACTCCAAGTTTGACGCACTCTACTTCTGAATCGCATAATTTTAGTGCACTTCTGATTTTTTATATCATAGATTGAACCTTTGACGATACTTTCTCAGAAAATTGAATGAATACTTCCATTATTTTGGTCTGTACTATTTTTTATATGAAGGCATGTTTTCTTTTAACTTAAATGCTCTTCTAATATTTGGAACATTTATCTTATCGAAAAATGGACAACACCAGTCGATTTGTCGTATCAAAGAACCCTTATTCTCATAATATCAGTATTTTTTGAGAGAAAAAACATTTTTCGTCAAATATGTAGCTGGACTATAGTAAGGAATTTATTGCATTTTTCGCAATACTCCAAAAATATATTTTTGGCCTATCATCCTCTCGAAACATGTTCGATTAGATGAAATTTCATCTAAAATCGATAGGTGACTTTGTTAATGCCCTAATTCTATCAATTTTTGAATAACTATGTATATTTGATTTTACCCTCTTCATTGGATACTCCAAGTTTGACGCACTCTACTTCTGAATCGCATCATTTTAGAGCACTCCCGATTTTTTATATCATAGATTGGACCTTTGACGATACTTTCTCAGAAAATTGAATGAATACTTCCATTATTTTGGTCTGTACTATTTTTTATATGAAGGCATGTTTTCTTTTAACTTAAATGCTCTCTTAATATTTGAAACATTAACCTTATCCAAAAATGGACAACACCAGTCGATTTGTCGTATCAAAGAATCCTTATTCTCATAATTTCAGTATTTCTTCAGAGGAAAAACATTTTTCGTCAAATATGTAGCTGGACTATAGTAAGGAAAATATTGAATTTTTCGCAATACTCTAAAAATATATTTTTGGCCTACCATCCTCTCGAAACATGTTCGAATAGATGAAATTTCATCTAAAATCGATAGGTGACTTTGTTAATGCCCTATCTCTATCAAGTTTTGAATAACTATGGATATTTGATTTAACCCTCTTCATTGGATACTCCAAGTATGACGCACTCTACTTCTGAATCGCATTATTTTAGAGCACTCCCGATTTTTTATATCATAGATTGGACCTTTGACGATACTTTCTCAGAAAATTGAATGAATACTTCCATTATTTTGGTCTGTACTATTTTTTATATGAAGGCATGTTTTCTTCTAACTTAAATGCTCTCCTAATGTTTGAAACATTTATTTTATCGAAAAATGGACAACACCAGTCGATTTGTCGTATCAAAGAACCCTTATTCTCATAATTTCAGTATTTTTTGAGAGGAAAAACATTTTTCGTCAAATATGTAGCTGGACTATAGTAAGGAAAATATTGCATTTTTCGCAATTCTCCAAAAATATATTTTTGGCCTATCATCCTCTCGAAACATGTTCGATTAGATGAAATTTCATCTTAAATCGATAGATGACTTTGTTAATGCCCTAATTCTATCAATGTTTGAATAACTATGGATATTTGATTTTACCCTCTTCATTGGATACTCCAAGTTTGACGCACTCTACTTCTGAATCGCATCATTTCAGAGCACTCCCAATTTTTTATATCATAGATTGGACCTTTGACGATACTTTCTCAGAAAATTGAATGAATACTTCCATTATTTTGGTCTGTACTATTTTTTATATGAAGGCATTATTTCTTTTAACTTAAATGCTCTCCTAATATTTGAAACATTTATCTTATCGAAAAATGGACAACACCAGTCGATTTGTCGTATCAAAGAACCCTTATTCTCATAATTTCAGTATTTCTTGAGAGGAAAAACATTTTTCGTCAAATATGTAGCTGGACTATAGTAAGGAATTTATTGCATTTTTCGCAATACTCCAAAAATATATTTTTGGCCTATCATCATCTCGAAACATGTTCGATTAGATGAGATTTCATCTAAAATCAATAGGTGACTTTGTTAATACCCTAATTCTATCAATTTTTGAATAACTATGGATATTTGATTTTACCCTCTTCATTGGATACTCCAAGTTTGACGCACTCTACTTCTGAATCGCATAATTTTAGTGCACTTCTGATTTTTTATATCATAGATTGAACCTTTGACGATACTTTCTCAGAAAATTGAATGAATACTTCCATTATTTTGGTCTGTACTATTTTTTATATGAAGGCATGTTTTCTTTTAACTTAAATGCTCTTCTAATATTTGGAACATTTATCTTATCGAAAAATGGACAACACCAGTCGATTTGTCGTATCAAAGAACCCTTATTCTCATAATATCAGTATTTTTTGAGAGAAAAAACATTTTTCGTCAAATATGTAGCTGGACTATAGTAAGGAATTTATTGCATTTTTCGCAATACTCCAAAAATATATTTTTGGCCTATCATCCTCTCGAAACATGTTCGATTAGATGAAATTTCATCTAAAATCGATAGGTGACTTTGTTAATGCCCTAATTCTATCAATTTTTGAATAACTATGTATATTTGATTTTACCCTCTTCATTGGATACTCCAAGTTTGACGCACTCTACTTCTGAATCGCATCATTTTAGAGCACTCCCGATTTTTTATATCATAGATTGGACCTTTGACGATACTTTCTCAGAAAATTGAATGAATACTTCCATTATTTTGGTCTGTACTATTTTTTATATGAAGGCATGTTTTCTTTTAACTTTAATGCTCTCCTAATATTTGAAACATTTACCTTATCCAAAAATGGACAACACCAGTCGATTTGTCGTATCAAAGTACCCTTATTCTCATAATTTCAGTATTTCTTCAGAGGAAAAACATTTTTCGTCAAATATGTAGCTGGACTATAGTAAGGAAAATATTGAATTTTTCGCAATACTCTAAAAATATATTTTTGGCCTATCATCCTCTCGAAACATGTTCGAATAGATGAAATTTCATCTAAAATCGATAGGTGACTTTGTTAATGCCCTATCTCTATCAAGTTTTGAATAACTATGGATATTTGATTTAACCCTCTTCATTGGATACTCCAAGTATGACGCACTCTACTTCTGAATCGCATTATTTTAGAGCACTCCCGATTTTTTATATCATAGATTGGACCTTTGACGATACTTTCTCAGAAAATTGAATGAATACTTCCATTATTTTGGTCTGTACTATTTTTTATATGAAGGCATGTTTTCTTCTAACTTAAATGCTCTCCTAATGTTTGAAACATTTATTTTATCGAAAAATGGACAACACCAGTCGATTTGTCGTATCAAAGAACCCTTATTCTCATAATTTCAGTATTTTTTGAGAGGAAAAACATTTTTCGTCAAATATGTAGCTGGACTATAGTAAGGAAAATATTGCATTTTTCGCAATTCTCCAAAAATATATTTTTGGCCTATCATCCTCTCGAAACATGTTCGATTAGATGAAATTTCATCTTAAATCGATAGGTGACTTTGTCAATGCCCTAATTCTATCAATTTTTGAATAACTATGGATATTTGATTTTACCCTCTTCATTGGATACTCCAAGTTTGACGCACTCTACTTCTGAATCGCATCATTTTAGAGCACTCCCGATTTTTTATATCATAGATTGGACCTTTGACGATACTTTATCAGAAAATTGAATGAATACTTCCATTATTTTGGTCTGTACTATTTTTTATATGAAGGCATGTTTTCTTTTAACTTAAATGCTCTCCTAATATTTGAAACATTTATCTTATCGAAAAATGGACAACTCCAGTCAATTTGTCGTATCAAAGAACCCTTATTCTCATAATTTCAGTATTTCTTGAGAGGAAAAACATTTTTCGTCAAATATGTAGCTGGACTATAGTAAGGAAAATATTGCATTTTTCGCAACACTCCAAAAATATATTTTTGGCCTATCATCCTCTCGAAACATGTTCGATTAGATGAAATTTCATCTTAAATCGATAGGTGACTTTGTTAATGCCCTAATTCTATCAATTTTTGAATAACTATGGATATTTGATTTTACCCTCTTCATTGGATACTCCAAGTTTGACGCACTCTACTTCTGAATCGCATCATTTTAGAGCACTCCCGATTTTTTATATCATGGATTGGACCTTTGTCGATACTTTCTCAGAAAATTGAATGGATACTTCCATTATTTTGGTCTGTACTATTTTTTATATGAAGGCATGTTTTCTTTTAACTTAAATGCTCTCCTAATATTTGAAACATTTACCTTATCTAAAAATGGACAACACCAGTCGATTTGTCGTATCAGAGAACCCTTATTCTCATAATTTCAGTATTTCTTGAGACGAAAAACATTTTTCGTCAAATATGTAGCTGGACTATAGTAAGGAAAATATTGCATTTTTCGCAATACTCCAAAAATATATTTTTGGCCTATCATCCTCTCGAAACATGTTCGATTAGATGAAATTTCATCTAAAATCGATAGGTGACTTTGTTACTGCCCTAATTCTATCAATTTTTGAATAACTATGGATATTTGATTTAACCCTCTTCATTGGATACTCCAAGTATGACGCACTCTACTTCTGAATCGAATCATTTTAGAGCACTCCCGATTTTTTATATCATAAATTGGACCTTTGACGATACTTTCTCAGAAAATTGAATGAATACTTCCATTATTTTGGTCTGTACTATTTTTTATATGAAGGCATGTTTTCTTTTAACTTAAATGCTCTCCTAATATTTGAAACATTAATCTTATCGAAAAATGGACAACACCAGTCGATTTGTCGTATCAAAGAACCCTTATTCTCATAATTTCAGTATTTTTTGAGAGGAAAAACATTTTTCGTCAAATATGTAGCTGGACAGTAAGGAAAATATTGCATTTTTCGCAATACTCCAAAAATATATTTTTGGCCTATCATCCTCTCGAAACATGTTCGATTAGATGAAATTTCATCTTATATCGATAGGTGACTTTGTTGATGCCCTAATTCTATCAATTTTTGAATAACTATGGATATTTGATTTCACCCTCTTCATTGGATACTCCAAGTTTGACGCACTCTACTTCTGAATCGCATCATTTTAGATCACTCCCGATTCTTTATATCATAGATTGGACCTTTGACGATACTTTCTCAGAAAATTGAATGGATACTTCCATTATTTTGGTCTGTACTATTTTTTATATGAAGGCATGTTTTCTTTTAACTCAAATGCTCTTCTAATATTTGGAACATTTATCTTATCGAAAAATGGACAACCCCAGTCGATTTGTCGTATAGAGGAACCCTTATTCTCATAATTTCAATATTTTTTGAGAGGAGAAACATTTTTCGTCAAATATGTAGCTGGACTATAGTAAGGAATTTATTGCATTTTTCGCAATACTCCAAAAATATATTTTTGGCCTATCATCCTCTCGAAACATGTTCGATTAGATGAAATTACATCTATAATCGATAGGTGACTTTGTTAATGCCCTAATTCTATCAATTTTTGAATAACTATGGAATTTGATTTTACCCTCTTCATTGGATACTCCAAGTTTGACGCACTCTACTTCTGAATCGCATCATTTTAGAGCACTCCCGATTTTTTATATCATACATTGGACCTTTGACGATACTTTCTCAGAAAATTGAATGAATACTTCCATTATTTTGGTCTGTACTATTTTTTATATGAAGGCATGTTTTCTTTTAACTTAAATGCTCTCCTAATATTTGAAACATTTATCTTATCGAAAAATGGACAACACCAGTCGATTTGTCGTATCAAAGAACCCTTATTCTCATAATTTCAGTATTTTTTGAGAGGAAAAACATTTTTCGTCAAATATGTAGCTGGACAGTAAGGAAAATATTGCATTTTTCGCAATACTCAAAAAATATATTTTTGGCCTATCATCCTCTCGAAACATGTTCGATTAGATGAAATTACATCTAAAATCGATAGGTGACTTTGTTAATGCCCTAATTCTATCAATTTTTGAATAACTATGGATATTTGATTTTACCCTCTTCATTGGATACTCCAAGTTTGACGCACTCTACTTCTGAATCGCATCATTTTAGAGCACTCCCGATTTTTTATATCATACATTGGACCTTTAACGATACTTTCTCAGAAAATTAAATAAATACTTCCATTATTTTGGTCTGTACTATTTTTTATATGAAGGCATGTTTTCTTTTAACTTAATTGCTCTCCTAATATTTGAAACATTTACCTTATCTAAAAATGGACAACACCAGTCGATTAGTCGTATCAAAGAACCCTTATTCTCATAATTTCAGTATTTCTTGAGAGGAAAAACATTTTTCGTCAAATATGTAGCTGGACAATAGTAAGGAAAATATTGCATTTTTCGCAATACTCCAAAAATATATTTTTGGCCTATCATCCTCTCGAAACATGTTCGATTAGATGAAATTTCATCTAAAATCGATAGGTGACTTTGTTACTGCCCTAATTCTATCAATTTTTGAATAACTATGGATATTTGATTTAACCCTCTTCATTGGATACTCCAAGTATGACGCACTCTACTTCTGAATCGCATCATTTTAGAGCACTCCCGATTTTTTATATCATAAATTGGACCTTTGACGATACTTTCTCAGAAAATTGAATGAATACTTCCATTATTTTGGTCTGTACTATTTTTTATATGAAGGCATGTTTTCTTTTAACTTAAATGCTCTCCTAATATTTGAAACATTAATCTTATCGAAAAATGGACAACACCAGTAGATTTGTCGTATCAAAGAACCCTTATTCTCATAATTTCAGTATTTTTTGAGAGGAAAAACATTTTTCGTCAAATATGTAGCTGGACAGTAAGGAAAATATTGCATTTTTCGCAATACTCCAAAAATATATTTTTGGCCTATCATCCTCTCGAAACATGTTCGATTAGATGAAATTTCATCTTATATCGATAGGTGACTTTGTTGATGCCCTAATTCTATCAATTTTTGAATAACTATGGATATTTGATTTCACCCTCTTCATTGGATACTCCAAGTTTGACGCACTCTACTTCTGAATCGCATCATTTTAGATCACTCCCGATTCTTTATATCATAGATGGACCTTTGACGATACTTTCTCAGAAAATTGAATGGATACTTCCATTATTTTGGTCTGTACTATTTTTTATATGAAGGCATGTTTTCTTTTAACTCAAATGCTCTTGTAATATTTGGAACATTTATCTTATCGAAAAATGGACAACCCCAGTCGATTTGTCGTATCAAGGAACCCTTATTCTCATAATTTCAATATTTTTTGAGAGGAGAAACATTTTTCGTCAAATATGTAGCTGGACTATAGTAAGGAATTTATTGCATTTTTCGCAATACTCCAAAAATATATTTTTGGCCTATCATCCTCTCGAAACATGTTCGATTAGATGAAATTACATCTATAATCGATAGGTGACTTTGTTAATGCCCTAATTCTATCAATTTTTGAATAACTATGGATATTTGATTTTACCCTCTTCATTGGATACTCCAAGTTTGACGCACTCTACTTCTGAATCGCATAATTTTAGAGCACTCCTGATTTTTTATATCATAGATTGGACCTTTGACGATACTTTCTCAGAAAATTGAATGAATACTTCCATTATTTTGGTCTGTACTATATTTTATATGAAGGCATGTTTTCTTTTAACTTAAATGCTCTCCTAATATTTGAAACATTTATCTTATCGAAAAATGGACAACACCAGTCGATTTGTCGTATCAAAGAACCCTTATTCTCATAATTTCAGTATTTTTTGAGAGGAAAAACATTTTTCGTCAAATATGTAGCTGGACTATAGTAAGGAAAATATTGCATTTTTCGCAATACTCCAAAAATATATTTTTGGCCTATCATCCTCTCGAAACATGTTCGATTAGATGAAATTACATCTAAAATCGGTAGGTGACTTTGTTAATGCCCTAATTCTATCAATTTTTGAATAACTATGGATATTTGATTTTACCCTCTTCACTGGATACTCCTAGTTTGACGCACTCTACTTCTGAATCCCATCATTTTAGAGCACTCCCGATTTTTTATATCATAGATTGGACCTTTGACAATACTTCCTCAGAAAATTGAATGAATACTTCCATTATTTTGGTCTGTACTATTTTTTAAATGAAGGCATGTTTTCTTTTAACTTAATTGCTCTCCTAATATTTGAAACATTTACCTTATCTAAAAATGGACAACACCAGTCGATTAGTCGTATCAAAGAACCCTTATTCTCATAATTTCAGTATTTCTTGAGAGGAAAAACATTTTTCGTCAAATATGTAGCTGGACAATAGTAAGGAAAATATTGCATTTTTCGCAATACTCCAAAAATATATTTTTGGCCTATCATCCTCTCGAAACATGTTCGATTAGATGAAATTTCGTCTTGAATCGATAGGTGACTTTGTTAATGCCCTAATTCTATCAATTTTTGAATAACTATGGATATTTGATTTTACCCTCTACATTGGATACTCCAAGTTTGACGCACTCTACTTCTGAATCTCATCATTTTAGAGCACTCCCGATTTTTTATATCATAGATAGGACCTTTGACGATACTTTCTCAGAAAATTGGATGAATACTTCCATTATTTTGGTCTGTACTATTTTTTATATGAAGGCAGGTTTTCTTTTAACTTAAATGCTCTCCTAATATTTGAAACATTTATCTTATCGAAAAATGGACAACACCAGTCGATTTGTCGTATCAAAGAACCCTTATTCTCATAATTTCAGTATTTTTTGAGAGGAAAAACATTTTTCGTCAAATATGTAGCTGGAAAATATTGCATTTTTCGCAATACTCCAAAAATATATTTTTGGCCTATCATCCTCTCGAAACATGTTCGATTAGATGAAATTACATCTAAAATCGATAGGTGACTTTGTTAATGCCCTAATTCTATCAATTTTTGAATAACTATGGATATTTGATTTTACCCTCTTCATTGGATACTCCAAGTTTGACGCACTCTACTTCTGAATCGCATCATTTTAGAGCACTCCCGATTTTTTATATCATACATTGGACCTTTGACGATACTTTCTCAGAAAATTGAATGAATACTTCCATTATTTTGGTCTGTACTATTTTTTATATGAAGGCATGTTTTCTTTTAACTTAATTGCTCTCCTAATATTTGAAACATTTACCTTATCTAAAAATGGACAACACCAGTCGATTAGTCGTATCAAATAACCCTTATTCTCATAATTTCAGTATTTCTTGAGAGGAAAAACATTTTTCGTCAAATATGTAGCTGGACTATAGTAAGGAAAATATTGCATTTTTCGCAATACTCCAAAAATATATTTTTGGCCTATCATCCTCTCGAAACATGTTCGATTAGATGAAATTACATCTAAAATCGATAGGTGACTTTGTTAATGCCCTAATTCTATCAATTTTTGAATAACTATGGATATTTGATTTTACCCTCTTCATTGGATACTCCAAGTTTGACGCACTCTACTTCTGAATCGCATCATTTTAGAGCACTCCCGATTTTTTATATCATACATTGGACCTTTGACGATACTTTCTCAGAAAATTGAATGAATACTTCCATTATTTTGGTCTGTACTATTTTTTATATGAAGGCATGTTTTGTTTTAACTTAAATGCTCTTCTAATATTTGGAACATTTATCTTATCGAAAAATGGACAACACCAGTCGATTTGTCGTATCAAAGAACCCTTATTCTCATAATTTCAGTATTTTTTAGAGGAAAAACATTTTTCGTCAAATATGTAGCTGGACTATAGTAAGGAATTTATTGCATTTTTCGCAATACTCCAAAAACATATTTTTGGCCTATCATCATCTCGAAACATGTTCGATTAGATGAAATTTCATCTAAAATCGATAGGTGACTTTGTTAATGCCCTAATTCTATCAATTTTTGAATAACTATGGATATTTGATTTTACCCTCTTCATTGGATACTCCAAGTTTGACGCACTCTACTTCTGAATCGCATAATTTTAGAGCACTCCTGATTTTTTATATCATAGATTGGACCTTTGACGATACTTTCTCAAAAAATTGAATGAATACTTCCATTATTTTGGTCTGTACTATTTTTTAACTGAAGGCATGTTTTCTTTTAACTTAAATGCTCTCCTAATATTTGAAACATTTATCTTATCGAAAAATGGACAACACCAGTCGATTTGTCGTATCAAATAACCCTTATTCTCATAATTTCAGTATTTTTTGAGAGAAAAAACATTTTTCGTCAAATATGTAGCTGGACTATAGTAAGGAATTTATTGCATTTTTCGCAATACTCCAAAAATATATTTTTGGCCTATCATCCTCTCGAAACATGTTCGATTAGATGAAATTTCATCTAAAATCGATAGGTGACTTTGTTAATGCCCTAATTCTATCAATTTTTGAATAACTATGGATATTTGATTTTACCCTCTTCATTGGATACTCCAAGTATGACGCACTCTACTTCTGAATCGCATTATTTTAGAGCACTCCCGATTTTTTATATCATAGATTGGACCTTTGACGATACTTTCTCAGAAAATTGAATGAATACTTCCATTATTTTGGTCTGTACTATTTTTTATATGAAGGCATTATTTCTTTTAACTTAAATGCTCTCCTAATATTTGAAACATTTATCTTATCGAAAAATGGACAACACCAGTCGATTTGTCGTATCAAAGAACCCTTATTCTCATAATTTCAGTATTTTTTGAGAGGAAAAACATTTTTCGTCAAATATGTAGCTGGACTATAGTAAGGAATTTATTGCATTTTTCGCAATTCTCCAAAAATATATTTTTGGCCTATCATCCTCTCGAAACATGTTCGATTAGATGAAATTTCATCTTAAATCGATAGATGACTTTGTTAATGCCCTAATTCTATCAATGTTTGAATAACTATGGATATTTGATTTTACCCTCTTCATTGGATACTCCAAGTTTGACGCACTCTACTTCTGAATCGCATCATTTCAGAGCACTCCCAATTTTTTATATCATAGATTGGACCTTTGACGATACTTTCTCAGAAAATTGAATGAATACTTCCATTATTTTGGTCTGTACTATTTTTTATATGAAGGCATTATTTCTTTTAACTTAAATGCTCTCCTAATATTTGAAACATTTATCTTATCGAAAAATGGACAACACCAGTCGATTTGTCGTATCAAAGAACCCTTATTCTCATAATTTCAGTATTTCTTGAGAGGAAAAACATTTTTCGTCAAATATGTAGCTGGACTATAGTAAGGAATTTATTGCATTTTTCGCAATACTCCAAAAATATATTTTTGGCCTATCATCATCTCGAAACATGTTCGATTAGATGAGATTTCATCTAAAATCAATAGGTGACTTTGTTAATACCCTAATTCTATCAATTTTTGAATAACTATGGATATTTGATTTTACCCTCTTCATTGGATACTCCAAGTTTGACGCACTCTACTTCTGAATCGCATAATTTTAGTGCACTTCTGATTTTTTATATCATAGATTGAACCTTTGACGATACTTTCTCAGAAAATTGAATGAATACTTCCATTATTTTGGTCTGTACTATTTTTTATATGAAGGCATGTTTTCTTTTAACTTAAATGCTCTTCTAATATTTGGAACATTTATCTTATCGAAAAATGGACAACACCAGTCGATTTGTCGTATCAAAGAACCCTTATTCTCATAATATCAGTATTTTTTGAGAGAAAAAACATTTTTCGTCAAATATGTAGCTGGACTATAGTAAGGAATTTATTGCATTTTTCGCAATACTCCAAAAATATATTTTTGGCCTATCATCCTCTCGAAACATGTTCGATTAGATGAAATTTCATCTAAAATCGATAGGTGACTTTGTTAATGCCCTAATTCTATCAATTTTTGAATAACTATGTATATTTGATTTTACCCTCTTCATTGGATACTCCAAGTTTGACGCACTCTACTTCTGAATCGCATCATTTTAGAGCACTCCCGATTTTTTATATCATAGATTGGACCTTTGACGATACTTTCTCAGAAAATTGAATGAATACTTCCATTATTTTGGTCTGTACTATTTTTTATATGAAGGCATGTTTTCTTTTAACTTTAATGCTCTCCTAATATTTGAAACATTTACCTTATCCAAAAATGGACAACACCAGTCGATTTGTCGTATCAAAGTACCCTTATTCTCATAATTTCAGTATTTCTTCAGAGGAAAAACATTTTTCGTCAAATATGTAGCTGGACTATAGTAAGGAAAATATTGAATTTTTCGCAATACTCTAAAAATATATTTTTGGCCTATCATCCTCTCGAAACATGTTCGAATAGATGAAATTTCATCTAAAATCGATAGGTGACTTTGTTAATGCCCTATCTCTATCAAGTTTTGAATAACTATGGATATTTGATTTAACCCTCTTCATTGGATACTCCAAGTATGACGCACTCTACTTCTGAATCGCATTATTTTAGAGCACTCCCGATTTTTTATATCATAGATTGGACCTTTGACGATACTTTCTCAGAAAATTGAATGAATACTTCCATTATTTTGGTCTGTACTATTTTTTATATGAAGGCATGTTTTCTTCTAACTTAAATGCTCTCCTAATGTTTGAAACATTTATTTTATCGAAAAATGGACAACACCAGTCGATTTGTCGTATCAAAGAACCCTTATTCTCATAATTTCAGTATTTTTTGAGAGGAAAAACATTTTTCGTCAAATATGTAGCTGGACTATAGTAAGGAAAATATTGCATTTTTCGCAATTCTCCAAAAATATATTTTTGGCCTATCATCCTCTCGAAACATGTTCGATTAGATGAAATTTCATCTTAAATCGATAGGTGACTTTGTCAATGCCCTAATTCTATCAATTTTTGAATAACTATGGATATTTGATTTTACCCTCTTCATTGGATACTCCAAGTTTGACGCACTCTACTTCTGAATCGCATCATTTTAGAGCACTCCCGATTTTTTATATCATAGATTGGACCTTTGACGATACTTTATCAGAAAATTGAATGAATACTTCCATTATTTTGGTCTGTACTATTTTTTATATGAAGGCATGTTTTCTTTTAACTTAAATGCTCTCCTAATATTTGAAACATTTATCTTATCGAAAAATGGACAACTCCAGTCAATTTGTCGTATCAAAGAACCCTTATTCTCATAATTTCAGTATTTCTTGAGAGGAAAAACATTTTTCGTCAAATATGTAGCTGGACTATAGTAAGGAAAATATTGCATTTTTCGCAACACTCCAAAAATATATTTTTGGCCTATCATCCTCTCGAAACATGTTCGATTAGATGAAATTTCATCTTAAATCGATAGGTGACTTTGTTAATGCCCTAATTCTATCAATTTTTGAATAACTATGGATATTTGATTTTACCCTCTTCATTGGATACTCCAAGTTTGACGCACTCTACTTCTGAATCGCATCATTTTAGAGCACTCCCGATTTTTTATATCATGGATTGGACCTTTGTCGATACTTTCTCAGAAAATTGAATGGATACTTCCATTATTTTGGTCTGTACTATTTTTTATATGAAGGCATGTTTTCTTTTAACTTAAATGCTCTCCTAATATTTGAAACATTTACCTTATCTAAAAATGGACAACACCAGTCGATTTGTCGTATCAGAGAACCCTTATTCTCATAATTTCAGTATTTCTTGAGACGAAAAACATTTTTCGTCAAATATGTAGCTGGACTATAGTAAGGAAAATATTGCATTTTTCGCAATACTCCAAAAATATATTTTTGGCCTATCATCCTCTCGAAACATGTTCGATTAGATGAAATTTCATCTAAAATCGATAGGTGACTTTGTTACTGCCCTAATTCTATCAATTTTTGAATAACTATGGATATTTGATTTAACCCTCTTCATTGGATACTCCAAGTATGACGCACTCTACTTCTGAATCGAATCATTTTAGAGCACTCCCGATTTTTTATATCATAAATTGGACCTTTGACGATACTTTCTCAGAAAATTGAATGAATACTTCCATTATTTTGGTCTGTACTATTTTTTATATGAAGGCATGTTTTCTTTTAACTTAAATGCTCTCCTAATATTTGAAACATTAATCTTATCGAAAAATGGACAACACCAGTCGATTTGTCGTATCAAAGAACCCTTATTCTCATAATTTCAGTATTTTTTGAGAGGAAAAACATTTTTCGTCAAATATGTAGCTGGACAGTAAGGAAAATATTGCATTTTTCGCAATACTCCAAAAATATATTTTTGGCCTATCATCCTCTCGAAACATGTTCGATTAGATGAAATTTCATCTAAAATCGATAGGTGACTTTGTTGATGCCCTAATTCTATCAATTTTTGAATAACTATGGATATTTGATTTCACCCTCTTCATTGGATACTCCAAGTTTGACGCACTCTACTTCTGAATCGCATCATTTTAGATCACTCCCGATTCTTTATATCATAGATTGGACCTTTGACGATACTTTCTCAGAAAATTGAATGGATACTTCCATTATTTTGGTCTGTACTATTTTTTATATGAAGGCATGTTTTCTTTTAACTCAAATGCTCTTCTAATATTTGGAACATTTATCTTATCGAAAAATGGACAACCCCAGTCGATTTGTCGTATAGAGGAACCCTTATTCTCATAATTTCAATATTTTTTGAGAGGAGAAACATTTTTCGTCAAATATGTAGCTGGACTATAGTAAGGAATTTATTGCATTTTTCGCAATACTCCAAAAATATATTTTTGGCCTATCATCCTCTCGAAACATGTTCGATTAGATGAAATTACATCTATAATCGATAGGTGACTTTGTTAATGCCCTAATTCTATCAATTTTTGAATAACTATGGAATTTGATTTTACCCTCTTCATTGGATACTCCAAGTTTGACGCACTCTACTTCTGAATCGCATCATTTTAGAGCACTCCCGATTTTTTATATCATACATTGGACCTTTGACGATACTTTCTCAGAAAATTGAATGAATACTTCCATTATTTTGGTCTGTACTATTTTTTATATGAAGGCATGTTTTCTTTTAACTTAAATGCTCTCCTAATATTTGAAACATTTATCTTATCGAAAAATGGACAACACCAGTCGATTTGTCGTATCAAAGAACCCTTATTCTCATAATTTCAGTATTTTTTGAGAGGAAAAACATTTTTCGTCAAATATGTAGCTGGACAGTAAGGAAAATATTGCATTTTTCGCAATACTCAAAAAATATATTTTTGGCCTATCATCCTCTCGAAACATGTTCGATTAGATGAAATTACATCTAAAATCGATAGGTGACTTTGTTAATGCCCTAATTCTATCAATTTTTGAATAACTATGGATATTTGATTTTACCCTCTTCATTGGATACTCCAAGTTTGACGCACTCTACTTCTGAATCGCATCATTTTAGAGCACTCCCGATTTTTTATATCATACATTGGACCTTTAACGATACTTTCTCAGAAAATTAAATAAATACTTCCATTATTTTGGTCTGTACTATTTTTTATATGAAGGCATGTTTTCTTTTAACTTAATTGCTCTCCTAATATTTGAAACATTTACCTTATCTAAAAATGGACAACACCAGACGATTAGTCGTATCAAAGAACCCTTATTCTCATAATTTCAGTATTTCTTGAGAGGAAAAACATTTTTCGTCAAATATGTAGCTGGACAATAGTAAGGAAAATATTGCATTTTTCGCAATACTCCAAAAATATATTTTTGGCCTATCATCCTCTCGAAACATGTTCGATTAGATGAAATTTCATCTAAAATCGATAGGTGACTTTGTTACTGCCCTAATTCTATCAATTTTTGAATAACAATGGATATTTGATTTAACCCTCTTCATTGGATACTCCAAGTATGACGCACTCTACTTCTGAATCGCATCATTTTAGAGCACTCCCGATTTTTTATATCATAAATTGGACCTTTGACGATACTTTCTCAGAAAATTGAATGAATACTTCCATTATTTTGGTCTGTACTATTTTTTATATGAAGGCATGTTTTCTTTTAACTTAAATGCTCTCCTAATATTTGAAACATTAATCTTATCGAAAAATGGACAACACCAGTAGATTTGTCGTATCAAAGAACCCTTATTCTCATAATTTCAGTATTTTTTGAGAGGAAAAACATTTTTCGTCAAATATGTAGCTGGACAGTAAGGAAAATATTGCATTTTTCGCAATACTCCAAAAATATATTTTTGGCCTATCATCCTCTCGAAACATGTTCGATTAGATGAAATTTCATCTTATATCGATAGGTGACTTTGTTGATGCCCTAATTCTATCAATTTTTGAATAACTATGGATATTTGATTTCACCCTCTTCATTGGATACTCCAAGTTTGACGCACTCTACTTCTGAATCGCATCATTTTAGATCACTCCCGATTCTTTATATCATAGATGGACCTTTGACGATACTTTCTCAGAAAATTGAATGGATACTTCCATTATTTTGGTCTGTACTATTTTTTATATGAAGGCATGTTTTCTTTTAACTCAAATGCTCTTGTAATATTTGGAACATTTATCTTATCGAAAAATGGACAACCCCAGTCGATTTGTCGTATCAAGGAACCCTTATTCTCATAATTTCAATATTTTTTGAGAGGAGAAACATTTTTCGTCAAATATGTAGCTGGACTATAGTAAGGAATTTATTGCATTTTTCGCAATACTCCAAAAATATATTTTTGGCCTATCATCCTCTCGAAACATGTTCGATTAGATGAAATTACATCTATAATCGATAGGTGACTTTGTTAATGCCCTAATTCTATCAATTTTTGAATAACTATGGATATTTGATTTTACCCTCTTCATTGGATACTCCAAGTTTGACGCACTCTACTTCTGAATCGCATAATTTTAGAGCACTCCTGATTTTTTATATCATAGATTGGACCTTTGACGATACTTTCTCAGAAAATTGAATGAATACTTCCATTATTTTGGTCTGTACTATATTTTATATGAAGGCATGTTTTCTTTTAACTTAAATGCTCTCCTAATATTTGAAACATTTATCTTATCGAAAAATGGACAACACCAGTCGATTTGTCGTATCAAAGAACCCTTATTCTCATAATTTCAGTATTTTTTGAGAGGAAAAACATTTTTCGTCAAATATGTAGCTGGACTATAGTAAGGAAAATATTGCATTTTTCGCAATACTCCAAAAATATATTTTTGGCCTATCATCCTCTCGAAACATGTTCGATTAGATGAAATTACATCTAAAATCGGTAGGTGACTTTGTTAATGCCCTAATTCTATCAATTTTTGAATAACTATGGATATTTGATTTTACCCTCTTCACTGGATACTCCTAGTTTGACGCACTCTACTTCTGAATCCCATCATTTTAGAGCACTCCCGATTTTTTATATCATAGATTGGACCTTTGACAATACTTCCTCAGAAAATTGAATGAATACTTCCATTATTTTGGTCTGTACTATTTTTTATATGAAGGCATGTTTTCTTTTAACTTAATTGCTCTCCTAATATTTGAAACATTTACCTTATCTAAAAATGGACAACACCAGTCGATTAGTCGTATCAAAGAACCCTTATTCTCATAATTTCAGTATTTCTTGAGAGGAAAAACATTTTTCGTCAAATATGTAGCTGGACAATAGTAAGGAAAATATTGCATTTTTCGCAATACTCCAAAAATATATTTTTGGCCTATCATCCTCTCGAAACATGTTCGATTAGATGAAATTTCGTCTTGAATCGATAGGTGACTTTGTTAATGCCCTAATTCTATCAATTTTTGAATAACTATGGATATTTGATTTTACCCTCTACATTGGATACTCCAAGTTTGACGCACTCTACTTCTGAATCTCATCATTTTAGAGCACTCCCGATTTTTTATATCATAGATAGGACCTTTGACGATACTTTCTCAGAAAATTGGATGAATACTTCCATTATTTTGGTCTGTACTATTTTTTATATGAAGGCAGGTTTTCTTTTAACTTAAATGCTCTCCTAATATTTGAAACATTTATCTTATCGAAAAATGGACAACACCAGTCGATTTGTCGTATCAAAGAACCCTTATTCTCATAATTTCAGTATTTTTTGAGAGGAAAAACATTTTTCGTCAAATATGTAGCTGGAAAATATTGCATTTTTCGCAATACTCCAAAAATATATTTTTGGCCTATCATCCTCTCGAAACATGTTCGATTAGATGAAATTACATCTAAAATCGATAGGTGACTTTGTTAATGCCCTAATTCTATCAATTTTTGAATAACTATGGATATTTGATTTTACCCTCTTCATTGGATACTCCAAGTTTGACGCACTCTACTTCTGAATCGCATCATTTTAGAGCACTCCCGATTTTTTATATCATACATTGGACCTTTGACGATACTTTCTCAGAAAATTGAATGAATACTTCCATTATTTTGGTCTGTACTATTTTTTATATGAAGGCATGTTTTCTTTTAACTTAATTGCTCTCCTAATATTTGAAACATTTACCTTATCTAAAAATGGACAACACCAGTCGATTAGTCGTATCAAATAACCCTTATTCTCATAATTTCAGTATTTCTTGAGAGGAAAAACATTTTTCGTCAAATATGTAGCTGGATTATAGTAAGGAAAATATTGCATTTTTCGCAATACTCCAAAAATATATTTTTGGCCTATCATCCTCTCGAAACATGTTCGATTAGATGAAATTACATCTAAAATCGATAGGTGACTTTGTTAATGCCCTAATTCTATCAATTTTTGAATAACTATGGATATTTGATTTTACCCTCTTCATTGGATACTCCAAGTTTGACGCACTCTACTTCTGAATCGCATCATTTTAGAGCACTCCCGATTTTTTATATCATACATTGGACCTTTGACGATACTTTCTCAGAAAATTGAATGAATACTTCCATTATTTTGGTCTGTACTATTTTTTATATGAAGGCATGTTTTGTTTTAACTTAAATGCTCTTCTAATATTTGGAACATTTATCTTATCGAAAAATGGACAACACCAGTCGATTTGTCGTATCAAAGAACCCTTATTCTCATAATTTCAGTATTTTTTAGAGGAAAAACATTTTTCGTCAAATATGTAGCTGGACTATAGTAAGGAATTTATTGCATTTTTCGCAATACTCCAAAAACATATTTTTGGCCTATCATCATCTCGAAACATGTTCGATTAGATGAAATTTCATCTAAAATCGATAGGTGACTTTGTTAATGCCCTAATTCTATCAATTTTTGAATAACTATGGATATTTGATTTTACCCTCTTCATTGGATACTCCAAGTTTGACGCACTCTACTTCTGAATCGCATAATTTTAGAGCACTCCTGATTTTTTATATCATAGATTGGACCTTTGACGATACTTTCTCAAAAAATTGAATGAATACTTCCATTATTTTGGTCTGTACTATTTTTTAACTGAAGGCATGTTTTCTTTTAACTTAAATGCTCTCCTAATATTTGAAACATTTATCTTATCGAAAAATGGACAACACCAGTCGATTTGTCGTATCAAATAACCCTTATTCTCATAATTTCAGTATTTTTTGAGAGGAAAAACATTTTTCGTCAAATATGTAGCTGGACTATATATAGTAAGGAAAATATTGCATTTTTCGCAATACTCCAAAAATATATTTTTGGCCTATCATCCTCTCGAAACATGTTCGATTAGATGGAATTTCATCTTGAATCGATAGGTGACTTTGTTAATGCCCTAATTCTATCAATTTTTGAATAACTATGGATATTTGATTTTACCCTCTTCATTGGATACTCCAAGTTTGACGCACTCTACTTCTGAATCGCATCATTTTAGAGCTCTCCCGATTTTTTATATCATAGATTGGACCTTTGACGATACTTTCTCAGAAAATTGAATGAATACTTCCATTATTTTGGTCTGTACTATTTTTTATATGAAGGCATGTTTAGTTTTAACTTAAATGCTCTTCCAATATTTGGAACATTTATCTTATCGAAAAATGGACAACACCAGTCGATTTGTCGTATCAAAGAACCCTTATTCTCATAATTTCAGTATTTTTTAGAGGAAAAACATTTTTCGTCAAATATGTAGCTGGACTATAGTAAGGAAAATATTGCATTTTTCGCAATACTCCAAAAATATATTTTTGGCCTATCATTCTCTCGAATAATGTTCGATTAGATGAAATTTCATCTTGAATCGATAGGTGACTTTGTTAATGTCCTAATTCTATCAATTTTTGAATAACTATGGATATTTGATCTCACCCTCTTCATTGGATACTCCAAGTTTGACGCACTCTACTTCTGAATCGCATCATTTTAGAGCACTCCTGATTTTTTATATCATAGATTGGACCTTTGACGATACTTTCTCAGAAAATTGAATGAATACTTCCATTATTTTGGTCTGTACTATTTTTTATATGAAGGCATGTTTTCTTTCAACTTAAATGCTCTCCTAATATTTGAAACATTTATCTTATCGAAAAATGGACAAGACCAGTCGATTTGTCGTATCAAAGAGCCCTTATTCTCCAAATTTCAGTATTTTTTGAGAGGAAAAACATTTTTCGTCAAATATGTAGCTGGACTATTATGTAAGGAAAATATTGCATTTTTCGCAATACTCCAAAAATATATTTTTGGCCTATCATCCTCTCGAAACATGTTCGATTAGATGAAATTTCATCTTAAATCGATAGGTGACTTTGTTAATGCCCTAATTCTATCAATTTTTGAATAACTATGGATATTTGATTTTACCCTCTTCACTGGAAACTCCAAGTTTGACGCACTCTACTTCTGAATCCCATCATTTTAGAGCACTCCCGATTTTTTATATCATAGATTGGACCTTTGACGATACTTTCTCAGAAAATTGAATGAATACTTCCATTATTTTGGTCTGTACTATTTTTTATATGAAGGCATGTTTTGTTTTAACTTAAATGCTCTTCTAATATTTGGAACATTTATCTTATCGAAAAATGGACAACACCAGTCGATTTGTCGTATCAAAGAACCCTTATTCTCATAATTTCAGTATTTTTTGAGAGGAAAAACATTTTTCGTCAAATATGTAGCTGGACTATAGTAAGGAATTTATTGCATTTTTCGCAATACTCCAAAAATATATTTTTGGCCTATCATCATCTCGAAACATGTTTGATTAGATGAAATCTCATCTAAAATCGATAGGTGACTTTGTTAATGCCCTAATTCTATCAATTTTTGGATAACTATGGATATTTGATTTTACCCTCTTCATTGGATACTCCAAGTTTGACGCACTCTACTTCTGAATCGCATTATTTTAGAGCACTCCTGATTTTTTATATCATAGATTGGACCTTTGACGATACTTTCTCAGAAATTTGAATGAATACTTCCATTATTTTGGTCTGTACTATTTTTTAACTGAAGGCATGTTTTCTTTTAACTTAAATGCTCTCCTAATATTCGGAACATTTATCTTATCGAAAAATGGACAACACCAGTCGATTTGTCGTATCAAAGGACCCTTATTCTCATAATTTCTGTATTTTTTGAGAGGAAAAACATTTTTCGTCAAATATGTAGCTGGACTATAGTAAGGAAAATATTGCATTTTTCGCAATACTCCAAAAATATATTTTTAGCCTATAATCCTCTCGAAACATGTTCGATTAGATGAAATTCCATCTTGAATCGATAGGTGACTTTGTTAATGTCCTAATTCTATCAATTTTTGAATAACTATGGATATTTGATCTCACCCTCTCCATTGGATACTCCAAGTTTGACGCACTCTACTTCTGAATCGCATCATTTTAGAGCACTCCTGATTTTTTATATCATAGATTGGACCTTTGACGATACTTTCTCAGAAAATTGAATGAATACTTCCATTATTTTGGTCTGTACTATTTTTTATATGAAGGCATGTTTAGTTTTAACTTAAATGCTCTTCCAATATTCGAAACATTTATCTTATCGAAAAATGGACAACACCAGTCGATTTGTCGTATCAAATAACCCTTATTCTCATAATTTCAGTATTTTTTGAGAGGAAAAACATTTTTCGTCAAATATGTAGCTGGACTATAGTAAGGAAAATATTGCATCTTTCGCAATACTCCAAAAATGTATTTTTGGCCTATCATCCTCTCGAAACATGTTTGATTAGATGAAATCTCATCTTGAATCGATAGGTGACTTTATTAATGTCCTAATTCTATCAATTTTTGAATAACTATGGATATTTGATTTTACCCTCTCCATTGGATACTCCAGGTTTGACGCACTCTACTTCTGAATCGCATCATTTCAGAGCACTCCTGATTTTTTATATCATAGATTGGACTTTGAGGATACTTTCTCAGAAAATTGAATGAATACTTTCATTATTTTGGTCTGTACTATTTTTTATATGAAGGCATGTTTTCTTCTAACTTAAATGCTCTCCTTATATTTGAAACATTTATCTTATCGAAAAATGGACAACACCAGTCGATTTGTCGTATCAAAGAACCCTTATTCTCATAATTTCAATATTTTTTGAGAGGAAAAACATTTTTCGTCAAATATGTAGCTGGACTATTATGTAAGGAAAATATTGCATTTTTCGCAATACTCCAAAAATATATTTTTGGCCTATCATCCTCTCGAAACATGTTCGATTAGATGAAATTTCATCTTAAATCGATAGGTGACTTTGTTAATGCCCTAATTCTATCAATTTTTGAATAACTATGGATATTTGATTTTACCCTCTTCACTGGAAACTCCAAGTTTGACGCACTCTACTTCTGAATCCCATCATTTTAGAGCACTCCCGATTTTTTATATCATAGATTGGACCTTTGACGATACTTTCTCAGAAAATTGAATGAATACTTCCATTATTTTGGTCTGTACTATTTTTTATATGAAGGCATGTTTTGTTTTAACTTAAATGCTCTTCTAATATTTGGAACATTTATCTTATCGAAAAATGGACAACACCAGTCGATTTGTCGTATCAAAGAACCCTTATTCTCATAATTTCAGTATTTTTTGAGAGGAAAAACATTTTTCGTCAAATATGTAGCTGGACTATAGTAAGGAATTTATTGCATTTTTCGCAATACTCCAAAAATATATTTTTGGCCTATCATCATCTCGAAACATGTTTGATTAGATGAAATCTCATCTAAAATCGATAGGTGACTTTGTTAATGCCCTAATTCTATCAATTTTTGGATAACTATGGATATTTGATTTTACCCTCTTCATTGGATACTCCAAGTTTGACGCACTCTACTTCTGAATCGCATTATTTTAGAGCACTCCTGATTTTTTATATCATAGATTGGACCTTTGACGATACTTTCTCAGAAATTTGAATGAATACTTCCATTATTTTGGTCTGTACTATTTTTTAACTGAAGGCATGTTTTCTTTTAACTTAAATGCTCTCCTAATATTCGGAACATTTATCTTATCGAAAAATGGACAACACCAGTCGATTTGTCGTATCAAAGGACCCTTATTCTCATAATTTCTGTATTTTTTGAGAGGAAAAACATTTTTCGTCAAATATGTAGCTGGACTATAGTAAGGAAAATATTGCATTTTTCGCAATACTCCAAAAATATATTTTTGGCCTATCATCCTCTCGAAACATGTTCGATTAGATGAAATTTCATCTGAAATCGATAGGTGACTTTGTTAATGCCCTAATTCTATCAAATTTTGAATAACTATGGATATTTGATTTTACCCTCTTCATTGAATACTCCTAGTTTGACGCACTCTACTTCTGAATCGCATCATTTTAGAGCACTCCCGATATTTTATATCATAGATTGGACCTTTGACGATACTTTCTCAGAAAATTGAGTGAATACTTCCATTATTTTGGTCTGTACTATTTTTTAACTGAAGGCATGTTTTCTTTTAACTTAAATGCTCTCCTAATATTCGAAACATTTATCTTATCGAAAAATGGACAACACCAGTCGATTTGTCGTATCAAAGAACCCTTATTCTCATAATTTCAGTATTTTTTGAGAGGAAAAACATTTTTCGTCAAATATGTAGCTGGAAGGAAAATATTGCATTTTTCGCAATACTCCAAAAATATATTTTTGGCCTATCATCCTCTCGAAACATGTTCGATTAGATGAAATTTCATCTGAAATCGATAGGTGACTTTGTTAATGCCCTAATTCTATCAAATTTTGAATAACTATGGATATTTGATTTTACCCTCTTCATTGAATACTCCTAGTTTGACGCACTCTACTTCTGAATCCCATCATTTTAGAGCACTCCCGATTTTTTATATCATAGATTGGACCTTTGACGATACTTTCTCAGAAAATTGAATGTATACTTCCATTATTTTGGTCTGTACTATTTTTTATATGAAGGCATGTTTTGTTTTAACTTAAATGCTCTTCTAATATTTGGAACATTTATCTTATCGAAAAATGGACAACACCAGTCGATTTGTCGTATCAAAGAACCCTTATTCTCATAATTTCAGTATTTTTTGAGAGGAAAAACATTTTTCGTCAAATATGTAGCTGGACTATAGTAAGGAATTTATTGCATTTTTCGCAATACTCCAAAAATATATTTTTGGCCTATCATCATCTCGAAACATGTTCGATTAGATGAAATGTCATCTAAAATCGATAGGTGACTTTGTTAATGCCCTAATTCTATCAATTTTTGAATAACTATGGATATTTGATTTTACCCTCTTCATTGGATACTCCAAGTTTGACGCACTCTACTTCTGAATCGCATCATTTTAGATCACTCCTGATTTTTTATATCATAGATTGGACTTTGACGATACTTTCTCAGAAAATTGAATGAATACTTCAATTATTTTGGTCTGTACTATTTTTTAACTGAAGGCATGTTTTCTTTTATTTTAAATGCTCTCCTAATATTCGAAACATTTATCTTATCGAAAAATGGACAACACCAGTCGATTTGTCGTATCAAATAACCCTTATTCTCATAATTTCAGTATTTTTTGAGAGGAAAAACATTTTTCGTCAAATATGTAGCTGGACTATATATAGTAAGGAAAATATTGCATTTTTCGCAATACTCCAAAAATATATTTTTGGCCTATCATCCTCTCGAAACATGTTCGATTAGATGGAATTTCATCTTGAATCGATAGGTGACTTTGTTAATGCCCTAATTCTATCAATTTTTGAATAACTATGGATATTTGATTTTACCCTCTTCATTGGATACTCCAAGTTTGACGCACTCTACTTCTGAATCGCATCATTTTAGAGCTCTCCCGATTTTTTATATCATAGATTGGACCTTTGAGGATACTTTCTCAGAAAATTGAATGAATACTTCCATTATTTTGGTCTGTACTATTTTTTATATGAAGGCATGTTTAGTTTTAACTTAAATGCTCTTCCAATATTTGGAACATTTATCTTATCGAAAAATGGACAACACCAGTCGATTTGTCGTATCAAAGAACCCTTATTCTCATAATTTCAGTATTTTTTAGAGGAAAAATATTTTTCGTCAAATATGTAGCTGGACTATAGTAAGGAAAATATTGCATTTTTCGCAATACTCCAAAAATATATTTTTGGCCTATCATTCTCTCGAATAATGTTCGATTAGATGAAATTCCATCTTGAATCGATAGGTGACTTTGTTAATGTCCTAATTCTATCAATTTTTGAATAACTATGGATATTTGATCTCACCCTCTTCATTGGATACTCCAAGTTTGACGCACTCTACTTCTGAATCGCATCATTTTAGAGCACTCCTGATTTTTTATATCATAGATTGGACCTTTGACGATACTTTCTCAGAAAATTGAATGAATACTTCCATTATTTTGGTCTGTACTATTTTTTATATGAAGGCATGTTTTCTTTCAACTTAAATGCTCTCCTAATATTTGAAACATTTATCTTATCGAAAAATGGACAAGACCAGTCGATTTGTCGTATCAAAGAGCCCTTATTCTCCAAATTTCAGTATTTTTTGAGAGGAAAAACATTTTTCGTCAAATATGTAGCTGGACTATTATGTAAGGAAAATATTGCATTTTTCGCAATACTCCAAAAATATATTTTTGGCCTATCATCCTCTCGAAACATGTTCGATTAGATGAAATTTCATCTTAAATCGATAGGTGACTTTGTTAATGCCCTAATTCTATCAATTTTTGAATAACTATGGATATTTGATTTTACCCTCTTCACTGGAAACTCCAAGTTTGACGCACTCTACTTCTGAATCCCATCATTTTAGAGCACTCCCGATTTTTTATATCATAGATTGGACCTTTGACGATACTTTCTCAGAAAATTGAATGAATACTTCCATTATTTTGGTCTGTACTATTTTTTATATGAAGGCATGTTTTGTTTTAACTTAAATGCTCTTCTAATATTTGGAACATTTATCTTATCGAAAAATGGACAACACCAGTCGATTTGTCGTATCAAAGAACTCTTATTCTCATAATTTCAGTATTTTTTGAGAGGAAAAACATTTTTCGTCAAATATGTAGCTGGACTATAGTAAGGAATTTATTGCATTTTTCGCAATACTCCAAAAATATATTTTTGGCCTATCATCATCTCGAAACATGTTTGATTAGATGAAATCTCATCTAAAATCGATAGGTGACTTTGTTAATGCCCTAATTCTATCAATTTTTGGATAACTATGGATATTTGATTTTACCTCTTCATTGGATACTCCAAGTTTGACGCACTCTACTTCTGAATCCCATCATTTTAGAGCACTCCCGATTTTTTATATCATAGATTGGACCTTTGACGATACTTTCTCAGAAATTTGAATGAATACTTCCATTATTTTGGTCTGTACTATTGTTTAACTGAAGGCATGTTTTCTTTTAACTTAAATGCTCTCCTAATATTCGGAACATTTATCTTATCGAAAAATGGACAACACCAGTCGATTTGTCGTATCAAAGGACCCTTATTCTCATAATTTCTGTATTTTTTGAGAGGAAAAACATTTTTCGTCAAATATGTAGCTGGACTATAGTAAGGAAAATATTGCATTTTTCGCAATACTCCAAAAATATATTTTTGGCCTATAATCCTCTCGAAACATGTTCGATTAGATGAAATTCCATCTAAAATCGATAGGTGACTTCGTTAATGCCCTAATTCTATCAATTTTTGAATAACTATGGATATTTGATTTTACCCTCTTCATTGGATACTCCAAGTTTGACGCACTCTACTTCTGAATCTCATCATTTTAGAGCACTCCCGATTTTTTATATCATAGATTGGACCTTTGACGATACTTTCTCAGAAAATTGAATGAATACTTCCATTATTTTGGTCTGTACTATTTTTTAACTGAAGGCATGTTTTCTTTTATTTTAAATGCTCTCCTAATATTCGAAACATTTATCTTATCGAAAAATGGACAACACCAGTCGATTTGTCGTAACAAAGAACCCTTATTCTCATAATTTCAGTTTTTTTTGAGAGGAAAAACATTTTTCGTCAAATATGTAGCTGGACTATATATAGTAAGGAAAATATTGCATTTTTCGCAATACTCCAAAAATATATTTTTGGCCTATCATCCTCTCGAAACATGTTCGATTAGATGAAATTCCATCTTGAATCGATAGGTGACTTTGTTAATGTCCTAATTCTATCAATTTTTGAATAACTATGGATATTTGATCTCACCCTCTCCATTGGATACTCCAAGTTTGACGCACTCTACTTCTGAATCGCATCATTTTAGAGCACTCCTGATTTTTTATATCATAGATTGGACCTTTGACGATACTTTCTCAGAAAATTGAATGAATACTTCCATTATTTTGGTCTGTACTATTTTTTATATGAAGGCATGTTTAGTTTTAACTTAAATGCTCTTCCAATATTCGAAACATTTATCTTATCGAAAAATGGACAACACCAGTCGATTTGTCGTATCAAATAACCCTTATTCTCATAATTTCAGTATTTTTTGAGAGGAAAAACATTTTTCGTCAAATATGTAGCTGGACTATAGTAAGGAAAATATTGCATCTTTCGCAATACTCCAAAAATGTATTTTTGGCCTATCATCCTCTCGAAACATGTTTGATTAGATGAAATCTCATCTTGAATCGATAGGTGACTTTATTAATGTCCTAATTCTATCAATTTTTGAATAACTATGGATATTTGATTTTACCCTCTTCATTGGATACTCCAAGTTTGACGCACTCTACTTCTGAATCGCATCATTTCAGAGCACTCCTGATTTTTTATATCATAGATTGGACTTTGAGGATACTTTCTCAGAAAATTGAATGAATACTTTCATTATTTTGGTCTGTACTATTTTTTATATGAAGGCATGTTTTCTTCTAACTTAAATGCTCTCCTTATATTTGAAACATTTATCTTATCGAAAAATGGACAACACCAGTCGATTTGTCGTATCAAAGAACCCTTATTCTCATAATTTCAATATTTTTTGAGAGGAAAAACATTTTTCGTCAAATATGTAGCTGGACTATAGTAAGGAACATATTGCATTTTTCGCAATACTCCAAAAATATATTTTTGGCCTATCATCCTCTCGAAACATGTTCGATTAGATGAAATTTCATCTGAAATCGATAGGTGACTTTGTTAATGCCCTAATTCTATCAAATTTTGAATAACTATGGATATTTGATTTTACCACCTTCATTGAATACTCCTAGTTTGACGCACTCTACTTCTGAATCGCATCATTTTAGAGCACTCCCGATATTTTATATCATAGATTGGACCTTTGACGATACTTTCTCAGAAAATTGAGTGAATACTTCCATTATTTTGGTCTGTACTATTTTTTAACTGAAGGCATGTTTTCTTTTAACTTAAATGCTCTCCTAATATTCGAAACATTTATCTTATCGAAAAATGGACAACACCAGTCGATTTGTCGTATCAAAGAACCCTTATTCTCATAATTTCAGTATTTTTTGAGAGGAAAAACATTTTTCGTCAAATATGTAGCTGGAAGGAAAATATTGCATTTTTCGCAATACTCCAAAAATATATTTTTGGCCTATCATCCTCTCGAAACATGTTCGATTAGATGAAATTTCATCTGAAATCGATAGGTGACTTTGTTAATGCCCTAATTCTATCAAATTTTGAATAACTATGGATATTTGATTTTACCCTCTTCATTGAATACTCCTAGTTTGACGCACTCTACTTCTGAATCCCATCATTTTAGAGCACTCCCGATTTTTTATATCATAGATTGGACCTTTGACGATACTTTCTCAGAAAATTGAATGTATACTTCCAATATTTTGGTCTGTACTATTTTTTATATGAAGGCATGTTTTGTTTTAACTTAAATGCTCTTCTAATATTTGGAACATTCATCTTATCGAAAAATGGACAACACCAGTCGATTTGTCGTATCAAAGAACCCTTATTCTCATAATTTCAGTATTTTTTGAGAGGAAAAACATTTTTCGTCAAATATGTAGCTGGACTATAGTAAGGAATTTATTGCATTTTTCGCAATACTCCAAAAATATATTTTTGGCCTATCATCATCTCGAAACATGTTCGATTAGATGAAATGTCATCTAAAATCGATAGGTGACTTTGTTAATGCCCTAATTCTATCAATTTTTGAATAACTATGGATATTTGATTTTACCCTCTTCATTGGATACTCCAAGTTTGACGCACTCTACTTCTGAATCGCATCATTTTAGATCACTCCTGATTTTTTATATCATAGATTGGACTTTGACGATACTTTCTCAGAAAATTGAATGAATACTTCCATTATTTTGGTCTGTACTATTTTTTATATGAAGGCATGTTTTCTTCTAACTTAAATGCTCTCCTAATATTTGAAACATTTATCTTATCGAAAAATGGACAACACCAGTCGATTTGTCGTATCTAAGAACCCTTATTCTCATAATTTCAATATTTTTTGAGAGGAAAAACATTTTTCGTCAAATATGTAGCTGGACTATAGTAAGGAAAATATTGCATTTTTCGCAATACTCCAAAAATATATTTTTGGCCTATCATCCTCTCGAAACATGTTGGTCTGTACTATTTTTTATATTAAGGCATGTTTTGTTTTAACTTAAATGCTCTACTAATATCTGAAACATTTATCTTATCGAAAAATGGAAAAATGCATTTTTCGCAATACTCCAAAAATATATTTTTGGCCTATCATCCTCTCGAAACATGTTGGTCTGTACTATTTTTTATATTAAGGCATGTTTTGTTTTAACTTAAATGCTATCCTAATATTTGAAACATTTATCTTATCGAAAAATGGACAACACCAGTCGATTTGTCGTATCAAAGAACCCTTATTCTCATAATTTCAGTATTTTTTGAGAGGAAAAACATTTTTCGTCAAATATGTAGCTGGACTATAGTAAGGAAAATATTGCATTTTTCGCAATACTCCAAAAATATATTTTTGGCCTATCATCCTCTCCAAACATGTTCGATTAGATGAAGTTTCATCTAAAATCGATAGGTGACTTTGTTGATGCCCTAATTCTATCAATTTTTGAATAACTATGGATATTTGATTTCACCCTCTTAATTGGATACTCCAAATTTGACGCACTCTACTTCTGAATCGTATCATTTTAGAGCACTCCCGATTTTTTATATCATAGATTAGACCTTTGACGATACTTTCTCAGGAAATTGAATGATTACTTCCAATATTTTGGTCTGTACTATTTTTTATATGAAGGCATGTTTTGTTTTAACTTAAATGCTCTCCTAATATTTGAAACATTTATCTTATCGAAAAATGGATAACACCAGTCGATTTGTCGTATCAAAGAACCCTTATTCTCATAATTTCATTATTTTTTGAGAGGAAAAACATTTTTCGTCAAATATGTAGCTGGACTATAGTAAGGAATTTATTACATTTTTCGCAATACTCCAAAAATATATTTTTGGCCTATCATCATCTCGAAATATGTTCGTTTAGATGAAATTTCATCTAAAATCGATAGGTGACTTTGTTAATGCCCTAATTCTATCACTTTTTGAAAAACTATGGATATTTGATTTTATCCTCTTCATTGGATACTCCAAGTTTGACGCACTCTACTTCTGAATCGCATAATTTCAGAGCACTCCTGATTTTTTATATCATAGATTGGACCTTTGACGATACTTTCTCAGAAAATTTATCATTTACCTTATCGAAAAATGGACAACACCAGTCGATTTGTCGTATCAAAAAACCCTTATTCTCATAATTTCAGTATTTTTTGAGAGGAAAAACATTTTTCGTCAAATATGTAGCTGGACTTTAGTAAGGAAAATATTGCATTTTTCGCAATATTCCAAAAATATATTTTTGGCCTATCATCCTCTCGAAACATGTTCGATTAGATGAAGTTTCATCTAAAACCGATAGGTGACTTTGTTGATGCCCTAATTCTATCAATTTTTGAATAACTATGGATATTTGATCTCACCCTCTTCATTGGATACACCAAGTTTGACGCACTCTACTTCTGAATCGCATAATTTTGGAGCACTCCTGATTTTTTATATCATAGATTGGACCTTTGAAGATACTTTCTCAGAAAATTGAATGAATATTTCCATTATTTTGGTCTGTACTATTTTTTATATTAAGGCATGTTTTGTTTCAACTTAAATGCTCTCCTAATATTTGAAACATTTATCTTATCGAAAAATGGACAACACCAGTCGATTTGTCGTATCAAAGAACCCTTATTTTCATAATTTCAGTATTTTTTGAGAGGAAAAACATTTTTCGTCAAATATTTAGCTGGACTATAGTAAGGAAAATATTGCATTTTTCGCAATACTCCAAAAATATATTTTTGGCCTATCATCCTCTCGAAACATGTTCGATTAGATGAAATTTCATCTTGAATCGATAGGTGACTTTGTTAATGTCCTAATTCTATCCATTTTTGAATAACTATGGATATTTGATTTTACCCTCTTCATTGGATACTCCAAGTTTGCCGCACTCTACTTCTGAATCGCATCATTTTAGAGCACTTCTGATTTTTTATATCATAGATTGGACTTTGACGATACTTTTTCAGAAAATTGAATGAATACTTCCATTATTTTGGTCTGTACTATTTTTTATATGGAGGCATGTTTTCTTTTAACTTAAATGCTCTCCTAATATTTGAAACATTTATCTTATCGAAAAATGGACAACACCAGTCGATTTGTCGTATCAAAGAACCCTTATTCTCATAATTTCAATATTTTTTGAGAGGAAAAACATTTTTGTCAAATATGTAGCTGGACATAGTAAGGAAAATATTGCATTTTTCGCAATACTCCAAAAATATATTTTTGGCCTATCATCCTCTCGAAACATGTTCGATTAGATGAAATTTCATCTTGAATCGATAGGTGACTTTGTTAATGCCCTAATTCTATCAATTTTTGAATAACTATGGATATTTGATTTCACCCTCTTCATTGGATACTCCAAGTTTGACGCACTCTACTTCTGAATCGTATCATTTTAGAGCACTCCCGATTTTTTATATCATAGATTAGACCTTTGACGATACTTTCTCAGAAAATTGAATGATTACTTCCAATATTTTGGTCTGTACTACTTTTTATATGAAGGCATGTTTTGTTTTAACTTAAATGCTCTCTTAATATTTGAAACATTTATCTTATCGAAAAATGGATAACACCAGTCGATTTGTCGTATCAAAGAACCCTTATTCTCATAATTTCATTATTTTTTGAGAGGAAAAACATTTTTCGTCAAATATGTAGCTGGACTATAGTAAGGAAAATATTGCATTTTTTGCAATACTCCAAAAATATATTTTTGGCCTATCATCCTCTCGAAACATGTTCGATTAGATGAAGTTCCATCTAAAATCGATAGGCGACTTTGTTGATGCCCTAATTCTATCAATTTTTGAATAACTATGGATATTTGATCTCACCCTCTTCATTGGATACTCCAAGTTTGACGCACTCTACTTCTAAATCGCATCATTTTAGAGCACTCCCGATTTTTTATATCATAGATTGGACCTTTTACGATACTTTCTCAGAAAATTGAATGATTACTCCCATTATTTTGGTCTGTACTATTTTTTATATGAAGGCATGTTTTCTTTTAACGTAAATGCTCTCCTAATATTTGAAACATTCATCTTATCGAAAAATTCGACTTTTTTTAGAGGAAAAACATTTTTCATCAAATATGTAGCTGTACTATAGTAAGGAAAATATTGCATTTTTCGCTATACTCCAAAAAAATATTTTTGGCCTATCATACTCTCGAAACATGTTCGATTAGATGAAATTTCATCTTAAATCGATAGGTGACTTTATTAATTCCCTAATTCTATCAATTTTTGAATAACTATGGATATTTGATTTTACCCTCTTCACTGGATACTCCAAGTTTGACGCACTCTACTTCTGAATCCCATCATTTTAGAGCACTCCCGATTTTTTATATCATAGATTGGACCTTTGACGATACTTTCTCAGAAAATTGAATGAATACTTCCATTATTTTGGTCTGTACTATTTTTCAACTGAAGGCATGTTTTCTTTTAACTTAAATGCTCTCCTAATATTCGAAACATTTATCTTATCGAAAAATGGACAACACCAGTCGATTTGTCGTATCAAAGAACCCTTATTCTCATAATCTCAGTATTTTTTGAGAGGAAAAACATTTTTCGTCAAATATGTAGCTGGACTATAGTAAGGAAAATATTGCATTTTTCGCAATACTCCAAAAATATATTTTTGGCCTATCATCCTCTCGAAACATGTTCGATTAGATGAAATTTCATCTTAAATCGATAGGTGACTTTGTTAATGCCCTGATTCTATCAATTTTTGAATAACTATGGATATTTGATTTTACCCTCTCTACTGGATACTCCAAGTTTGACGCACTCTACTTCTGAATCCCATCATTTTAGAGCACTCCCGATTTTTTATATCATAGATTGGACCTTTGACGATACTTTCTCAGAAAATTGAATGATTACTCCCATTATTTTGGTCTGTACTATTTTTTATATGAAGGCATGTTTTCTTTTAACGTTAATGCTCTCCTAATATTTGAAACATTCATCTTATCGAAAAATTCGACTTTTTTTAGAGGAAAAACATTTTTCGTCAAATATGTAGCTGTACTATAGTAAGGAAAATATTGCATTTTTCGCTATACTCCAAAAAAATATTTTTGGCCTATCATACTCTCGAAACATGTTCGATTAGATGAAATTTCATCTTAAATCGATAGGTGACTTTATTAATTCCCTAATTCTATCAATTTTTGAATAACTATGGATATTTGATTTTACCCTCTTCACTGGATACTCCAAGCTTGACGCACTCTACTTCTGAATCCCATCATTTTAGAGCACTCCCGATTTTTTATATCATAGATTGGACCTTTGACGATACTTTCCCAGAAAATTGAATGAATACTTCCATTATTTTGGTCTGTACTATTTTTCAACTGAAGGCATGTTTTCTTTTAACTTAAATGCTCTCCTAATATTCGAAACATTTATCTTATCGAAAAATGGACAACACCAGTCGATTTGTCGTATCAAAGAACCCTTATTCTCATAATCTCAGTATTTTTTGAGAGGAAAAACATTTTTCGTCAAATATGTAGCTGGACTATAGTAAGGAAAATATTGCATTTTTCGCAATACTCCAAAAATATATTTTTGGCCTATCATCCTCTCGAAACATGTTCGATTAGATGAAATTTCATCTTAAATCGATAGGTGACTTTGTTAATGCCCTGATTCTATCAATTTTTGAATAACTATGGATATTTGATTTTACCCTCTCTACTGGATACTCCAAGTTTGACGCACTCTACTTCTGAATCGCATAATTTCAGAGCACTCCTGATTTTTTATATCATAGATTGGACCTTTGACGATACTTTCTCAGAAAATTGAATGAATACTTCCATTATTTTGGTCTGTACTATTTTTCAACTGAAGGCATGTTTTCTTTTAACTTAAATGCTCTCCTAATATTCGAAACATTTATCTTATCGAAAAATGGACAACACCAGTCGATTTGTCGTATCAAAGAACCCTTATTCTCATAATCTCAGTATTTTTTGAGAGGAAAAACATTTTTCATCAAATATGTAGCTGGACTATAGTAAGGAAAATATTGCATTTTCCGCAATACTCCAAAAATATATTTTTGGCCTATCATCCTCTCGAAACATGTTCGATTAGATGAAATTTCATCTTAAATCGATAGGTGACTTTGTTAATGCCCTAATTCTATCAATTTTTGAATAACCATGGATATTTGATTTTACCCTCTCCACTGGATACTCCAAGTTTGACGCACTCTACTTCTGAATCCCATCATTTTAGAGCACTCCCGATTTTTTATATCATAGATTGGACCTTTGACGATACTTTCTCAGAAAATTGAATAAACTTCCATTATTTTGGTCTGTACTATTTTTTATATGAAGGCATGTTTTGTTTTAACTTAAATGCTCTTCTAATATTTGGAACATTTATCTTATCGAAAAATGGACAACACCAGTCGATTTGTCGTATCAAAGAATCCTTATTCTCATAATTTCAGTATTTTTTGAGAGGAAAAACATTTTTCGTCAAATATGTAGCTGGACTATAGTAAGGAATTTATTGCATTTTTCGCAATACTCCAAAAATATATTTTTGGCCTATCATCATCTCGAAACATGTTCGATTAGATGAAATCTCATCTAAAATCGATAGGTGACTTTGTTAATGCCCTAATTCTATCAATTTTTGAATAACTATGGATATTTGATTTTACCCTCTTCATTGGATACTCCAAGTTTGACGCACTCTACTTCTGAATCGCATAATTTTAGAGCACTCCTGATTTTTTATATCATTGATTGGACCTTTGACGATACTTTCTCAGAAAATTGAATGAATACTTCCATTATTTTGGTCTGTACTATTTTTTAACTGAAGGCATGTTTTCTTTTAACTTAAATGCTCTCCTAATATTCGAAACATTTATCTTATCGAAAAATGGACAACACCAGTCGATTTGTCGTATCAAAGAACACTTATTCTCATAATTTCAGTATTTTTTGAGAGGAAAAACATTTTTCGTCAAATATGTAGCTGGACTATAGTAAGGAAAATATTGCATTTTTCGCAATACTCCAAAAATATATTTTTGGCCTATCATCCTCTCGGAACATGTTCGATTAGATGGAATTCCATCTAAAATCGATAGGTGACTTCGTTAATGTCCTAATTCTATCAATTTTTGAATAACTATGGATATTTGATTTTACCCTCTTCATTGGATACTCCAAGTTTGACGCACTCTACTTCTGAATCTCATCATTTTAGAGCACTCCCGATTTTTTATATCCTTTGACGATACTTTCTCAGAAAATTGAATGAATACTTCCATTATTTTGGTCTGTACTATTTTTTATATGAAGGCATGTTTTCTTTTAACTTAAATGCTCTCCTAATATTTGAAACATTTATCTTATCGAAAAATGGACAACACCAGTCGATTTGTCGTATCAAAGAACCCTTATTCTCATAATTTCAGTATTTTTTGAGAGGAAAAACATTTTTCGTCAAATATGTAGCTGGACTATATATAGTAAGGAAAATATTGCATTTTTCGCAATACTCCAAAAATATATTTTTGGCCTATCATCCTCTCGAAACATGTTCGATTAGATGAAATTTCATCTGAAATCGATAGGTGACTTTGTTAATGCCCTAATTCTATCAAATTTTGAATAACTATGGATATTTGATTTTACCCTCTTCATTGAATACTCCTAGTTTGACGCACTCTACTTCTGAATCCCATCATTTTAGAGCACTCCCGATTTTTTATATCATAGATTGGACCTTTGACGATACTTTCTCAGAAAATTGAATGTATACTTCCAATATTTTGGTCTGTACTATTTTTTATATGAAGGCATGTTTTGTTTTAACTTAAATGCTCTTCTAATATTTGGAACATTCATCTTATCGAAAAATGGACAACACCAGTCGATTTGTCGTATCAAAGAACCCTTATTCTCATAATTTCAGTATTTTTTGAGAGGAAAAACATTTTTCGTCAAATATGTAGCTGGACTATAGTAAGGAATTTATTGCATTTTTCGCAATACTCCAAAAATATATTTTTGGCCTATCATCATCTCGAAACATGTTCGATTAGATGAAATGTCATCTAAAATCGATAGGTGACTTTGTTAATGCCCTAATTCTATCAATTTTTGAATAACTATGGATATTTGATTTTACCCTCTTCATTGGATACTCCAAGTTTGACGCACTCTACTTCTGAATCGCATCATTTTAGATCACTCCTGATTTTTTATATCATAGATTGGACTTTGACGATACTTTCTCAGAAAATTGAATGAATACTTCCATTATTTTGGTCTGTACTATTTTTTATATGAAGGCATGTTTTCTTCTAACTTAAATGCTCTCCTAATATTTGAAACATTTATCTTATCGAAAAATGGACAACACCAGTCGATTTGTCGTATCTAAGAACCCTTATTCTCATAATTTCAATATTTTTTGAGAGGAAAAACATTTTTCGTCAAATATGTAGCTGGACTATAGTAAGGAAAATATTGCATTTTTCGCAATACTCCAAAAATATATTTTTGGCCTATCATCCTCTCGAAACATGTTGGTCTGTACTATTTTTTATATTAAGGCATGTTTTGTTTTAACTTAAATGCTCTACTAATATCTGAAACATTTATCTTATCGAAAAATGGAAAAATGCATTTTTCGCAATACTCCAAAAATATATTTTTGGCCTATCATCCTCTCGAAACATGTTGGTCTGTACTATTTTTTATATTAAGGCATGTTTTGTTTTAACTTAAATGCTATCCTAATATTTGAAACATTTATCTTATCGAAAAATGGACAACACCAGTCGATTTGTCGTATCAAAGAACCCTTATTCTCATAATTTCAGTATTTTTTGAGAGGAAAAACATTTTTCGTCAAATATGTAGCTGGACTATAGTAAGGAAAATATTGCATTTTTCGCAATACTCCAAAAATATATTTTTGGCCTATCATCCTCTCCAAACATGTTCGATTAGATGAAGTTTCATCTAAAATCGATAGGTGACTTTGTTGATGCCCTAATTCTATCAATTTTTGAATAACTATGGATATTTGATTTCACCCTCTTAATTGGATACTCCAAATTTGACGCACTCTACTTCTGAATCGTATCATTTTAGAGCACTCCCGATTTTTTATATCATAGATTAGACCTTTGACGATACTTTCTCAGGAAATTGAATGATTACTTCCAATATTTTGGTCTGTACTATTTTTTATATGAAGGCATGTTTTGTTTTAACTTAAATGCTCTCCTAATATTTGAAACATTTATCTTATCGAAAAATGGATAACACCAGTCGATTTGTCGTATCAAAGAACCCTTATTCTCATAATTTCATTATTTTTTGAGAGGAAAAACATTTTTCGTCAAATATGTAGCTGGACTATAGTAAGGAATTTATTACATTTTTCGCAATACTCCAAAAATATATTTTTGGCCTATCATCATCTCGAAATATGTTCGTTTAGATGAAATTTCATCTAAAATCGATAGGTGACTTTGTTAATGCCCTAATTCTATCACTTTTTGAAAAACTATGGATATTTGATTTTATCCTCTTCATTGGATACTCCAAGTTTGACGCACTCTACTTCTGAATCGCATAATTTCAGAGCACTCCTGATTTTTTATATCATAGATTGGACCTTTGACGATACTTTCTCAGAAAATTTATCATTTACCTTATCGAAAAATGGACAACACCAGTCGATTTGTCGTATCAAAAAACCCTTATTCTCATAATTTCAGTATTTTTTGAGAGGAAAAACATTTTTCGTCAAATATGTAGCTGGACTTTAGTAAGGAAAATATTGCATTTTTCGCAATATTCCAAAAATATATTTTTGGCCTATCATCCTCTCGAAACATGTTCGATTAGATGAAGTTTCATCTAAAACCGATAGGTGACTTTGTTGATGCCCTAATTCTATCAATTTTTGAATAACTATGGATATTTGATCTCACCCTCTTCATTGGATACACCAAGTTTGACGCACTCTACTTCTGAATCGCATAATTTTGGAGCACTCCTGATTTTTTATATCATAGATTGGACCTTTGAAGATACTTTCTCAGAAAATTGAATGAATATTTCCATTATTTTGGTCTGTACTATTTTTTATATTAAGGCATGTTTTGTTTCAACTTAAATGCTCTCCTAATATTTGAAACATTTATCTTATCGAAAAATGGACAACACCAGTCGATTTGTCGTATCAAAGAACCCTTATTTTCATAATTTCAGTATTTTTTGAGAGGAAAAACATTTTTCGTCAAATATTTAGCTGGACTATAGTAAGGAAAATATTGCATTTTTCGCAATACTCCAAAAATATATTTTTGGCCTATCATCCTCTCGAAACATGTTCGATTAGATGAAATTTCATCTTGAATCGATAGGTGACTTTGTTAATGTCCTAATTCTATCCATTTTTGAATAACTATGGATATTTGATTTTACCCTCTTCATTGGATACTCCAAGTTTGCCGCACTCTACTTCTGAATCGCATCATTTTAGAGCACTTCTGATTTTTTATATCATAGATTGGACTTTGACGATACTTTTTCAGAAAATTGAATGAATACTTCCATTATTTTGGTCTGTACTATTTTTTATATGGAGGCATGTTTTCTTTTAACTTAAATGCTCTCCTAATATTTGAAACATTTATCTTATCGAAAAATGGACAACACCAGTCGATTTGTCGTATCAAAGAACCCTTATTCTCATAATTTCAATATTTTTTGAGAGGAAAAACATTTTTGTCAAATATGTAGCTGGACATAGTAAGGAAAATATTGCATTTTTCGCAATACTCCAAAAATATATTTTTGGCCTATCATCCTCTCGAAACATGTTCGATTAGATGAAATTTCATCTTGAATCGATAGGTGACTTTGTTAATGCCCTAATTCTATCAATTTTTGAATAACTATGGATATTTGATTTCACCCTCTTCATTGGATACTCCAAGTTTGACGCACTCTACTTCTGAATCGTATCATTTTAGAGCACTCCCGATTTTTTATATCATAGATTAGACCTTTGACGATACTTTCTCAGAAAATTGAATGATTACTTCCAATATTTTGGTCTGTACTACTTTTTATATGAAGGCATGTTTTGTTTTAACTTAAATGCTCTCTTAATATTTGAAACATTTATCTTATCGAAAAATGGATAACACCAGTCGATTTGTCGTATCAAAGAACCCTTATTCTCATAATTTCATTATTTTTTGAGAGGAAAAACATTTTTCGTCAAATATGTAGCTGGACTATAGTAAGGAAAATATTGCATTTTTTGCAATACTCCAAAAATATATTTTTGGCCTATCATCCTCTCGAAACATGTTCGATTAGATGAAGTTCCATCTAAAATCGATAGGCGACTTTGTTGATGCCCTAATTCTATCAATTTTTGAATAACTATGGATATTTGATCTCACCCTCTTCATTGGATACTCCAAGTTTGACGCACTCTACTTCTAAATCGCATCATTTTAGAGCACTCCCGATTTTTTATATCATAGATTGGACCTTTTACGATACTTTCTCAGAAAATTGAATGATTACTCCCATTATTTTGGTCTGTACTATTTTTTATATGAAGGCATGTTTTCTTTTAACGTAAATGCTCTCCTAATATTTGAAACATTCATCTTATCGAAAAATTCGACTTTTTTTAGAGGAAAAACATTTTTCATCAAATATGTAGCTGTACTATAGTAAGGAAAATATTGCATTTTTCGCTATACTCCAAAAAAATATTTTTGGCCTATCATACTCTCGAAACATGTTCGATTAGATGAAATTTCATCTTAAATCGATAGGTGACTTTATTAATTCCCTAATTCTATCAATTTTTGAATAACTATGGATATTTGATTTTACCCTCTTCACTGGATACTCCAAGTTTGACGCACTCTACTTCTGAATCCCATCATTTTAGAGCACTCCCGATTTTTTATATCATAGATTGGACCTTTGACGATACTTTCTCAGAAAATTGAATGAATACTTCCATTATTTTGGTCTGTACTATTTTTCAACTGAAGGCATGTTTTCTTTTAACTTAAATGCTCTCCTAATATTCGAAACATTTATCTTATCGAAAAATGGACAACACCAGTCGATTTGTCGTATCAAAGAACCCTTATTCTCATAATCTCAGTATTTTTTGAGAGGAAAAACATTTTTCGTCAAATATGTAGCTGGACTATAGTAAGGAAAATATTGCATTTTTCGCAATACTCCAAAAATATATTTTTGGCCTATCATCCTCTCGAAACATGTTCGATTAGATGAAATTTCATCTTAAATCGATAGGTGACTTTGTTAATGCCCTGATTCTATCAATTTTTGAATAACTATGGATATTTGATTTTACCCTCTCTACTGGATACTCCAAGTTTGACGCACTCTACTTCTGAATCCCATCATTTTAGAGCACTCCCGATTTTTTATATCATAGATTGGACCTTTGACGATACTTTCTCAGAAAATTGAATGATTACTCCCATTATTTTGGTCTGTACTATTTTTTATATGAAGGCATGTTTTCTTTTAACGTTAATGCTCTCCTAATATTTGAAACATTCATCTTATCGAAAAATTCGACTTTTTTTAGAGGAAAAACATTTTTCGTCAAATATGTAGCTGTACTATAGTAAGGAAAATATTGCATTTTTCGCTATACTCCAAAAAAATATTTTTGGCCTATCATACTCTCGAAACATGTTCGATTAGATGAAATTTCATCTTAAATCGATAGGTGACTTTATTAATTCCCTAATTCTATCAATTTTTGAATAACTATGGATATTTGATTTTACCCTCTTCACTGGATACTCCAAGCTTGACGCACTCTACTTCTGAATCCCATCATTTTAGAGCACTCCCGATTTTTTATATCATAGATTGGACCTTTGACGATACTTTCCCAGAAAATTGAATGAATACTTCCATTATTTTGGTCTGTACTATTTTTCAACTGAAGGCATGTTTTCTTTTAACTTAAATGCTCTCCTAATATTCGAAACATTTATCTTATCGAAAAATGGACAACACCAGTCGATTTGTCGTATCAAAGAACCCTTATTCTCATAATCTCAGTATTTTTTGAGAGGAAAAACATTTTTCGTCAAATATGTAGCTGGACTATAGTAAGGAAAATATTGCATTTTTCGCAATACTCCAAAAATATATTTTTGGCCTATCATCCTCTCGAAACATGTTCGATTAGATGAAATTTCATCTTAAATCGATAGGTGACTTTGTTAATGCCCTGATTCTATCAATTTTTGAATAACTATGGATATTTGATTTTACCCTCTCTACTGGATACTCCAAGTTTGACGCACTCTACTTCTGAATCGCATAATTTCAGAGCACTCCTGATTTTTTATATCATAGATTGGACCTTTGACGATACTTTCTCAGAAAATTGAATGAATACTTCCATTATTTTGGTCTGTACTATTTTTCAACTGAAGGCATGTTTTCTTTTAACTTAAATGCTCTCCTAATATTCGAAACATTTATCTTATCGAAAAATGGACAACACCAGTCGATTTGTCGTATCAAAGAACCCTTATTCTCATAATCTCAGTATTTTTTGAGAGGAAAAACATTTTTCATCAAATATGTAGCTGGACTATAGTAAGGAAAATATTGCATTTTCCGCAATACTCCAAAAATATATTTTTGGCCTATCATCCTCTCGAAACATGTTCGATTAGATGAAATTTCATCTTAAATCGATAGGTGACTTTGTTAATGCCCTAATTCTATCAATTTTTGAATAACCATGGATATTTGATTTTACCCTCTCCACTGGATACTCCAAGTTTGACGCACTCTACTTCTGAATCCCATCATTTTAGAGCACTCCCGATTTTTTATATCATAGATTGGACCTTTGACGATACTTTCTCAGAAAATTGAATAAACTTCCATTATTTTGGTCTGTACTATTTTTTATATGAAGGCATGTTTTGTTTTAACTTAAATGCTCTTCTAATATTTGGAACATTTATCTTATCGAAAAATGGACAACACCAGTCGATTTGTCGTATCAAAGAATCCTTATTCTCATAATTTCAGTATTTTTTGAGAGGAAAAACATTTTTCGTCAAATATGTAGCTGGACTATAGTAAGGAATTTATTGCATTTTTCGCAATACTCCAAAAATATATTTTTGGCCTATCATCATCTCGAAACATGTTCGATTAGATGAAATCTCATCTAAAATCGATAGGTGACTTTGTTAATGCCCTAATTCTATCAATTTTTGAATAACTATGGATATTTGATTTTACCCTCTTCATTGGATACTCCAAGTTTGACGCACTCTACTTCTGAATCGCATAATTTTAGAGCACTCCTGATTTTTTATATCATTGATTGGACCTTTGACGATACTTTCTCAGAAAATTGAATGAATACTTCCATTATTTTGGTCTGTACTATTTTTTAACTGAAGGCATGTTTTCTTTTAACTTAAATGCTCTCCTAATATTCGAAACATTTATCTTATCGAAAAATGGACAACACCAGTCGATTTGTCGTATCAAAGAACACTTATTCTCATAATTTCAGTATTTTTTGAGAGGAAAAACATTTTTCGTCAAATATGTAGCTGGACTATAGTAAGGAAAATATTGCATTTTTCGCAATACTCCAAAAATATATTTTTGGCCTATCATCCTCTCGGAACATGTTCGATTAGATGGAATTCCATCTAAAATCGATAGGTGACTTCGTTAATGTCCTAATTCTATCAATTTTTGAATAACTATGGATATTTGATTTTACCCTCTTCATTGGATACTCCAAGTTTGACGCACTCTACTTCTGAATCTCATCATTTTAGAGCACTCCCGATTTTTTATATCCTTTGACGATACTTTCTCAGAAAATTGAATGAATACTTCCATTATTTTGGTCTGTACTATTTTTTATATGAAGGCATGTTTTCTTTTAACTTAAATGCTCTCCTAATATTTGAAACATTTATCTTATCGAAAAATGGACAACACCAGTCGATTTGTCGTATCAAAGAACCCTTATTCTCATAATTTCAGTATTTTTTGAGAGGAAAAACATTTTTCGTCAAATATGTAGCTGGACTATATATAGTAAGGAAAATATTGCATTTTTCGCAATACTCCAAAAATATATTTTTGGCCTATCATTCTCTCGAAACATGTTCGATTAGATGAAATTTCATCTTGAATCGATAGGTGACTTTGTTAATGTCCTAATTCTATCAATTTTTGAATAACTATGGATATTTGATCTCACCCTCTCCATTGGATACTCCAAGTTTGACGCACTCTACTTCTGAATCGCATCATTTTAGAGCACTCCTGATTTTTTATATCATAGATTGGACCATTAACGATACTTTCTCAGAAAATTGAATCAATACTTCCATTATTTTGGTCTGTACTATTTTTTAACTGAAGGCATGTTTTCTTTTATTTTAAATGCTCTCCTAATATTCGAAACATTTATCTTATCGAAAAATGGACAACACCAGTCGATTTGTCGTATCAAATAACCCTTATTCTCATAATTTCAGTATTTTTTGAGAGGAAAAACATTTTTCGTCAAATATGTAGCTGGACTATATATAGTAAGGAAAATATTGCATTTTTCGCAATACTCCAAAAATATATTTTTGGCCTATCATCCTCTCGAAACATGTTCGATTAGATGGAATTTCATCTTGAATCGATAGGTGACTTTGTTATTGCCCTAATTCTATCAATTTTTGAATAACTATGGATATTTGATTTTACCCTCTTCATTGGATACTCCAAGTTTGACGCACTCTACTTCTGAATCGCATCATTTTAGAGCACTCCCGATTTTTTATATCATAGATTGGACCTTTGACGCTACTTTCTCAGAAAATTGAATGAATACTTCCATTATTTTGGTCTGTACTATTTTTTATATGAAGGCATGTTTTGTTTTAACTTAAATGCTTTTCCAATATTTGGAACATTTATCTTATCGAAAAATGGACAACACCAGTCGATTTGTCGTATCACAGAACCCTTATTCTCATAATTTCAGTATTTTTTAGAGGAAAAACATTTTTCGTCAAATATGTAGCTGGACTATAGTAAGGAAAATATTGCATTTTTCGCAATACTCCAAAAATATATTTTTGGCCTATCATCCTCTCGAAACATGTTCGATTAGATGAAATTTCATCTTAAATCGATAGGTGACTTTGTTAATGCACTAATTCTATCAATTTTTGAATAACTATGGATATTTGATTTTACCCTCTTCACTGGATACTCCAAGTTTGACGCACTCTACTTCTGAATCCCATCATTTTAGAGCACTCCCGATTTTTTATATCATAGATTGGACCTTTGACGATACTTTCTCAGAAAATTGAATGAATACTTCCATTATTTTGGTCTGTACTATTTTTTATATGAAGGCATGTTTTGTTTTAACTTAAATGCTCTTCTAATATTTGGAACATTTATCTTATCGAAAAATGGACAACACCAGTCGATTTGTCGTATCAAAGAACCCTTATTCTCATAATTTCAGTATTTTTTGAGAGGAAAAACATTTTTCGTCAAATATGTAGCTGGACTATAGTAAGGAATTTATTGCATTTTTCGCAATACTCCAAAAATATATTTTTGGCCTATCATCATCTCGAAACATGTTCGATTAGATGAAATCTCATCTAAAATCGATAGGTGACTTTGTTAATGCCCTAATTCTATCAATTTTTGGATAACTATGGATATTTGATTTTACCCTCTTCATTGGATACTCCAAGTTTGACGCACTCTACTTCTGAATCGCATAATTTTAGAGCTCTCCTGATTTTTTATATCATAGATTGGACCTTTGACGATACTTTCTCAGAAAATTTATCATTTACCTTATCGAAAAATGGACAACACCAGTCGATTTGTCGTATCAAAAAACCCTTATTCTCATAATTTCAATATTTTTTGAGAGGAAAAACATTTTTCGTCAAATATGTAGCTGTAAGGAAAATATTGCATTTTTCGCAATACTCCAAAAATATATTTTTGGCCTATCATCCTCTCGAAACATGTTCGATTAGATGAAGTTCCATCTAAAATCGATAGGTGACTTTGTTGATGCCCTAATTCTATCAATTTTTTAATAACTATGGATATTTGATCTCACTCTCTTCATTGGATACTCCAAGTTTGACGCACTCTACTTCTGAATCGCATCATTTTAGAACACTCCCGATTTTTTATATCATAGATTGGACCTTTGACGATACTTTCTCAGAAAATTGAATGAATACTCCCATTATTTTGGTCTGTACTATTTTTTATATGAAGGCATGTTTTCTTTTAACGTAAATGCTCTCCTAATATTTGAAACATTCATCTTATTGAAAAATGGACAACACCAGTCGATTTCTCGTATCAAAGAACCCTTATTCTCATAATTTCAGTAAGGAATTTATTGCATTTTTCGCAATACTCCAAAAATATATTTTTGGCCTATCATCCTCTCGAAACATGTTCGATTAGATGAAATTCCATCCAAAATCGATAGGTGACTTTGTTAATGCCCTAATTCTATCAATTTTTGAATAACTATGGATATTTGATTTTCCCCTCTTCATTGGATACTCCAAGTTTGACGCACTCTACTTCTGAATCGCATCATATTAGAGCACTCCTGATTTTTTATATCATAGATTGGACCTTTGACGATACTTTCTCAGAAAATTGAATGAATACTTCCATTATTTTGGTCTGTACTATTTTTTATATGAAGGCATGTTTTGTTTTAACTTAAATGCTCTCCTAATATTTGAAACATTTATCTTATCGAAAAATGGACAACACCAGTCGATTTGTCGTATCGAAGAGCCCGTATTCTCATAATTTCAGTATTTTTTGAGAGGAAAAACATTTTTCGTCAAATATGTAGCTGGACTATCATAGTAAGGAAAATATTGCATTTTTCGCAATACTCCAAAAATATATTTTTGGCCTATCATCCTCTCGAAACATGTTCGATTAGATGAAGTTTCATCTAAAATCGATAGGTGACTTTGTTGATGCCCTAATTCTATCAATTTTTGAATAACTATGGATATTTGATTTTCCCCTCTTCATTGGATACTCCAAGTTTGACGCACTCTACTTCTGAATCGCATAATTTTAGAGCACTCCCGATTTTTTATATCATGGATTGGACCTTTGACGATACTTTCTCAGAAAATTGAATGGATACTTCCATTATTTTGGTCTGTACTATTTTTTATATGAAGGCATGTTTTCTTTTAACTTAAATGCTCTACTAATATTTGAAACATTTATCTTATCGAAAAATGGACAACACCAGTCGATTTGTCGTATCAAAGAACCCTTATTCTCATAATTTCAATATTTTTTGAGAGGAAAAACATTTTTCGTCAAATAGTAAGGAAAATATTGCATTTTTCGCAATACTCCAAAAATATATTTTTGGCCTATCATCATCTCGAAACATGTTCGATTAGATGAAATTTTCTAAAATCGATGGGTGACTTTGTTAATGCCCTAATTCTATCAATTTTTGAAAAACTATGGATATTTGATTTCACCCTCTTCATTGGATACTCCAAGTTTGACGCACTCTACTTCTGAATTGCATCATTTTAGAGCACTCCCGATTTTTTATATCATAGATTGGACCTTTGACGATACTTTCTCAGAAAATTGAATGAATACTCCCATTATTTTGGTCTGTACTATTTTTTATATGAAGGCATGTTTTCTTTTAACGTAAATGCTCTCCTAATATTTGAAACATTCATCTTATCGAAAAATGGACAACACCAGTCGATTTCTCGTATCAAAGAACCCTTATTCTCATAATTTCAGTAAGGAATTTATTGCATTTTTCGCAATACTCCAAAAATATATTTTTGGCCTATCAGCCTCTCGAAACATGTTCGATTAGATGAAATTCCATCTAAAATCGATAGGTGACTTTGTTAATGCCCTAATTCTATCAATTTTTGAATAACTATGGATATTTGATTTTCCCCTCTTCATTGGATACTCCAAGTTTGACGCACTCTACTTCTGAATCGTATCATATTAGAGCACTCCTGATTTTTTATATCATAGATTGGACCTTTCACGATACTTTCTCATAAAATTGAATGATTACTCCCATTATTTTGGTCTGTACTATTTTTTATATGAAGGCATGTTTTGTTTTAACGTAAATGCTCTCCTAATATTTGAAACATTCATCTTATCGAAAAATGGATAACACCAGTCGATTTCTCGTATCAGAGAACCCTTATTCTCATAATTTCAGTATTTTTTTAGAGGAAAAACATTTTTCGTCAAATATGTAGCTGGACTATAGTAAGGAATTTATTGCATTTTTCGCAATACTCCAAAAATATATTTTTGGCCTATCATCCTCTCGAAACATGTTCGATTAGATGAAATTCCATCTAAAATCCATAGGTGACTTTGTTAATGCCCTAATTCTATCAATTTTTGAATAACTATGGATATTTGATTTTCCCCTTTTCATTGGATACTCCAAGTTTGACGCATTCCACTTCTGAATCGCATCATATTCGAGCACTCCTGATTTTTTATATCATAGATTGGACTCTCGACGATACTTTCTCAGAAAATTGAATGAATACTTCCATTATTTTGGTCTGTACTATTTTTTATATGAAGGCATGTTTTCTTTTAACTTAAATGCTCTCCTAATATTTGAAACATTCATCTTATCGAAAAATGGACAACACCAGTCGATTTGTCGTATCAAAGAACCCTTATTCTCATAATTTCAATATTTTTTGAGAGGAAAAACATTTTTCGTCAAATATGTAGCTGGAAAATATTGCATTTTTCGCAATACTCCAAAAATATATTTTTGGCCTATCATCCTCTCGAAACATGTTCGATTAGATGAAGTTCCATCTAAAATCGATAGGTGACTTTGTTGATGCCCTAATTCTATCAATTTTTGAATAACTATGGATATTTGATCTCACTCTCTTCATTGGATACTCCAAGTTTGACGCACTCTACTTCTGAATCGCATCATTTTAGAACACTCCCGATTTTTTATATCATAGATTGGACCTTTGACGATACTTTCTCAGAAAATTGAATGAATACTCCCATTATTTTGGTCTGTACTATTTTTTATATGAAGGCATGTTTTCTTTTAACGTAAATGCTCTCCTAATATTTGAAACATTCATCTTATCGAAAAATGGACAACACCAGTCGATTTCTCGTATCAAAGAACCCTTATTCTCATAATTTCAGTAAGGAATTTATTGCATTTTTCGCAATACTCCAAAAATATATTTTTGGCCTATCATCCTCTCGAAACATGTTCGATTAGATGAAATTCCATCCAAAATCGATAGGTGACTTTGTTAATGCCCTAATTCTATCAATTTTTGAATAACTATGGATATTTGATTTTCCCCTCTTCATTGGATACTCCAAGTTTGACGCACTCTACTTCTGAATCGCATCATATTAGAGCACTCCTGATTTTTTATATCATAGATTGGACCTTTGACGATACTTTCTCAGAAAATTGAATGAATACTTCCATTATTTTGGTCTGTACTGTTTTTTATATGGAGGCATGTTTTGTTTTAACTTAAATGCTCTCCTAATATTTGAAACATTCATCTCATCGAAAAATGGATAACACCAGTCGATTTGTCGTATCAAAGAACCCTTATTCTCACAATTTCATTATTTTTTGAGAGGAAAAACATTTTTCGTCAAATATGTAGCTGGACTATAGTAAGGAAAATATTGCATTTTTCGCAATACTCCAAAAATATATTTTTGGCCTATCATCCTCTCGAAACATGTTCGATTAGATAAAGTTCCATCTAAAATCGATAGGTGACTTTGTTGATTCCCTAATTCTATCAATTTTTGAATAACTATGGATATTTGATCTCACTCTCTTCATTGGATACTCCAAGTTTGACGCACTCTACTTCTGAATCGCATCATTTTAGAACACTCCCGATTTTTTATATCATAGATTGGACCTTTGACGATACTTTCTCAGAAAATTGAATGAATACTCCCATTATTTTGGTCTGTACTATTTTTTATATGAAGGCATGTTTTCTTTTAACGTAAATGCTCTCCTAATATTTGAAACATTCATCTTATCGAAAAATGGACAACACCAGTCGATTTCTCGTATCAAAGAACCCTTATTCTCATAATTTCAGTAAGGAATTTATTGCATTTTTCGCAATACTCCAAAAATATATTTTTGGCCTATCATCCTCTCGAAACATGTTCGATTAGATGAAATTCCATCCTAAATCGATAGGTGACTTTGTTAATGCCCTAATTCTATCAATTTTTGAATAACTATGGATATTTGATTTTCCCCTCTTCATTGGATACTCCAAGTTTGACGCACTCTACTTCTGAATCGCATCATATTAGAGCACTCCTGATTTTTTATATCATAGATTGGACCTTTGACGATACTTTCTCAGAAAATTGAATGAATACTTCCATTATTTTGGTCTGTACTATTTTTTATATGAAGGCATGTTTTGTTTTAACTTAAATGCTCTCCTAATATTTGAAACATTTATCTTATCGAGAAATGGACAACACCAGTCGATTTGTCGTATCGAAGAGCCCGTATTCTCATAATTTCAGTATTTTTTGAGAGGAAAAACATTTTTCGTCAAATATGTAGCTGGACTATTATAGTAAGGAAAATATTGCATTTTTCGCAATACTCCAAAAATATATTTTTGGCCTATCATCCTCTCGAAACATGTTCGATTAGATGAAGTTTCATCTAAAATCGATGGGTGACTTTGTTGATGCCCTAATTCTATCAATTTTTGAATAACTATGGATATTTGATTTTCCCCTCTTCATTGGATACTCCAAGTTTGACGCACTCTACTTCTGAATCGCATCATTTTAGAGCACTCCCGATTTTTTATATCATAGATTGGACCTTTGACGATACTTTCTCAGAAAATTGAATGAATACTTCCATTATTTTGGTCTGTACTATTTTTTATATGAAGGCATGTTTTGTTTTAACTTAAATGCTCTCCTAATATTTGAAACATTTATCTTATCGAAAAATGGATAACACCAGTCGATTTGTCGTATCAAAGAACCCTTATTCTCACAATTTCATTATTTTTTGAGAGGAAAAACATTTTTCGTCAAATATGTAGCTGGACTATAGTAAGGAAAATATTGCATTTTTCGCAATACTCCAAAAATATATTTTTGGCCTATCATCCTCTCGAAACATGTTCGATTAGATGAAGTTCCATCTTAAATCGATAGCTGACTTTGTTGATGCCCTAATTCTATCAATTTTTGAATAACTATGGATATTTGATCTCACCCTCTTCATTAGATACTCGAAGTTTGACGCACTCTACTTCTGAATCGCATCATTTTAGAACACTCCCGATTTTTTATATCATAGATTGGACCTTTGACGATACTTTCTCAGAAAATTGAATGAATACTCCCATTATTTTGGTCTGTACTATTTTTTATATGTAGGCATGTTTTCTTTTAACGTAAATGCTCTCCTAATATTTGAAACATTCATCTTATCGAAAAATGGACAACACCAGTCGATTTCTCGTATCAAAGAACCCTTATTCTCATAATTTTAGTAAGGAATTTATTGCATTTTTCGCAATACTCCAAAAATATATTTTTGGCCTATCATCCTCTCGAAATATGTTCGATTAGATGAAATTCCATCCAAAATCGATAGGTGACTTTGTTAATGCCCTAATTCTATCAATTTTTGAATAACTATGGATATTTGATTTTCCCCTCTTCATTGGATACTCCAAGTTTGACGCACTCTACTTCTGAATCGCATCATATTAGAGCACTCCTGATTTTTTGTATCATAGATTGGACCTTTGACGATACTTTCTCAGAAAATTGAATGATTACTTCCATTATTTTGGTCTGTACTATTTTTTAAATGAAGGCATGTTCTCTTTTAACTTAAATGCTCTCCTAATATTTGAAACATTTATCTTATCGAAAAATGGATAACACCAGTCGATTTGTCATATCAAAGAACCCTTATTCTTATAATTTCATTATTCTTTGAGAGGAAAAACATTTTTCGTCAAATATGTAGCTGGACTATAGTAAGGAATTTATTGCATTTTTCGCAATACTCCAAAAACATATTTTTGGCCTATCAACATCTCGAAACATGTTCGATTAGATGAAATTTCATTTAAAATCGATAGGTGACTTTGTTAATGCCCTAATTCTATCAATTTTTGAATAACTATGGATATTTGATTTTACCCTCTTCATTGGATACTCCAAGTTTGACGTACTCTACTTCTGAATAGCATAATTTTAGAGCACTCCCGATTTTTTATATCATGGATTGGACCTTTGACGATACTTTCTCAGAAAATTGAATGGATACTTCCATTATTTTGGTCTGTACTATTTTTTATATGAAGGCATGTTTTCTTTTAACTTAAATGCTCTACTAATATTTGAAACATTTATCTTATCGAAAAATGGACAACACCAGTCGATTTGTCGTATCAAAGAACCCTTATTCTCATAATTTCAATATTTTTTGAGAGGAAAAACATTTTTCGTCAAATAGTAAGGAAAATATTGCATTTTTCGCAATACTCCAAAAATATATTTTTGGCCTATCATCATCTCGAAACATGTTCGATTAGATGAAATTTCATCTAAAATCGATGGGTGACTTTGTTAATGCCCTAATTCTATCAATTTTTGAAAAACTATGGATATTTGATTTCACCCTCTTCATTGGATACTCCAAGTTTGACGCACTCTACTTCTGAATTGCATCATTTTAGAGCACTCCCGATTTTTTATATCATAGATTGGACCTTTCACGATACTTTCTCAGAAAATTGAATGATAACTCCCATTATTTTGGTCTGTACTATTTTTTATATGAAGGCATGTTTTGTTTTAACGTAAATGCTCTCCTAATATTTGAAACATTCATCTTATCGAAAAATGGATAACACCAGTCGATTTCTCGTATCAAAGAACCCTTATTCTCATAATTTCAATATTTTTTGAGAGGAAAAACATTTTTCGTCAAATAGTAAGGAAAATATTGCATTTTTCGCAAAACTCCAAAAATATATTTTTGGCCTATCATCATCTCGAAACATGTTCGATTAGATGAAATTTCATCTAAAATCGATGGGTGACTTTGTTAATGCCCTAATTCTATCAATTTTTGAAAAACTATGGATATTTGATTTCACCCTCTTCATTGGATACTCCAAGTTTGACGCATTCTACTTCTGAATCGCATCATATTCGAGCACTCCTGATTTTTTATATCATAGATTGGACTCTCGACGATACTTTCTCAGAAAATTGAATGAATACTTCCATTATTTTGGTCTGTACTATTTTTTATATGAAGGCATGTTTTCTTTTAACTTAAATGCTCTCCTAATATTTGAAACATTTATCTTATCGAAAAATGGACAACACCAGTCGATTTGTCGTATCAAAGAACCCTTATTCTCATAATTTCAATATTTTTTGAGAGGAAAAACATTTTTCGTCAAATAGTAAGGAAAATATTGCATTTTTCGCAAAACTCCAAAAATATATTTTTGGCCTATCATCATCTCGAAACATGTTCGATTAGATGAAATTTCATCTAAAATCGATGGGTGACTTTGTTAATGCCCTAATTCTATCAATTTTTGAAAAACTATGGATATTTGATTTCACCCTCTTCATTGGATACTCCAAGTTTGACGCACTCTACTTCTGAATTGCATCATTTTAGAGCACTCCCGATTTTTTATATCATAGATTGGACCTTTCACGATACTTTCTCAGAAAATTGAATGATTACTCCCATTTTTTTGGTCTGTACTATTTTTTATATGAAGGCATGTTTTGTTTTAACGTAAATGCTCTCCTAATATTTGAAACATTCATCTTATCGAAAAATGGACAACACCAGTCGATTTGTCGTATCAAAGAACCCTTATTCTCATAATTTCAGTATTTTTTGAGAGGAAAAACATTTTTCGTCAAATATGTAGCTGGACTATAGTAAGGAATTTATTGCATTTTTCGCAATACTCCAAAAATATATTTTTGGCCTATCATCATCTCGAAACATGTTCGATTAGATGAAATCTCATCTAAAATCGATAGGTGACTTTGTTAATGCCCTAATTCTATCAATTTTTGGATAACTATGGATATTTGATTTTACCCTCTTCATTGGATACTCCAAGTTTGACGCACTCTACTTCTGAATCGCATAATTTTAGAGCACTCCTGATTTTTTATATCATAGATTGGACCTTTGACGATACTTTCTCAGAAAATTTATCATTTACCTTATCGAAAAATGGACAACACCAGTCGATTTGTCGTATCAAAAAACCCTTATTGTCATAATTTCAATATTTTTTGAGAGGAAAAACATTTTTCGTCAAATATGTAGCTGTAAGGAAAATATTGCATTTTTCGCAATACTCCAAAAATATATTTTTGGCCTATCATCCTCTCGAAACATGTTCGATTAGATGAAGTTCCATCTAAAATCGATAGGTGACTTTGTTGATGCCCTAATTCTATCAATTTTTTAATAACTATGGATATTTGATCTCACTCTCTTCATTGGATACTCCAAGTTTGACGCACTCTACTTCTGAATCGCATCATTTTAGAACACTCCCGATTTTTTATATCATAGATTGGACCTTTGACGATACTTTCTCAGAAAATTGAATGAATACTCCCATTATTTTGGTCTGTACTATTTTTTATATGAAGGCATGTTTTCTTTTAACGTAAATGCTCTCCTAATATTTGAAACATTCATCCTATCGAAAAATGGACAACACTAGTCGATTTCTCGTATCAAAGAACCCTTATTCTCATAATTTCAGTAAGGAATTTATTGCATTTTTCGCAATACTCCAAAAATATATTTTTGGCCTATCATCCTCTCGAAGCATGTTCGATTAGATGAAATTCCATCCAAAATCGATAGGTGACTTTGTTAATGCCCTAATTCTATCAATTTTTGAATAACTATGGATATTTGATTTTCCCCTCTTCATTGGATACTCCAAGTTTGACGCACTCTACTTCTGAATCGCATCATATTAGAGCACTCCTGATTTTTTATATCATAGATTGGACCTTTGACGATACTTTCTCAGAAAATTGAATGAATACTTCCATTATTTTGGTCTGTACTATTTTTTATATGAAGGCATGTTTTGTTTTAACTTAAATGCTCTCCTAATATTTGAAACATTTATCTTATCGAAAAATGGACAACACCAGTCGATTTGTCGTATCGAAGAGCCCGTATTCTCATAATTTCAGTATTTTTTGAGAGGAAAAACATTTTTCGTCAAATATGTAGCTGGACTATTATAGTAAGGAAAATATTGCATTTTTCGCAATACTCCAAAAATATATTTTTGGCCTATCATCCTCTCGAAACATGTTCGATTAGATGAAGTTTCATCTAAAATCGATAGGTGACTTTGTTGATGCCCTAATTCTATCAATTTTTGAATAACTATGGATATTTGATTTTCCCCTCTTCATTGGATACTCCAAGTTTGACGCACTCTACTTCTGAATCGCATAATTTTAGAGCACTCCCGATTTTTTATATCATGGATTGGACCTTTGACGATACTTTCTCAGAAAATTGAATGGATACTTCCATTATTTTGGTCTGTACTATTTTTTATATGAAGGCATGTTTTCTTTTAACTTAAATGCTCTACTAATATTTGAAACATTTATCTTATCGAAAAATGGACAACACCAGTCGATTTGTCGTATCAAAGAACCCTTATTCTCATAATTTCAATATTTTTTGAGAGGAAAAACATTTTTCGTCAAATAGTAAGGAAAATATTGCATTTTTCGCAATACTCCAAAAATATATTTTTGGCCTATCATCATCTCGAAACATGTTCGATTAGATGAAATTTTCTAAAATCGATGGGTGACTTTGTTAATGCCCTAATTCTATCAATTTTTGAAAAACTATGGATATTTGATTTCACCCTCTTCATTGGATACTCCAAGTTTGACGCACTCTACTTCTGAATTGCATCATTTCAGAGCACTCCCGATTTTTTATATCATAGATTGGACCTTTGACGATACTTTCTCAGAAAATTGAATGAATACTCCCATTATTTTGGTCTGTACTATTTTTTATATGAAGGCATGTTTTCTTTTAACGTAAATGCTCTCCTAATATTTGAAACATTCATCTTATCGAAAAATGGACAACACCAGTCGATTTCTCGTATCAAAGAACCCTTATTCTCATAATTTCAGTAAGGAATTTATTGCATTTTTCGCAATACTCCAAAAATATATTTTTGGCCTATCAGCCTCTCGAAACATGTTCGATTAGATGAAATTCCATCTAAAATCGATAGGTGACTTTGTTAATGCCCTAATTCTATCAATTTTTGAATAACTATGGATATTTGATTTTCCCCTCTTCATTGGATACTCCAAGTTTGACGCACTCTACTTCTGAATCGCATCATATTAGAGCACTCCTGATTTTTTATATCATAGATTGGACCTTTCACGATACTTTCTCAGAAAATTGAATGATTACTCCCATTATTTTGGTCTGTACTATTTTTTATATGAAGGCATGTTTTGTTTTAACGTAAATGCTCTCCTAATATTTGAAACATTCATCTTATCGAAAAATGGATAACACCAGTCGATTTCTCGTATCAGAGAACCCTTATTCTCATAATTTCAGTATTTGTTTAGAGGAAAAACATTTTTCGTCAAATATGTAGCTGGACTATAGTAAGGAATTTATTGCATTTTTCGCAATACTCCAAAAATATATTTTTGGCCTATCATCCTCTCGAAACATGTTCGATTAGATGAAATTCCATCTAAAATCGATAGGTGACTTTGTTAATGCCCTAATTCTATCAATTTTTGAATAACTATGGATATTTGATTTTCCCCTTTTCATTGGATACTCTAAGTTTGACGCATTCCACTTCTGAATCGCATCATATTCGAGCACTCCTGATTTTTTATATCATAGATTGGACTCTCGACGATACTTTCTCAGAAAATTGAATGAATACTTCCATTATTTTGGTCTGTACTATTTTTTATATGAAGGCATGTTTTCTTTTAACTTAAATGCTCTCCTAATATTTGAAACATTCATCTTATCGAAAAATGGACAACACCAGTCGATTTCTCGTATCAGAGAACCCTTATTCTCATAATTTCAGTATTTTTTTAGAGGAAAAACATTTTTCGTCAAATATGTAGCTGGACTATAGTAAGGAATTTATTGCATTTTTCGCAATACTCCAAAAATATATTTTTGGCCTATCATCCTCTCGAAACATGTTCGATTAGATGAAATTCCATCTAAAATCCATAGGTGACTTTGTTAATGCCCTAATTCTATCAATTTTTGAATAACTATGGATATTTGATTTTCCCCTTTTCATTGGATACTCCAAGTTTGACGCATTCCACTTCTGAATCGCATCATATTCGAGCACTCCTGATTTTTTATATCATAGATTGGACTCTCGACGATACTTTCTCAGAAAATTGAATGAATACTTCCATTATTTTGGTCTGTACTATTTTTTATATGAAGGCATGTTTTCTTTTAACTTAAATGCTCTCCTAATATTTGAAACATTCATCTTATCGAAAAATGGACAACACCAGTCGATTTGTCGTATCAAAGAACCCTTATTCTCATAATTTCAATATTTTTTGAGAGGAAAAACATTTTTCGTCAAATATGTAGCTGGAAAATATTGCATTTTTCGCAATACTCCAAAAATATATTTTTGGCCTATCATCCTCTCGAAACATGTTCGATTAGATGAAGTTCCATCTAAAATCGATAGGTGACTTTGTTGATGCCCTAATTCTATCAATTTTTGAATAACTATGGATATTTGATCTCACTCTCTTCATTGGATACTCCAAGTTTGACGCACTCTACTTCTGAATCGCATCATTTTAGAACACTCCCGATTTTTTATATCATAGATTGGACCTTTGACGATACTTTCTCAGAAAATTGAATGAATACTCCCATTATTTTGGTCTGTACTATTTTTTATATGAAGGCATGTTTTCTTTTAACGTAAATGCTCTCCTAATATTTGAAACATTCATCTTATCGAAAAATGGACAACACCAGTCGATTTCTCGTATCAAAGAACCCTTATTCTCATAATTTCAGTAAGGAATTTATTGCATTTTTCGCAATACTCCAAAAATATATTTTTGGCCTATCATCCTCTCGAAACATGTTCGATTAGATGAAATTCCATCCAAAATCGATAGGTGACTTTGTTAATGCCCTAATTCTATCAATTTTTGAATAACTATGGATATTTGATTTTCCCCTCTTCATTGGATACTCCAAGTTTGACGCACTCTACTTCTGAATCGCATCATATTAGAGCACTCCTGATTTTTTATATCATAGATTGGACCTTTGACGATACTTTCTCAGAAAATTGAATGAATACTTCCATTATTTTGGTCTGTACTGTTTTTTATATGGAGGCATGTTTTGTTTTAACTTAAATGCTCTCCTAATATTTGAAACATTCATCTCATCGAAAAATGGATAACACCAGTCGATTTGTCGTATCAAAGAACCCTTATTCTCACAATTTCATTATTTTTTGAGAGGAAAAACATTTTTCGTCAAATATGTAGCTGGACTATAGTAAGGAAAATATTGCATTTTTCGCAATACTCCAAAAATATATTTTTGGCCTATCATCCTCTCGAAACATGTTCGATTAGATAAAGTTCCATCTAAAATCGATAGGTGACTTTGTTGATTCCCTAATTCTATCAATTTTTGAATAACTATGGATATTTGATCTCACTCTCTTCATTGGATACTCCAAGTTTGACGCACTCTACTTCTGAATCGCATCATTTTAGAACACTCCCGATTTTTTATATCATAGATTGGACCTTTGACGATACTTTCTCAGAAAATTGAATGAATACTCCCATTATTTTGGTCTGTACTATTTTTTATATGAAGGCATGTTTTCTTTTAACGTAAATGCTCTCCTAATATTTGAAACATTCATCTTATCGAAAAATGGACAACACCAGTCGATTTCTCGTATCAAAGAACCCTTATTCTCATAATTTTAGTAAGGAATTTATTGCATTTTTCGCAATACTCCAAAAATATATTTTTGGCCTATCATCCTCTCGAAACATGTTCGATTAGATGAAATTCCATCCAAAATCGATAGGTGACTTTGTTAATGCCCTAATTCTATCAATTTTTGAATAACTATGGATATTTGATTTTCCCCTCTTCATTGGATACTCCAAGTTTGACGCACTCTACTTCTGAATCGCATCATATTAGAGCACTCCTGATTTTTTATATCATAGATTGGACCTTTGACGATACTTTCTCAGAAAATTGAATGAATACTTCCATTATTTTGGTCTGTACTATTTTTTATATGAAGGCATGCTTTGTTTTAACTTAAATGCTCTCCTAATATTTGAAACATTTATCTTATCGAGAAATGGACAACACCAGTCGATTTGTCGTATCGAAGAGCCCGTATTCTCATAATTTCAGTATTTTTTGAGAGGAAAAACATTTTTCGTCAAATATGTAGCTGGACTATTATAGTAAGGAAAATATTGCATTTTTCGCAATACTCCAAAAATATATTTTTGGCCTATCATCCTCTCGAAACATGTTCGATTAGATGAAGTTTCATCTAAAATCGATAGGTGACTTTGTTGATGCCCTAATTCTATCAATTTTTGAATAACTATGGATATTTGATTTTCCCCTCTTCATTGGATACTCCAAGTTTGACGCACTCTACTTCTGAATCGCATCATTTTAGAGCACTCCCGATTTTTTATATCATAGATTGGACCTTTGACGATACTTTCTCAGAAAATTGAATAAATACTTCCATTATTTTGGTCTGTACTACTTTTTATATGAAGGCATGTTTTGTTTTAACTTAAATGCTCTCCTAATATTTGAAACATTTATCTTATCGAAAAATGGATAACACCAGTCGATTTGTCGTATCAAAGAACCCTTATTCTCACAATTTCATTATTTTTTGAGAGGAAAAACATTTTTCGTCAAATATGTAGCTGGACTATAGTAAGGAAAATATTGCATTTTTCGCAATACTCCAAAAATATATTTTTGGCCTATCATCCTCTCGAAACATGTTCGATTAGATGAAGTTCCATCTTAAATCGATAGCTGACTTTGTTGATGCCCTAATTCTATCAATTTTTGAATAACTATGGATATTTGATCTCACCCTCTTCATTAGATACTCGAAGTTTGACGCACTCTACTTCTGAATCGCATCATTTTAGAACACTCCCGATTTTTTATATCATAGATTGGACCTTTGACGATACTTTCTCAGAAAATTGAATGAATACTCCCATTATTTTGGTCTGTACTATTTTTTATATGTAGGCATGTTTTCTTTTAACGTAAATGCTCTCCTAATATTTGAAACATTCATCTTATCGAAAAATGGACAACACCAGTCGATTTCTCGTATCAAAGAACCCTTATTCTCATAATTTTAGTAAGGAATTTATTGCATTTTTCGCAATACTCCAAAAATATATTTTTGGCCTATCATCCTCTCGAAACATGTTCGATTAGATGAAATTCCATCCAAAATCGATAGGTGACTTTGTTAATGCCCTAATTCTATCAATTTTTGAATAACTATGGATATTTGATTTTCCCCTCTTCATTGGATACTCCAAGTTTGACGCACTCTACTTCTGAATCGCATCATATTAGAGCACTCCTGATTTTTTGTATCATAGATTGGACCTTTGACGATACTTTCTCAGAAAATTGAATGATTACTTCCATTATTTTGGTCTGTACTATTTTTTAAATGAAGGCATGTTCTCTTTTAACTTAAATGCTCTCCTAATATTTGAAACATTTATCTTATCGAAAAATGGATAACACCAGTCGATTTGTCATATCAAAGAACCCTTATTCTTATAATTTCATTATTCTTTGAGAGGAAAAACATTTTTCGTCAAATATGTAGCTGGACTATAGTAAGGAATTTATTGCATTTTTCGCAATACTCCAAAAACATATTTTTGGCCTATCAACATCTCGAAACATGTTCGATTAGATGAAATTTCATTTAAAATCGATAGGTGACTTTGTTAATGCCCTAATTCTATCAATTTTTGAATAACTATGGATATTTGATTTTACCCTCTTCATTGGATACTCCAAGTTTGACGTACTCTACTTCTGAATAGCATAATTTTAGAGCACTCCCGATTTTTTATATCATGGATTGGACCTTTGACGATACTTTCTCAGAAAATTGAATGGATACTTCCATTATTTTGGTCTGTACTATTTTTTATATGAAGGCATGTTTTCTTTTAACTTAAATGCTCTACTAATATTTGAAACATTTATCTTATCGAAAAATGGACAACACCAGTCGATTTGTCGTATCAAAGAACCCTTATTCTCATAATTTCAATATTTTTTGAGAGGAAAAACATTTTTCGTCAAATAGTAAGGAAAATATTGCATTTTTCGCAATACTCCAAAAATATATTTTTGGCCTATCATCATCTCGAAACATGTTCGATTAGATGAAATTTCATCTAAAATCGATGGGTGACTTTGTTAATGCCCTAATTCTATCAATTTTTGAAAAACTATGGATATTTGATTTCACCCTCTTCATTGGATACTCCAAGTTTGACGCACTCTACTTCTGAATTGCATCATTTTAGAGCACTCCCGATTTTTTATATCATAGATTGGACCTTTCACGATACTTTCTCAGAAAATTGAATGATAACTCCCATTATTTTGGTCTGTACTATTTTTTATATGAAGGCATGTTTTGTTTTAACGTAAATGCTCTCCTAATATTTGAAACATTCATCTTATCGAAAAATGGATAACACCAGTCGATTTCTCGTATCAAAGAACCCTTATTCTCATAATTTCAATATTTTTTGAGAGGAAAAACATTTTTCGTCAAATAGTAAGGAAAATATTGCATTTTTCGCAAAACTCCAAAAATATATTTTTGGCCTATCATCATCTCGAAACATGTTCGATTAGATGAAATTTCATCTAAAATCGATGGGTGACTTTGTTAATGCCCTAATTCTATCAATTTTTGAAAAACTATGGATATTTGATTTCACCCTCTTCATTGGATACTCCAAGTTTGACGCATTCTACTTCTGAATCGCATCATATTCGAGCACTCCTGATTTTGTATATCATAGATTGGACTCTCGACGATACTTTCTCAGAAAATTGAATGAATACTTCCATTATTTTGGTCTGTACTATTTTTTATATGAAGGCATGTTTTCTTTTAACTTAAATGCTCTCCTAATATTTGAAACATTTATCTTATCGAAAAATGGACAACACCAGTCGATTTGTCGTATCAAAGCACCCTTATTCTCATAATTTCAATATTTTTTGAGAGGAAAAACATTTTTCGTCAAATAGTAAGGAAAATATTGCATTTTTCGCAAAACTCCAAAAATATATTTTTGGCCTATCATCATCTCGAAACATGTTCGATTAGATGAAATTTCATCTAAAATCGATGGGTGACTTTGTTAATGCCCTAATTCTATCAATTTTTGAAAAACTATGGATATTTGATTTCACCCTCTTCATTGGATACTCCAAGTTTGACGCACTCTACTTCTGAATTGCATCATTTTAGAGCACTCCCGATTTTTTATATCATAGATTGGACCTTTCACGATACTTTCTCAGAAAATTGAATGATTACTCCCATTTTTTTGGTCTGTACTATTTTTTATATGAAGGCATGTTTTGTTTTAACGTAAATGCTCTCCTAATATTTGAAACATTCATCTTATCGAAAAATGGACAACACCAGTCGATTTGTCGTATCAAAGAACCCTTATTCTCATAATTTCAGTATTTTTTGAGAGGAAAAACATTTTTCGTCAAATATGTAGCTGGACTATAGTAAGGAATTTATTGCATTTTTCGCAATACTCCAAAAATATATTTTTGGCCTATCATCATCTCGAAACATGTTCGATTAGATGAAATCTCATCTAAAATCGATAGGTGACTTTGTTAATGCCCTAATTCTATCAATTTTTGGATAACTATGGATATTTGATTTTACCCTCTTCATTGGATACTCCAAGTTTGACGCACTCTACTTCTGAATCGCATAATTTTAGAGCACTCCTGATTTTTTATATCATAGATTGGACCTTTGACGATACTTTCTCAGAAAATTTATCATTTACCTTATCGAAAAATGGACAACACCAGTCGATTTGTCGTATCAAAAAACCCTTATTCTCATAATTTCAATATTTTTTGAGAGGAAAAACATTTTTCGTCAAATATGTAGCTGTAAGGAAAATATTGCATTTTTCGCAATACTCCAAAAATATATTTTTGGCCTATCATCCTCTCGAAACATGTTCGATTAGATGAAGTTCCATCTAAAATCGATAGGTGACTTTGTTGATGCCCTAATTCTATCAATTTTTTAATAACTATGGATATTTGATCTCACTCTCTTCATTGGATACTCCAAGTTTGACGCACTCTACTTCTGAATCGCATCATTTTAGAACACTCCCGATTTTTTATATCATAGATTGGACCTTTGACGATACTTTCTCAGAAAATTGAATGAATACTCCCATTATTTTGGTCTGTACTATTTTTTATATGAAGGCATGTTTTCTTTTAACGTAAATGCTCTCCTAATATTTGAAACATTCATCTTATCGAAAAATGGACAACACTAGTCGATTTCTCGTATCAAAGAACCCTTATTCTCATAATTTCAGTAAGGAATTTATTGCATTTTTCGCAATACTCCAAAAATATATTTTTGGCCTATCATCCTCTCGAAGCATGTTCGATTAGATGAACATCCATCCAAAATCGATAGGTGACTTTGTTAATGCCCTAATTCTATCAATTTTTGAATAACTATGGATATTTGATTTTCCCCTCTTCATTGGATACTCCAAGTTTGACGCACTCTACTTCTGAATCGCATCATATTAGAGCACTCCTGATTTTTTATATCATAGATTGGACCTTTGACGATACTTTCTCAGAAAATTGAATGAATACTTCCATTATTTTGGTCTGTACTATTTTTTATATGAAGGCATGTTTTGTTTTAACTTAAATGCTCTCCTAATATTTGAAACATTTATCTTATCGAAAAATGGACAACACCAGTCGATTTGTCGTATCGAAGAGCCCGTATTCTCATAATTTCAGTATTTTTTGAGAGGAAAAACATTTTTCGTCAAATATGTAGCTGGACTATTATAGTAAGGAAAATATTGCATTTTTCGCAATACTCCAAAAATATATTTTTGGCCTATCATCCTCTCGAAACATGTTCGATTAGATGAAGTTTCATCTAAAATCGATAGGTGACTTTGTTGATGCCCTAATTCTATCAATTTTTGAATAACTATGGATATTTGATTTTCCCCTCTTCATTGGATACTCCAAGTTTGACGCACTCTACTTCTGAATCGCATAATTTTAGAGCACTCCCGATTTTTTATATCATGGATTGGACCTTTGACGATACTTTCTCAGAAAATTGAATGGATACTTCCATTATTTTGGTCTGTACTATTTTTTATATGAAGGCATGTTTTCTTTTAACTTAAATGCTCTACTAATATTTGAAACATTTATCTTATCGAAAAATGGACAACACCAGTCGATTTGTCGTATCAAAGAACCCTTATTCTCATAATTTCAATATTTTTTGAGAGGAAAAACATTTTTCGTCAAATAGTAAGGAAAATATTGCATTTTTCGCAATACTCCAAAAATATATTTTTGGCCTATCATCATCTCGAAACATGTTGGATTAGATGAAATTTTCTAAAATCGATGGGTGACTTTGTTAATGCCCTAATTCTATCAATTTTTGAAAAACTATGGATATTTGATTTCACCCTCTTCATTGGATACTCCAAGTTTGACGCACTCTACTTCTGAATTGCATCATTTCAGAGCACTCCCGATTTTTTATATCATAGATTGGACCTTTGACGATACTTTCTCAGAAAATTGAATGAATACTCCCATTATTTTGGTCTGTACTATTTTTTATATGAAGGCATGTTTTCTTTTAACGTAAATGCTCTCCTAATATTTGAAACATTCATCTTATCGAAAAATGGACAACACCAGTCGATTTCTCGTATCAAAGAACCCTTATTCTCATAATTTCAGTAAGGAATTTATTGCATTTTTCGCAATACTCCAAAAATATATTTTTGGCCTATCAGCCTCTCGAAACATGTTCGATTAGATGAAATTCCATCTAAAATCGATAGGTGACTTTGTTAATGCCCTAATTCTATCAATTTTTGAATAACTATGGATATTTGATTTTCCCCTCTTCATTGGATACTCCAAGTTTGACGCACTCTACTTCTGAATCGCATCATATTAGAGCACTCCTGATTTTTTATATCATAGATTGGACCTTTCACGATACTTTCTCAGAAAATTGAATGATTACTCCCATTATTTTGGTCTGTACTATTTTTTATATGAAGGCATGTTTTGTTTTAACGTAAATGCTCTCCTAATATTTGAAACATTCATCTTATCGAAAAATGGATAACACCAGTCGATTTCTCGTATCAGAGAACCCTTATTCTCATAATTTCAGTATTTTTTTAGAGGAAAAACATTTTTCGTCAAATATGTAGCTGGACTATAGTAAGGAATTTATTGCATTTTTCGCAATACTCCAAAAATATATTTTTGGCCTATCATCCTCTCGAAACATGTTCGATTAGATGAAATTCCATCTAAAATCGATAGGTGACTTTGTTAATGCCCTAATTCTATCAATTTTTGAATAACTATGGATATTTGATTTTCCCCTTTTCATTGGATACTCCAAGTTTGACGCATTCCACTTCTGAATCGCATCATATTCGAGCACTCCTGATTTTTTATATCATAGATTGGACTCTCGACGATACTTTCTCAGAAAATTGAATGATTACTCCCATTTTTTTGGTCTGTACTATTTTTTATATGAAGGCATGTTTTGTTTTAACGTAAATGCTCTCCTAATATTTGAAACATTCATCTTATCGAAAAATGGACAACACCAGTCGATTTGTCGTATCAAAGAACCCTTATTCTCATAATTTCAGTATTTTTTGAGAGGAAAAACATTTTTCGTCAAATATGTAGCTGGACTATAGTAAGGAATTTATTGCATTTTTCGCAATACTCCAAAAATATATTTTTGGCCTATCATCATCTCGAAACATGTTCGATTAGATGAAATCTCATCTAAAATCGATAGGTGACTTTGTTAATGCCCTAATTCTATCAATTTTTGGATAACTATGGATATTTGATTTTACCCTCTTCATTGGATACTCCAAGTTTGACGCACTCTACTTCTGAATCGCATAATTTTAGAGCACTCCTGATTTTTTATATCATAGATTGGACCTTTGACGATACTTTCTCAGAAAATTTATCATTTACCTTATCGAAAAATGGACAACACCAGTCGATTTGTCGTATCAAAAAACCCTTATTCTCATAATTTCAATATTTTTTGAGAGGAAAAACATTTTTCGTCAAATATGTAGCTGTAAGGAAAATATTGCATTTTTCGCAATACTCCAAAAATATATTTTTGGCCTATCATCCTCTCGAAACATGTTCGATTAGATGAAGTTCCATCTAAAATCGATAGGTGACTTTGTTGATGCCCTAATTCTATCAATTTTTTAATAACTATGGATATTTGATCTCACTCTCTTCATTGGATACTCCAAGTTTGACGCACTCTACTTCTGAATCGCATCATTTTAGAACACTCCCGATTTTTTATATCATAGATTGGACCTTTGACGATACTTTCTCAGAAAATTGAATGAATACTCCCATTATTTTGGTCTGTACTATTTTTTATATGAAGGCATGTTTTCTTTTAACGTAAATGCTCTCCTAATATTTGAAACATTCATCTTATCGAAAAATGGACAACACTAGTCGATTTCTCGTATCAAAGAACCCTTATTCTCATAATTTCAGTAAGGAATTTATTGCATTTTTCGCAATACTCCAAAAATATATTTTTGGCCTATCATCCTCTCGAAGCATGTTCGATTAGATGAAATTCCATCCAAAATCGATAGGTGACTTTGTTAATGCCCTAATTCTATCAATTTTTGAATAACTATGGATATTTGATTTTCCCCTCTTCATTGGATACTCCAAGTTTGACGCACTCTACTTCTGAATCGCATCATATTAGAGCACTCCTGATTTTTTATATCATAGATTGGACCTTTGACGATACTTTCTCAGAAAATTGAATGAATACTTCCATTATTTTGGTCTGTACTATTTTTTATATGAAGGCATGTTTTGTTTTAACTTAAATGCTCTCCTAATATTTGAAACATTTATCTTATCGAAAAATGGACAACACCAGTCGATTTGTCGTATCGAAGAGCCCGTATTCTCATAATTTCAGTATTTTTTGAGAGGAAAAACATTTTTCGTCAAATATGTAGCTGGATATAGTAAGGAAAATATTGCATTTTTCGCAATACTCCAAAAATATATTTTTGGCCTATCATCCTCTCGAAACATGTTCGATTAGATGAAGTTTCATCTAAAATCGATAGGTGACTTTGTTGATGCCCTAATTCTATCAATTTTTGAATAACTATGGATATTTGATTTTCCCCTCTTCATTGGATACTCCAAGTTTGACGCACTCTACTTCTGAATCGCATAATTTTAGAGCACTCCCGATTTTTTATATCATGGATTGGACCTTTGACGATACTTTCTCAGAAAATTGAATGGATACTTCCATTATTTTGGTCTGTACTATTTTTTATATGAAGGCATGTTTTCTTTTAACTTAAATGCTCTACTAATATTTGAAACATTTATCTTATCGAAAACCCTTATTCTCATAATTTCAATATTTTTTGAGAGGAAAAACATTTTTCGTCAAATAGTAAGGAAAATATTGCATTTTTCGCAATACTCCAAAAATATATTTTTGGCCTATCATCATCTCGAAACATGTTCGATTAGATGAAATTTTCTAAAATCGATGGGTGACTTTGTTAATGCCCTAATTCTATCAATTTTTGAAAAACTATGGATATTTGATTTCACCCTCTTCATTGGATACTCCAAGTTTGACGCACTCTACTTCTGAATTGCATCATTTCAGAGCACTCCCGATTTTTTATATCATAGATTGGACCTTTGACGATACTTTCTCAGAAAATTGAATGAATACTCCCATTATTTTGGTCTGTACTATTTTTTATATGAAGGCATGTTTTCTTTTAACGTAAATGCTCTCCTAATATTTGAAACATTCATCTTATCGAAAAATGGACAACACCAGTCGATTTCTCGTATCAAAGAACCCTTATTCTCATAATTTCAGTAAGGAATTTATTGCATTTTTCGCAATACTCCAAAAATATATTTTTGGCCTATCAGCCCCTCGAAACATGTTCGATTAGATGAAATTCCATCTAAAATCGATAGGTGACTTTGTTAATGCCCTAATTCTATCAATTTTTGAATAACTATGGATATTTGATTTTCCCCTTTTCATTGGATACTCCAAGTTTGACGCACTCTACTTCTGAATCGCATCATATTAGAGCACTCCTGATTTTTTATATCATAGATTGGACCTTTCACGATACTTTCTCAGAAAATTGAATGATTACTCCCATTATTTTGGTCTGTACTATTTTTTATATGAAGGCATGTTTTGTTTTAACGTAAATGCTCTCCTAATATTTGAAACATTCATCTTATCGAAAAATGGATAACACCAGTCGATTTCTCGTATCAGAGAACCCTTATTCTCATAATTTCAGTATTTTTTTAGAGGAAAAACATTTTTCGTCAAATATGTAGCTGGACTATAGTAAGGAATTTATTGCATTTTTCGCAATACTCCAAAAATATATTTTTGGCCTATCATCCTCTCGAAACATGTTCGATTAGATGAAATTCCATCTAAAATCGATAGGTGACTTTGTTAATGCCCTAATTCTATCAATTTTTGAATAACTATGGATATTTGATTTTCCCCTTTTCATTGGATACTCCAAGTTTGACGCATTCCACTTCTGAATCGCATCATATTCGAGCACTCCTGATTTTTTATATCATAGATTGGACTCTCGACGATACTTTCTCAGAAAATTGAATGAATACTTCCATTATTTTGGTCTGTACTATTTTTTATATGAAGGCATGTTTTCTTTTAACTTAAATGCTCTCCTAATATTTGAAACATTCATCTTATCGAAAAATGGACAACACCAGTCGATTTGTCGTATCAAAGAACCCTTATTCTCATAATTTCAATATTTTTTGAGAGGAAAAACATTTTTCGTCAAATATGTAGCTGGAAAATATTGCATTTTTCGCAATACTCCAAAAATATATTTTTGGCCTATCATCCTCTCGAAACATGTTCGATTAGATGAAGTTCCATCTAAAATCGATAGGTGACTTTGTTGATGCCCTAATTCTATCAATTTTTGAATAACTATGGATATTTGATCTCACTCTCTTCATTGGATACTCCAAGTTTGACGCACTCTACTTCTGAATCGCATCATTTTAGAACACTCCCGATTTTTTATAGCATAGATTGGACCTTTGACGATACTTTCTCAGAAAATTGAATGAATACTCCCATTATTTTGGTCTGTACTATTTTTTATATGAAGGCATGTTTTCTTTTAACGTAAATGCTCTCCTAATATTTGAAACATTCATCTTATCGAAAAATGGACAACACCAGTCGATTTCTCGTATCAAAGAACCCTTATTCTCATAATTTCAGTAAGGAATTTATTGCATTTTTCGCAATACTCCAAAAATATATTTTTGGCCTATCATCCTCTCGAAACATGTTCGATTAGATGAAATTCCATCCAAAATCGATAGGTGACTTTGTTAATGCCCTAATTCTATCAATTTTTGAATAACTATGGATATTTGATTTTCCCCTCTTCATTGGATACTCCAAGTTTGACGCACTCTACTTCTGAATCGCATCATATTAGAGCACTCCTGATTTTTTATATCATAGATTGGACCTTTGACGATACTTTCTCAGAAAATTGAATGAATACTTCCATTATTTTGGTCTGTACTGTTTTTTATATGGAGGCATGTTTTGTTTTAACTTGAATGCTCTCCTAATATTTGAAACATTTATCTCATCGAAAAATGGATAACACCAGTCGATTTGTCGTATCAAAGAACCCTTATTCTCACAATTTCATTATTTTTTGAGAGGAAAATCATTTTTCGTCAAATATGTAGCTGGACTATAGTAAGGAAAATATTGCATTTTTCGCAATACTCCAAAAATATATTTTTGGCCTATCATCCTCTCGAAACATGTTCGATTAGATAAAGTTCCATCTAAAATCGATAGGTGACTTTGTTGATTCCCTAATTCTATCAATTTTTGAATAACTATGGATATTTGATCTCACTCTCTTCATTGGATACTCCAAGTTTGACGCACTCTACTTCTGAATCGCATCATTTTAGAACACTCCCGATTTTTTATATCATAGATTGGACCTTTGACGATACTTTCTCAGAAAATTGAATGAATACTCCCATTATTTTGGTCTGTACTATTTTTTATATGAAGGCATGTTTTCTTTTAACGTAAATGCTCTCCTAATATTTGAAACATTCATCTTATGGAAAAATGGACAACACCAGTCGATTTCTCGTATCAAAGAACCCTTATTCTCATAATTTCAGTAAGGAATTTATTGCATTTTTCGCAATACTCCAAAAATATATTTTTGGCCTATCATCCTCTCGAAACATGTTCGATTAGATGAAATTCCATCCAAAATCGATAGGTGACTTTGTTAATGCCCTAATTCTATCAATTTTTGAATAACTATGGATATTTGATTTTCCCCTCTTCATTGGATACTCCAAGTTTGACGCACTCTACTTCTGAATCGCATCATATTAGAGCACTCCTGATTTTTTATATCATAGATTGGACCTTTGACGATACTTTCTCAGAAAATTGAATGAATACTTCCATTATTTTGGTCTGTACTATTTTTTATATGAAGGCATGTTTTGTTTTAACTTAAATGCTCTCCTAATATTTGAAACATTTATCTTATCGAGAAATGGACAACACCAGTCGATTTGTCGTATCGAAGAGCCCGTATTCTCATAATTTCAGTATTTTTTGAGAGGAAAAACATTTTTCGTCAAATATGTAGCTGGACTATTATAGTAAGGAAAATATTGCATTTTTCGCAATACTCCAAAAATATATTTTTGGCCTATCATCCTCTCTAAACATGTTCGATTAGATGAAGTTTCATCTAAAATCGATAGGTGACTTTGTTGATGCCCTAATTCTATCAATTTTTGAATAACTATGGATATTTGATTTTCCCCTCTTCATTGGATACTCCAAGTTTGACGCACTCTACTTCTGAATCGCATCATTTTAGAGCACTCCCGATTTTTTATATCATAGATTGGACCTTTGACGATACTTTCTCAGAAAATTGAATGAATACTTCCATTATTTTGGTCTGTACTATTTTTTATATGAAGGCATGTTTTATTTTAACTTAAATGCTCTCCTAATATTTGAAACATTTATCTTATCGAAAAATGGATAACACCAGTCGATTTGTCGTATCAAAGAACCCTTATTCTCACAATTTCATTATTTTTTGAGAGGAAAAACATTTTTCGTCAAATATGTAGCTGGACTATAGTAAGGAAAATATTGCATTTTTCGCAATACTCCAAAAATATATTTTTGGCCTATCATCCTCTCGAAACATGTTCGATTAGATGAAGTTCCATCTTAAATCGATAGCTGACTTTGTTGATGCCCTAATTCTATCAATTTTTGAATAACTATGGATATTTGATCTCACCCTCTTCATTAGATACTCGAAGTTTGACGCACTCTACTTCTGAATCGCATCATATTAGAGCACTCCTGATTTTTTGTATCATAGATTGGACCTTCGACGATACTTTCTCAGAAAATTGAATGATTACTTCCATTATTTTGGTCTGTACTATTTTTTATATGAAGGCATGTTTTCTTTTAACTTAAATGCACTCCTAATATTTGAGACATTTATCTTATCGAAAAATGGACAACACCAGTCGATTTGTCGTATCAAAGAACCCTTATTCTCATAATTTCAATATTTTTTGAGAGGAAAAACATTTTTCGTCAAATATGTAGCTGGAAAATATTGCATTTTTCGCAATACTCCAAAAATATATTTTTGGCCTATCATCCTCTCGAAACATGTTCGATTAGATGAAGTTCCATCTAAAATCGATAGGTGACTTTGTTGATGCCCTAATTCTATCAATTTTTGAATAACTATGGATATTTGATCTCACTCTCTTCATTGGATACTCCAAGTTTGACGCACTCTACTTCTGAATCGCATCATTTTAGAACACTCCCGATTTTTTATAGCATAGATTGGACCTTTGACGATACTTTCTCAGAAAATTGAATGAATACTCCCATTATTTTGGTCTGTACTATTTTTTATATGAAGGCATGTTTTCTTTTAACGTAAATGCTCTCCTAATATTTGAAACATTCATCTTATCGAAAAATGGACAACACCAGTCGATTTCTCGTATCAAAGAACCCTTATTCTCATAATTTCAGTAAGGAATTTATTGCATTTTTCGCAATACTCCAAAAATATATTTTTGGCCTATCATCCTCTCGAAACATGTTCGATTAGATGAAATTCCATCCAAAATCGATAGGTGACTTTGTTAATGCCCTAATTCTATCAATTTTTGAATAACTATGGATATTTGATTTTCCCCTCTTCATTGGATACTCCAAGTTTGACGCACTCTACTTCTGAATCGCATCATATTAGAGCACTCCTGATTTTTTATATCATAGATTGGACCTTTGACGATACTTTCTCAGAAAATTGAATGAATACTTCCATTATTTTGGTCTGTACTGTTTTTTATATGGAGGCATGTTTTGTTTTAACTTGAATGCTCTCCTAATATTTGAAACATTTATCTCATCGAAAAATGGATAACACCAGTCGATTTGTCGTATCAAAGAACCCTTATTCTCACAATTTCATTATTTTTTGAGAGGAAAATCATTTTTCGTCAAATATGTAGCTGGACTATAGTAAGGAAAATATTGCATTTTTCGCAATACTCCAAAAATATATTTTTGGCCTATCATCCTCTCGAAACATGTTCGATTAGATAAAGTTCCATCTAAAATCGATAGGTGACTTTGTTGATTCCCTAATTCTATCAATTTTTGAATAACTATGGATATTTGATCTCACTCTCTTCATTGGATACTCCAAGTTTGACGCACTCTACTTCTGAATCGCATCATTTTAGAACACTCCCGATTTTTTATATCATAGATTGGACCTTTGACGATACTTTCTCAGAAAATTGAATGAATACTCCCATTATTTTGGTCTGTACTATTTTTTATATGAAGGCATGTTTTCTTTTAACGTAAATGCTCTCCTAATATTTGAAACATTCATCTTATCGAAAAATGGACAACACCAGTCGATTTCTCGTATCAAAGAACCCTTATTCTCATAATTTCAGTAAGGAATTTATTGCATTTTTCGCAATACTCCAAAAATATATTTTTGGCCTATCATCCTCTCGAAACATGTTCGATTAGATGAAATTCCATCCAAAATCGATAGGTGACTTTGTTAATGCCCTAATTCTATCAATTTTTGAATAACTATGGATATTTGATTTTCCCCTCTTCATTGGATACTCCAAGTTTGACGCACTCTACTTCTGAATCGCATCATATTAGAGCACTCCTGATTTTTTATATCATAGATTGGACCTTTGACGATACTTTCTCAGAAAATTGAATGAATACTTCCATTATTTTGGTCTGTACTATTTTTTATATGAAGGCATGTTTTGTTTTAACTTAAATGCTCTCCTAATATTTGAAACATTTATCTTATCGAGAAATGGACAACACCAGTCGATTTGTCGTATCGAAGAGCCCGTATTCTCATAATTTCAGTATTTTTTGAGAGGAAAAACATTTTTCGTCAAATATGTAGCTGGACTATTATAGTAAGGAAAATATTGCATTTTTCGCAATACTCCAAAAATATATTTTTGGCCTATCATCCTCTCTAAACATGTTCGATTAGATGAAGTTTCATCTAAAATCGATAGGTGACTTTGTTGATGCCCTAATTCTATCAATTTTTGAATAACTATGGATATTTGATTTTCCCCTCTTCATTGGATACTCCAAGTTTGACGCACTCTACTTCTGAATCGCATCATTTTAGAGCACTCCCGATTTTTTATATCATAGATTGGACCTTTGACGATACTTTCTCAGAAAATTGAATGAATACTTCCATTATTTTGGTCTGTACTATTTTTTATATGAAGGCATGTTTTGTTTTAACTTAAATGCTCTCCTAATATTTGAAACATTTATCTTATCGAAAAATGGATAACACCAGTCGATTTGTCGTATCAAAGAACCCTTATTCTCACAATTTCATTATTTTTTGAGAGGAAAAACATTTTTCGTCAAATATGTAGCTGGACTATAGTAAGGAAAATATTGCATTTTTCGCAATACTCCAAAAATATATTTTTGGCCTATCATCCTCTCGAAACATGTTCGATTAGATGAAGTTCCATCTTAAATCGATAGCTGACTTTGTTGATGCCCTAATTCTATCAATTTTTGAATAACTATGGATATTTGATCTCACCCTCTTCATTAGATACTCGAAGTTTGACGCACTCTACTTCTGAATCGCATCATATTAGAGCACTCCTGATTTTTTGTATCATAGATTGGACCTTCGACGATACTTTCTCAGAAAATTGAATGATTACTTCCATTATTTTGGTCTGTACTATTTTTTAAATGAAGGCATGTTCTCTTTTAACTTAGATGCTCTCCTAATATTTGAAACATTTATCTTATCGAAAAATGGATAACACCAGTCGATTTGTCATATCAAAGAACCCTTATTCTTATAATTTCATTATTCTTTGAGAGGAAAAACATTTTTCGTCAAATATGTAGCTGGACTATAGTAAGGAAAATATTGCATTTTTCGCAATACTCCAAAAATATATTTTTGGCCTATCAACATCTCGAAACATGTTCGATTAGATGAAATTTCATTTAAAATCGATAGGTGACTTTGTTAATGCCCTAATTCTATCAATTTTTGAATAACTATGGATATTTGATTTTACCCTCTTCATTGGATACTCCAAGTTTGACGTACTCTACTTCTGAATAGCATAATTTTAGAGCACTCCCGATTTTTTATATCATGGATTGGACCTTTGACGATACTTTCTCAGAAAATTGAATGGATACTTCCATTATTTTGGTCTGTACTATTTTTTATATGAAGGCATGTTTTCTTTTAACTTAAATGCTCTACTAATATTTGAAACATTTATCTTATCGAAAAATGGATAACACCAGTCGATTTGTCGTATCAAAGAACCCTTATTCTCATAATTTCAATATTTTTTGAGAGGAAAAACATTTTTCGTCAAATAGTAAGGAAAATATTGCATTTTTCGCAATACTCCAAAAATATATTTTTGGCCTATCATCATCTCGAAACATGTTCGATTAGATGAAATTTCATCTAAAATCGATGGGTGACTTTGTTAATGCCCTAATTCTATCAATTTTTGAAAAACTATGGATATTTGATTTCACCCTCTTCATTGGATACTCCAAGTTTGACGCACTCTACTTCTGAATTGCATCATTTTAGAGCACTTCCGATTTTTTATATCATAGATTGGACCTTTCACGATACTTTCTCAGAAAATTGAATGATAACTCCCATTATTTTGGTCTGTACTATTTTTTATATGAAGGCATGTTTTGTTTTAACGTAAATGCTCTCCTAATATTTGAAACATTCATCTTATCGAAAAATGGATAACACCAGTCGATTTCTCGTATCAAAGAACCCTTATTCTCATAATTTCAATATTTTTTGAGAGGAAAAACATTTTTCGTCAAATAGTGAGGAAAATATTGCATTTTTCGCAAAACTCCAAAAATATATTTTTGGCCTATCATCATCTCGAAACATGTTCGATTAGATGAAATTTCATCTAAAATCGATGGGTGACTTTGTTAATGCCCTAATTCTATCAATTTTTGAAAAACTATGGATATTTGATTTCACCCTCTTCATTGGATACTCCAAGTTTGACGCATTCTACTTCTGAATCGCATCATATTCGAGCACTCCTGATTTTTTATATCATAGATTGGACTCTCGACGATACTTTCTCAGAAAATTGAATGAATACTTCCATTATTTTGGTCTGTACTATTTTTTATATGAAGGCATGTTTTCTTTTAACTTAAATGCTCTCCTAATATTTGAAACATTTATCTTATCGAAAAATGGACAACACCAGTCGATTTGTCGTATCAAAGAACCCTTATTCTCATAATTTCAATATTTTTTGAGAGGAAAAACATTTTTCGTCAAATAGTAAGGAAAATATTGCATTTTTCGCAAAACTCCAAAAATATATTTTTGGCCTATCATCATCTCGAAACATGTTCGATTAGATGAAATTTCATCTAAAATCGATGGGTGACTTTGTTAATGCCCTAATTCTATCAATTTTTGAAAAGCTATGGATATTTGATTTCACCCTCTTCATTGGATACTCCAAGTTTGACGCACTCTACTTCTGAATTGCATCATTTTAGAGCACTCCCGATTTTTTATATCATAGATTGGACCTTTCACGATACTTTCTCAGAAAATTGAATGATTACTCCCATTTTTTTGGTCTGTACTATTTTTTATATGAAGGCATGTTTTGTTTTAACGTAAATGCTCTCCTAATATTTGAAACATTCATCTTATCGAAAAATGGATAACACCAGTCGATTTCTCGTATCAGAGAACCCTTATTCTCATAATTTCAGTATTTTTTAGAGGAAAAACATTTTTCGTCAAATATGTAGCTGGACTTTGTGAGGAAAATATTGCATTTTCGCTATACTCCAAAAATATATTTTTGGCCTATCATCCTCTCGAAACATGTTCGATTAGATGAAATTCCATCTAAAATAGATAGGTGACTTTGTTAATGCCCTAATTCTATCAATTTTTGAATAACTATGGATATTTGATTTTACCCTCTTCATTGGATACTCCAAGTTTGACGCACTCTACTTCTGAATCGCATAATTTTAGAGCACTCCTGATTTTTCATATCATAGATTGGACGTTTGACGATACTTTCTCAGAAAATTGAATGAATACTTCCATTATTTTGGTCTGTACTATTTTTTATATGAAGGCATGTTTTCTTTTAACTTAAATGCTCTCCTAATATTTGAAACATTTATCTTATCGAAAAATGGACAACACCAGTCGATTTGTCGTATCAAAGAACCCGTATTCTCATAATTTCAGTATTTTTTGAGAGGAAAAACATTTTTCGTCAAATATGTAGCTGGACTTAGTAAGGGAAATATTGCATTTTTCGCTATACTCCAAAAATATATTTTTGGCCTATCATCCTCTCGAAACATGTTCGATTAGATGAAATTCCATCTAAAATCGATAGGTGACTTTGTTAATGCCCTAATTCTATCAATTTTTGAATAACTATGTATATTTGATTTTATCCTCTTCATTGGATACTCCAAGTTTGACGCACTCTACTTCTGAATCGCATAATTTTAGAGCACTCCTGATTTTTCATATCATAGATTGGACCTTTGACGATACTTTCTCAGAAAATTGAATGAATACTTTCATTATTTTGGTCTGTACTATTTTTTATATGAAGGCATGTTTTCTTTTAACTTAAATGCTCTCCTAATATTTGAAACATTTATCTTATCGAAAAATGGACAACACCAGTCGATTTGTCGTATCAAAGAACCCGTATTCTCATAATTTCAGTATTTTTTGAGAGGAAAAACATTTTTCGTCAAATATGTAGCTGTAAGGAAAATATTGCATTTTTCGCTATACTCCAAAAATATATTTTTGGCCTATCAACCTCTCGAAACATGTTCGATTAGATGAAATTCCATCTAAAATCGATAGGTGACTTTGTTAATGCCCTAATTCTATCAATTTTTGAATAACTATGGATATTTGATTTTATCCTCTTCATTGGATACTCCAAGTTTGACGCACTCTACTTCTGAATCGCATCATATTAGAGCACTCCTGATTTTTTATATCATAGATTGGACCTTTGACGATACTTTCTCAGAAAATTGAATGATTACTTCCATTATTTTGGTCTGTACTATTTTTTATATGAAAGCATGTTTTCTTTTAACTTAAATGCTCTCCTAATATTTGAAACAGTTATCTTATCGAAAAATGGATAACACCAGTCGATTTGTCATATCAAAGAACCCTTATTCTCATAATTTCATTATTTTTTGAGAGGAAAAACATTTTTCGTCAAATATGTAGCTGGACTATAATAGTAAGGAATTTATTGCATTTTTCGCAATACTCCAAAAATATATTTTTGGCCTATCATCATCTCGAAACATGTTCGATTAGATGAAATTTCATTTAAAATCGATAGGTGACTTTGTTAATGCCCTAATTCTATCAATTTTTGAATAACTATGGATATTTGATTTTACCCTCTTCATTGGATACTCCAAGTTTGACGCACTCTACTTCTGAATCGCATAATTTTAGAGCACTCCCGATTTTTTATATCATGGATTGGACCTTTGACGATACTTTCTCAGAAAATTGAATGAATACTTCAATTATTTTGGTCTGTACTATTTTTTATATGAAGGCATGTTTACTTTTAACTTAAATGCTCTACTAATATTTGAAACATTTATCTTATCGAAAAATGGACAACAGCAGTCGATTTGTCGTATCAAAGAACCCTTATTCTCATAATTTCAATATTTTTTGAGAGGAAAAACATTTTTCGTCAAATAGTAAGGAAAATATTGCATTTTTCGCAATACTCCAAAAATATATTTTTGGCCTATCATCCTCTCGAAACATGTTCGATTAGATGAAATTCCATCCAAAATCGATAGGTGACTTTGTTAATGCCCTAATTCTATCAATTTTTGAATAACTATGGATATTTGATTTTCCCCTCTTCATTGGATACTCCAAGTTTGACGCACTCTACTTCTGAATCGCATCATATTAGAGCACTCCTGATTTTTTATATCATAGATTGGACCTTTGACGATACTTTCTCAGAAAATTGAATGAATACTTCCATTATTTTGGTCTGTACTATTTTTTATATGAAGGCATGTTTTGTTTTAACTTAAATGCTCTCCTAATATTTGAAACATTTATCTTATCGAGAAATGGACAACACCAGTCGATTTGTCGTATCGAAGAGCCCGTATTCTCATAATTTCAGTATTTTTTGAGAGGAAAAACATTTTTCGTCAAATATGTAGCTGGACTATTATAGTAAGGAATATATTGCATTTTTCGCAATACTCCAAAAATATATTTTTGGCCTATCATCCTCTCTAAACATGTTCGATTAGATGAAGTTTCATCTAAAATCGATAGGTGACTTTGTTGATGCCCTAATTCTATCAATTTTTGAATAACTATGGATATTTGATTTTCCCCTCTTCATTGGATACTCCAAGTTTGACGCACTCTACTTCTGAATCGCATCATTTTAGAGCACTCCCGATTTTTTATATCATAGATTGGACCTTTGACGATACTTTCTCAGAAAATTGAATGAATACTTCCATTATTTTGGTCTGTACTATTTTTTATATGAAGGCATGTTTTGTTTTAACTTAAATGCTCTCCTAATATTTGAAACATTTATCTTATCGAAAAATGGATAACACCAGTCGATTTGTCGTATCAAAGAACCCTTATTCTCACAATTTCATTATTTTTTGAGAGGAAAAACATTTTTCGTCAAATATGTAGCTGGACTATAGTAAGGAAAATATTGCATTTTTCGCAATACTCCAAAAATATATTTTTGGCCTATCATCCTCTCGAAACATGTTCGATTAGATGAAGTTCCATCTTAAATCGATAGCTGACTTTGTTGATGCCCTAATTCTATCAATTTTTGAATAACTATGGATATTTGATCTCACCCTCTTCATTAGATACTCGAAGTTTGACGCACTCTACTTCTGAATCGCATCATATTAGAGCACTCCTGATTTTTTGTATCATAGATTGGACCTTCGACGATACTTTCTCAGAAAATTGAATGATTACTTCCATTATTTTGGTCTGTACTATTTTTTAAATGAAGGCATGTTCTCTTTTAACTTAAATGCTCTCCTAATATTTGAAACATTTATCTTATCGAAAAATGGATAACACCAGTCGATTTGTCATATCAAAGAACCCTTATTCTTATAATTTCATTATTCTTTGAGAGGAAAAACATTTTTCGTCAAATATGTAGCTGGACTATAGTAAGGAAAATATTGCATTTTTCGCAATACTCCAAAAATATATTTTTGGCCTATCAACATCTCGAAACATGTTCGATTAGATGAAATTTCATTTAAAATCGATAGGTGACTTTGTTAATGCCCTAATTCTATCAATTTTTGAATAACTATGGATATTTGATTTTACCCTCTTCATTGGATACTCCAAGTTTGACGTACTCTACTTCTGAATAGCATAATTTTAGAGCACTCCCGATTTTTTATATCATGGATTGGACCTTTGACGATACTTTCTCAGAAAATTGAATGGATACTTCCATTATTTTGGTCTGTACTATTTTTTATATGAAGGCATGTTTTCTTTTAACTTAAATGCTCTACTAATATTTGAAACATTTATCTTATCGAAAAATGGATAACACCAGTCGATTTGTCGTATCAAAGAACCCTTATTCTCATAATTTCAATATTTTTTGAGAGGAAAAACATTTTTCGTCAAATAGTAAGGAAAATATTGCATTTTTCGCAATACTCCAAAAATATATTTTTGGCCTATCATCATCTCGAAACATGTTCGATTAGATGAAATTTCATCTAAAATCGATGGGTGACTTTGTTAATGCCCTAATTCTATCAATTTTTGAAAAACTATGGATATTTGATTTCACCCTCTTCATTGGATACTCCAAGTTTGACGCACTCTACTTCTGAATTGCATCATTTTAGAGCACTTCCGATTTTTTATATCATAGATTGGACCTTTCACGATACTTTCTCAGAAAATTGAATGATAACTCCCATTATTTTGGTCTGTACTATTTTTTATATGAAGGCATGTTTTGTTTTAACGTAAATGCTCTCCTAATATTTGAAACATTCATCTTATCGAAAAATGGATAACACCAGTCGATTTCTCGTATCAAAGAACCCTTATTCTCATAATTTCAATATTTTTTGAGAGGAAAAACATTTTTCGTCAAATAGTGAGGAAAATATTGCATTTTTCGCAAAACTCCAAAAATATATTTTTGGCCTATCATCATCTCGAAACATGTTCGATTAGATGAAATTTCATCTAAAATCGATGGGTGACTTTGTTAATGCCCTAATTCTATCAATTTTTGAAAAACTATGGATATTTGATTTCACCCTCTTCATTGGATACTCCAAGTTTGACGCATTCTACTTCTGAATCGCATCATATTCGAGCACTCCTGATTTTTTATATCATAGATTGGACTCTCGACGATACTTTCTCAGAAAATTGAATGAATACTTCCATTATTTTGGTCTGTACTATTTTTTATATGAAGGCATGTTTTCTTTTAACTTAAATGCTCTCCTAATATTTGAAACATTTATCTTATCGAAAAATGGACAACACCAGTCGATTTGTCGTATCAAAGAACCCTTATTCTCATAATTTCAATATTTTTTGAGAGGAAAAACATTTTTCGTCAAATAGTAAGGAAAATATTGCATTTTTCGCAAAACTCCAAAAATATATTTTTGGCCTATCATCATCTCGAAACATGTTCGATTAGATGAAATTTCATCTAAAATCGATGGGTGACTTTGTTAATGCCCTAATTCTATCAATTTTTGAAAAGCTATGGATATTTGATTTCACCCTCTTCATTGGATACTCCAAGTTTGACGCACTCTACTTCTGAATTGCATCATTTTAGAGCACTCCCGATTTTTTATATCATAGATTGGACCTTTCACGATACTTTCTCAGAAAATTGAATGATTACTCCCATTTTTTTGGTCTGTACTATTTTTTATATGAAGGCATGTTTTGTTTTAACGTAAATGCTCTCCTAATATTTGAAACATTCATCTTATCGAAAAATGGATAACACCAGTCGATTTCTCGTATCAGAGAACCCTTATTCTCATAATTTCAGTATTTTTTAGAGGAAAAACATTTTTCGTCAAATATGTAGCTGGACTTTGTGAGGAAAATATTGCATTTTCGCTATACTCCAAAAATATATTTTTGGCCTATCATCCTCTCGAAACATGTTCGATTAGATGAAATTCCATCTAAAATAGATAGGTGACTTTGTTAATGCCCTAATTCTATCAATTTTTGAATAACTATGGATATTTGATTTTACCCTCTTCATTGGATACTCCAAGTTTGACGCACTCTACTTCTGAATCGCATAATTTTAGAGCACTCCTGATTTTTCATATCATAGATTGGACGTTTGACGATACTTTCTCAGAAAATTGAATGAATACTTCCATTATTTTGGTCTGTACTATTTTTTATATGAAGGCATGTTTTCTTTTAACTTAAATGCTCTCCTAATATTTGAAACATTTATCTTATCGAAAAATGGACAACACCAGTCGATTTGTCGTATCAAAGAACCCGTATTCTCATAATTTCAGTATTTTTTGAGAGGAAAAACATTTTTCGTCAAATATGTAGCTGGACTTAGTAAGGGAAATATTGCATTTTTCGCTATACTCCAAAAATATATTTTTGGCCTATCATCCTCTCGAAACATGTTCGATTAGATGAAATTCCATCTAAAATCGATAGGTGACTTTGTTAATGCCCTAATTCTATCAATTTTTGAATAACTATGTATATTTGATTTTATCCTCTTCATTGGATACTCCAAGTTTGACGCACTCTACTTCTGAATCGCATAATTTTAGAGCACTCCTGATTTTTCATATCATAGATTGGACCTTTGACGATACTTTCTCAGAAAATTGAATGAATACTTTCATTATTTTGGTCTGTACTATTTTTTATATGAAGGCATGTTTTCTTTTAACTTAAATGCTCTCCTAATATTTGAAACATTTATCTTATCGAAAAATGGACAACACCAGTCGATTTGTCGTATCAAAGAACCCGTATTCTCATAATTTCAGTATTTTTTGAGAGGAAAAACATTTTTCGTCAAATATGTAGCTGTAAGGAAAATATTGCATTTTTCGCTATACTCCAAAAATATATTTTTGGCCTATCAACCTCTCGAAACATGTTCGATTAGATGAAATTCCATCTAAAATCGATAGGTGACTTTGTTAATGCCCTAATTCTATCAATTTTTGAATAACTATGGATATTTGATTTTATCCTCTTCATTGGATACTCCAAGTTTGACGCACTCTACTTCTGAATCGCATCATATTAGAGCACTCCTGATTTTTTATATCATAGATTGGACCTTTGACGATACTTTCTCAGAAAATTGAATGATTACTTCCATTATTTTGGTCTGTACTATTTTTTATATGAAAGCATGTTTTCTTTTAACTTAAATGCTCTCCTAATATTTGAAACAGTTATCTTATCGAAAAATGGATAACACCAGTCGATTTGTCATATCAAAGAACCCTTATTCTCATAATTTCATTATTTTTTGAGAGGAAAAACATTTTTCGTCAAATATGTAGCTGGACTATAATAGTAAGGAATTTATTGCATTTTTCGCAATACTCCAAAAATATATTTTTGGCCTATCATCATCTCGAAACATGTTCGATTAGATGAAATTTCATTTAAAATCGATAGGTGACTTTGTTAATGCCCTAATTCTATCAATTTTTGAATAACTATGGATATTTGATTTTACCCTCTTCATTGGATACTCCAAGTTTGACGCACTCTACTTCTGAATCGCATAATTTTAGAGCACTCCCGATTTTTTATATCATGGATTGGACCTTTGACGATACTTTCTCAGAAAATTGAATGAATACTTCAATTATTTTGGTCTGTACTATTTTTTATATGAAGGCATGTTTACTTTTAACTTAAATGCTCTACTAATATTTGAAACATTTATCTTATCGAAAAATGGACAACAGCAGTCGATTTGTCGTATCAAAGAACCCTTATTCTCATAATTTCAATATTTTTTGAGAGGAAAAACATTTTTCGTCAAATAGTAAGGAAAATATTGCATTTTTCGCAATACTCCAAATATATATTTTTGGCCTATCATCATCTCGAAACATGTTCGATTAGATGAAATTTCATCTAAAATCGATGGGTGACTTTGTTAATGCCCTAATTCTATCAATTTTTGAAAAACTATGGATATTTGATTTCACCCTCTTAATTGGATACTCCAAGTTTGACGCACTCTACATCTGAATTGCATCATTTTAGAGCACTCCCGATTTTTCATATCATAGATTGGACCTTTCACGATACTTTCTCAGAAAATTGAATGATTACTCCCATTATTTTGGACTGTACTATTTTTTATATGAAGGCATGTTATGTTTTAACGTAAATGCTCTCCTAATATTTGAAACATTTATCTTATCGAAAAATGGATAACACCAGTCGATTTGTCATATCAAAGAACCCTTATTCTCATAATTTCATTATTTTTTGAGAGGAAAAACATTTTTCGTCAAATATGTAGCTGGACTATAGTAAGGAATTTATTGCATTTTTCGCAATACTCCAAAATTATATTTTTGGCCTATCATCATCTCGAAACATGTTCGATCAGATGAAATTTCATTTAAAATCGATAGGTGACTTTGTTAATGCCCTAATTCTATCAATTTTTGAATAACTATGGATATTTGATTTTACCCTCTTCATTGGATACTCCAAGTTTGACGCACTCTACTTCTGAATCGCATCATATTCGAGCACTCCTGATTTTTTATATCATAGATTGGACTCTCGACGATACTTTCTCAGAAAATTGAATGAATACTTCCATTATTTTGGTCTGTACTATTTTTTATATGAAGGCATGTTTTCTTTTAACTTAAATGCTCTCCTAATATTTGAAACATTTATCTTATCGAAAAATGGACAACACCAGTCGATTTGTCGTATCAAAGAACCCTTATTCTCATAATTTCAATATTTTTTGAGAGGAAAAACATTTTTCGTCAAATAGTAAGGAAAATATTGCATTTTTCGCAATACTCCAAATATATATTTTTGGCCTATCATCATCTCGAAACATGTTCGATTAGATGGAATTTCATCTAAAGTCGATGGGTGACTTTGTTAATGCCCTAATTCTATCAATTTTTGAAAAACTATCGATATTTGATTTCACCCTCTTAATTGGATACTCCAAGTTTGACGCACTCTACTTCTGAATTGCATCATTTTAGAGCACTCCCGATTTTTTATATCATAGATTGGACCTTTCACGATACTTTCTCAGAAAATTGAATGATTACTCCCATTATTTTGGTCTGTACTATTTTTTATATGAAGGCATGTTTTGTTTTAACGTAAATGCTCTCCTAATATTCGAAACATTCATCTTATCGAAAAATGGATAACACCAGTCGATTTCTCGTATCAGAGAACCCTTATTCTCATAATTTCAGTATTTTTTAGAGGAAAAACATTTTTCGTCAAATATGTAGCTGGACTTTGTAAGGAAAATATTGCATTTTCGCTATACTCCAAAAATATATTTTTGGCCTATCATCCTCTCGAAACATGTTCGATTAGATGAAATTCCATCTAAAATAGATAGGTGACTTTGTTAATGCCCTAATTCTATCAATTTTTGAATAACTATGGATATTTGATTTTACCCTCTTCATTGGATACTCCAAGTTTGACGCACTCTACTTCTGAATCGCATAATTTTAGAGCACTCCTGATTTTTCATATCATAGATTGGACGTTTGACGATACTTTCTCAGAAAATTGAATGAATACTTCCATTATTTTGGTCTGTACTATTTTTTATATGAAGGCATGTTTTCTTTTAACTTAAATGCTCTCCTAATATTTGAAACATTTATCTTATCGAAAAATGGACAACACCAGTCGATTTGTCGTATCAAAGAACCCGTATTCTCATAATTTCAGTATTTTTTGAGAGGAAAAACATTTCTCGTCAAATATGTAGCTGTAAGGAAAATATTGCATTTTTCGCTATACTCCAAAAATATATTTGTGGCCTATCAACCTCTCGAAACATGTTCGATTAGATGAAATTCCATCTAAAATCGATAGGTGACTTTGTTAATGCCCTAATTCTATCAATTTTTGAATAACTATGGATATTTGATTTTATCCTCTTCATTGGATACTCCAAGTTTGACGCACTCTACTTCTGAATCGCATCATATTAGAGCACTCCTGATTTTTTATATCATAGATTGGACCTTTGACGATACTTTCTCAGAAAATTGAATGATTACTTCCATTATTTTGGTCTGTACTATTTTTTATATGAAAGCATGTTTTCTTTTAACTTAAATGCTCTCCTAATATTTGAAACAGTTATCTTATCGAAAAATGGATAACACCAGTCGATTTGTCATATCAAAGAACCCTTATTCTCATAATTTCATTATTTTTTGAGAGGAAAAACATTTTTCGTCAAATATGTAGCTGGACTATAATAGTAAGGAATTTATTGCATTTTTCGCAATACTCCAAAAATATATTTTTGGCCTATCATCATCTCGAAACATGTTCGATTAGATGAAATTTCATTTAAAATCGATAGGTGACTTTGTTAATGCCCTAATTCTATCAATTTTTGAATAACTATGGATATTTGATTTTACCCTCTTCATTGGATACTCCAAGTTTGACGCACTCTAGTTCTGAATCGCATAATTTTAGAGCACTCCCGATTTTTTATATCATGGATTGGAACTTTGACGATACTTTCTCAGAAAATTGAATGAATACTTCCATTATTTTGGTCTGTACTATTTTTTATATGAAGGCATGTTTTCTTTTAACTTAAATGCTCTACTAATATTTGAAACATTTATCTTATCGAAAAATGGACAACACCAGTCGATTTGTCGTATCAAAGAACCCGTATTCTCATAATTTCAGTATTTTTTGAGAGGAAAAACATTTTTCGTCAAATATGTAGCTGGACTATTATAGTAAGGAAAATATTGCATTTTTCGCAATACTCCAAAAATATATTTTTGGCCTATCATCCTCTCGAAACATGTTCGATTAGATGAAGTTTCATCTAAAATCGATAGGTGACTTTGTTGATGCCCTAATTCTATCAATTTTGGAATAACTATGGATATTTGATCTCACCCTCTTCATTGGATACTCCAAGTTTGACGCACTCTACTTCTGAATCGCATCATTTTAGAGCACTCCCGATTTTTTATATCATAGATTGGATCTTTGACGATACTTTCTCAGAAAATTGAATGACTACTTCCATTATTTTGGTCTGTACTATTTTTTATATGAAGGCATGTTTTCTTTTAACTTAAATACTCTCCTAATATTTGAAACATTTATCTTATCGAAAAATGGATAACACCAGTCGATTTGTCATATCAAAGAACCCTTATTCTCATAATTTCATTATTTTTTGAGAGGAAAAACATTTTTCGTCAAATATGTAGCTGGACTATAGTAAGGAATTTATTGCATTTTTCGCAATACTCCAAAATTATATTTTTGGCCTATCATCATCTCGAAACATGTTCGATCAGATGAAAATCCATTTAAAATCGATAGGTGACTTTGTTAATGCCCTAATTCTATCAATTTTTGAATAACTATGGATATTTGATTTTACCCTCTTCATTGGATACTCCAAGTTTGACGCACTCTACTTCTGAATCGCATAAATTTAGAGCACTCCCGATTCTTTATATCATGGATTGGACCTTTGACGATACTTTCTCAGAAAATTGAATGAATACTTCCATTATTTTGGTCTGTACTATTTTTTATATGAAGGCATGTTTTCTTTTAACTTAAATGCTCTACTAATATTTGAAACATTTATCTTATCGAAAAATGGACAACACCAGTCGATTTGTCGTATCAAAGAACCCTTATTCTCATAATTTCAATATTTTTTGAGAGGAAAAACATTTTTCGTCAAATAGTAAGGAAAATATTGCATTTTTCGCAATACTCCAAAAATATATTTTTGGCCTATCATCATCTCGAAGCATGTTCGATTAGATGAAATTTCATCTAAAATCGATGGGTGACTTTGTTAATGCCCTAATTCTATCAACTTTTGAAAAACTATAGATATTTGATTTCACCCTCTTCATTGGATACTCCAAGTTTGACGCATTCTACTTCTGAATCGCATCATATTAGAGCACTCCTGATTTTTTATATCATAGATTGGACCCTCGACGATACTTTCTCAGAAAATTGAATGAATACTTCCATTATTTTGGTCTGTACTATTTTTTATATGAAGGCATGTTTTCTTTTAACTTAAATGCTCTCCTAATATTTGAAACATTTATCTTATCGAAAAATGGACAACACCAGTCGATTTGTCGTATCAAAGAACCCTTATTCTCATAATTTCATTATTTTTTGAGAGGAAAAACATTTTTCGTCAAATATGTAGCTGGACTATAATAGTAAGGAATTTATTGCATTTTTCGCAATACTCCAAAAATATATTTTTGGCCTATCATCCTCTCGAAACATGTTCGATTAGATGAAATTCCATCTAAAATCGATAGGTGACTTTGTTAATGCCCTAATTCTATCAATTTTTGAATAACTATGGATATTTGATTTTACCCTCTTCATTGGATACTCCAAGTTTGACGCACTCTACTTCTGAATTGCATCATTTTAGAGCACTCCCGATTTTTTATATCATAGATTGGATCTTTCACGATACTTTCTCAGAAAATTGAATGATTACTCCCATTATTTTGGTCTGTACTATTTTTTATATGAAGGCATGTTTTGTTTTAACGTAAATGCTCTCCTAATATTTGAAACATTCATCTTATCGAAAAATGGATAACACCAGTCGATTCCTCGTATCAGAGAACCCTTATTCTCATAATTTCAGTATTTTTTTAGAGGAAAAACATTTTTCGTCAAATATGTAGCTGGACTATAGTAAGGAATTTATTACATTTTTCGCAATACTCCAAAAATAAATTTTTGGCCTATCATCCTCTCGAAACATGTTCGATTAGATGAAATTCCATCTAAAATCGATAGGTGACTTTGTTAATGCCCTAATTCTATCAATTTTTGAATAACTATGAATATTTGATTTTACCCTCTTCATTGGATACTCCAAGTTTGACGCATTCTCCTTCTGAATCGCATCATATTAGAGCACTCCTGATTTTTTATATCATAGATTGGACCCTCGACGATACTTTCTCAGAAAATTGAATGAATACTTCCATTATTTTGGTCTGTACTATTTTTTATATGAAGGCATGTTTTCTTTTAACTTAAATGCTCTCCGAATATTTGAAACATTTATCTTATCGAAAAATGGACAACACCAGTCGATTTGTCGTATCAAAGAACCCGTATTCTCATAATTTCAGTAGTTTTTGAGAGGAAAAACATTTTTCGTCAAATAGTAAGGAAAATATTGCATTTTTCGCAATACTCCAAAAATATATTTTTGGCCTATCATCCTCTCGAAACATGTTCGATTAGATGAAGTTTCATCTAAAATCGATAGGTGACTTTGTTGATGCCCTAATTCTATCAATTTTTGAATAACTATGGATATTTGATCTCACCCTCTTCATTGGATACTCCAAGTTTGACGCACTCTACTTCTGAATCGCATCATTTTAGAGCACTCCCTATTTTTTATATCATAGAGTGGACCTTTGACGATACTTTCTCAGAAAATTGAATGATTACTTCCATTATTTTGGTCCGTACTATTTTTTATATGAAGGCATGTTTTCTTTTAACTTAAATGCTCTCCTAATATTTGAAACATTTATCTTATCGAAAAATGGATAACACCAGTCGATTTGTCGTATCAAAGAACCCTTATTCTCATAATTTCATTATTTTTTGAGAGGAAAAACATTTTTCGTCAAATATGTAGCTGGACTATAGTAAGGAAAATATTGCATTTTTCGCTATACTCCAAAAATATATGTTTGGCCTATCATCCTCTCGAAACATGTTTGATTAGATGAAATTCCATGTAAAATCTATAGGTGACTTTGTTAATGCCCTAATTCTATCGACTTTTGAATAACTATGGATATTTGATTTCACCCTCTTCATTGGATACTCCAAGTTTGACGCACTCTACTTCTGAATCGCATCATTTTAGAGCACTCCCGATTTTTTATATCATAGATTGGACCTTTGACGATACTTTCTCAGAAAATTGAATGATTACTTCCATTATTTTGGTCCGTACTATTTTTTATATGAAGGCATGTTTTCCTTTAACTTAAATGCTCTCTTAATATTTGAAACATTCATCTTATCGAAAAATGGATAACACCAGTCGATTTTTCGTATCAAAGAACCCTTATTCTCATAATTTCATTATTTTTTGAGAGGAAAATCATTTTTCGTCAAATATGTAGCTGGAAAATATTGCATTTTTCGCAATACTCCAAAAATATATTTTTGGCCTATCATCCTCTTGAAACATGTTCGATTAGATGAAGTTCCATCTAAAATCGATAGGTGACTTTGTTGATGCCCTAATTCTATCAATTTTTGAATAACTATGGATATTTGATCTCACCCTCTTCATTGGATACTCCAAGTTTGACGCACTCTACTTCTGAATCGCATCATTTTAGAGCACTCCCGATTTTTTATATCATAGATTCGACCTTTGACGATACTTCCTCAGAAAATTGAATGATTACTCCCATTATTTTGGTCTGTACTATTTTTTATATGAAGGCATGTTTTCTTTTAACGTAAAGGCTCTCCTAATATTTGAAACATTCATCTTATCCAAAAAGGGACAACACCAGTCGATTTCTCGTATCAAAGAACCCTTATTCTCATAATTTCAGTAAGGAATTTATTGCATTTTTCGCAATACTCCAAAAATATATTTTTGGCCTATCATCCTCTCGAAACATGTTCGATTAGATGAAATTCCATCCAAAATCGATAGGTGACTTTGTTAATGCCCTAATTCTATCAATTTTTGAATAACTATGGATATTTGATTTTACCCTCTTCATTGGATACTCCAAGTTTGACGCACTCTACTTCTGAATCGCATCATATTAGAGCACTCCTGATTTTTTATATCATAGATTGGACCTTTGACGATACTTTCTCAGAAAATTGAATGAATACTTCCATTATTTTGGTCTGTACTATTTTTTATATGAAGGCATGTTTTGTTTTAACTTAAATGCTCTCCTAATATTTGAAACATTTATCTTATCGAAAAATGGACAACACCAGTCGATTTGTATCAAAGAACCCGTATTCTCATAATTTCAGTATTTTTTGAGAGGAAAAACATTTTTCGTCAAATATGTAGCTGGACTATTATAGTAAGGAAAGTATTGCATTTTTCGCAATACTCCAAAAATATATTTTTGGCCTATCATCCTCTCGAAACATGTTCGATTAGATGAAGCTTCATCTAAAATCGATAGGTGACTTTGTTGATGCCCTAATTCTATCAATTTTGGAATAACTATGGATATTTGATCTCGCCCTCTTCATTGGATACTCCAAGTTTGACGCACTCTACTTCTGAATCGCATCATTTTAGAGCACTCCCGATTTTTTATATCATAGATTGGACCTTTGACGATACTTTCTCAGAAAATTGAATGATTACTTCCATTATTTTGGTCTGTACTATTTTTTATATGAAGGCATGTTTTCTTTTAACTTAAATGCTCTCCTAATATTTGAAACATTTATCTTATCGAAAAATGGATAACACCAGTTGATTTCTCATATCAAAGAACCCTTATTCTCATAATTTCATTATTTTTTGAGAGGAAAAACATTTTTCGTCAAATATGTAGCTGGACTATAGTAAGGAATTTATTGCATTTTTCGCAATACTCCAAAAATATATTTTTGGCCTATCATCATCTCGAAACATGTTCGATTGGATGAAATTTCATTTAAAATCGATAGGTGACTTTGTTAATGCCCTAATTCTATCAATTTTTGAATAACTATGGATATTTGATTTCACCCTCTTCACTGGATACGCCAAGTTTGACGCACTCTACTTCTGAATTGCATCATTTTAGAGCACTCCCACTTTTTTATATCATAGATTGGACCTTTGACGATACTTTCTCAGAAAATTGAATGATTACTCCCATTATTTTGGTCTGTACTATTTTTTATATGAAGGCATGTTTTGTTTTAACTTAAATGCTCTCCTAATATTTGAAACATTTATCTTATCGAAAAATGGACAACACCAGTCGATTTGTATCAAAGAACCCGTATTCTCATAATTTCAGTATTTTTTGAGAGGAAAAACATTTTTCGTCAAATATGTAGCTGGACTATTATAGTAAGGAAAGTATTGCATTTTTCGCAATACTCCAAAAATATATTTTTGGCCTATCATCCTCTCGAAACATGTTCGATTAGATGAAGTTTCATCTAAAATCGATAGGTGACTTTGTTGATGCCCTAATTCTATCAATTTTGGAATAACTATGGATATTTGATCTCGCCCTCTTCATTGGATACTCCAAGTTTGACGCACTCTACTTCTGAATCGCATCATTTTAGAGCACTCCCGATTTTTTATATCATAGATTGGACCTTTGACGATACTTTCTCAGAAAATTGAATGATTACTTCCATTATTTTGGTCTGTACTATTTTTTATATGAAGGCATGTTTTCTTTTAACTTAAATGCTCTCCTAATATTTGAAACATTTATCTTATCGAAAAATGGATAACACCAGTTGATTTCTCATATCTAAGAACCCTTATTCTCATAATTTCATTATTTTTTGAGAGGAAAAACATTTTTCGTCAAATATGTAGCTGGACTATAGTAAGGAATTTATTGCATTTTTCGCAATACTCCAAAAATATATTTTTGGCCTATCATCATCTCGAAACATGTTCGATTGGATGAAATTTCATTTAAAATCGATAGGTGACTTTGTTAATGCCCTAATTCTATCAATTTTTGAATAACTATGGATATTTGATTTCACCCTCTTCACTGGATACGCCAAGTTTGACGCACTCTACTTCTGAATTGCATCATTTTAGAGCACTCCCACTTTTTTATATCATAGATTGGACCTTTGACGATACTTTCTCAGAAAATTGAATGATTACTCCCATTATTTTGGTCTGTACTATTTTTTATATGAAGGCATGTTTTGTTTTAACTTAAATGCTCTCCTAATATTTGAAACATTTATCTTATCGAAAAATGGACAACACCAGTCGATTTGTATCAAAGAACCCGTATTCTCATAATTTCAGTATTTTTTGAGAGGAAAAACATTTTTCGTCAAATATGTAGCTGGACTATTATAGTAAGGAAAGTATTGCATTTTTCGCAATACTCCAAAAATATATTTTTGGCCTATCATCCTCTCGAAACATGTTCGAATAGATGAAGTTTCATCTAAAATCGATAGGTGACTTTGTTGATGCCCTAATTCTATCAATTTTGGAATAACTATGGATATTTGATCTCGCCCTCTTCATTGGATACTCCAAGTTTGACGCACTCTACTTCTGAATCGCATCATTTTAGAGCACTCCCGATTTTTTATATCATAGATTGGACCTTTGACGATACTTTCTCAGAAAATTGAATGATTACTTCCATTATTTTGGTCTGTACTATTTTTTATATGAAGGCATGTTTTCTTTTAACTTAAATGCTCTCCTAATATTTGAAACATTTATCTTATCGAAAAATGGATAACACCAGTTGATTTCTCATATCAAAGAACCCTTATTCTCATAATTTCATTATTTTTTGAGAGGAAAAACATTTTTCGTCAAATATGTAGCTGGACTATAGTAAGGAATTTATTGCATTTTTCGCAATACTCCAAAAATATATTTTAGGCCTATCATCCTCTCGAAACATGTTCGATTAGATGAAATTCCATCTAAAATCGATAGGTGACTTTGTTAATGCCCTAATTCTATCACTTTTTGTATAACTATGGATATTTGATTTTACCCTCTTCATTGGATATTCCAAGTTTGACGCACTCTACTTCTGAATCGCATCATATTAGAGCACTCCTGATTTTGTATATCATAGATTGGACCTTTGACGATACTTTCTCAGAAAATTGAATGAATACTTCCATTATTTTGGTCTGTACTATTTTTTATATGAAGGCATGTTTTCTTTTAACTTAAATGCTCTCCTAATATTTGAAACATTTATCTCATCGAAAAATGAACAACACCAGTCGATTTGTTGTATCAAAGAACCCGTATTCTCATAATTACAGTATTTTTTGAGAGGAAAAACATTTTTCGTCAAATATGTAGCTAGGAAAATATTGCGTGTTTCGCTATACTCCAAAAATATATTTTTGGCCTATCATCCTCTCGAAACATGTTCTATAAGATGAAATTCCATCTAAAATCCATAGGTGACTTTGTTAATGCCCTAATTCTATCAATTTTTGAATAACTATGGATATTTGATTTTACCCTCTTCATTGGATACTTCAAGTTTGACGCACTCTACTTCTGAATCGCATCATATTAGAGCACTCCTGATTTTTTATATCATAGATTGGACCTTTGACGATACTTCCTCGGAAAATTGAATGAATACTTCCATTATTTTGGTCTGTACTATTTTTTATATGAAGGCATGTTTTCTTTTAACTTAAATGCTCTCCTAATATTTGAAACATTCATCTTATCGAAAAATGGACAACACCAGTCAATTTGTCGTATCATAGAACCCGTATTCTCATAATTTCAGTATTTTTTTAGAGGAAAAACATTTTTCGTCAAATATGTAGCTGGACTATATATAGTAAGAAAAATATTACATTTTTTGCAATACTCCAAAAATATATTTTTGGCATATCATCTTCTCGAAACATGTTCGATTAGATGAAATTTCATCTAAAATCGATAGGTGACTTTGTTAATGCCCTAATTCTATCAATTTTTGAATAACTATGGATATTTGATTTTACCCTCTTCATTGGATACTCCAAGTTTGACGCACTCTACTTCTGAATCGCATCATTTTAGAGCACTCCCGATTTTTTATATCATAGATTGGACCTCTGACGATACTTTCTCAGAAAATTGAATGAATACTTCCATTATTTTGGTCTGTACTATTTTTTATATGAAGGCATGTTTTCTTTTAACTTAAATGCTGTCCTAATATTTGAAACATTCATCTTATCGAAAAATGGACAACACCAGTCAATTTGTCGTATCAAAGAACCCTTATTCTCATAATTTCAGTATTTTTTGAGCGGAAAAACATTTTTCGTCAAATATGTAGCTGGACTATAGTAAGGAAAATATTGCATTTTTCGCAATACTCCCAAAATATATTTTTGGCCTATCATCCTCTCGAATCATGTTCGATTATATGAAATTTCATCTAAAATCGATAGGTGACTCTGTTATTGCCCTAATTCTATCAATTTTTGAATAACTATGGATATTTGATTTTACCCTCTTCATTGGATACTCCAAGTTTGACGCACTCTACTTCTGAATCGCATCATTTTAGAGCACTCTCGATATTTTATATCATAGATTGGACCTTTGACGATACTTTCTCAGAAAATTGAATGAATACTTCCATTATTTTGGTCTGTACTATTTTTTATATGAAGGCATGTTTTCTTTTAACTTAAATGCTCTTCTAATATTTGAAACATTTATCTTATCGAAAAATGGACAACACCAGTCGATTTGTCGTATCAAAGAACCCTTATTCTCATAATTTCAGTATTTTTTGAGAGGAAAAACATTTTTCGTCAAATATGTAGCTGGACTATAGTAAGTAAAATATTGCATTTTTCGCAATACTCCAAAAATATATTTTTGGCCAATCATCCTCTCGAAACATGTTCGATTAGATGAAATTTCATCTAAAATCGATAGGTGACTTTGTTAATGCCCTAATTCTATCAATTTTTGAATAACTATGGATATTTGATTTTACCCTCTTCATTGGATACTCCAAGTTTGACGCACTCTACTTCTGAATCGCATCATTTTAGAGCACTCCCGATTCTTTATATCATAGATTGGACCTCTGACGATACTTTCTCAGAAAATTGAATGAATACTTCCATTATTTTGGTCTGTACTATTTTTTATATGAAGGCATGTTTTCTTTTAACTTAAATGCTCTCCTAATATTTGAAACATTCATCTTATCGAAAAATGGACAACACCAGTCAATTTGTCGTATCAAAGAACCCTTATTCTCATAATTTCAGTATTTTTTGAGAGGAAAAACATTTTTCGTCAAATATGTAGCTGGACTATAGTAAGTAAAATATTGCATTTTTCGCAATACTCCAAAAATATATTTTTGGCCAATCATCCTCTCGAAACATGTTCGATTAGATGAAATTTCATCTAAAATCGATAGGTGACTTTGTTAATGCCCTAATTCTATCAATTTTTGAATAACTATGGATATTTGATTTTACCCTCTTCATTGGATACTCCAAGTTTGACGCACTCTACTTCTGAATCGCATCATTTTAGAGCACTCCCGATATTTTATATCATAGATTGGACCTTTGACGATACTTTCTCAGAAAATTGAATGAATACTTCCATTATTTTGGTCTGTACTATTTTTTATATGAAGGCATGTTTTCTTTTAACTTAAATGCTCTCCTAATATTTGAAACATTTATCTTATCGAAAAATGGACAACACCAGTCAATTTGTCGTATCAAAGAACGCTTATTCTCATAATTTCAGTATTTTTTTAGAGGAAAAACATTTTTCGTCGAATATGTAGCTGGACTATAGTAAGGAAAATATTGCATTTTTCGCAATACTCCCAAAATATATTTTTGGCCTATCATCCTCTCGAAGCATGTTCGATTATATGAAATTTCATCTAAAATCGATAGGTGACTTTGTTATTGCCCTAATTCTATCAATTTTTGAATAACTATGGATATTTGATTTTACCCTCTTCATTGGATACTCCAAGTTTGACGCACTCTACTTCTGAATCGCATCATTTTAGAGCACTCCTGATTTTTTATATCATAGATTGGACCCTCGACGATACTTTCTCAGAAAATTGAATGAATACTTCCATTATTTTGGTCTGTACTATTTTTTATATGAAGGCATGTTTTCTTTTAACTTAAATGCTCTCCTAATATTTGAAACATTTATCTTATCGAAAAATGGACAACACCAGTCGATTTGTCGTATCAAAGAACCCGTATTCTCATAATTTCAGTAGTTTTTGAGAGGAAAAACATTTTTCGTCAAATAGTAAGGAAAATATTGCATTTTTCGCAATACTCCAAAAATATATTTTTGGCCTATCATCCTCTCGAAACATGTTCGATTAGATGAAGTTTCATCTAAAATCGATAGGTGACTTTGTTGATGCCCTAATTCTATCAATTTTTGAATAACTATGGATATTTGATCTCACCCTCTTCATTGGATACTCCAAGTTTGACGCACTCTACTTCTGAATCGCATCATTTTAGAGCACTCCCTATTTTTTATATCATAGAGTGGACCTTTGACGATACTTTCTCAGAAAATTGAATGATTACTTCCATTATTTTGGTCCGTACTATTTTTTATATGAAGGCATGTTTTCTTTTAACTTAAATGCTCTCCTAATATTTGAAACATTTATCTTATCGAAAAATGGATAACACCAGTCGATTTGTCGTATCAAAGAACCCTTATTCTCATAATTTCAGTATTTTTTGAGCGGAAAAACATTTTTCGTCAAATATGTAGCTGGACTATAGTAAGGAAAATATTGCATTTTTCGCAATACTCCCAAAATATATTTTTGGCCTATCATCCTCTCGAATCATGTTCGATTATATGAAATTTCATCTAAAATCGATAGGTGACTTTGTTATTGCCCTAATTCTATCAATTTTTGAATAACTATGGATATTTGATTTTACCCTCTTCATTGGATACTCCAAGTTTGACGCACTCTACTTCTGAATCGCATCATTTTAGAGCACTCCCGATATTTTATATCATAGATTGGACCTTTGACGATACTTTCTCAGAAAATTGAATGAATACTTCCATTATTTTGGTCTGTACTATTTTTTATATGAAGGCATGTTTTCTTTTAACTTAAATGCTCTCCTAATATTTGAAACATTTATCTTATCGAAAAATGGACAACACCAGTCAATTTGTCGTATCAAAGAACGCTTATTCTCATAATTTCAGTATTTTTTTAGAGGAAAAACATTTTTCGTCGAATATGTAGCTGGACTATAGTAAGGAAAATATTGCATTTTTCGCAATACTCCCAAAATATATTTTTGGCCTATCATCCTCTCGAAGCATGTTCGATTATATGAAATTTCATCTAAAATCGATAGGTGACTTTGTTATTGCCCTAATTCTATCAATTTTTGAATAACTATGGATATTTGATTTTACCCTCTTCATTGGATACTCCAAGTTTGACGCACTCTACTTCTGAATCGCATCATTTTAGAGCACTCCTGATTTTTTATATCATAGATTGGACCCTCGACGATACTTTCTCAGAAAATTGAATGAATACTTCCATTATTTTGGTCTGTACTATTTTTTATATGAAGGCATGTTTTCTTTTAACTTAAATGCTCTCCTAATATTTGAAACATTTATCTTATCGAAAAATGGACAACACCAGTCGATTTGTCGTATCAAAGAACCCGTATTCTCATAATTTCAGTAGTTTTTGAGAGGAAAAACATTTTTCGTCAAATAGTAAGGAAAATATTGCATTTTTCGCAATACTCCAAAATTATATTTTTGGCCTATCATCCTCTCGAAACATGTTTGATTAGATGAAATTCCATCTAAAATCTATAGGTGACTTTGTTAATGCCCTAATTCTATCGACTTTTGAATAACTATGGATATTTGATTTCACCCTCTTCATTGGATACTCCAAGTTTGACGCACTCTACTTCTGAATCGCATCATTTTAGAGCACTCCCGATTTTTTATATCATAGATTGGACCTTTGACGATACTTTCTCAGAAAATTGAATGATTACTTCCATTATTTTGGTCCGTACTATTTTTTATATGAAGGCATGTTTTCCTTTAACTTAAATGCTCTCTTAATATTTGAAACATTTATCTTATCGAAAAATGGATAACACCAGTCGATTTTTCGTATCAAAGAACCCTTATTCTCATAATTTCATTATTCTTTGAGAGGAAAAACATTTTTCGTCAAATATGTAGCTGGAAAATATTGCATTTTTCGCAATACTCCAAAAATATATTTTTGGCCTATCATCCTCTTGAAACATGTTCGATTAGATGAAGTTCCATCTAAAATCGATAGGTGACTTTGTTGATGCCCTAATTCTATCAATTTTTGAATAACTATGGATATTTGATCTCACCCTCTTCATTGGATACTCCAAGTTTGACGCACTCTACTCCTGAATCGCATCATTTTAGAGCACTCCCGATTTTTTATATCATAGATTCGACCTTTGACGATACTTCCTCAGAAAATTGAATGATTACTCCCATTATTTTGGTCTGTACTATTTTTTATATGAAGGCATGTTTTCTTTTAACGTAAAGGCTCTCCTAATATTTGAAACATTCATCTTATCCAAAAAGGGACAACACCAGTCGATTTCTCGTATCAAAGAACCCTTATTCTCATAATTTCAGTAAGGAATTTATTGCATTTTTCGCAATACTCCAAAAATATATTTTTGGCCTATCATCCTCTCGAAACATGTTCGATTAGATGAAATTCCATCCAAAATCGATAGGTGACTTTGTTAATGCCCTAATTCTATCAATTTTTGAATAACTATGGATATTTGATTTTACCCTCTTCATTGGATACTCCAAGTTTGACGCACTCTACTTCTGAATCGCATCATATTAGAGCACTCCTGATTTTTTATATCATAGATTGGACCTTTGACAATACTTTCTCAGAAAATTGAATGAATACTTCCATTATTTTGGTCTGTACTATTTTTTATATGAAGGCATGTTTTGTTTTAACTTAAATGCTCTCCTAATATTTGGAACATTTATCTTATCGAAAAATGGACAACACCAGTCGATTTGTATCAAAGAACCCGTATTCTCATAATTTCAGTATTTTTTGAGAGGAAAAACATTTTTCGTCAAATATGTAGCTGGACTATTATAGTAAGGAAAGTATTGCATTTTTCGCAATACTCCAAAAATATATTTTTGTCCTATCATCCTCTCGAAACATGTTCGATTAGATGAAGTTTCATCTAAAATCGATAGGTGACTTTGTTGATGCCCTAATTCTATCAATTTTGGAATACCTATGGATATTTGATCTCGCCCTCTTCATTGGATACTCCAAGTTTGACGCACTCTACTTCTGAATCGCATCATTTTAGAGCACTCCCGATTTTTTATATCATAGATTGGACCTTTGACGATACTTTCTCAGAAAATTGAATGATTACTTCCATTATTTTGGTCTGTACTATTTTTTATATGAAGGCATGTTTTCTTTTAACTTAAATGCTCTCCTAATATTTGAAACATTTATCTTATCGAAAAATGGATAACACCAGTTGATTTCTCATATCAAAGAACCCTTATTCTCATAATTTCATTATTTTTTGAGAGGAAAAACATTTTTCGTCAAATATGTAGCTGGACTATAGTAAGGAATTTATTGCATTTTTCGCAATACTCCAAAAATATATTTTTGGCCTATCATCATCTCGAAACATGTTCGATTGGATGAAATTTCATTTAAAATCGATAGGTGACTTTGTTAATGCCCTAATTCTATCAATTCTTGAATAACTATGGATATTTGATTTCACCCTCTTCACTGGATACGCCAAGTTTGACGCACTCTACTTCTGAATTGCATCATTTTAGAGCACTCCCACTTTTTTATATCATAGATTGGACCTTTGACGATACTTTCTCAGAAAATTGAATGATTACTCCCATTATTTTGGTCTGTACTATTTTTTATATGAAGGCATGTTTTCTTTTAACGTAAATGCTCTCCTAATATTTGGAACATTCATCTTATCGAAAAATGGACAACACCAGTCGATTTATCGTATCAAAGAACCCTTATTCTCATAATTTCAGTATTTTTTGAGAGGAAAAACATTTTTCGTCAAATATGTAGATGGACTATAGTAAGGAATTTATTGCATTTTTCGCAATACTCCAAAAATATATTTTAGGCCTATCATCCTCTCGAAACATGTTCGATTAGATGAAATTCCATCTAAAATCGATAGGTAACTTTGTTAATGCCCTAATTCTATCAATTTTTGAATAACTATGGATATTTGATTTTACCCTCTTCATTGGATATTCCAAGTTTGACGCACTCTACTTCTGAATCGCATCATATTAGAGCACTCCTGATTTTGTATATCATAGATTGGACCTTTGACGATACTTTCTCAGAAAATTGAATGAATACTTCCATTATTTTGGTCTGTACTATTTTTTATATGAAGGCATGTTTTCTTTTAACTTAAATGCTCTCCTAATATTTGAAACATTTATCTCATCGAAAAATGAACAACACCAGTCGATTTGTTGTATCAAAGAACCCGTATTCTCATAATTTCAGTATTTTTTGAGAGGAAAAACATTTTTCGTCAAATATGTAGCTAGGAAAATATTGCATTTTTCGCTATACTCCAAAAATATATTTTTGGCCTATCATCCTCTCGAAACATGTTCGATAAGATGAAATTCCATCTAAAATCCATAGGTGACTTTGTTAATGCCCTAATTCTATCAATTTTTGAATAACTATGGATATTTGATTTCACCCTCTTCATTGGATACTCCAAGTTTGACGCACTCTACTTTTGAATCGCATAATTTTAGAGCACTCCTGATTTTTTATATCATAGATTGGACCTTTGACGATACTTTCTCAGAAAATTGAATGAATACTTCCATTATTTTGGTCTGTACTATTTTTTATATGAAGGCATGTTTTCTTTTAACTTAAATGCTCTCCTAATATTTGAAACATTCATCTTATCGACAAATGGACAACACCAGTCGATTTCTCGTATCAAACAACCCTTATTCTCATAATTTCAGTACTTTTTGAGAGGAAAAACATTTTTCGTCAAATATGTAGCTGGACTATAGTAAGGAATTTATTGCATTTTTCGCAATACTCCAAAAATATATTTTAGGCCTATCATCCTCTCGAAACATGTTCGATTAGATGAAATTCCATCTAAAATCGATAGGGGACTTTGTTAATGCCCTAATTCTATCAATTTTTGAATAGCTATGGATATTTGATTTTACCCTCTTCATTGGATATTCCAAGTTTGACGCACTCTACTTCTGAATCGCATCATATTAGAGCACTCCTGATTTTGTATATCATAGATTGGACCTTTGACGATACTTTCTCAGAAAATTGAATGAATACTTCCATTATTTTGGTCTGTACTATTTTTTATATGAAGGCATGTTTTCTTTTAACTTAAATGCTCTCCTAATATTTGAAACATTTATCTCATCGAAAAATGAACAACACCAGTCGATTTGTTGTATCAAAGAACCCGTATTCTCATAATTTCAGTATTTTTTGAGAGGAAAAACATTTTTCGTCAAATATGTAGCTAGGAAAATATTGCGTTTTTCGCTATACTCCAAAAATATATTTTTGGCCTATCATCCTCTCGAAACATGTTCGATAAGATGAAATTCCATCTAAAATCCATAGGTGACTTTGTTAATGCCCTAATTCTATCAATTTTTGAATAACTATGGATATTTGATTTTACCCTCTTCATTGGATACTTCAAGTTTGACGCACTCTACTTCTGAATCGCATCATATTAGAGCACTCCTGATTTTTTATATCATAGATTGGACCTTTGACGATACTTCCTCAGAAAATTGAATGAATACTTCCATTATTTTGGTCTGTACTATTTTTTATATGAAGGCATGTTTTCTTTTAACTTAAATGCTCTCCTAATATTTGAAACATTCATCTTATCGAAAAATGGACAACACCAGTCAATTTGTCGTATCATAGAACCCGTATTCTCATAATTTCAGTATTTTTTGAGAGGAAAAACATTTTTCGTCAAATATGTAGCTGGACTATATATAGTAAGGAAAATATTACATTTTTCGCACTACTCCAAAAATATATTTTTGGCCTATCATCCTCTCGAAACATGTTCGATTAGATGAAATTTCATCTAAAATCGATAGGTGACTTTGTTAATGCCCTGATTCTATCAATTTTTGAATAACTATGGATATTTGATTTTACCCTCTTCATTGGATACTCCAAGTTGGACGCACTCTACTTCTGAATCGCATCATTTCAGAGCACTCCCGATTTTTTATATCATAGATTGGACCTTTGACGATACTTTCTCAGAAAATTCAATGAATACTTCCATTATTTTGGTCTGTACTATTTTTTATATGAAGGCATGTTTTCTTTTATCTTAAATGCTCTCCTAATATTTGAAACATTTATCTTATCGAAAAATTGACAACACCAGTCAATTTGTCGTATCATAGAACCCGTATTCTCATAATTTCAGTATTTTTTTAGAGGAAAAACATTTTTCGTCGAATATGTAGCTGGACTATAGTAAGGAAAATATTGCATTTTTCGCAATACTCCCAAAATATATTTTTGGCCTATCATCCTCTCGAAGCATGTTCGATTATATGAAATTTCATCTAAAATCGATAGGTGACTTTGTTAATGCCCTAATTCTATCAATTTTTGAATAACTATGGATATTTGATTTTACCCTCTTCATTGGATACTCCAAGTTTGACGCACTCTACTTCTGAATCGCATCATTTTAGAGCACTCCCGACTTTTTATATCATAGATTGGACCTTTGACGATACTTTCTCAGAAAATTGAATGATTACTTCCATTATTTTGGTCTGTACTATTTTTTATATGAAGGCATGTTTTCTTTTAACTTAAATGCTCTTCTAATATTTGAAACATTTATCTTATCGAAAAATGGACAACACCAGTCGATTTGTCGTATCAAAGAATCCTTATTCTCATAATTTCAGTATTTTTTGAGAGGAAAAACATTTTTCGTCAAATATGTAGCTGGACTATAGTAAGTAAAATATTGCATTTTTCGCAATACTCCCAAAATATATTTTTGGCCTATCATCCTCTCGAAGCATGTTCGATTATATGAAATTTCATCTAAAATCGATAGGTGGCTTTGTTAATGCCCTAATTCTATCAATTTTTGAATAACTATGGATACTTGATTTTACCCTCTTCATTGGATACTCCAAGTTTGACGCACTCTACTTCTGAATCGCATCATTTTAGAGCACTCCCGATATTTTATATCATAGATTGGACCTTTGACGATACTTTCTCAGAAAATTGAATGAATACTTCCATTATTTTGGTCTGTACTATTTTTTATATGAAGGCATGTTTTCTTTTAACTTAAATGCTCTCCTGATATTTGAAACATTTATCTCATCGAAAAATGGACAACACCAGTCGATTTGTCGTATCAAAGAACCCGTATTCTCATAATTTCAGTATTTTTTGAGAGGAAAAACATTTTTCGTCAAATATGTAGCTGGACTTGGTAAGGAAAATATTGCATTTTTCGCTATACTCCAAAAATATATTTTTGGCCTATCATCCTCTCGAAACATGTTCGATTAGATGAAATTCCATCTAAAATCGATAGGTGACTTTGTTAATGCCCTAATTCTATCAATTTTTGAATAACTATGGATATTTGATTTTACCCTCTTCATTGGATACTCCAAGTTTGACGCACTCTACTTCTGAATCGCATAATTTTAAAGCACTCCTGATTTTTTATATCATAGATTGGACCTTTGACGATACTTTCTCAGAAAATTGAATGAATACTTCCATTATTTTGGTCTGTACTATTTTTTATATGAAGGCATGTTTTCTTTTAACTTAAATGCTCTCCTAATATTTGAAACATTTATCTTATCGAAAAATGGACAACACCAGTCGATTTGTCGTTTCAAAGAACCCGTATTCTCATAATTTCAGTATTTTTTGAGAGGAAAAACATTTTTCGTCAAATATGTAGCTGGACTATAGTAAGGAAAATATTGCATTTTTCGCTATACTCCAAAAATATATTTTTGGCCTATCATCCTCTCGAAACATTTTCGATTAGATGAAATTCCATCTGAAATCGATAGGTGACTCTGTTAATGCCCTAATTCTATCAATTTTTGAATAACTATCCCTCTCCATTGGATACTCCAAGTTTGACGGACTCTTCTTCTGAAGCGCATCATATTAGAGCACTCCTGATTTTTTATATCATAGATTGGACCTTTGACGATACTTTCTCAGAAAATTGAATGAAAACTTCCATTATTTTGGTCTGTACTATTTTTTATATGAAGGCATGTTTTCTTTTAACTTAAATGCGCTCCTAATATTTGAAACATTTATCTTATCGAAAAATGGACAACACCAGTCAATTTGTCGTATCAAAGAATCCGTATTCTCATAATTTCAGTATTTTGTGAGAGGAAAAACATTTTTCGTCAAATATGTAGCTGGACTTAGTAAGGGAAATATTGCATTTTTCGCTATACTCCAAGAATATATTTTTGGCATATCATCTTCTCGAAACATGTTCGATTAGATGAAATTCCATCTGAAATCGATAAGTGACTCTGTTAATGCCCTAATTCTATCAATTTTTGAATAACTATGGATATTTGATTTTACCCTCTTCATTGGATACTCCAAGTTTGACGCACTCTACTTCTGAATCGCATCATATTAGAGCACTCCTGATTTTTTATATCATAGATTGGACCTTTGACGATACTTTCTCGGGAAATTGGATGAATACTTCCATTATTTTGGTCTGTACTATTTTTTATATGATGGCATGTTTTCTTTTAACTTAAATGCTCTCCTAATATTTGAAACATTTATCTTATCGAAAAATGGACAACACCAGTCGATTTGTCGTATCAAAGAACCCGTATTTTCATAGTTTCAGTATTTTTTGAGAGGAAAAACATTTTTCGTCAAATATGTAGCTAGTAAGGAAAATATTGCATTTTTCGCTATACTCCAAAAATATATTTTTGGCCTATCATCCTCTCGAAACATGTTCGATTAGATGAAATTCCATCTAAAATCGATGGGTGACTTTGTTAATGCCCTAATTCTATCAGTTTTTGAATAACTATGGATATTTGATTTTACCCTCTTCATTGGATACTCCAAGTTTGACGCACTCTACTTCTGAATCGCATAATTTTAGAGCACTTCTGATTTCTTATATCATAGATTGGACCTTTGACGATACTTTTTCAGAAAATTGAATGAATACTTCCATTATTTTGGTCTGTACTATTTTTTATATGAATGCATGTTTTCTTTTAACTTAAATGCTCTCCAAATATTTGAAACATTTATCTTATCGAAAAATGGACAACACCAGTCGATTTGTCGTATCAAAGAACCCGTATTTTCATAATTTCAGTATTTTTTGAGAGGAAAAACATTTTTCGTCAAATATGAAGCTGGAAAATATTGCATTTTTCGCTATACTCCAAAAATATATTTTTGGCCTATCATCCTCTCGAAACATGTTCGATTAGATGAAATTCCATCTAAAATCGATAGGTGACTTTGTCAATGCCCTAATTCTATCAATTTTTGAATAAGTATGGATATTTGATTTTACCCTCTTCATTGGATACTCCAAGTTTGACGCACTCTACATCTGAATCGCATAATTTTAGAGCACTCCTGATTTTTAATATCATAGATTGGACCTTTGACGATACTTTCTCAGAAAATTGAATGAATACTTCCATTATTTTGGTCTGTACTATTTTTTATATGAAGGCATGTTTTCTTATAACTGTAATGCTCTCCTAATATTTGGAACATTTATCTTATCGAAAAATGGACAACACCAGTCGATTTGTCGTATCAAAGAACCCGTATTCTCATAATTTCAGTATTTTTTGAGAGAAAAAACATTTTTCGTCAAATATGTAGCTGGACTTAGTAAGGAAAATATTGCATTTTTCGCTATACTCCAAAAATATATTTTTGGCCTATCATCCTCTCGAAACATGTTCGATTAGATGAAATTCCATCTGAAATCGATAGGTGACTCTGTTAATGCCCTAATTCTATCAATTTTTGAATAACTATCCCTCTCCATTGGATACTCCAAGTTTGACGCACTCTACTTCTGAATCGCATCATATTAGAGCACTCCTGATTTTTTATATCATAGATTGGACCTTTGACGATACTTTCTCAGAAAATTGAATGAAAACTTCCATTATTTTGGTCTGTACTATTTTTTATATGAAGGCATGTTTTCTTTTAACTTAAATGCGCTCCTAATATTTGAAACATTTATCTTATCGAAAAATGGACAACACCAGTCAATTTGTCGTATCAAAGAACCCGTATTCTCATAATTTCAGTATTTTGTGAGAGGAAAAACATTTTTCGTCAAATATGTAGCTGGACTTAGTAAGGAAAATATTGCATTTTTCGCTATACTCCAAAAATATATTTTTGGCATATCATCTTCTCGAAACATGTTCGATTAGATGAAATTCCATCTAAAATCGATAGGTGACTTTGTTAATGCCCTAATTCTATCAATTTTTGAATAACTATGGATATTTGATTTTTCCCTCTTCATTGGATACTCCAAGTTTGACGCACTCTACTTCTGAATCGCATAAATTTAGAGCACTCCTGATTTTTTATATCATAGATTGGACCTTTGACGATACTTTCTCAGAAAATTGAATGAATACTTCCATTATTTTGGTCTGTACTATTTTTTATATGAAAGCATGTTTTCTTTTAACTTAAATGCGCTCCTAATATTTGAAACATTTATCTTATCGAAAAATGGACAACACCAGTCAATTTGTCGTATCAAAGAACCCGTATTCTCATAATTTCAGTATTTTGTGAGAGGAAAAACATTTTTCGTCAAATATGTAGCTGGACTATAGTAAGGAAAATATTACATTTTTCGCAATACTCCAAAAATATATTTTTGGCATATCATCTTCTCGAAACATGTTCGATTAGATGAAATTCCATCTAAAATCGATAGGTGACTTTGTTAATGCCCTAATTCTATCAATTTTTGAATAACTATGGATATTTGATTTTACCCTCTTCATTGGATACTCCAAGTTTGACGCACTCTACTTCTGAATCGCATCATTTTAGAGCACTCCCGATTTTTTATATGATAGATTGGACCTTTGACGATACTTTGTCAGAAAATTGAATGAATATTTCCATTATTTTGGTCTGTACTATTTTTTATATGAAGGCATGTTTTCTTTTAACTTAAATGCGCTCCTAATATTTGAAACATTTATCTTATCCAAAAATTGACAACACCAGTCAATTTGTCGTATCAAAGAACCCGTATTCTCATAATTTCAGTATTTTTTAAGAGGAAAAACATTTTTCGTCAAATCTGTAGCTGGACTATAGTAAGGAAAATATTACATTTTTCGCAATACTCCAAAAATATATTTTTGGCATATCATCTTCTCGAAACATGTTCGATTAGATGAAATTCCATGTAAAATCGATAGGTGACTTTGTTAATGCCCTAATTCTATCAATTTTTGAATAACTATGGATATTTGATTTTACCCTCTTCATTGGATACTCCAAGTTTGACGCACTCTACTTCTGAATCGCATCATTTTAGAGCACTTCCGATTTTTTATTTGATAGATTGGACCTTTGACGATACTTTCTCAGAAAATTGAATGAATACTTCCATTATTTTGGTCTGTACTATTTTTTATATGAAGGCATGTTTTCTTCTAACTTAAATGCTCTCCTAATATTTGAAACATTCATCTCATCGAAAAATGGACAACACCAGTCGATTTGTCGTATCAAAGAACCCGTATTCTCATAATGTCAGTATTTTTTGAGAGGAAAAACATTTTTCGTCAAATATGTAGCTGGACTTAGTAAGGAAAATATTGCATTTTTCGCTATACTCCAAAAATATATTTTTGGCCTATCATCCTCTCGAAACATGTTCGATTAGATGAAATTCCATCTAAAATCGATAGATGACTTTGTTAATGCCCTAATTCTATCAATTTTTGAATAACTATGGATATTTGATTTTACCCTCTTCATTGGATACTCCAAGTTTGACGCACTTTACTTCTGAATCGCATAATTTTAGAGCACTCCTGATTTTTTATATCATAGATTGGACCTTTGACGATACTTTCTCAGAAAATTGAATGAATAATTCCATTATTTTGGTCTGTACTATTTTTTATATGAAGGCATGTTTTCTTACAACTTAAAAACTCTCCTAATATTTGAAACATTTATCTTATCGAAAAATGGACAACACCAGTCGATTTGTCGTATCAAAGAACCCGTATTCTCGTAATTTCAGTATTTTTTGAGAGGAAAAACATTTTTCGTCAAATATGTAGCTGGACTATAGTAAGAAAAATATTGCATTTTTCGCTATACTCCAAAAATATATTTTTGGCCTATCATCCTCTCGAAACATGTTCTATTAGATGAAATTCCATCTGAAATCGATAGGTGACTCTGTTAATGCCCTAATTCTATCAATTTTTGAATAACTATCCCTCTCCATTGGATACTCCAAGTTTGACGCACTCTACTTCTGAATTGCATCATATTAGAGCACTCCTGATTTTTTTTATCATAGATTGGACCTCTGACGATACTTTCTCAGAAAATTGAATGGAAACTTCCATTATTTTGGTCTGTACTATTTTTTATATGAAGGCATGTTTTCTTTTAACTTAAATGCGCTCCTAATATTTGAAACATTTATGTTATCGAAAAATGGACAACACCAGTCAATTTGTCGTATCAAAGAACCCGTATTCTCATAATTTCAGTATTTTTTGAGAGGATAAACATTTTTCGTCAAATATGTAGCTGGACTATAGTAAGGAAAATATTACATTTTTCGCAATACTCCAAAAATGTATTTTTGGCATATCATCTCCTCGTAACATGTTCGATTAGATGAAATTCCATCTAAAATCGATAGGTGACTTTGTTAATGCCCTAATTCTATCAATTTTTGAATAACTATGGATATTTGATTTTACCCTCTTCATTGGATACTCCAAGTTTGACGCACTCTACTTCTGAATCTCATCATTTTAGAGCACTCCCGATTTTTTATATCATAGATTGGACTTTTGACGATACTTTCTCAGAAAATTGAATGAATACTTCCATTATTTTGGTCTGTACTATTTTTCATATGAAGGCATGTTTTCTTTTAACTTAAATGCTCTCCTGATATTTGAAACATTTATCTCATCGAAAAATGGACAACACCAGTCGATTTGTCGTATCAAAGAACCCGTATTCTCATAATTTCAGTATTTTTTGAGAGGAAAAACATTTTTCGTTAAATATGTAGCTGGACTTGGTAAGGAAAATATTGCATTTTTCGCTATACTCCAAAAATATATTTTTGGCCTATCATCCTCTCGAAACATGTTCGATTAGTTGAAATTCCATCTAAAATCGATAGGTGACTTTGTTAATGCCCTAATTCTATCAATTTTTGAATAACTATGGATATTTGATTTTACCCTCTTCATTGGATACTCCAAGTTTGACGCACTCTACTTCTGAATCGCATAATTTTAAAGCACTCCTGATTTTTTATATCATAGATTGGACCTTTGACGATACTTTCTCAGAAAATTGAATGAATACTTCCATTATTTTGGTCTGTACTATTTTTTATATGAAGGCATGTTTTCTTTTAACTTAAATGCTCTCCTAATATTTGAAACATTTATCTTATAGAAAAATGGACAACACCAGTCGATTTGTCGTATCAAAGAACCCGTATTCTCATAATTTCAGTATTTTTTGAGAGAAAAAACATTTTTCGTCAAATATGTAGCTGGACTTAGTAAGGAAAATATTGCATTTTTCGCTATACTCCAAAAATATATTTTTGGCCTATCATCCTCTCGAAACATGTTCGATTAGATGAAATTCCATCTGAAATCGATAGGTGACTCTGTTAATGCCCTAATTCTATCAATTTTTGAATAACTATCCCTCTCCATTGGATACTCCAAGTTTGACGCACTCTACTTCTGAATCGCATCATATTAGAGCACTCCTGATTTTTTATATCATAGATTGGACCTTTGACGATACTTTCTCAGAAAATTGAATGAAAACTTCCATTATTTTGGTCTGTACTATTTTTTATATGAAGGCATGTTTTCTTTTAACTTAAATGCGCTCCTAATATTTGAAACATTTATCTTATCGAAAAATGGACAACACCAGTCAATTTGTCGTATCAAAGAACCCGTATTCTCATAATTTCAGTATTTTGTGAGAGGAAAAACATTTTTCGTCAAATATGTAGCTGGACTTAGTAAGGAAAATATTGCATTTTTCGCTATACTCCAAAAATATATTTTTGGCATATCATCTTCTCGAAACATGTTCGATTAGATGAAATTCCATCTAAAATCGATAGGTGACTTTGTTAATGCCCTAATTCTATCAATTTTTGAATAACTATGGATATTTGATTTTTCCCTCTTCATTGGATACTCCAAGTTTGACGCACTCTACTTCTGAATCGCATAAATTTAGAGCACTCCTGATTTTTTATATCATAGATTGGACCTTTGACGATACTTTCTCAGAAAATTGAATGAATACTTCCATTATTTTGGTCTGTACTATTTTTTATATGAAAGCATGTTTTCTTTTAACTTAAATGCGCTCCTAATATTTGAAACATTTATCTTATCGAAAAATGGACAACACCAGTCAATTTGTCGTATCAAAGAACCCGTATTCTCATAATTTCAGTATTTTGTGAGAGGAAAAACATTTTTCGTCAAATATGTAGCTGGACTATAGTAAGGAAAATATTACATTTTTCGCAATACTCCAAAAATATATTTTTGGCATATCATCTTCTCGAAACATGTTCGATTAGATGAAATTCCATCTAAAATCGATAGGTGACTTTGTTAATGCCCTAATTCTATCAATTTTTGAATAACTATGGATATTTGATTTTACCCTCTTCATTGGATACTCCAAGTTTGACGCACTCTACTTCTGAATCGCATCATTTTAGAGCACTCCCGATTTTTTATATGATAGATTGGACCTTTGACGATACTTTGTCAAAAAATTGAATGAATACTTCCATTATTTTGGTCTGTACTATTTTTTATATGAAGGCATGTTTTCTTTTAACTTAAATGCGCTCCTAATATTTGAAACATTTATCTTATCCAAAAATGGACAACACCAGTCAATTTGTCGTATCAAAGAACCCGTATTCTCATAATTTCAGTATTTTTTAAGAGGAAAAACATTTTTCGTCAAATCTGTAGCTGGACTATAGTAAGGAAAATATTACATTTTTCGCAATACTCCAAAAATATATTTTTGGCATATCATCTTCTCGAAACATGTTCGATTAGATGAAATTCCATCTAAAATCGATAGGTGACTTTGTTAATGCCCTAATTCTATCAATTTTTGAATAACTATGGATATTTGATTTTACCCTCTTCATTGGATACTCCAAGTTTGACGCACTCTACTTCTGAATCGCATCAATTTAGATCACTTCCGATTTTTTATTTGATAGATTGGACCTTTGACGATACTTTCTCAGAAAATTGAATGAATACTTCCATTATTTTGGTCTGTACTATTTTTTATATGAAGGCATGTTTTCTTCTAACTTAAATGCTCTCCTAATATTTGAAACATTCATCTCATCGAAAAATGGACAACACCAGTCGATTTGTCGTATCAAAGAACCCGTATTCTCATAATGTCAGTATTTTTTGAGAGGAAAAACATTTTTCGTCAAATATGTAGCTGGACTTAGTAAGGAAAATATTGCATTTTTCGCTATACTCCAAAAATATATTTTTGGCCTATCATCCTCTCGAAACATGTTCGATTAGATGAAATTCCATCTAAAATCGATAGGTGACTTTGTTAATGCCCTAATTCTATCAATTTTTGAATAACTATGGATATTTGATTTTACCCTCTTCATTGGATACTCCAAGTTTGACGCACTCTACTTCTGAATCGCATAATTTTAGAGCACTCCTGATTTTTTATATCATAGATTGGACCTTTGACGATACTTTCTCAGAAAATTGAATGAATAATTCCATTATTTTGGTCTGTACTATTTTTTATATGAAGGCATGTTTTCTTACAACTTAAAAACTCTCCTAATATTTGAAACATTTATCTTATCGAAAAATGGACAACACCAGTCGATTTGTCGTATCAAAGAACCCGTATTCTCGTAATTTCAGTATTTTTTGAGAGGAAAAACATTTTTCGTCAAATATGTAGCTGGACTATAGTAAGAAAAATATTGCATTTTTCGCTATACTCCAAAAATATATTTTTGGCCTATCATCCTCTCGGAACATGTTCGATTAGATGAAATTCCATCTGAAATCGATAGGTGACTCTGTTAATGCCCTAATTCTATCAATTTTTGAATAACTATCCCTCTCCATTGGATACTCCAAGTTTGACGCACTCTACTTCTGAATTGCATCATATTAGAGCACTCCTGATTTTTTTTATCATAGATTGGACCTCTGACGATACTTTCTCAGAAAATTGAATGGAAACTTCCATTATTTTGGTCTGTACTATTTTTTATATGAAGGCATGTTTTCTTTTAGCTTAAATGCGCTCCTAATATTTGAAACATTTATGTTATCGAAAAATGGACAACACCAGTCAATTTGTCGTATCAAAGAACCCGTATTCTCATAATTTCAGTATTTTTTGAGAGGATAAACATTTTTCGTCAAATATGTAGCTGGACTATAGTAAGGAAAATATTACATTTTTCGCAATACTCCAAAAATGTATTTTTGGCATATCATCTCCTCGTAACATGTTCGATTAGATGAAATTCCATCTAAAATCGATAGGTGACTTTGTTAATGCCCTAATTCTATCAATTTTTGAATAACTATGGATATTTGATTTTACCCTCTTCATTGGATACTCCAAGTTTGACGCACTCTACTTCTGAATCTCATCATTTTAGAGCACTCCCGATTTTTTATATCATAGATTGGACTTTTGACGATACTTTCTCAGAAAATTGAATGAATACTTCCATTATTTTGGTCTGTACTATTTTTCATATGAAGGCATGTTTTCTTTTAACTTAAATGCTCTCCTGATATTTGAAACATTTATCTCATCGAAAAATGGACAACACCAGTCGATTTGTCGTATCAAAGAACCCGTATTCTCATAATTTCAGTATTTTTTGAGAGGAAAAACATTTTTCGTTAAATATGTAGCTGGACTTGGTAAGGAAAATATTGCATTTTTCGCTATACTCCAAAAATATATTTTTGGCCTATCATCCTCTCGAAACATGTTCGATTAGATGAAATTCCATCTAAAATCGATAGGTGACTTTGTTAATGCCCTAATTCTATCAATTTTTGAATAACTATGGATATTTGATTTTACCCTCTTCATTGGATACTCCAAGTTTGACGCACTCTACTTTTGAATCGCATAATTTTAAAGCAATCCTGATTTTTTATATCATAGATTGGACCTTTGACGATACTTTCTCAGAAAATTGAATGAATACTTCCATTATTTTGGTCTGTACTATTTTTTATATGAAGGCATGTTTTCTTTTAACTTAAATGCTCTCCTAATATTTGAAACATTTATCTTATCGAAAAATGGACAACACCAGTCGATTTGTCGTATCAAAGAACCCGTATTCTCATAATTTCAGTATTTTTTGAGAGGAAAAACATTTTTCGTCAAATATGTAGCTGGACTATAGTAAGGAAAATATTGCATTTTTCGCTATACTCCAAAAATATATTTTTGGCCTATCATCCTCTCGAAACATGTTCGATTAGATGAAATTCCATCTGAAATCGATAGGTGACTCTGTTAATGCCCTAATTCTATCAATTTTTGAATAACTAACCCTCTCCATTGGATACTCCAAGTTTGACGGACTCTACTTCTGAATCGCATCATATTAGAGCACTCCTGATTTTTTATATCATAGATTGGACCTTTGACGACACTTTCTCAGAAAATTGAATGAAAACTTCCATTATTTTGGTCTGTACTATTTTTTATATGAAGGCATGTTTTCTTTTAACTTAAATGCGCTCCTAATATTTGAAACATTTATCTTATCGAAAAATGGACAACACCAGTCAATTTGTCGTATCAAAGAACCCGTATTCTCATAATTTCAGTATTTTGTGAGAGGAAAAACATTTTTCGTCAAATATGTAGCTGGACTTAGTAAGGGAAATATTGCATTTTTCGCTATACTCCAAGAATATATTTTTGGCATATCATCTTCTCGAAACATGTTCGATTAGATGAAATTCCATCTGAAATCGATAAGTGACTCTGTTAATGCCCTAATTCTATCAATTTTTGAATAACTATGGATATTTGATTTTACCCTCTTCATTGGATACTCCAAGTTTGACGCACTCTACTTCTGAATCGCATCATATTAGAGCACTCCTGATTTTTTATATCATAGATTGGACCTTTGACGATACTTTCTCGGGAAATTGGATGAATACTTCCATTATTTTGGTCTGTACTATTTTTTATATGATGGCATGTTTTCTTTTAACTTAAATGCTCTCCTAATATTTGAAACATTTATCTTATCGAAAAATGGACAACACCAGTCGATTTGTCGTATCAAAGAACCCGTATTTTCATAGTTTCAGTATTTTTTGAGAGGAAAAACATTTTTCGTCAAATATGTAGCTAGTAAGGAAAATATTGCATTTTTCGCTATACTCCAAAAATATATTTTTGGCCTATCATCCTCTCGAAACATGTTCGATTAGATGAAATTCCATCTAAAATCGATGGGTGACTTTGTTAATGCCCTAATTCTATCAGTTTTTGAATAACTATGGATATTTGATTTTACCCTCTTCATTGGATACTCCAAGTTTGACGCACTCTACTTCTGAATCGCATAATTTTAGAGCACTCCTGATTTCTTATATCATAGATTGGACCTTTGACGATACTTTTTCAGAAAATTGAATGAATACTTCCATTATTTTGGTCTGTACTATTTTTTATATGAATGCATGTTTTCTTTTAACTTAAATGCTCTCCAAATATTTGAAACATTTATCTTATCGAAAAATGGACAACACCAGTCGATTTGTCGTATCAAAGAACCCGTATTTTCATAATTTCAGTATTTTTTGAGAGGAAAAACATTTTTCGTCAAATATGAAGCTGGAAAATATTGCATTTTTCGCTATACTCCAAAAATATATTTTTGGCCTATCATCCTCTCGAAACATGTTCGATTAGATGAAATTCCATCTAAAATCGATAGGTGACTTTGTTAATGCCCTAATTCTATCAATTTTTGAATAAGTATGGATATTTGATTTTACCCTCTTCATTGGATACTCCAAGTTTGACGCACTCTACATCTGAATCGCATAATTTTAGAGCACTCCTGATTTTTAATATCATAGATTGGACCTTTGACGATACTTTCTCAGAAAATTGAATAAATACTTTCATTATTTTGGCCTGTACTATTTTTTATATGAAGGCATGTTTTCTTATAACTGTAATGCTCTCCTAATATTTGAAACATTTATCTTATCGAAAAATGGACAACACCAGTCGATTTGTCGTATCAAAGAACCCGTATTCTCATAATTTCAGTATTTTTTGAGAGAAAAAACATTTTTCGTCAAATATGTAGCTGGACTTAGTAAGGAAAATATTGCATTTTTCGCTATACTCCAAAAATATATTTTTGGCCTATCATCCTCTCGAAACATGTTCGATTAGATGAAATTCCATCTAAAATCGATAGGTGACTTTGTTAATGCCCTAATTCTATCAATTTTTGAATAACTATGGATATTTGATTTTACCCTCTTCATTGGATACTCCAAGTTTGACGCACTCTACTTCTGAATCGCATAATTTTAAAGCACTCCTGATTTTTTATATCATAGATTGGACCTTTGACGATACTTTCTCAGAAAATTGAATGAATACTTCCATTATTTTGGTCTGTACTATTTTTTATATGAAGGCATGTTTTCTTTTAACTTAAATGCTCTCCTAATATTTGAAACATTTATCTTATCGAAAAATGGACAACACCAGTCGAAGAACCCGTATTCTCATAATTTCAGTATTTTTTGAGAGGAAAAACATTTTTCGTCAAATATGTAGCTGGACTATAGTAAGGAAAATATTGCATTTTTCGCTATACTCCAAAAATATATTTTTGGCCTATCATCCTCTCGAAACATGTTCGATTAGATGAAATTCCATCTGAAATCGATAGGTGACTCTGTTAATGCCCTAATTCTATCAATTTTTGAATAACTATCCCTCTCCATTGGATACTCCAAGTTTGACGGACTCTACTTCTGAATCGCATCATATTAGAGCACTCCTGATTTTTTATATCATAGATTGGACCTTTGACGATACTTTCTCAGAAAATTGAATGAAAACTTCCATTATTTTGGTCTGTACTATTTTTTATATGAAGGCATGTTTTCTTTTAACTTAAATGCGCTCCTAATATTTGAAACATTTATCTTATCGAAAAATGGACAACACCAGTCAATTTGTCGTATCAAAGAACCCGTATTCTCATAATTTCAGTATTTTGTGAGAGGAAAAACATTTTTCGTCAAATATGTAGCTGGACTTAGTAAGGGAAATATTGCATTTTTCGCTATACTCCAAGAATATATTTTTGGCATATCATCTTCTCGAAACATGTTCGATTAGATGAAATTCCATCTGAAATCGATAAGTGACTCTGTTAATGCCCTAATTCTATCAATTTTTGAATAACTATGGATATTTGATTTTACCCTCTTCATTGGATACTCCAAGTTTGACGCACTCTACTTCTGAATCGCATCATATTAGAGCACTCCTGATTTTTTATATCATAGATTGGACCTTTGACGATACTTTCTCGGGAAATTGGATGAATACTTCCATTATTTTGGTCTGTACTATTTTTTATATGATGGCATGTTTTCTTTTAACTTAAATGCTCTCCTAATATTTGAAACATTTATCTTATCGAAAAATGGACAACACCAGTCGATTTGTCGTATCAAAGAACCCGTATTTTCATAGTTTCAGTATTTTTTGAGAGGAAAAACATTTTTCGTCAAATATGTAGCTAGTAAGGAAAATATTGCATTTTTCGCTATACTCCAAAAATATATTTTTGGCCTATCATCCTCTCGAAACATGTTCGATTAGATGAAATTCCATCTAAAATCGATGGGTGACTTTGTTAATGCCCTAATTCTATCAGTTTTTGAATAACTATGGATATTTGATTTTACCCTCTTCATTGGATACTCCAAGTTTGACGCACTCTACTTCTGAATCGCATAATTTTAGAGCACTCCTGATTTCTTATATCATAGATTGGACCTTTGACGATACTTTTTCAGAAAATTGAATGAATACTTCCATTATTTTGGTCTGTACTATTTTTTATATGAATGCATGTTTTCTTTTAACTTAAATGCTCTCCAAATATTTGAAACATTTATCTTATCGAAAAATGGACAACACCAGTCGATTTGTCGTATCAAAGAACCCGTATTTTCATAATTTCAGTATTTTTTGAGAGGAAAAACATTTTTCGTCAAATTTGAAGCTGGAAAATATTGCATTTTTCGCTATACTCCAAAAATATATTTTTGGCCTATCATCCTCTCGAAACATGTTCGATTAGATGAAATTCCATCTAAAATCGATAGGTGACTTTGTTATTGACCTAATTCTATCAATTTTTGAATAAGTATGGATATTTGATTTTACCCTCTTCATTGGATACTCCAAGTTTGACGCACTCTACATCTGAATCGCATAATTTTAGAGCACTCCTGATTTTTAATATCATAGATTGGACCTTTGACGATACTTTCTCAGAAAATTGAATGAATACTTCCATTATTTTGGTCTGTACTATTTTTTATATGAAGGCATGTTTTCTTATAACTGTAATGCTCTCCTAATATTTGAAACATTTATCTTATCGAAAAATGGACAACACCAGTCGATTTGTCGTATCAAAGAACCCGTATTCTCATGATTTCAGTATTTTTTGAGAGAAAAAACATTTTTCGTCAAATATGTAGCTGGACTTAGTAAGGAAAATATTGCATTTTTCGCTATACTCCAAAAATATATTTTTGGCATATCATCTTCTCGAAACATGTTCGATTAGATGAAATTCCATCTAAAATCGATAGGTGACTTTGTTAATGCCCTAATTCTATCAATTTTTGAATAACTATCCCTCTCCATTGGATACTCCAAGTTTGACGCACTCTACTTCTGAATCGCATGATATTAGAGCACTCCTGATTTTTTATATCATAGATTGGACCTTTGACGATACTTCCTCAGAAAATTGAATGAATACTTCCATTATTTTGGTCTGTACTCTTTTTTATATGAAGGCATGTTTTCTTTTAACTTAAATGCGCTCCTAATATTTGAAACATTTATCTTATCGAAAAATGGACAACACCAGTCAATTTGTCGTATCAAAGAACCCGTATTCTCATAATTTCAGTATTTTGTGAGAGGAAAAACATTTTTCGTCAAATATGTAGCTGGACTTAGTAAGGAAAATATTGCATTTTTCGCTATACTCCAAAAATATATTTTTGGCATATCATCTTCTCGAAACATGTTCGATTAGATGAAATTCCATCTAAAATCGATAGGTGACTTTGTTAATGCCCTAATTCTATCAATTTTTGAATAACTATGGATATTTGATTTTTCCCTCTTCATTGGATACTCCAAGTTTGACGCACTCTACTTCTGAATCGCATAAATTTAGAGCACTCCCGATTTTTTATATCATAGATTGGACCTTTGACGATACTTTCTCAGAAAATTGAATGAATACTTCCATTATTTTGGCCTGTACTATTTTTTATATGAAAGCATGTTTTCTTTTAACTTAAATGCGCTCCTAATATTTGAAACATTTATCTTATCGAAAAATGGACAACACCAGTCAATTTGTCGTATCAAAGAACGCGTATTCTCATAATTTCAGTATTTTGTGAGAGGAAAAACATTTTTCGTAAAATATGTAGCTGGACTATAGTAAGGAAAATATTACATTTTTCGCAATACTCCAAAAATATATTTTTGGCATATCATCTTCTCGAAACATGTTCGATTAGATGAAATTCCATCTAAAATCGATAGGTGACTTTGTTAATGCCCTAATTCTATCAATTTTTGAATAACTATGGATATTTGATTTTACCCTCTTCATTGGATACTCCAAGTTTGACGCACTCTACTTCTGAATCGCATCATTTTAGAGCACTCCCGATTTTTTATATGATAGATTGGACCTTTGACGATACTTTCTCAGAAAATTGAATGAATATTTCCATTATTTTGGACTGTACTATTTTTTATATGAAGGCATGTTTTCTTTTAACTTAAATGCTCTCCTAATATTTGAAACATTTATCTTATCAAAAAATGGACAACACCAGTCGATTTGTCGTATCAAAGAACCCGTATTTTCATAATTTCAGTATTTTTTGAGAGGAAAAACATTTTTCGTAAAATATGTAGCTGGACTATAATAGTAAGGAAAATATTGCATTTTTCGCTATACTCCAAAAATATATTTTTGGCTTATCATCCTCTCGAAACATGTTCGATTAGATGAAATTCCATCTAAAATCGATAGGTGACTTTGTTAATGCCCTAATTCTATCAATTTTTGGATAACTATGGATATTTGATTTTACCCTCTTCATTGGATACTCCAAGTTTGACGCACTCTACTTCTGAATCGCATAATTTTAGAGCACTCCTGATTTTTTATATCATAGATTGGACCTTTGACGATACTTTCTCAGAAAATTGAATGGATACTTCCATTATTTTGGTCTGTACTATTTTTTATATGAAGGCATGTTTTCTTTTAACTTAAATGCACTCCTAATATTTGAGACATTTATCTTATCGAAAAATGGACAACACCAGTCGATTTGTCGTATCAAAGAACCCGTATTCTCATAATTTCAGTATTTTTTGAGAGGAAAAACATTTTTCGTCAAATATGTAGCTGGACTATAGTAAGGAAAATATTGCATTTTTCGCTATACTCCAAAAATATATTTTTGGCCTATCATCCTCTCGAAACATGTTCGATTAGATGAAATTCCATCTGAAATCGATAGGTGACTCTGTTAATGCACTAATTCTATCAATTTTTGAATAACTATGGATATTTGATTTTACCCTCTTCATTGGATACTCCAAGTTTGACGCACTCTACTTCTGAATCGCATCATTTTAGAGCACTCCCGATTTTTTATACCATAGATTGGACCTTTGACGATACTTTCTCAGAAAATTGAATGAATACTTCCATTATTTTGGTCTGTACTATTTTTTATATGAAGGCATGTTTTCTTTTAACTTAAATGCGCTCCTAATATTTGAAACATTTATCTTATCGAAAAATGGACAACACCAGTCAATTTGTCGTATCAAAGAACCCGTATTCTCATAATTTCAGTATTTTGTGAGAGGAAAAACATTTTTCGTCAAATATGTAGCTGGACTTACTTAGTAAGGAAAATATTGCATTTTTCGCTATACTCCAAAAATATATTTTTGGCCTATCATCCTGTCGAAACATGTTCGATTTGATGAAATTCCATCTGAAATCGATAGGTGACTCTGTTAATGCCCTAATTCTATCAATTTTTGAATAACTATCCCTCTCCATTGGATACCCCAAGTTTGACGCACTCTACTTCTGAATCGCATCATATTAGAGCACTCCTGATTTTTTATATCATAGATTGGACCTTTGATGATACTTTCTCAGAAAATTGAATGAAAACTTCCATTATTTTGGTCTGTACTATTTTTTATATGAAGGCATGTTTTCTTTTAACTTAAATGCGCTCCTAATATTTGAAACATTCATCTTATCGAAAAATGGACAACACCAGTCAATTTGTCGTATGAAAGAACCCGTATTCTCATAATTTCAGTATTTTGTGAGAGGAAAAACATTTTTCGTCAAATATGTAGCTGGACTTATAGTAAGGAAAATATTACATTTTTCGCAATACTCCAAAAATATATTTTTGGCATATCATCTTCTCGAAACATGTTCGATTAGATGAAATTCCATCTAAAATCGATAGGTGACTTTGTTAATGCCCTAATTCTATCAATTTTTGAATAACTATGGATATTTGATTTTACCCTCTTCATTGGATACTCCAAGTTTGACGCACTCTACTTCTGAATCGCATCATTTTAGAGCACTCCCGATTTTTTATATCATAGATTGGACCTTTGACGATACTTTCTCAAAAAATTGAATGAATACTTCCATTATTTTGGTCTGTACTATTTTTTATATGAAGGCATGTTTTCTTTTAACTTAAATGCGCTCCTAATATTTGAAACATTCATCTTATCGAAAAATGGACAACACCAGTCAATTTGTCGTATCAAAGTACCCGTATTCTCATAATTTCAGTATTTTGTGAGAGGAAAAACATTTTTCGTCAAATATGTAGCTGGACTTATAGTAAGGAAAATATTACATTTTTCGCAATACTCCAAAAATATATTTTTGGCATATCATCTTCTCGAAACATGTTCGATTAGATGAAATTCCATCTAAAATCGATAGGTGACTTTGTTAATGCCCTAATTCTATCAATTTTTGAATAACTATGGATATTTGATTTTACCCTCTTCATTGGATACTCCAAGTTTGACGCACTCTACTTCTGAATCGCATCATTTTAGAGCACTCCCGATTTTTTATATCATAGATTGGACCTTTGACGATACTTTCTCAAAAAATTGAATGAATACTTCCATTATTTTGGTCTGTACTATTTTTTATATGAAGGCATGTTTTCTTTTAACTTAAATGCTCTCCTAATATTTGAAACATTTATCTCATCGAAAAATGGACAACACCAGTCGATTTGTCGTATCAAAGAACCCGTATTCTCATAATTTCAGTATTTTTTGAGAGGAAAAACATTTTTCGTCGAATATGTAAATGTAAATATTGCATTTTTCGCTATACTCCAAAAATATATTTTTGGCCTATCATCCTCTCGAAACATGTTCGATTAGATGAAATTCCATCTGAAATCCATAGGTGACTCTGTTAATGCCCTAATTCTATCAATTTTTGAATAACTATGGATATTTGATTTTACCCTCTTCATTGGATACTCCAAGTTTGACGCACTCTACTTCTGAATCGCATCATTTTAGAGCACTCCTGATTTTTTATATCATAGATTGGACCTTTGACGATACTTTCTTAGAAAATTGAATGAAAACTTCCATTATTTTGGTCTGTACTATTTTTTATATGAAGGCATGTTTTCTTTTAACTTAAATGCGCTCCTAATATTCGAAACATTTATGTTATCGAGAAATGGACAACACCAGTCAATTTGTCGTATCAAAGAACCCGTATACTCATAATTTCAGTATTTTTTGAGAGGATAAACATTTTTCGTCTAATATGTAGCTGGACTATAGTAAGGAAAATATTACATTTTTCGCAATACTCCATAAATATATTTTTGGCATATCATCTTTTCGAAACATGTTCGATTAGATGAAATTCCATCTAAAATCGATAGGTGACTTTGTTAATGCCCTAATTCTATCAATTTTTGAATAACTATGGATATTTGATTTTACCCTCTTCATTGGATACTCCAAGTTTGACGCACTCTACTTCTGAATCGCATCATTTTAGAGCACTCCCGATTTTTTATATCATAGATTGAACCTTTGACGATACTTTCTCAGAAAATTGAATAATTACTTCCATTATTTTGGTCTGTACTATTTTTCATATGAAGGCATATTTTCTTTTAACTTAAATGCTCTCCTGATATTTGAAACATTTATCTCATCGAAAAATGGACAACACCAGTCGATTTGTCGTATCAAAGAACCCGTATTCTCATAATTTCAGTATTTTTTGAGAGGAAAAACATTTTTCGTCAAATATGTAGCTGGACTTAGTAAGGAAAATATTGCATTTTTCGCTATACTCCAAAAATATATTTTTGGCCTATCATCCTCTCGAAACATGTTCGATTAGATGAAATTCCATCTAAAATAGATAGGTGACTTTGTTAATGCCCTAATTCTATCAATTTTTGAATAACTATGGATATTTGATTCTACCCTCTTCATTGGATACTCCAAGTTTGACGCACTCTAATTCTGAATCGCATAATTTTAGAGCACTCCTGATTTTTTATATCATAGATTGGACCTTCGACGATACTTTCTCAGAAAATTGAATGAATACTTCCATTATTTTGGTCTGTACTATTTTTTATATGAAGGCATGTTTTCTTTTAACTTAAATGCTCTCCTAATATTTGAAACATTTATCTTATCGAAAAATGGACAACACCAGTCGATTTGTCGTATCAAAAAACCCGTATTCTCATAATTTCAGTATTTTTTGAGAGGAAATACATTTTTCGTCAAATATGTAGCTGGACTATAGTAAAGGAAAATATTGCATTTTTCGCTATACTCCAAAATTATATTTTTGGCCTATCATCCTCTCGAAACATGTTCGATTAGATGAAATTCCATCTGAAATCGATAGGTGACTCTGTTAATGCCCTAATTCTATCAATTTTTGAATAACTATCCCTCTTCATTGGATACTCCAAGTTTGACGCACTCTACTTCTGAATCGCATCATATTAGAGCACTCCTGATTTTTTATATCATAGATTGGACCTTTGACGATACTTTCTCAGAAAATTGAATGAAAACTTCCATTATTTTGGTCTGTACTATTTTTTATATGAAGGCATGTTTTCTTTTAACTTAAATGCTCTCCTAATATTTGAAACATTTATCTCATCGAAAAATGGACAACACCAGTCGATTTGTCGTATCAAAGAACCCGTATTTTCATAATTTCAGTATTTTTTGAGAGGAAAAACATTTTTCGTCAAATATGTAGCTAGTAAGGAAAATATTGCATTTTTCGCTATACTCCAAAAATATATTTTTGGCCTATCATCCTCTCGAAACATGTTCGATTAGATGAAATTCCATCTATTATCGATAGGTGACTTTGTTAATGCCCTAATTCTATCAAGTTTTTAATAACTATGGATATTTGATTTTACCCTCTTCATTGGATACTCCAAGTTTGACGCACTCTACTTCTGAATCGCATAATTTTAGAGCACTTCTGATTTTTTATATCATAGATTGGACCTTTGACGATACTTTCTCAGAAAATTGAATGAATACTTCCATTATTTTGGTCTGTACTATTTTTTATATGAAGGCATGTTTTCTTTTAACTCTAATGCTCTCCTAATATTTGAAACATTTATCTTATCGAAAAATGGACAACACCAGTCGATTTGTCGTATCAAAGAACCCGTATTTTCATAATTTCAGTATTTTTTGAGAGGAAAAACATTTTTCGTAAAATATGTAGCTGGACTATAATAGTAAGGAAAATATTGCATTTTTCGCTATACTCCAAAAATATATTTTTGGCTTATCATCCTCTCGAAACATGTTCGATTAGATGAAATTCCATCTAAAATCGATAGGTGACTTTGTTAATGCCCTAATTCTATCAATTTTTGGATAACTATGGATATTTGATTTTACCCTCTTCATTGGATACTCCAAGTTTGACGCACTCTACTTCTGAATCGCATAATTTTAGAGCACTCCTGATTTTTTATATCATAGATTGGACCTTTGACGATACTTTCTCAGAAAATTGAATGGATACTTCCATTATTTTGGTCTGTACTATTTTTTATATGAAGGCATGTTTTCTTTTAACTTAAATGCACTCCTAATATTTGAGACATTTATCTTATCGAAAAATGGACAACACCAGTCGATTTGTCGTATCAAAGAACCCGTATTCTCATAATTTCAGTATTTTTTGAGAGGAAAAACATTTTTCGTCAAATATGTAGCTGGACTATAGTAAGGAAAATATTGCATTTTTCGCTATACTCCAAAAATATATTTTTGGCCTATCATCCTCTCGAAACATGTTCGATTAGATGAAATTCCATCTGAAATCGATAGGTGACTCTGTTAATGCACTAATTCTATCAATTTTTGAATAACTATGGATATTTGATTTTACCCTCTTCATTGGATACTCCAAGTTTGACGCACTCTACTTCTGAATCGCATCATTTTAGAGCACTCCCGATTTTTTATACCATAGATTGGACCTTTGACGATACTTTCTCAGAAAATTGAATGAATACTTCCATTATTTTGGTCTGTACTATTTTTTATATGAAGGCATGTTTTCTTTTAACTTAAATGCGCTCCTAATATTTGAAACATTTATCTTATCGAAAAATGGACAACACCAGTCAATTTGTCGTATCAAAGAACCCGTATTCTCATAATTTCAGTATTTTGTGAGAGGAAAAACATTTTTCGTCAAATATGTAGCTGGACTTACTTAGTAAGGAAAATATTGCATTTTTCGCTATACTCCAAAAATATATTTTTGGCCTATCATCCTGTCGAAACATGTTCGATTTGATGAAATTCCATCTGAAATCGATAGGTGACTCTGTTAATGCCCTAATTCTATCAATTTTTGAATAACTATCCCTCTCCATTGGATACCCCAAGTTTGACGCACTCTACTTCTGAATCGCATCATATTAGAGCACTCCTGATTTTTTATATCATAGATTGGACCTTTGATGATACTTTCTCAGAAAATTGAATGAAAACTTCCATTATTTTGGTCTGTACTATTTTTTATATGAAGGCATGTTTTCTTTTAACTTAAATGCGCTCCTAATATTTGAAACATTCATCTTATCGAAAAATGGACAACACCAGTCAATTTGTCGTATGAAAGAACCCGTATTCTCATAATTTCAGTATTTTGTGAGAGGAAAAACATTTTTCGTCAAATATGTAGCTGGACTTATAGTAAGGAAAATATTACATTTTTCGCAATACTCCAAAAATATATTTTTGGCATATCATCTTCTCGAAACATGTTCGATTAGATGAAATTCCATCTAAAATCGATAGGTGACTTTGTTAATGCCCTAATTCTATCAATTTTTGAATAACTATGGATATTTGATTTTACCCTCTTCATTGGATACTCCAAGTTTGACGCACTCTACTTCTGAATCGCATCATTTTAGAGCACTCCCGATTTTTTATATCATAGATTGGACCTTTGACGATACTTTCTCAAAAAATTGAATGAATACTTCCATTATTTTGGTCTGTACTATTTTTTATATGAAGGCATGTTTTCTTTTAACTTAAATGCGCTCCTAATATTTGAAACATTCATCTTATCGAAAAATGGACAACACCAGTCAATTTGTCGTATCAAAGTACCCGTATTCTCATAATTTCAGTATTTTGTGAGAGGAAAAACATTTTTCGTCAAATATGTAGCTGGACTTATAGTAAGGAAAATATTACATTTTTCGCAATACTCCAAAAATATATTTTTGGCATATCATCTTCTCGAAACATGTTCGATTAGATGAAATTCCATCTAAAATCGATAGGTGACTTTGTTAATGCCCTAATTCTATCAATTTTTGAATAACTATGGATATTTGATTTTACCCTCTTCATTGGATACTCCAAGTTTGACGCACTCTACTTCTGAATCGCATCATTTTAGAGCACTCCCGATTTTTTATATCATAGATTGGACCTTTGACGATACTTTCTCAAAAAATTGAATGAATACTTCCATTATTTTGGTCTGTACTATTTTTTATATGAAGGCATGTTTTCTTTTAACTTAAATGCTCTCCTAATATTTGAAACATTTATCTCATCGAAAAATGGACAACACCAGTCGATTTGTCGTATCAAAGAACCCGTATTCTCATAATTTCAGTATTTTTTGAGAGGAAAAACATTTTTCGTCGAATATGTAAATGTAAATATTGCATTTTTCGCTATACTCCAAAAATATATTTTTGGCCTATCATCCTCTCGAAACATGTTCGATTAGATGAAATTCCATCTGAAATCCATAGGTGACTCTGTTAATGCCCTAATTCTATCAATTTTTGAATAACTATGGATATTTGATTTTACCCTCTTCATTGGATACTCCAAGTTTGACGCACTCTACTTCTGAATCGCATCATTTTAGAGCACTCCTGATTTTTTATATCATAGATTGGACCTTTGACGATACTTTCTTAGAAAATTGAATGAAAACTTCCATTATTTTGGTCTGTACTATTTTTTATATGAAGGCATGTTTTCTTTTAACTTAAATGCGCTCCTAATATTCGAAACATTTATGTTATCGAGAAATGGACAACACCAGTCAATTTGTCGTATCAAAGAACCCGTATACTCATAATTTCAGTATTTTTTGAGAGGATAAACATTTTTCGTCTAATATGTAGCTGGACTATAGTAAGGAAAATATTACATTTTTCGCAATACTCCATAAATATATTTTTGGCATATCATCTTTTCGAAACATGTTCGATTAGATGAAATTCCATCTAAAATCGATAGGTGACTTTGTTAATGCCCTAATTCTATCAATTTTTGAATAACTATGGATATTTGATTTTACCCTCTTCATTGGATACTCCAAGTTTGACGCACTCTACTTCTGAATCGCATCATTTTAGAGCACTCCCGATTTTTTATATCATAGATTGAACCTTTGACGATACTTTCTCAGAAAATTGAATAATTACTTCCATTATTTTGGTCTGTACTATTTTTCATATGAAGGCATATTTTCTTTTAACTTAAATGCTCTCCTGATATTTGAAACATTTATCTCATCGAAAAATGGACAACACCAGTCGATTTGTCGTATCAAAGAACCCGTATTCTCATAATTTCAGTATTTTTTGAGAGGAAAAACATTTTTCGTCAAATATGTAGCTGGACTTAGTAAGGAAAATATTGCATTTTTCGCTATACTCCAAAAATATATTTTTGGCCTATCATCCTCTCGAAACATGTTCGATTAGATGAAATTCCATCTAAAATAGATAGGTGACTTTGTTAATGCCCTAATTCTATCAATTTTTGAATAACTATGGATATTTGATTCTACCCTCTTCATTGGATACTCCAAGTTTGACGCACTCTAATTCTGAATCGCATAATTTTAGAGCACTCCTGATTTTTTATATCATAGATTGGACCTTCGACGATACTTTCTCAGAAAATTGAATGAATACTTCCATTATTTTGGTCTGTACTATTTTTTATATGAAGGCATGTTTTCTTTTAACTTAAATGCTCTCCTAATATTTGAAACATTTATCTTATCGAAAAATGGACAACACCAGTCGATTTGTCGTATCAAAAAACCCGTATTCTCATAATTTCAGTATTTTTTGAGAGGAAATACATTTTTCGTCAAATATGTAGCTGGACTATAGTAAAGGAAAATATTGCATTTTTCGCTATACTCCAAAATTATATTTTTGGCCTATCATCCTCTCGAAACATGTTCGATTAGATGAAATTCCATCTGAAATCGATAGGTGACTCTGTTAATGCCCTAATTCTATCAATTTTTGAATAACTATCCCTCTTCATTGGATACTCCAAGTTTGACGCACTCTACTTCTGAATCGCATCATATTAGAGCACTCCTGATTTTTTATATCATAGATTGGACCTTTGACGATACTTTCTCAGAAAATTGAATGAAAACTTCCATTATTTTGGTCTGTACTATTTTTTATATGAAGGCATGTTTTCTTTTAACTTAAATGCTCTCCTAATATTTGAAACATTTATCTCATCGAAAAATGGACAACACCAGTCGATTTGTCGTATCAAAGAACCCGTATTTTCATAATTTCAGTATTTTTTGAGAGGAAAAACATTTTTCGTCAAATATGTAGCTAGTAAGGAAAATATTGCATTTTTCGCTATACTCCAAAAATATATTTTTGGCCTATCATCCTCTCGAAACATGTTCGATTAGATGAAATTCCATCTATTATCGATAGGTGACTTTGTTAATGCCCTAATTCTATCAAGTTTTTAATAACTATGGATATTTGATTTTACCCTCTTCATTGGATACTCCAAGTTTGACGCACTCTACTTCTGAATCGCATAATTTTAGAGCACTTCTGATTTTTTATATCATAGATTGGACCTTTGACGATACTTTCTCAGAAAATTGAATGAATACTTCCATTATTTTGGTCTGTACTATTTTTTATATGAAGGCATGTTTTCTTTTAACTCTAATGCTCTCCTAATATTTGAAACATTTATCTTATCGAAAAATGGACAACACCAGTCGATTTGTCGTATCAACGAACCCGTATTCTCATAATTTCAGTATTTTTTGAGAGGAAAAACATTTTTCGTCAAATATGTAGCTGGAAAATATTACATTTTTCGCAATACTCCAAAAATATATTTTTGGCATATCATCTTCTCGAAAAATGTTCGATTAGATGAAATTCCATCTAAAATCGATAGGTGACTTTGTTAATGCCCTAATTCTATCAATTTTTGAATAACTATGGATATTTGATTTTACCCTCATCATTGGATACTCCAAGTTTGACGCACTCTACTTCTGAATCGCATCAATTTAGAGCACTTCCGATTTTTTATATGATAGATTGGACCTTTGACGATACTTTCTCAGAAAATTGAATGAATACTTCCATTATTTTGGTCTGTACTATTTTGTATATGAAGGCATGTTTTCTTTTAACCTAAATGCTCTCCTAATATTTGAAACATTTATCTCATCGAAAAATGGACAACACCAGTCGATTTGTCGTATCAAAAAACCCGTATTCTCATAATTTCAGTATTTTTTGAAAGGAAAAACATTTTTCGTCAAATATGTAGCTGGACTTAGTAAGGAAAATATTGCATTTTTCGCTATACTCCAAAAATATATTTTTGGCCTATCATGCTCTCGAAACATGTTCGATTAGATGAAATTCCATCTATTATCGATAGGTGACTTTGTTAATGCCCTAATTCTATCAATTTTTGAATAACTATGGATATTTGATTTTACCCTCTTCATTGGATACTCCAAGTTTGACGCACTCTACTTCTGAATCGCATAATTTTAGAGCACTCCTGATTTTTTATATCATATATTGGACCTTTGACAATACTTTTTCAGAAAGATGAATGAATACTTCCATTATTTTGGTCTGTACTATTTTTTATATGAAGGCATGTTTTCTTTTAACTTAAATGCTCTCCTAATATTTGAAACATTTATCTTATCGAAAAATGGACAACACCAGTCGATTTGTCGTATCAAAGAACCCGTATTCTCATAATTTCAGTATTTTTTGAGAGGAAAAACATTTTTCGTCAAATATGTAAGGAAAATATTGCATTTTTCGCTATACTCCAAAAATATATTTTTGGCCTATCATCCTCTCGAAACATGTTCGATTGGATGAAATTCCATCTGAAATCGATAGGTGACTCTGTTAATGCCCTAATTCTATCAATTTTTGAATAACTATGGATATTTGATTTTACCCTCTTCATTGGATACTCCAAGTTTGACGCACTCTACTTCTGAATCGCATCATATTAGAGCACTCCTGATTTTTTATATCATAGATTGGACCTTTGACGATACTTTCTCAGAAAATTGAATGAAAACTTCCATTATTTTGGTCTGTACTATTTTTTATATGAAGGCATGTTTTCTTTTAACTTAAATGCGCTCCTAATATTTGAAACATTTATCTTATCGAAAAATGGACAACACCAGTCAATTTGTCGTATCAAAGAACCCGTATTCTCATAATTTCAGTATTTTTTGAGAGGAAAAACATTTTTCGTCAAATATGTAGCTGGACTTAGTAAGGAAAATATTGCATTTTTCGCTATACTCCACAAATATATTTTTGGCCTATCATCCTCTCGAAACATGTTCGATTAGATGAAATTCCATCTGAAATCGATAGGTGACTCTGTTAATGCCCTAATTCTATCAATTTTTGAATAACTATGGATATTTGATTTTACCCTCTTCATTGGATACTCCAAGTTTGACGCACTCTACTTCTGAATCGCATCATATTAGAGCACTCCTGATTTTTTATATCATAGATTGGACCTTTGACGATACTTTCTCAGAAAATTGAATGAAAACTTCCATTATTTTGGTCTGTACTATTTTTTATATGAAGGCATGTTTTCTTTTAACTTAATTGCGCTCCTAATATTTGAAACATTTATCTCATCGAAAAATGGACAACACCAGTCGATTTGTCGTATCAAAGAACCCGTATTCTCATAATTTCAGTATTTTTTGAACGGAAAAACATTTTTCGTCAAATATGTAGCTGGACTTAGTAAGGAAAATATTGCATTTTTCGCTATACTCCAAAAATATATTTTTGGCCTATCATCCTCTCGAAACATGTTCGATTAGATGAAATTCCATCTGAAATCGATAGGTGACTCTGTTAATGCCCTAATTCTATCAATTTTTGAATAACTATCCCTCTTCATTGGATACTCCAAGTTTGACGCACTCTACTTCTGAATCGCATCATATTAGAGCACTCCTGATTTTTTATATCATAGATTGGACCTTTGACGATACTTTCTCAGAAAATTGAATGAAAACTTCCATTATTTTGGTCTGTACTATTTTTTATATGAAGGCATGTTTTCTTTTAACTTAAATGCTCTCCTAATATTTGAAACATTTATCTCATCGAAAAATGGACAACACCAGTCGATTTGTCGTATCAAAGAACCCGTATTTTCATAATTTCAGTATTTTTTGAGAGGAAAAACATTTTTCGTCAAATATGTAGCTAGTAAGGAAAATATTGCATTTTTCGCTATACTCCAAAAATATATTTTTGGCCTATCATCCTCTCGAAACATGTTCGATTAGATGAAATTCCATCTATTATCGATAGGTGACTTTGTTAATGCCCTAATTCTATCAAGTTTTTAATAACTATGGATATTTGATTTTACCCTCTTCATTGGATACTCCAAGTTTGACGCACTCTACTTCTGAATCGCAAAATTTTAGAGCACTTCTGATTTTTTATATCATAGATTGGACCTTTGACGATACTTTCTCAGAAAATTGAATGAATACTTCCATTATTTTGGTCTGTACTATTTTTTATATGAAGGCATGTTTTCTTTTAACTCTAATGCTCTCCTAATATTTGAAACATTTATCTTATCGAAAAATGGACAACACCAGTCGATTTGTCGTATCAACGAACCCGTATTCTCATAATTTCAGTATTTTTTGAGAGGAAAAACATTTTTCGTCAAATATGTAGCTGGAAAATATTACATTTTTCGCAATACTCCAAAAATATATTTTTGGCATATCATCTTCTCGAAAAATGTTCGATTAGATGAAATTCCATCTAAAATCGATAGGTGACTTTGTTAATGCCCTAATTCTATCAATTTTTGAATAACTATGGATATTTGATTTTACCCTCATCATTGGATACTCCAAGTTTGACGCACTCTACTTCTGAATCGCATCAATTTAGAGCACTTCCGATTTTTTATATGATAGATTGGACCTTTGACGATACTTTCTCAGAAAATTGAATGAATACTTCCATTATTTTGGTCTGTACTATTTTGTATATGAAGGCATGTTTTCTTTTAACCTAAATGCTCTCCTAATATTTGAAACATTTATCTCATCGAAAAATGGACAACACCAGTCGATTTGTCGTATCAAAAAACCCGTATTCTCATAATTTCAGTATTTTTTGAAAGGAAAAACATTTTTCGTCAAATATGTAGCTGGACTTAGTAAGGAAAATATTGCATTTTTCGCTATACTCCAAAAATATATTTTTGGCCTATCATGCTCTCGAAACATGTTCGATTAGATGAAATTCCATCTATTATCGATAGGTGACTTTGTTAATGCCCTAATTCTATCAATTTTTGAATAACTATGGATATTTGATTTTACCCTCTTCATTGGATACTCCAAGTTTGACGCACTCTACTTCTGAATCGCATAATTTTAGAGCACTCCTGATTTTTTATATCATATATTGGACCTTTGACAATACTTTTTCAGAAAGATGAATGAATACTTCCATTATTTTGGTCTGTACTATTTTTTATATGAAGGCATGTTTTCTTTTAACTTAAATGCTCTCCTAATATTTGAAACATTTATCTTATCGAAAAATGGACAACACCAGTCGATTTGTCGTATCAAAGAACCCGTATTCTCATAATTTCAGTATTTTTTGAGAGGAAAAACATTTTTCGTCAAATATGTAAGGAAAATATTGCATTTTTCGCTATACTCCAAAAATATATTTTTGGCCTATCATCCTCTCGAAACATGTTCGATTGGATGAAATTCCATCTGAAATCGATAGGTGACTCTGTTAATGCCCTAATTCTATCAATTTTTGAATAACTATGGATATTTGATTTTACCCTCTTCATTGGATACTCCAAGTTTGACGCACTCTACTTCTGAATCGCATCATATTAGAGCACTCCTGATTTTTTATATCATAGATTGGACCTTTGACGATACTTTCTCAGAAAATTGAATGAAAACTTCCATTATTTTGGTCTGTACTATTTTTTATATGAAGGCATGTTTTCTTTTAACTTAAATGCGCTCCTAATATTTGAAACATTTATCTTATCGAAAAATGGACAACACTAGTCAATTTGTCGTATCAAAGAACCCGTATTCTCATAATTTCAGTATTTTTTGAGAGGAAAAACATTTTTCGTCAAATATGTAGCTGGACTTAGTAAGGAAAATATTGCATTTTTCGCTATACTCCACAAATATATTTTTGGCCTATCATCCTCTCGAAACATGTTCGATTAGATGAAATTCCATCTGAAATCGATAGGTGACTCTGTTAATGCCCTAATTCTATCAATTTTTGAATAACTATGGATATTTGATTTTACCCTCTTCATTGGATACTCCAAGTTTGACGCACTCTACTTCTGAATCGCATCATATTAGAGCACTCCTGATTTTTTATATCATAGATTGGACCTTTGACGATACTTTCTCAGAAAATTGAATGAAAACTTCCATTATTTTGGTCTGTACTATTTTTTATATGAAGGCATGTTTTCTTTTAACTTAATTGCGCTCCTAATATTTGAAACATTTATCTCATCGAAAAATGGACAACACCAGTCGATTTGTCGTATCAAAGAACCCGTATTCTCATAATTTCAGTATTTTTTGAACGGAAAAACATTTTTCGTCAAATATGTAGCTGGACTTAGTAAGGAAAATATTGCATTTTTCGCTATACTCCAAAAATATATTTTTGGCCTATCATCCTCTCGAAACATGTTCGATTAGATGAAATTCCATCTAAAATCGATAGGTGACTTTGTTAATGCCCTAATTCTATCAATTTTTGAATAACTATGGATATTTGATTTTACCCTCTTCATTGGATACTCCAAGTTTGACGCACTCTACTTCTGAATCGCATAATTTTAGAGCACTCCTGATTTTTCATATCATAGATTGGACCTTTGACGATACTTTCTCAGAAAATTGGATGAATACTTCCATTATTTTGGTCTGTACTATTTTTTATATGAAGGCATGTTTTCTTTTAACTTAAATGCTCTCCTAATATTTGAAACATTTATCTTATCGAAAAATGGACAACACCAGTCGATTTGTCGTATCAAAGAACCCGTATTCTCCTAATTTCAGTATTTTTTGAGAGGAAAAACATTTTTCGTCAAATATGTAGCTGGGCTATAGTAAGGAATATATTACATTTTTCGCAATACACCAAAAATATATCTTTGGCATATAATCTTCTCGAAACATGTTCGATTAGATTAAATTCCATCTAAAATCGATAGTTGACTTTGTTAATGCCCTAATTCTATCAATTTTTGAATAACTATGGATATTTGATTTTACCCTCTTCATTGGATACTCCAAGTTTGACGCACTCTACTTCTGAATCGCATCATTTTAGAGCACTCCCGATTTTTTATATGATAGATTGGACCTTTGACGATACTTTCTCAGAAATGTTTTCTTTTAACTTAAATGCTCTCCTAATATTTGAAACATTTATCTTATCGAAAAATGGACAACACCAGTCGATTTGTCGTATCAAAGAACCCGTATTTTCATAATTTCAGTATTTTTTGAGAGGAAAAACTTTTTTCGTCAAATATGTAGCTGGACTATAGTAAGGAAAATATTGCATTTTTCGCTATACTCCAAAAATATATTTTTGGCCTATCATCCTCTCGAAATATGTTCGATTAGATGAAATTCCATCTAAAATCGATAGGTGACTTTGTTAATGCCCTAATTCTATCAATTTTTGAATAACTATGGATATTTGATTTTACCCTCTTCATTGGATACTCCAAGTTTGACGCACTCTACTTCTGAATCGCATAATTTTAGAGCACTCCTGATTTTTTATATCATAGATTGGACCTTTGACGATACTTTCTCAGAAAATTGAATGAAAACTTCCATTATTTTGGTCTGTACTATTTTTTATATGAAGGCATGTTTTCTTTTAACTTAAATGCGCTCCTAATATTTGAAACATTTATCTTATCGAAAAATGGACAACACCAGTCAATTTGTCGTATCAAAGAACCCGTATTCTCATAATTTCAGTATTTTTTGAGAGGAAAAACATTTTTCGTCAAATATGTAGCTGGACTTAGTAAGGAAAATATTACATTTTTCGCAATACTCCAAAAATATATTTTTGGCATATCATCTTCTCGAAACATGTTCGATTAGATGGAATTCCATCTAAAATCGATAGGTGACTTTGATAATGGCCTAATTCTATCAATTTTTGAATAACTATGGATATTTGATTTCACCCTCTTCATTGGATACTCCAAGTTTGACGCACTCTACTTCTGAATCGCATAATTTTGGAGCACTCCTGATTTTTCATATCATAGATTGGACCTTTGACGATACTTTCTCAGAAAATTGAATGGATACTTCCATTATTTTGGTCTGTACTATTTTTTATATGAAGGCATGTTTTCTTTTAACTTAAATGCTCTCCTAATATTTGAAACATTTATCTCATCGAAAAATGGACAACACCAGTCGATTTGTCGTATCAAAGAACCCGTATTCTCATAATTTCAGTATTTTTTGAGAGGAAAAACATTTTTCGTCAAATATGTAGCTGGACTTAGTAAGGAAAATATTGCATTTTTCGCTATACTCCAAAAATATATGTTTGGCCTATCATCCTCTCGAAACATGTTCGATTAGATGAAATTCCATCTAAAATCGATAGGTGACTTTGTTAATGCCCTAATTCTATCAATTTTTGAATAACTATGGATATTTGATTTTACCCTCTTCATTGGATACTCCAAGTTTGACGCACTCTACTTCTGAATCGCATAATTTTAGAGCACTCCTGATTTTTTATATCATAGATTGGACCTTTGACGATACTTTCTCAGAAAACTGAATGAATACTTCCATTATTTTGGTCTGTACTATTTTTTATATGAAGGCATGTTTTCTTTCAACTTAAATGCTCTCCTAATATTTGAAACATTCATCTTATCGAAAAATGGACAACACCAGTCGATTTGTCGTATCGAAGAACCCGTATTCTCATAATTTCAGTATTTATTGAGAGGAAAAACATTTTTCGTCAAATATGTAGCTGGACTATAGTAAGGAAAATATTACATTTTTCGCAATACTCCAAAAATATATTTTTGGCATATCATCTTCTCGAAACATGTTCGATTAGATGAAATTCCATCTAAAATCGATAGGTGACTTTGTTAATACCCTAATTCTATCAATTTTTGAATAACTATGGATATTTGATTTTACCCTCTTCATTGGATACTCCAAGTTTGACGCACTCTACTTCTGAATCGCATCATTTTAGAGCACTCCCGATTTTTTATATCATAGATTGGAACTTTGACGATACACTCTCAGAAAATTGAATGAATACTTCCATTATTTTGGTCTGTACTCTTTTTTATATGAAGGCATGTTTTCTTTTAACTTAAATGCTCTCCTAATATTTGAAACACTTATCTCATCGAAAAATGGACAACACCAGTCCATTTGTCGTATCAAAGAACCCGTATTCTCATAATTTCAGTATTTTTTGAGAGGAAAAACATTTTTCGTCAAATATGTAGCTGGACTATAGTAAGGAAAATATTGCATTTTTCGCTATACTCCAAAAATATATTTTTGGCCTATCATCCTCTCGAAACATGTTCGATTAGATGAAATTCCATCTAAAATCGATAGGTGACTCTGTTAATGCCCTAATTCTATCAATTTTTGAATAACTATGGATATTTGATTTTACCCTCTTCATTGGATACTCCAAGTTTGACGCACTCTACTTCTGAATCGCATAATTTTAGAGCACTCCTGATTTTTTATATCATAGATTGGACCTTTGACGATACTTTCTCAGAAAATTGAATGGATACTTCCATTATTTTGGTCTGTACTATTTTTTATATGAAGGCATGTTTTCTTTTAACTTAAATGCTCTCCTAATATTTGAAACATTCATCTCATCGAAAACTGGACAACACCAGTCGATTTGTCGTATCAAAGGACCCGTATTCTCTTAATTTCAGTATTTTTTGAGAGGTAAATTATTTTTCGTCAAATAAGTAGCTGGACTTAGTAAGGAAAATATTGCATTTTTCGCTATACTCCAAAAATATATTTTTGGCCTATCATCCTCTCGAAACATGTTCGATTAGATGAAATTCCATCTAAAATCGATAGGTGACTTTGTTAATGCCCTAATTCTATCAATTTTTGAATAACTATGGATATTTGATTTTACCCTCTTCATTGGATACTCCAAGTTTGACGCACTCTACTTCTGAATCGCATAATTTTAGAGCACTCCTGATTTTTTATATCATAGATTGGACCTTTGACGATACTTTCTCAGAAAATTGAATGAATACTTCCATTATTTTGGTCTGTACTATTTTTTATATGAAGGCATGTTTTCTTTTAACTTAAATGCTCTCCTAATATTTGAAACATTCATCTTATCGAAAAATGGACAACACCAGTCGATTTGTCGTATCAAAGGACCCGTATTCTCTTAATTTCAGTATTTTTTGAGAGGTAAATTATTTTTCGTCAAATAAGTAGCTGGACTTAGTAAGGAAAATATTGCATTTTTCGCTATACTCCAAAAATATATTTTTGGCCTATCATCCTCTCGAAACATGTTCGATTAGATGAAATTCCATCTAAAATCGATAGGTGACTTTGTTAATGCCCTAATTCTATCAATTTTTGAATAACTATGGATATTTGATTTTACCCTCTTCATTGGATACTCCAAGTTTGACGCACTCTACTTCTGAATCGCATAATTTTAGAGCACTCCTGATTTTTTATATCATAGATTGGACCTTTGACGATACTTTCTCAGAAAATTGAATGAATACTTCCATTATTTTGGTCTGTACTATTTTTTATATGAAGGCATGTTTTCTTTTAACTTAAATGCTCTCCTAATATTTGAAACATTCATCTCATCGAAAACTGGACAACACCAGTCGATTTGTCGTATCAAAGGACCCGTATTCTCTTAATTTCAGTATTTTTTGAGAGGTAAATTATTTTTCGTCAAATAAGTAGCTGGACTTAGTAAGGAAAATATTGCATTTTTCGCTATACTCCAAAAATATATTTTTGGCCTATCATCCTCTCGAAACATGTTCGATTAGATGAAATTCCATCTAAAATCGATAGGTGACTTTGTTAATGCCCTAATTCTATCAATTTTTGAATAACTATGGATATTTGATTTTACCCTCTTCATTGGATACTCCAAGTTTGACGCACTCTACTTCTGAATCGCATAATTTTAGAGCACTCCTGATTTTTTATATCATAGATTGGACCTTTGACGATACTTTCTCAGAAAATTGAATGAATACTTCCATTATTTTGGTCTGTACTATTTTTTATATGAAGGCATGTTTTCTTTTAACTTAAATGCTCTCCTAATATTTGAAACATTCATCTTATCGAAAAATGGACAACACCAGTCGATTTGTCGTATCGAAGAACCCGTATTCTCATAATTTCAGTATTTATTGAGAGGAAAAACATTTTTCGTCAAATATGTAGCTGGACTATAGTAAGGAAAATATTACATTTTTCGCTATACTCCAAAAATATATTATTGGCCTATCATCCTCTCGAAACATGTTCGATTAGATGAAATTCCATCTAAAATCGATAGGTGACTTTGTTAATGCCCTAATTCTATCAATTTTTGAATAACTATGGATATTTGATTTTACCCTCTTCATTGGATACTCCAAGTTTGACGCACTCTACTTCTGAATCGCATAATTTTAGAGCACTCCTGATTTTTTATATCATAGATTGGACCTTTGACGATACTTTCTCAGAAAATTGAATGAATACTTCCATTATTTTGGTCTGTACTATTTTTTATATGAAGGCATGTTTTCTTTTAACTTAAATGCTCTCCTAATATTTGAAACATTTATCTTATCGAAAAATGGACAACACCAGTCGATTTGTCGTATCAAAGAACCCGTATTTTCATAATTTCAGTATTTTTTGAGAGGAAAAACATTTTTCGTCAAATATGTAGCTGGACTATAGTAAGGAAAATATTGCATTTTTCGCTATACTCCAAAAATATATTTTTGGCCTATCATCCTCTCGAAATATGTTCGATTAGATGAAATTCCATCTGAAATCGATAGGTAACTTTGTTAATGCCCTAATTCTATCAATTTTTGAATAACTATGGATATTTGATTTTACCCTCTTCATTGGATACTCCAAGTTTGACGCACTCTACTTCTGAATCGCATCATTTTAGAGCACTCCCGATTTTTTATATGATAGATTGGACCTTTGACGATACTTTCTCAGAAAATTGGATGAATACTTCCATTATTTTGGACTGTACTATTTTTTATATGAAGGCATGTTTTCTTTTAACTTAAATGCTCTCCTAATATTTGAAACATTTATCTTATCGAAAAATGGACAACACCAGTCGATTTGTCGTATCAAAGAACCCGTATTCTCCTAATTTCAGTATTTTTTGAGAGGAAAAACATTTTTCGTCAAATATGTAGCTGGGCTATAGTAAGGAATATATTACATTTTTCGCAATACACCAAAAATATATCTTTGGCATATCATCTTCTCGAAACATGTTCGATTAGATTAAATTCCATCTAAAATCGATAGTTGACTTTGTTAATGCCCTAATTCTATCAATTTTTGAATAACTATGGATATTTGATTTTACCCTCTTCATTGGATACTCCAAGTTTGACGCACTCTACTTCTGAATCGCATCATTTTAGAGCACTCCCGATTTTTTATATGATAGATTGGACCTTTGACGATACTTTCTCAGAAATGTTTTCTTTTAACTTAAATGCTCTCCTAATATTTGAAACATTTATCTTATCGAAAAATGGACAACACCAGTCGATTTGTCGTATCAAAGAACCCGTATTTTCATAATTTCAGTATTTTTTGAGAGGAAAAACTTTTTTCGTCAAATATGTAGCTGGAAAATATTGCATTTTTCGCTATACTCCAAAAATATATTTTTGGCCTATCATCCTCTCGAAATATGTTCGATTAGATGAAATTCCATCTAAAATCGATAGGTGACTTTGTTAATGCCCTAATTCTATCAATTTTTGAATAACTATGGATATTTGATTTTACCCTCTTCATTGGATACTCCAAGTTTGACGCACTCTACTTCTGAATCGCATAATTTTAGAGCACTCCTGATTTTTTATATCATAGATTGGACCTTTGACGATACTTTCTCAGAAAATTGAATGAAAACTTCCATTATTTTGGTCTGTACTATTTTTTATATGAAGGCATGTTTTCTTTTAACTTAAATGCGCTCCTAATATTTGAAACATTTATCTTATCGAAAAATGGACAACACCAGTCAATTTGTCGTATCAAAGAACCCGTATTCTCATAATTTCAGTATTTTTTGAGAGGAAAAACATTTTTCGTCAAATATGTAGCTGGACTTAGTAAGGAAAATATTACATTTTTCGCAATACTCCAAAAATATATTTTTGGCATATCATCTTCTCGAAACATGTTCGATTAGATGGAATTCCATCTAAAATCGATAGGTGACTTTGATAATGGCCTAATTCTATCAATTTTTGAATAACTATGGATATTTGATTTCACCCTCTTCATTGGATACTCCAAGTTTGACGCACTCTACTTCTGAATCGCATAATTTTGGAGCACTCCTGATTTTTCATATCATAGATTGTACCTTTGACGATACTTTCTCAGAAAATTGAATGGATACTTCCATTATTTTGGTCTGTACTATTTTTTATATGAAGGCATGTTTTCTTTTAACTTAAATGCTCTCCTAATATTTGAAACATTTATCTCATCGAAAAATGGACAACACCAGTCGATTTGGCGTATCAAAGAACCCGTATTCTCATAATTTCAGTATTTTTTGAGAGGAAAAACATTTTTCGTCAAATATGTAGCTGGACTTAGTAAGGAAAATATTGCATTTTTCGCTATACTCCAAAAATATATGTTTGGCCTATCATCCTCTCGAAACATGTTCGATTAGATGAAATTCCATCTAAAATCGATAGGTGACTTTGTTAATGCCCTAATTCTATCAATTTTTGAATAACTATGGATATTTGATTTTACCCTCTTCATTGGATACTCCAAGTTTGACGCACTCTACTTCTGAATCGCATAATTTTAGAGCACTCCTGATTTTTTATATCATAGATTGGACCTTTGACGATACTTTCTCAGAAAATTGAATGAATACTTCCATTATTTTGGTCTGTACTATTTTTTATATGAAGGCATGTTTTCTTTTAACTTAAATGCTCTCCTAATATTTGAAACATTCATCTTATCGAAAAATGGACAACACCAGTCGATTTGTCGTATCGAAGAACCCGTATTCTCATAATTTCAGTATTTATTGAGAGGGAAAACATTTTTCGTCAAATATGTAGCTGGACTATAGTAAGGAAAATATTGCATTTTTCGCTATACTCCAAAAATATATTTTTGGCCTATCATCCTCTCGAAACATGTTCGATTAGATGAAATTCCATCTAAAATCGATAGGTGACTCTGTTAATGCCCTAATTCTATCAATTTTTGAATAACTATGGATATTTGATTTTACCCTCTTCATTGGATACTCCAAGTTTGACGCACTCTACTTCTGAATCGCATAATTTTAGAGCACTCCCGATTTTTTATATCATAGATTGGACCTTTGACGATACTTTCTCAGAAAATTGAATGGATACCTCCATTATTTTGGTCTGTACTATTTTTTATATGAAGGCATGTTTTCTTTTAACTTAAATGCGCTCCTAATATTTGAAACATTTATCTTATCGAAAAATGGACAACACCAGTCAATTTGTCGTATCAAAGAACCCGTATTCTCATAATTTCAGTATTTTTTGAGAGGAAAAACATTTTTCGCAATAATCCAAAAATATATTTTTGGCATATCATCTTCTCGAAACATGTTCGATTAGATGAAATTCCATCTAAAATCGATAGGTGACTTTGTTAATGCCCTAATTCTATCAATTTTTGAATAACTATGGATATTTGATTTTACCCTCTTCATTGGATACTCCAAGTTTGACGCACTCTACTTCTGAATCGCATCATTTTAGAGCACTCCCGATTTTTTATATGATAGATTGGACCTTTGACGATACTTTCTCAGAAAATTGAATGAAAACTTCCATTATTTTGGTCTGTACTATTTTTTATATGAAGGCATGTTTTCTTTTAACTTAAATGCGCTCCTAATATTTGAAACATTTATCTTATCGAAAAATGGACAACACCAGTCAATTTGTCGTATCAAAGAACCCGTATTCTCATAATTTCAGTATTTTTTGAGAGGAAAAACATTTTTCGTCAAATATGTAGCTGGACTTAGTAAGGAAAATATTACATTTTTCGCAATACTCCAAAAATATATTTTTGGCATATCATCTTCTCGAAACATGTTCGATTAGATGGAATTCCATCTAAAATCGATAGGTGACTTTGATAATGGCCTAATTCTATCAATTTTTGAATAACTATGGATATTTGATTTCACCCTCTTCATTGGATACTCCAAGTTTGACGCACTCTACTTCTGAATCGCATAATTTTGGAGCACTCCTGATTTTTCATATCATAGATTGTACCTTTGACGATACTTTCTCAGAAAATTGAATGGATACTTCCATTATTTTGGTCTGTACTATTTTTTATATGAAGGCATGTTTTCTTTTAACTTAAATGCTCTCCTAATATTTGAAACATTCATCTTATCGAAAAATGGACAACACCAGTCGATTTGTCGTATCGAAGAACCCGTATTCTCATAATTTCAGTATTTATTGAGAGGGAAAACATTTTTCGTCAAATATGTAGCTGGACTATAGTAAGGAAAATATTACATTTTTCGCAATACTCCAAAAATATATTTTTGGCATATCATCTTCTCGAAACATGTTCGATTAGATGAAATTCCATCTAAAATCGATAGGTGACTTTGTTAATACCCTAATTCTATCAATTTTTGAATAACTATGGACATTTGATTTTACCCTCTTCATTGGATACTCCAAGTTTGACGCACTCTACTTCTGAATCGCATCATTTTAGAGCACTCCCGATTTTTTATATCATAGATTGGACCTTTGACGATACACTCTCAGAAAATTGAATGAATACTTCCATTATTTTGGTCTGTACTCTTTTTTATATGAAGGCATGTTTTCTTTTAACTTAAATGCTCTCCTAATATTTGAAACACTTATCTCATCGAAAAATGGACAACACCAGTCCATTTGTCGTATCAAAGAACCCGTATTCTCATAATTTCAGTATTTTTTGAGAGGAAAAACATTTTTCGTCAAATATGTAGCTGGACTATAGTAAGGAAAATATTGCATTTTTCGCTATACTCCAAAAATATATTTTTGGCCTATCATCCTCTCGAAACATGTTCGATTAGATGAAATTCCATCTAAAATCGATAGGTGACTCTGTTAATGCCCTAATTCTATCAATTTTTGAATAACTATGGATATTTGATTTTACCCTCTTCATTGGATACTCCAAGTTTGACGCACTCTACTTCTGAATCGCATAATTTTAGAGCACTCCCGATTTTTTATATCATAGATTGGACCTTTGACGATACTTTCTCAGAAAATTGAATGGATACCTCCATTATTTTGGTCTGTACTATTTTTTATATGAAGGCATGTTTTCTTTTAACTTAAATGCGCTCCTAATATTTGAAACATTTATCTTATCGAAAAATGGACAACACCAGTCAATTTGTCGTATCAAAGAACCCGTATTCTCATAATTTCAGTATTTTTTGAGAGGAAAAACATTTTTCGCAATAATCCAAAAATATATTTTTGGCATATCATCTTCTCGAAACATGTTCGATTAGATGAAATTCCATCTAAAATCGATAGGTGACTTTGTTAATGCCCTAATTCTATCAATTTTTGAATAACTATGGATATTTGATTTTACCCTCTTCATTGGATACTCCAAGTTTGACGCACTCTACTTCTGAATCGCATCATTTTAGAGCACTCCCGATTTTTTATATGATAGATTGGACCTTTGACGATACTTTCTCAGAAATGTTTTCTTTTAACTTATATGCTCTCCTAATATTTGAAACATTTATCTTATCGAAAAATGGACAACACCAGTCAATTTGTCGTATCAAAGAACCCGTATTCTCATAATTTCAGTATTTTTTGAGCGGAAAAACATTTTTCGTCAAATATGTAGCTGGACTTAGTAAGGAAAATATTACATTTTTCGCAATACTCCAAAAATATATTTTTGGCATATCATCTTCTCGAAACATGTTCGATTAGATGGAATTCCATCTAAAATCGATAGGTGACTTTGATAATGGCCTAATTCTATCAATTTTTGAATAACTATGGATATTTGATTTCACCCTCTTCATTGGATACTCCAAGTTTGACGCACTCTACTTCTGAATCGCATAATTTTGGAGCACTCCTGATTTTTCATATCATAGATTGGACCTTTGACGATACTTTCTCAGAAAATTGAATGGATACTTCCATTATTTTGGTCTGTACTATTTTTTATATGAAGGCATGTTTTCTTTTAACTTAAATGCTCTCCTAATATTTGAAACATTTATCTCATCGAAAAATGGACAACACCAGTCGATTTGTCGTATCAAAGAACCCGTATTCTCATAATTTCAGTATTTTTTGAGAGGAAAAACATTTTTCGTCAAATATGTAGCTGGACTTAGTAAGGAAAATATTGCATTTTTCGCTATACTCCAAAAATATATGTTTGGCCTATCATCCTCTCGAAACATGTTCGATTAGATGAAATTCCATCTAAAATCGATAGGTGACTTTGTTAATGCCCTAATTCTATCAATTTTTGAATAACTATGGATATTTGATTTTACCCTCTTCATTGGATACTCCAAGTTTGACGCACTCTACTTCTGAATCGCATAATTTTAGAGCACTCCTGATTTTTTATATCATAGATTGGACCTTTGACGATACTTTCTCAGAAAACTGAATGAATACTTCCATTATTTTGGTCTGTACTATTTTTTATATGAAGGCATGTTTTCTTTTAACTTAAATGCTCTCCTAATATTTGAAACATTCATCTTATCGAAAAATGGACAACACCAGTCGATTTGTCGTATCGAAGAACCCGTACTCTCATAATTTCAGTATTTATTGAGAGGAAAAACATTTTTCGTCAAATATGTAGCTGGACTATAGTAAGGAAAATATTACATTTTTCGCAATACTCCAAAAATATATTTTTGGCATATCATCTTCTCGAAACATGTTCGATTAGATGAAATTCCATCTAAAATCGATAGGTGACTTTGTTAATACCCTAATTCTATCAATTTTTGAATAACTATGGATATTTGATTTTACCCTCTTCATTGGATACTCCAAGTTTGACGCACTCTACTTCTGAATCGCATCATTTTAGAGCACTCCCGATTTTTTATATCATAGATTGGAACTTTGACGATACACTCTCAGAAAATTGAATGAATACTTCCATTATTTTGGTCTGTACTCTTTTTTATATGAAGGCATGTTTTCTTTTAACTTAAATGCTCTCCTTATATTTGAAACACTTATCTCATCGAAAAATGGACAACACCAGTCCATTTGTCGTATCAAAGAACCCGTATTCTCATAATTTCAGTATTTTTTGAGAGGAAAAACATTTTTCGTCAAATATGTAGCTGGACTATAGTAAGGAAAATATTGCATTTTTCGCTATACTCCAAAAATATATTTTTGGCCTATCATCCTCTCGAAACATGTTCGATTAGATGAAATTCCATCTAAAATCGATAGGTGACTCTGTTAATGCCCTAATTCTATCAATTTTTGAATAACTATGGATATTTGATTTTACCCTCTTCATTGGATACTCCAAGTTTGACGCACTCTACTTCTGAATCGCATAATTTTAGAGCACTCCTGATTTTTTATATCATAGATTGGACCTTTGACGATACTTTCTCAGAAAATTGAATGAATACTTCCATTATTTTGGTCTGTACTATTTTTTATATGAAGGCATGTTTTCTTTTAACTTAAATGCGCTCCTAATATTTGAAACATTTATCTTATCGAAAAATGGACAACACCAGTCAATTTGTCGTATCAAAGAACCCGTATTCTCATAATTTCAGTATTTTTTGAGAGGAAAAACATTTTTCGCAATAATCCAAAAATATATTTTTGGCATATCATCTTCTCGAAACATGTTCGATTAGATGAAATTCCATCTAAAATCGATAGGTGACTTTGTTAATGCCCTAATTCTATCAATTTTTGAATAACTATGGATATTTGATTTTACCCTCTTCATTGGATACTCCAAGTTTGACGCACTCTACTTCTGAATCGGATCATTTTAGAGCACTCCCGATTTTTTATATCATAGATTGGACCTTTGACGATACTTTCTCAGAAAATTGAATGAATACTTCCATTATTTTGGTCTGTACTATTTTTTATATGAAGGCATGTTTTCTTTTAACTTAAATGCTCTCCTAATATTTGAAACATTCATCTCATCGAAAACTGGACAACACCAGTCGATTTGTCGTATCAAAGAACCCGTATTCTCTTAATTTCATTATTTTTTGAGAGGTAAATTATTTTTCGTCAAATAAGTAGCTGGACTTAGTAAGGAAAATATTGCATTTTTCGCTATACTCCAAAAATATATTTTTGGCCTATCATCCTCTCGAAACATGTTCGATTAGATGAAATTCCATCTAAAATCGATAGGTGACTTTGTTAATTCCCTAATTCTATCAATTTTTGAATAACTATGGATATTTGATTTTACCCTCTTCATTGGATACTCCAAGTTTGACGCACTCTACTTCTGAATCGCATAATTTTAGAGCACTCCTGATTTTTTATATCATAGATTGGACCTTTGACGATACTTTCTCAGAAAATTGAATGAATACTTCCATTATTTTGGTCTGTACTATTTTTTATATGAAGGGATGTTTTCTTTTAACTTAAATGCTCTCCTAATATTTGAAACATTCATCTTATCGAAAAATGGACAACACCAGTCGATTTGTCGTATCGAAGAACCCGTATTCTCATAATTTCAGTATTTATTGAGAGGAAAAACATTTTTCGTCAAATATGTAGCTGGACTATAGTAAGGAAAATATTACATTTTTCGCAATACTCCGAAAATATATTTTTGGCATATCATCTTCTCGAAACATGTTCGATTAGATGAAATTCCATCTAAAATCGATAGGTGACTTTGTTAATACCCTAATTCTATCAATTTTTGAATAACTATGGATATTTGATTTTACCCTCTTCATTGGATACTCCAAGTTTGACGCACTCTACTTCTGAATCGCATAATTTTAGAGCACTCCTGATTTTTTATATCATAGATTGGACCTTTGACGATACTTTCTCAGAAAATTGAATGAATACTTCCATTATTTTGGTCTGTACTATTTTTTATATGAAGGCATGTTTTCTTTTAACTTAAATGCTCTCCTAATATTTGAAACATTCATCTTATCGAAAAATGGACAACACCAGTCGATTTGTCGTATCGAAGAACCCGTATTCTCATAATTTCAGTATTTATTGAGAGGAAAAACATTTTTCGTCAAATATGTAGCTGGACTATAGTAAGGAAAATATTACATTTTTCGCAATACTCCAAAAATATATTTTTGGCATATCATCTTCTCGAAACATGTTCGATTAGATGAAATTCCATCTAAAATCGATAGGTGACTTTGTTAATGCCCTAATTCTATCAATTTTTGAATAACTATGGATATTTGATTTTACCCTCTTCATTGGATACTCCAAGTTTGACGCACTCTACTTCTGAATCGCATAATTTTAGAGCACTCCTGATTTTTTATATCATAGATTGGACCTTTGACGATACTTTCTCAGAAAATTGAATGAATACTTCCATTATTTTGGTCTGTACTATTTTTTATATGAAGGCATGTTTTCTTTTAACTTAAATGCTCTCCTAATATTTGAAACATTCATCTCATCGAAAACTGGACAACACCAGTCGATTTGTCGTATCAAAGAACCCGTATTCTCTTAATTTCAGTATTTTTTGAGAGGAAAAACATTTTTCGTCAAATAAGTAGCTGGACTTAGTAAGGAAAATATTACATTTTTCGCAATACTCCAAAAATACATTTTTGGCATATCATATTCTCGAAACATGTTCGATTAGATGAAATTCCATCTAAAATCGATAGGTGACTTTGATAATGCCCTAATTCTATCAATTTTTGAATAAGTATGGATATTTGATTTTACCCTCTTCATTGGATACTCCAAGTTTGACGCACTCTACTTCTGAATCGCATCATATCAGAGCACTCCTGATTTTTTATATCATAGATTGGACCTTTGGCGATACTTTCTCAGAAAATTGAATGAAAACTTCCATTATTTTGGTCTGTACTATTTTTTATATGAAGGCATGTTTTCTTTTAACTTAAATGCTCTCCTAATATTTGAAACATTTATCTTATCGAAAAATGGACAACACCAGTCGATTGGTCGTATCAAAGAACCCGTATTCTCATAATTTCAGTATTTTTTGAGCGGAAAAACATTTTTCGTCAAATATGTAGCTGGACTTAGTAAGGAAAATATTACATTTTTCGCAATACTCCAAAAATATATTTTTGGCATATCATCTTCTCGAAACATGTTCGATTAGATGGAATTCCATCTAAAATCGATAGGTGACTTTGATAATGGCCTAATTCTATCAATTTTTGAATAACTATGGATATTTGATTTCACCCTCTTCATTGGATACTCCAAGTTTGACGCACTCTACTTCTGAATCGCATAATTTTGGAGCACTCCTGATTTTTCATATCATAGATTGGACCTTTGACGATACTTTCTCAGAAAATTGAATGGATACTTCCATTATTTTGGTCTGTACTATTTTTTATATGAAGGCATGTTTTCTTTTAACTTAAATGCTCTCCTAATATTTGAAACATTTATCTCATCGAAAAATGGACAACACCAGTCGATTTGTCGTATCAAAGAACCCGTATTCTCATAATTTCAGTATTTTTTGAGAGGAAAAACATTTTTCGTCAAATATGTAGCTGGACTTAGTAAGGAAAATATTGCATTTTTCGCTATACTCCAAAAATATATGTTTGGCCTATCATCCTCTCGAAACATGTTCGATTAGATGAAATTCCATCTAAAATCGATAGGTGACTTTGTTAATGCCCTAATTCTATCAATTTTTGAATAACTATGGATATTTGATTTTACCCTCTTCATTGGATACTCCAAGTTTGACGCACTCTACTTCTGAATCGCATAATTTTAGAGCACTCCTGATTTTTTATATCATAGATTGGACCTTTGACGATACTTTCTCAGAAAACTGAATGAATACTTCCATTATTTTGGTCTGTACTATTTTTTATATGAAGGCATGTTTTCTTTTAACTTAAATGCTCTCCTAATATTTGAAACATTCATCTTATCGAAAAATGGACAACACCAGTCGATTTGTCGTATCGAAGAACCCGTACTCTCATAATTTCAGTATTTATTGAGAGGAAAAACATTTTTCGTCAAATATGTAGCTGGACTATAGTAAGGAAAATATTACATTTTTCGCAATACTCCAAAAATATATTTTTGGCATATCATCTTCTCGAAACATGTTCGATTAGATGAAATTCCATCTAAAATCGATAGGTGACTTTGTTAATACCCTAATTCTATCAATTTTTGAATAACTATGGATATTTGATTTTACCCTCTTCATTGGATACTCCAAGTTTGACGCACTCTACTTCTGAATCGCATCATTTTAGAGCACTCCCGATTTTTTATATCATAGATTGGAACTTTGACGATACACTCTCAGAAAATTGAATGAATACTTCCATTATTTTGGTCTGTACTCTTTTTTATATGAAGGCATGTTTTCTTTTAACTTAAATGCTCTCCTTATATTTGAAACACTTATCTCATCGAAAAATGGACAACACCAGTCCATTTGTCGTATCAAAGAACCCGTATTCTCATAATTTCAGTATTTTTTGAGAGGAAAAACATTTTTCGTCAAATATGTAGCTGGACTATAGTAAGGAAAATATTGCATTTTTCGCTATACTCCAAAAATATATTTTTGGCCTATCATCCTCTCGAAACATGTTCGATTAGATGAAATTCCATCTAAAATCGATAGGTGACTCTGTTAATGCCCTAATTCTATCAATTTTTGAATAACTATGGATATTTGATTTTACCCTCTTCATTGGATACTCCAAGTTTGACGCACTCTACTTCTGAATCGCATAATTTTAGAGCACTCCTGATTTTTTATATCATAGATTGGACCTTTGACGATACTTTCTCAGAAAATTGAATGAATACTTCCATTATTTTGGTCTGTACTATTTTTTATATGAAGGCATGTTTTCTTTTAACTTAAATGCGCTCCTAATATTTGAAACATTTATCTTATCGAAAAATGGACAACACCAGTCAATTTGTCGTATCAAAGAACCCGTATTCTCATAATTTCAGTATTTTTTGAGAGGAAAAACATTTTTCGCAATAATCCAAAAATATATTTTTGGCATATCATCTTCTCGAAACATGTTCGATTAGATGAAATTCCATCTAAAATCGATAGGTGACTTTGTTAATGCCCTAATTCTATCAATTTTTGAATAACTATGGATATTTGATTTTACCCTCTTCATTGGATACTCCAAGTTTGACGCACTCTACTTCTGAATCGGATCATTTTAGAGCACTCCCGATTTTTTATATCATAGATTGGACCTTTGACGATACTTTCTCAGAAAATTGAATGAATACTTCCATTATTTTGGTCTGTACTATTTTTTATATGAAGGCATGTTTTCTTTTAACTTAAATGCTCTCCTAATATTTGAAACATTCATCTCATCGAAAACTGGACAACACCAGTCGATTTGTCGTATCAAAGAACCCGTATTCTCTTAATTTCATTATTTTTTGAGAGGTAAATTATTTTTCGTCAAATAAGTAGCTGGACTTAGTAAGGAAAATATTGCATTTTTCGCTATACTCCAAAAATATATTTTTGGCCTATCATCCTCTCGAAACATGTTCGATTAGATGAAATTCCATCTAAAATCGATAGGTGACTTTGTTAATTCCCTAATTCTATCAATTTTTGAATAACTATGGATATTTGATTTTACCCTCTTCATTGGATACTCCAAGTTTGACGCACTCTACTTCTGAATCGCATAATTTTAGAGCACTCCTGATTTTTTATATCATAGATTGGACCTTTGACGATACTTTCTCAGAAAATTGAATGAATACTTCCATTATTTTGGTCTGTACTATTTTTTATATGAAGGGATGTTTTCTTTTAACTTAAATGCTCTCCTAATATTTGAAACATTCATCTTATCGAAAAATGGACAACACCAGTCGATTTGTCGTATCGAAGAACCCGTATTCTCATAATTTCAGTATTTATTGAGAGGAAAAACATTTTTCGTCAAATATGTAGCTGGACTATAGTAAGGAAAATATTACATTTTTCGCAATACTCCGAAAATATATTTTTGGCATATCATCTTCTCGAAACATGTTCGATTAGATGAAATTCCATCTAAAATCGATAGGTGACTTTGTTAATACCCTAATTCTATCAATTTTTGAATAACTATGGATATTTGATTTTACCCTCTTCATTGGATACTCCAAGTTTGACGCACTCTACTTCTGAATCGCATAATTTTAGAGCACTCCTGATTTTTTATATCATAGATTGGACCTTTGACGATACTTTCTCAGAAAATTGAATGAATACTTCCATTATTTTGGTCTGTACTATTTTTTATATGAAGGCATGTTTTCTTTTAACTTAAATGCTCTCCTAATATTTGAAACATTCATCTTATCGAAAAATGGACAACACCAGTCGATTTGTCGTATCGAAGAACCCGTATTCTCATAATTTCAGTATTTATTGAGAGGAAAAACATTTTTCGTCAAATATGTAGCTGGACTATAGTAAGGAAAATATTACATTTTTCGCAATACTCCAAAAATATATTTTTGGCATATCATCTTCTCGAAACATGTTCGATTAGATGAAATTCCATCTAAAATCGATAGGTGACTTTGTTAATGCCCTAATTCTATCAATTTTTGAATAACTATGGATATTTGATTTTACCCTCTTCATTGGATACTCCAAGTTTGACGCACTCTACTTCTGAATCGCATAATTTTAGAGCACTCCTGATTTTTTATATCATAGATTGGACCTTTGACGATACTTTCTCAGAAAATTGAATGAATACTTCCATTATTTTGGTCTGTACTATTTTTTATATGAAGGCATGTTTTCTTTTAACTTAAATGCTCTCCTAATATTTGAAACATTCATCTCATCGAAAACTGGACAACACCAGTCGATTTGTCGTATCAAAGAACCCGTATTCTCTTAATTTCAGTATTTTTTGAGAGGTAAATTATTTTTCGTCAAATAAGTAGCTGGACTTAGTAAGGAAAATATTGCATTTTTCGCTATACTCCAAAAATATATTTTTGGCCTATCATCCTCTCGAAACATGTTCGATTAGATGAAATTCCATCTAAAATCGATAGGTGACTTTGTTAATGCCCTAATTCTATCAATTTTTGAATAACTATGGATATTTGATTTTACCCTCTTCATTGGATACTCCAAGTTTGACGCACTCTACTTCTGAATCGCATAATTTTAGAGCACTCCTGATTTTTTATATCATAGATTGGACCTTTGACGATACTTTCTCAGAAAATTGAATGAATACTTCCATTATTTTGGTCTGTACTATTTTTTATATGAAGGCATGTTTTCTTTTAACTTAAATGCTCTCCTAATATTTGAAACATTTATCTTATCGAAAAATGGACAACACCAGTCGATTTGTCGTATCAAAGAACCCGTATTTTCATAATTTCAGTATTTTTTGAGAGGAAAAACATTTTTCGTCAAATATGTAGCTGGACTATAGTAAGGAAAATATTGCATTTTTCGCTATACTCCAAAAATATATTTTTGGCCTATCATCCTCTCGAAATATGTTCGATTAGATGAAATTCCATCTAAAATCGATAGGTGACTTTGTTAATGCCCTAATTCTATCAATTTTTGAATAACTATGGATATTTGATTTTACCCTCTTCATTGGATACTCCAAGTTTGACGCACTCTACTTCTGAATCGCATAATTTTAGAGCACTCCTGATTTTTTATATCATAGATTGGACCTTTGACGATACTTTCTCAGAAAATTGAATGAATACTTCCATTATTTTGGTCTGTACTATTTTTTATATGAAGGCATGTTTTCTTTTAACTTAAATGCGCTCCTAATATTTGAAACATTTATCTTATTGAAAAATGGACAACACCAGTCAATTTGTCGTATCAAAAACCCGTATTCTCATAATTTCAGTATTTTTTGAGAGGAAAAACATTTTTCGCAATACTCCAAAAATATATTTTTGGCATATCATCTTCTCGAAACATGTTCGATTAGATGAAATTCCATCTAAAATCGATAGGTGACTTTGTTAATGCCCTAATTCTATCAATTTTTGAATAACTATGGATATTTGATTTTACCCTCTTCATTGGATACTCCAAGTTTGACGGACTCTACTCCTGAATCGCATCATTTTAGAGCACTCCCGATTTTTTATATCATAGATTGGACCTTTGACGATACTTTCTCAGAAAATTGAATGAATACTTCCATTATTTTGGTCTGTACTATTTTTTATATGAAGGCATGTTTTCTTTTAACTTAAATGCTCTCCTAATATTTGAAACATTCATCTCATCGAAAACTGGACAACACCAGTCGATTTGTCGTATCAAAGAACCCGTATTCTCATAATTTCAGTATTTTTTGAGAGGAAAATTATTTTTCGTCAAATAAGTAGCTGGAATTAGTAAGGAAAATATTGCATTTTTCGCTATACTCCAAAAATATATTTTTGGCCTATCATCCTCTCGAAACATGTTCGATTAGATGAAATTCCATCTAAAATCGATAGGTGACTTTGTTAATGCCCTAATTCTATCAATTTTTGAATAACTATGGATATTTGATTTTACCCTCTTCATTGGATACTCCAAGTTTGACGCACTCTACTTCTGAATCGCATAATTTTAGAGCACTCCTGATTTTTTATATCATAGATTGGACCTTTGACGATACTTTCTCAGAAAACTGAATGAATACTTCCATTATTTTGGTCTGTACTATTTTTTATATGAAGGCATGTTTTCTTTTAACTTAAATGCTCTCCTAATATTTGAAACATTCATCTTATCGAAAAATGGACAACACCAGTCGATTTGTCGTATCGAAGAACCCGTATTCTCATAATTTCAGTATTTATTGAGAGGAAAAACATTTTTCGTCAAATATGTAGCTGGACTATAGTAAGGAAAATATTACATTTTTCGCAATACTCCAAAAATATATTTTTGGCATATCATCTTCTCGAAACATGTTCGATTAGATGAAATTCCATCTAAAATCGATAGGTGACTTTGTTAATACCCTAATTCTATCAATTTTTGAATAACTATGGATACTTGATTTTACCCTCTTCATTGGATACTCCAAGTTTGACGCACTCTACTTCTGAATCGCATCATTTTAGAGCACTCCCGATTTTTTATATCATAGATTGGAACTTTGACGATACACTCTCAGAAAATTGAATGAATACTTCCATTATTTTGGTCTGTACTCTTTTTTATATGAAGGCATGTTTTCTTTTAACTTAAATGCTCTCCTAATATTTGAAACACTTATCTCATCGAAAAATGGACAACACCAATCCATTTGTCGTATCAAAGAACCCGTATTCTCATAATTTCAGTATTTTTTGAGAGGAAAAACATTTTTCGTCAAATATGTAGCTGGACTATAGTAAGGAAAATATTGCATTTTTCGCTATACTCCAAAAATATATTTTTGGCCTATCATCCTCTCGAAACATGTTCGATTAGATGAAATTCCATCTAAAATCGATAGGTGACTCTGTTAATGCCCTAATTCTATCAATTTTTGAATAACTATGGATATTTGATTTTACCCTCTTCATTGGATACTCCAAGTTTGACGCACTCTACTTCTGAATCGCATAATTTTAGAGCACTCCTGATTTTTTATATCATAGATTGGACCTTTGACGATACTTTCTCAGAAAATTGAATGAATACTTCCATTATTTTGGTCTGTACTATTTTTTATATGAAGGCATGTTTTCTTTTAACTTAAATGCGCTCCTAATATTTGAAACATTTATCTTATCGAAAAATGGACAACACCAGTCGATTTGTCGTATCAAAGAACCCGTATTCTCTTAATTTCAGTATTTTTTGAGAGGTAAATTATTTTTCGTCAAATAAGTAGCTGGACTTAGTAAGGAAAATATTGCATTTTTCGCTATACTCCAAAAATATATTTTTGGCCTATCATCCTCTCGAAACATGTTCGATTAGATGAAATTCCATCTAAAATCGATAGGTGACTTTGTTAATGCCCTAATTCTATCAATTTTTGAATAACTATGGATATTTGATTTTACCCTCTTCATTGGATACTCCAAGTTTGACGCACTCTACTTCTGAATCGCATAATTTTAGAGCACTCCTGATTTTTTATATCATAGATTGGACCTTTGACGATACTTTCTCAGAAAATTGAATGAATACTTCCATTATTTTGGTCTGTACTATTTTTTATATGAAGGCATGTTTTCTTTTAACTTAAATGCGCTCCTAATATTTGAAACATTTATCTTATCGAAAAATGGACAACACCAGTCAATTTGTCGTATCAAAGAACCCGTATTCTCATAATTTCAGTATTTTTTGAGAGGAAAAACATTTTTCGCATAATCCAAAAATATATTTTTGGCATATCATCTTCTCGAAACATGTTCGATTAGATGAAATTCCATCTAAAATCGATAGGTGACTTTGTTAATGCCCTAATTCTATCAATTTTTGAATAACTATGGATATTTGATTTTACCCTCTTCATTGGATACTCCAAGTTTGACGCACTCTACTTCTGAATCGCATAATTTTAGAGCACTCCTGATTTTTTATATCATAGATTGGACCTTTGACGATACTTTCTCAGAAAACTGAATGAATACTTCCATTATTTTGGTCTGTACTATTTTTTATATGAAGGCATGTTTTCTTTTAACTTAAATGCTCTCCTAATATTTGAAACATTCATCTTATCGAAAAATGGACAACACCAGTCGATTTGTCGTATCGAAGAACCCGTATTCTCATAATTTCAGTATTTATTGAGAGGAAAAACATTTTTCGTCAAATATGTAAGGAAAATATTACATTTTTCGCAATACTCCAAAAATATATTTTTGGCATATCATCTTCTCGAAACATGTTCGATTAGATGAAATTCCATCTAAAATCGATAGGTGACTTTGTTAATACCCTAATTCTATCAATTTTTGAATAACTATGGATACTTGATTTTACCCTCTTCATTGGATACTCCAAGTTTGACGCACTCTACTTCTGAATCGCATAATTTTAGAGCACTCCTGATTTTTTATATCATAGATTGGACCTTTGACGATACTTTCTCAGAAAATTGAATGAATACTTCCATTATTTTGGTCTGTACTATTTTTTATATGAAGGCATGTTTTCTTTTAACTTAAATGCGCTCCTAATATTTGAAACATTTATCTTATCGAAAAATGGACAACACCAGTCGATTTGTCGTATCAAAGAACCCGTATTTTCATAATTTCAGTATTTTTTGAGAGGAAAAACATTTTTCGTCAAATATGTAGCTGGACTATAGTAAGGAAAATATTGCATTTTTCGCTATACTCCAAAAATATATTTTTGGCCTATCATCCTCTCGAAATATGTTCGATTAGATGAAATTCCATCTAAAATCGATAGGTGACTTTGTTAATGCCCTAATTCTATCAATTTTTGAATAACTATGGATATTTGATTTTACCCTCTTCATTGGAAACTCCAAGTTTGACGCACTCTACTTCTGAATCGCATAATTTTAGAGCACTCCTGATTTTTTATATCATAGATTGGACCTTTGACGATACTTTCTCAGAAAATTGAATGAATACTTCCATTATTTTGGTCTGTACTATTTTTTATATGAAGGCATGTTTTCTTTTAACTTAAATGCGCTCCTAATATTTGAAACATTTATCTTATCGAAAAATGGACAACACCAGTCAATTTGTCGTATCAAAGAACCCGTATTCTCATAATTTCAGTATTTTTTGAGAGGAAAAACATTTTTCGCAATAATCCAAAAATATATTTTTGGCATATCATCTTCTCGAAACATGTTCGATTAGATGAAATTCCATCTAAAATCGATAGGTGACTTTGTTAATGCCCTAATTCTATCAATTTTTGAATAACTATGGATATTTGATTTTACCCTCTTCATTGGATACTCCAAGTTTGACGCACTCTACTTCTGAATCGGATCATTTTAGAGCACTCCCGATTTTTTATATCATAGATTGGACCTTTGACGATACTTTCTCAGAAAATTGAATGAATACTTCCATTATTTTGGTCTGTACTATTTTTTATATGAAGGCATGTTTTCTTTTAACTTAAATGCTCTCCTAATATTTGAAACATTCATCTCATCGAAAACTGGACAACACCAGTCGATTTGTCGTATCAAAGAACCCGTATTCTCTTAATTTCAGTATTTTTTGAGAGGTAAATTATTTTTCGTCAAATAAGTAGCTGGACTTAGTAAGGAAAATATTGCATTTTTCGCTATACTCCAAAAATATATTTTTGGCCTATCATCCTCTCGAAACATGTTCGATTAGATGAAATTCCATCTAAAATCGATAGGTGACTTTGTTAATGCCCTAATTCTATCAATTTTTGAATAACTATGGATATTTGATTTTACCCTCTTCATTGGATACTCCAAGTTTGACGCACTCTACTTCTGAATCGCATAATTTTAGAGCACTCCTGATTTTTTATATCATAGATTGGACCTTTGACGATACTTTCTCAGAAAATTGAATGAATACTTCCATTATTTTGGTCTGTACTATTTTCTATATGAAGGCATGTTTTCTTTTAACTTAAATGCTCTCCTAATATTTGAAACATTCATCTTATCGAAAAATGGACAACACCAGTCGATTTGTCGTATCGAAGAACCCGTATTCTCATAATTTCAGTATTTATTGAGAGGAAAAACATTTTTCGTCAAATATGTAGCTGGACTATAGTAAGGAAAATATTACATTTTTCGCAATACTCCAAAAATATATTTTTGGCATATCATCTTCTCGAAACATGTTCGATTAGATGAAATTCCATCTAAAATCGATAGGTGACTTTGTTAATACCCTAATTCTATCAATTTTTGAATAACTATGGATATTTGATTTTACCCTCTTCATTGGATACTCCAAGTTTGACGCACTCTACTTCTGAATCGCATAATTTTAGAGCACTCCTGATTTTTTATATCATAGATTGGACCTTTGACGATACTTTCTCAGAAAATTGAATGAATACTTCCATTATTTTGGTCTGTACTATTTTTTATATGAAGGCATGTTTTCTTTTAACTTAAATGCTCTCCTAATATTTGAAACATTCATCTTATCGAAAAATGGACAACACCAGTCGATTTGTCGTATCGAAGAACCCGTATTCTCATAATTTCAGTATTTATTGAGAGGAAAAACATTTTTCGTCAAATATGTAGCTGGACTATAGTAAGGAAAATATTACATTTTTCGCAATACTCCAAAAATATATTTTTGGCATATCATCTTCTCGAAACATGTTCGATTAGATGAAATTCCATCTAAAATCGATAGGTGACTTTGTTAATGCCATAATTCTATCAATTTTTGAATAACTATGGATATTTGATTTTACCCTCTTCATTGGATACTCCATGTTTGACGCACTCTACTTCTGAATCGCATAATTTTAGAGCACTCCTGATTTTTTATATCATAGATTGGACCTTTGACGATAATTTCTCAGAAAATTGAATGAATACTTCCATTATTTTGGTCTGTACTATTTTTTATATGAAGGCATGTTTTCTTTTAACTTAAATGCTCTCCTAATATTTGAAACATTCATCTCATCGAAAACTGGACAACACCAGTCGATTTGTCGTATCAAAGAACCCGTATTCTCTTAATTTCAGTATTTTTTGAGAGGTAAATTATTTTTCGTCAAATAAGTAGCTGGACTTAGTAAGGAAAATATTGCATTTTTCGCTATACTCCAAAAATATATTTTTGGCCTATCATCCTCTCGAAACATGTTCGATTAGATGAAATTCCATCTAAAATCGATAGGTGACTTTGTTAATGCCCTAATTCTATCAATTTTTGAATAACTATGGATATTTGATTTTACCCTCTTCATTGGATACTCCAAGTTTGACGCACTCTACTTCTGAATCGCATCATTTTAGAGCACTCCCGATTTTTTATATCATAGATTGGAACTTTGACGATACACTCTCAGAAAATTGAATGAATACTTCCATTATTTTGGTCTGTACTATTTTTTATATGAAGGCATGTTTTCTTTTAACTTAAATGCTCTCCTAATATTTGAAACATTTATCTTATCGAAAAATGGACAACAACAGTCGATTTGTCGTATCAAAGAACCCGTATTTTCATAATTTCAGTATTTTTTGAGAGGAAAAACATTTTTCGTCAAATATGTAGCTGGACTATAGTAAGGAAAATATTGCATTTTTCGCTATACTCCAAAAATATATTTTTGGCCTATCATCCTCTCGAAATATGTTCGATTAGATGAAATTCCATCTAAAATCGATAGGTGACTTTGTTAATGCCCTAATTCTATCAATTTTTGAATAACTATGGATATTTGATTTTACCCTCTTCATTGGATACTCCAAGTTTGACGCACTCTACTTCTGAATCGCATAATTTTAGAGCACTCCTGATTTTTTATATCATAGATTGGACCTTTGACGATACTTTCTCAGAAAATTGAATGAATACTTCCATTATTTTGGTCTGTACTATTTTTTATATGAAGGCATGTTTTCTTTTAACTTAAATGCGCTCCTAATATTTGAAACATTTATCTTATTGAAAAATGGACAACACCAGTCAATTTGTCGTATCAAAAACCCGTATTCTCATAATTTCAGTATTTTTTGAGAGGAAAAACATTTTTCGCAATAATCCAAAAATATATTTTTGGCATATCATCTTCTCGAAACATGTTCGATTAGATGAAATTCCATCTAAAATCGATAGGTGACTTTGTTAATGCCCTAATTCTATCAATTTTTGAATAACTATGGATATTTGATTTTACCCTCTTCATTGGATACTCCAAGTTTGACGCACTCTACTTCTGAATCTCATAATTTTAGAGCACTCCTGATTTTTTATATCATAGATTGGACCTTTGACGATACTTTCTCAGAAAACTGAATGAATACTTCCATTATTTTGGTCTGTACTATTTTTTATATGAAGGCATGTTTTCTTTTAACTTAAATGCTCTCCTAATATTTGAAACATTCATCTTATCGAAAAATGGACAACACCAGTCGATTTGTCGTATCGAAGAACCCGTATTCTCATAATTTCAGTATTTATTGAGAGGAAAAACATTTTTCGTCAAATATGTAGCTGGACTATAGTAAAGAAAATATTACATTTTTCGCAATACTCCAAAAATATATTTTTGGCATATCATCTTCTCGAAACATGTTCGATTAGATGAAATTCCATCTAAAATCGATAGGTGACTTTGTTAATACCCTAATTCTATCAATTTTTGAATAACTATGGATACTTGATTTTACCCTCTTCATTGGATACTCCAAGTTTGACGCACTCTACTTCTGAATCGCATAATTTTAGAGCACTCCTGATTTTTTATATCATAGATTGGACCTTTGACGATACTTTCTCAGAAAATTGAATGAATACTTCCATTATTTTGGTCTGTACTATTTTTTATATGAAGGCATGTTTTCTTTTAACTTAAATGCGCTCCTAATATTTGAAACATTTATCTTATCGAAAAATGGACAACACCAGTCGATTTGTCGTATCAAAGAACCCGTATTTTCATAATTTCAGTATTTTTTGAGAGGAAAAACATTTTTCGTCAAATATGTAGCTGGACTATAGTAAGGAAAATATTGCATTTTTCGCTATACTCCAAAAATATATTTTTGGCCTATCATCCTCTCGAAATATGTTCGATTAGATGAAATTCCATCTAAAATCGATAGGTGACTTTGTTAATGCCCTAATTCTATCAATTTTTGAATAACTATGGATATTTGATTTTACCCTCTTCATTGGATACTCCAAGTTTGACGCACTCTACTTCTGAATCGCATAATTTTAGAGCACTCCTGATTTTTTATATCATAGATTGGACCTTTGACGATACTTTCTCAGAAAATTGAATGAATACTTCCATTATTTTGGTCTGTACTATTTTTTATATGAAGGCATGTTTTCTTTTAACTTAAATGCGCTCCTAATATTTGAAACATTTATCTTATCGAAAAATGGACAACACCAGTCAATTTGTCGTATCAAAGAACCCGTATTCTCATAATTTCAGTATTTTTTGAGAGGAAAAACATTTTTCGCAATAATCCAAAAATATATTTTTGGCATATCATCTTCTCGAAACATGTTCGATTAGATGAAATTCCATCTAAAATCGATAGGTGACTTTGTTAATGCCCTAATTCTATCAATTTTTGAATAACTATGGATATTTGATTTTACCCTCTTCATTGGATACTCCAAGTTTGACGCACTCTACTTCTGAATCGGATCATTTTAGAGCACTCCCGATTTTTTATATCATAGATTGGACCTTTGACGATACTTTCTCAGAAAATTGAATGAATACTTCCATTATTTTGGTCTGTACTATTTTTTATATGAAGGCATGTTTTCTTTTAACTTAAATGCTCTCCTAATATTTGAAACATTCATCTTATCGAAAAATGGACAACACCAGTCGATTTGTCGTATCGAAGAACCCGTATTCTCATAATTTCAGTATTTATTGAGAGGAAAAACATTTTTCGTCAAATATGTAGCTGGACTATAGTAAAGAAAATATTACATTTTTCGCAATACTCCAAAAATATATTTTTGGCATATCATCTTCTCGAAACATGTTCGATTAGATGAAATTCCATCTAAAATCGATAGGTGACTTTGTTAATACCCTAATTCTATCAATTTTTGAATAACTATGGATACTTGATTTTACCCTCTTCATTGGATACTCCAAGTTTGACGCACTCTACTTCTGAATCGCATAATTTTAGAGCACTCCTGATTTTTTATATCATAGATTGGACCTTTGACGATACTTTCTCAGAAAATTGAATGAATACTTCCATTATTTTGGTCTGTACTATTTTTTATATGAAGGCATGTTTTCTTTTAACTTAAATGCGCTCCTAATATTTGAAACATTTATCTTATCGAAAAATGGACAACACCAGTCGATTTGTCGTATCAAAGAACCCGTATTTTCATAATTTCAGTATTTTTTGAGAGGAAAAACATTTTTCGTCAAATATGTAGCTGGACTATAGTAAGGAAAATATTGCATTTTTCGCTATACTCCAAAAATATATTTTTGGCCTATCATCCTCTCGAAATATGTTCGATTAGATGAAATTCCATCTAAAATCGATAGGTGACTTTGTTAATGCCCTAATTCTATCAATTTTTGAATAACTATGGATATTTGATTTTACCCTCTTCATTGGATACTCCAAGTTTGACGCACTCTACTTCTGAATCGCATAATTTTAGAGCACTCCTGATTTTTTATATCATAGATTGGACCTTTGACGATACTTTCTCAGAAAATTGAATGAATACTTCCATTATTTTGGTCTGTACTATTTTTTATATGAAGGCATGTTTTCTTTTAACTTAAATGCGCTCCTAATATTTGAAACATTTATCTTATCGAAAAATGGACAACACCAGTCAATTTGTCGTATCAAAGAACCCGTATTCTCATAATTTCAGTATTTTTTGAGAGGAAAAACATTTTTCGCAATAATCCAAAAATATATTTTTGGCATATCATCTTCTCGAAACATGTTCGATTAGATGAAATTCCATCTAAAATCGATAGGTGACTTTGTTAATGCCCTAATTCTATCAATTTTTGAATAACTATGGATATTTGATTTTACCCTCTTCATTGGATACTCCAAGTTTGACGCACTCTACTTCTGAATCGGATCATTTTAGAGCACTCCCGATTTTTTATATCATAGATTGGACCTTTGACGATACTTTCTCAGAAAATTGAATGAATACTTCCATTATTTTGGTCTGTACTATTTTTTATATGAAGGCATGTTTTCTTTTAACTTAAATGCTCTCCTAATATTTGAAACATTCATCTCATCGAAAACTGGACAACACCAGTCGATTTGTCGTATCAAAGAACCCGTATTCTCTTAATTTCAGTATTTTTTGAGAGGTAAATTATTTTTCGTCAAATAAGTAGCTGGACTTAGTAAGGAAAATATTGCATTTTTCGCTATACTCCAAAAATATATTTTTGGCCTATCATCCTCTCGAAACATGTTCGATTAGATGAAATTCCATCTAAAATCGATAGGTGACTTTGTTAATGCCCTAATTCTATCAATTTTTGAATAACTATGGATATTTGATTTTACCCTCTTCATTGGATACTCCAAGTTTGACGCACTCTACTTCTGAATCGCATAATTTTAGAGCACTCCTGATTTTTTATATCATAGATTGGACCTTTGACGATACTTTCTCAGAAAATTGAATGAATACTTCCATTATTTTGGTCTGTACTATTTTTTATATGAAGGCATGTTTTCTTTTAACTTAAATGCTCTCCTAATATTTGAAACATTCATCTTATCGGAAAATGGACAACACCAGTCGATTTGTCGTATCGAAGAACCCGTATTCTCATAATTTCAGTATTTATTGAGAGGAAAAACATTTTTCGTCAAATATGTAGCTGGACTATAGTAAGGAAAATATTACATTTTTCGCAATACTCCAAAAATATATTTTTGGCATATCATCTTCTCGAAACATGTTCGATTAGATGAAATTCCATCTAAAATCGATAGGTGACTTTGTTAATACCCTAATTCTATCAATTTTTGAATAACTATGGATATTTGATTTTACCCTCTTCATTGGATACTCCAAGTTTGACGCACTCTACTTCTGAATCGCATAATTTTAGAGCACTCCTGATTTTTTATATCATAGATTGGACCTTTGACGATACTTTCTCAGAAAATTGAATGAATACTTCCATTATTTTGGTCTGTACTATTTTTTATATGAAGGCATGTTTTCTTTTAACTTAAATGCTCTCCTAATATTTGAAACATTCATCTTATCGAAAAATGGACAACACCAGTCGATTTGTCGTATCGAAGAACCCGTATTCTCATAATTTCAGTATTTATTGAGAGGAAAAACATTTTTCGTCAAATATGTAGCTGGACTATAGTAAGGAAAATATTACATTTTTCGCAATACTCCAAAAATATATTTTTGGCATATCATCTTCTCGAAACATGTTCGATTAGATGAAATTCCATCTAAAATCGATAGGTGACTTTGTTAATGCCATAATTCTATCAATTTTTGAATAACTATGGATATTTGATTTTACCCTCTTCATTGGATACTCCATGTTTGACGCACTCTACTTCTGAATCGCATAATTTTAGAGCACTCCTGATTTTTTATATCATAGATTGGACCTTTGACGATAATTTCTCAGAAAATTGAATGAATACTTCCATTATTTTGGTCTGTACTATTTTTTATATGAAGGCATGTTTTCTTTTAACTTAAATGCTCTCCTAATATTTGAAACATTCATCTCATCGAAAACTGGACAACACCAGTCGATTTGTCGTATCAAAGAACCCGTATTCTCTTAATTTCAGTATTTTTTGAGAGGTAAATTATTTTTCGTCAAATAAGTAGCTGGACTTAGTAAGGAAAATATTGCATTTTTCGCTATACTCCAAAAATATATTTTTGGCCTATCATCCTCTCGAAACATGTTCGATTAGATGAAATTCCATCTAAAATCGATAGGTGACTATGTTAATGCCCTAATTCTATCAATTTTTGAATAACTATGGATATTTGATTTTACCCTCTTCATTGGATACTCCAAGTTTGACGCACTCTACTTCTGAATCGCATCATTTTAGAGCACTCCCGATTTTTTATATCATAGATTGGAACTTTGACGATACACTCTCAGAAAATTGAATGAATACTTCCATTATTTTGGTCTGTACTATTTTTTATATGAAGGCATGTTTTCTTTTAACTTAAATGCTCTCCTAATATTTGAAACATTTATCTTATCGAAAAATGGACAACAACAGTCGATTTGTCGTATCAAAGAACCCGTATTTTCATAATTTCAGTATTTTTTGAGAGGAAAAACATTTTTCGTCAAATATGTAGCTGGACTATAGTAAGGAAAATATTGCATTTTTCGCTATACTCCAAAAATATATTTTTGGCCTATCATCCTCTCGAAATATGTTCGATTAGATGAAATTCCATCTAAAATCGATAGGTGACTTTGTTAATGCCCTAATTCTATCAATTTTTGAATAACTATGGATATTTGATTTTACCCTCTTCATTGGATACTCCAAGTTTGACGCACTCTACTTCTGAATCGCATAATTTTAGAGCACTCCTGATTTTTTATATCATAGATTGGACCTTTGACGATACTTTCTCAGAAAATTGAATGAATACTTCCATTATTTTGGTCTGTACTATTTTTTATATGAAGGCATGTTTTCTTTTAACTTAAATGCGCTCCTAATATTTGAAACATTTATCTTATTGAAAAATGGACAACACCAGTCAATTTGTCGTATCAAAAACCCGTATTCTCATAATTTCAGTATTTTTTGAGAGGAAAAACATTTTTCGCAATACTCCAAAAATATATTTTTGGCATATCATCTTCTCGAAACATGTTCGATTAGATGAAATTCCATCTAAAATCGATAGGTGACTTTGTTAATGCCCTAATTCTATCAATTTTTGAATAACTATGGATATTTGATTTTACCCTCTTCATTGGATACTCCAAGTTTGACGCACTCTACTTCTGAATCGCATCATTTTAGAGCACTCCCGATTTTTTATATCATAGATTGGACCTTTGACGATACTTTCTCAGAAAATTGAATGAATACTTCCATTATTTTGGTCTGTACTATTTTTTATATGAAGGCATGTTTTCTTTTAACTTAAATGCTCTCCTAATATTTGAAACATTCATCTCATCGAAAACTGGACAACACCAGTCGATTTGTCGTATCAAAGAACCCGTATTCTCATAATTTCAGTATTTTTTGAGAGGAAAATTATTTTTCGTCAAATAAGTAGCTGGAATTAGTAAGGAAAATATTGCATTTTTCGCTATACTCCAAAAATATATTTTTGGCCTATCATCCTCTCGAAACATGTTCGATTAGATGAAATTCCATCTAAAATCGATAGGTGACTTTGTTAATGCCCTAATTCTATCAATTTTTGAATAACTATGGATATTTGATTTTACCCTCTTCATTGGATACTCCAAGTTTGACGCACTCTACTTCTGAATCGCATAATTTTAGAGCACTCCTGATTTTTTATATCATAGATTGGACCTTTGACGATACTTTCTCAGAAAATTGAATGAATACTTCCATTATTTTGGTCTGTACTATTTTTTATATGAAGGCATGTTTTCTTTTAACTTAAATGCTCTCCTAATATTTGAAACATTTATCTTATCGAAAAATGGACAACACCAGTCGATTTGTCGTATCAAAGAACCCGTATTTTCATAATTTCAGTATTTTTTGAGAGGAAAAACATTTTTCGTCAAATATGTAGCTGGACTATAGTAAGGAAAATATTGCATTTTTCGCTATACTCCAAAAATATATTTTTGGCTTATCATCCTCTCGAAATATGTTCGATTAGATGAAATTCCATCTGAAATCGATAGGTAACTTTGTTAATGCCCTAATTCTATCAATTTTTGAATAACTATGGATATTTGATTTTACCCTCTTCATTGGATACTCCAAGTTTGACGCACTCTACTTCTGAATCGCATAATTTTAGAGCACTCCTGATTTTTTATATCATAGATTGGACCTTTGACGATACTTTCTCAGAAAATTGAATGAATACTTCCATTATTTTGGTCTGTACTATTTTTTATATGAAGGCATGTTTTCTTTTAACTTAAATGCTCTCCTAATATTTGAAACATTTATCTCATCGAAAAATGGACAACACCAGTGGATTTGTTGTATCAAAGAACCCGTATTCTCATAATTTCAGTATTTTTTGAGAGGAAAAACATTTTTCGCAATACTCCAAAAATATATTTTTGGCATATCATCTTCTCGAAACATGTTCGATTAGATGAAATTCCATCTAAAATCGATAGGTGACTTTGTTAATGCCCTAATTCTATCAATTTTTGAATAACTATGGATATTTGATTTTACCCTCTTCATTGGATACTCCAAGTTTGACGCACTCTACTTCTGAATCGCATCATTTTAGAGCACTCCCGATTTTTTATATCATAGATTGGACCTTTGACGATACTTTCTCAGAAAATTGAATGAATACTTCCATTATTTTGGTCTGTACTATTTTTTATATGAAGGCATGTTTTCTTTTAACTTAAATGCTCTCCTAATATTTGAAACATTCATCTCATCGAAAACTGGACAACACCAGTCGATTTGTCGTATCAAAGAACCCGTATTCTCATAATTTCAGTATTTTTTGAGAGGAAAATTATTTTTCGTCAAATAAGTAGCTGGAATTAGTAAGGAAAATATTGCATTTTTCGCTATACTCCAAAAATATATTTTTGGCCTATCATCCTCTCGAAACATGTTCGATTAGATGAAATTCCATCTAAAATCGATAGGTGACTTTGTTAATGCCCTAATTCTATCAATTTTTGAATAACTATGGATATTTGATTTTACCCTCTTCATTGGATACTCGAAGTTTGACGCACTCTACTTCTGAATCGCATAATTTTAGAGCACTCCTCATTTTTTATATCATAGATTGGACCTTTGACGATACTTTCTCAGAAAATTGAATGAATACTTCCATTATTTTGGTCTGTACTATTTTTTATATGAAGGCATGTTTTCTTTTAACTTAAATGCTCTCCTAATATTTGAAACATTTATCTCATCGAAAAATGGACAACACCAGTGGATTTGTTGTATCAAAGAACCCGTATTCTCATAATTTCAGTATTTTTTGAGAGGAAAAACATTTTTCGTCAAATATGTAGCTGGACTTAGTAAGGAAAATATTGCATTTTTCGCTATACTCCAAAAATATATTTTTGGCCTATCATCCTCTCGAAACATGTTCGATTAGATGAAATTCCATCTAAAATCGATAGGTGACTTTGTTAATGCCCTAATTCTATCAATTTTTGAATAACTATGGATATTTGATTTTACCCTCTTCATTGGATACTCCAAGTTTGACGCACTCTACTTCTGAATCGCATAATTTTAGAGCACTCCTGATTTTTTATATCATAGATTGGACCTTTGACGATACTTTCTCAGAAAATTGAATGAATACTTCCATTATTTTGGTCTGTACTATTTTTTATATGAAGGCATGTTTTCTTTTAACTTAAATGCTCTCCTAATATTTGAAACATTTATCTTATCGAAAAATGGACAACACCAGTCAATTTGTCGTATCAAAGAACCCTTATTCTCATAATTTCAGTACTTTATGAGAGGAAAAACATTTTTCGTCAAATATGTAGCTGGACTATAGTAAGGAAAATATTGCATTTTTCGCAATACTCCAAAAATATATTTTCGGCCTATCATCCTCTCGAAACATGTTCGATTAGATGAAATTTCATCTAAAATCGATAGGTGACTTTGTTAATGCCCTAATTCTATCAATTTTTGAATAACTATGGATATTTGATTTTACCCTCTTCATTGGATACTCCAAGTTTGACGCACTCTACTTCTGAATCGCATCATTTAAGAGCACTTCCGATTTTTTATATCATAGATTGGACCTTTGACGATACTTTCTCAGAAAATTGGATGAATACTTCCATTATTATGGTCTGTACTATTTTTTATATGAAGACATGTTTTCTTTTAACTTAAATGCTCTTCTAATATTTGAAACATTTATCTCATCGAAAAATGGACAACACCAGTCAATTTGTCGTATCAAAGAACCCTTATTCTCATAATTTCAGTACTTTATGAGAGGAAAAATATTTTTCGTCAAATATGTAGCTGGACTATAGTAAGGAAAATATTGCATTTTTCGCTATACTCCAAAAATATATTTTTGGCCTATCATCCTCTCGAAACATGTTCGATTAGATGAAATTCCATCTAAAATCGATAGGTGACTTTGTTAATGCCCTAATTCTATCAATTTTTGAATAACTATGGATATTTGATTTTACCCTCTTCATTGGATACTCCAAGTTTGACGCACTCTACTTCTGAATCGCATAATTTTAGAGCACTCCTGATTTTTTATATCATAGATTGGACCTTTGACGATACTTTCTCAGAAAATTGAATGAATACTTCCATTATTTTGGTCTGTACTATTTTTTATATGAAGGCATGTTTTCTTTTAACTTAAATGCTCTCCTAATATTTGAAACATTTATCTTATCGAAAAATGGACAACACCAGTCGATTTGTCGTATCAAAGAACCCGTATTTTCATAATTTCAGTATTTTTTGAGAGGAAAAACATTTTTCGTCAAATATGTAGCTGGACTATAGTAAGGAAAATATTACATTTTTCGCTATACTCCAAAAATATATTTTTGGCCTATCATCCTCTCGAAACATGTTCGATTAGATGAAATTCCATCTAAAATCGATATGTGACTTTGTTAATGCCCTAATTCTATCAATTTTTGAATAACTATGGATATTTGATTTTACCCTCTTCATTGAATACTCCAAGTTTGACGCACTCTACTTCTGAATCGCATCATTTTAGAGCACTCCCGATTTATTATATCATAGATTGGACCTTTGACGATAATTTATCAGAAAATTGAATGAATACTTCCTTTATTTTGGTCTGTACTATTTTTTATATGAAGGCATGTTTTCTTTTAACTTAAATGCTCTTCTAATATTTGAAACAATTATCTTATTGAAAAATGGACAACACCAGTCAATTTGTCGTATCAAAGAACCCTTATTCTCATAATTTCAGTACTTTATGAGAGGAAAAACATTTTTCGTCAAATATGTAGCTGGAAGGAAAATATTGCATTTTTCGCAATACTCCAAAAATATATTTTCGGCCTATCATCCTCTCGAAACATGTTCGATTAGATGAAATTTCATCTAAAATCGATAGGTGACTTTGTTGATGCCCTAATTCTATCAATTTTTGAATAACTATGGATATTTGATTTTACCCTCTCCATTGGATACTCCAAGTTTGACGCACTCTACTTCTGAATCGCATCATTTAAGAGCACTCCCGATTTTTTATATCATAGATTGGACCTTTGACGATACTTTCTCAGAAAATTGAATGAATACTTCCATTATTTTGGTCTGTACTATTTTTTATATGAAGGCATGTTTTCTTTTAACTTAAATGCTCTCCTAATATTTGAAACATTTATCTTATCGAAAAATGGACAACACCAGTCAATTTGTCGTATCAAAGAACCCTTATTCTCATAATTTCAGTACTTTATGAGAGGAAAAACATTTTTCGTCAAATATGTAGCTGGACTATAGTAAGGAAAATATTGCATTTTTCGCAATACTCCAAAAATATATTTTCGGCCTATCATCCTCTCGAAACATGTTCGATTAGATGAAATTTCATCTAAAATCGATAGGTGACTTTGTTAATGCCCTAATTCTATCAATTTTTGAATAACTATGGATATTTGATTTTACCCTCTTCATTGGATACTCCAAGTTTGACGCACTCTACTTCTGAATCGCATCATTTAAGAGCACTTCCGATTTTTTATATCATAGATTGGACCTTTGACGATACTTTCTCAGAAAATTGGATGAATACTTCCATTATTATGGTCTGTACTATTTTTTATATGAAGACATGTTTTCTTTTAACTTAAATGCTCTTCTAATATTTGAAACATTTATCTCATCGAAAAATGGACAACACCAGTCAATTTGTCGTATCAAAGAACCCTTATTCTCATAATTTCAGTACTTTATGAGAGGAAAAATATTTTTCGTCAAATATGTAGCTGGACTATAGTAAGGAAAATATTGCATTTTTCGCTATACTCCAAAAATATATTTTTGGCCTATCATCCTCTCGAAATATGTTCGATTAGATGAAATTCCATCTAAAATCGATAGGTAACTTTGTTAATGCCCTAATTCTATCAATTTTTGAATAACTATGGATATTTGATTTTACCCTCTTCATTGGATACTCCAAGTTTGACGCACTCTACTTCTGAATCGCATAATTTTAGAGCACTCCTGATTTTTTATATCATAGATTGGACCTTTGACGATGCTTTCTCAGAAAATTGAATGAATACTTCCATTATTTTGGTCTGTACTATTTTTTATATGAAGGCATGTTTTCTTCTAACTTAAATGCTCTCCTAATATTTGAAACATTTATCTCATCGAAAAATGGACAACACCAGTGGATTTGTCGTATCAAAGAACCCGTATTCTCATAATTTCAGTATTTTTTGAGAGGAAAAACATTTTTCGTCAAATATGTAGCTGGACTTAGTAAGGAAAATATTGCATTTTTCGCTATACTCCAAAAATATATTTTTGGCCTATCATCCTCTCGAAACATGTTCGATTAGATGAAATTTCATCTAAAATCGATAGGTGACTTTGTTAATGCCCTAATTCTATCAATTTTTGAATAACTATGGATATTTGATTTTACCCTCTTCATTGGATACTCCAAGTTTGACGCACTCTACTTCTGAATCGCATAATTTTAGAGCACTCCTGATTTTTTATATCATAGATTGGACCTTTGACGATACTTTCTCAGAAAATTGAATGAATACTTCCATTATTTTGGTCTGTACTATTTTTTATATGAAGGCATGTTTTCTTTTAACTTAAATGCTCTCCTAATATTTGAAACATTTATCTTATCGAAAAATGGACAACACCAGTCGATTTGTCGTATCAAAGAACCCGTATTTTCATAATTTCACTATTTTTTGAGAGGAAAAAACTTTTTCGTCAAATATGTAGCTGGACTATGTAAGGAAAATATTGCATTTTTCGCTATACTCCAAAAATATATTTTTGGCCTATCATCCTCTCGAAACATGTTCGATTAGATGAAATTCCATCTAAAATCGATAGGTGACTTTGTTAATGCCCTAATTCTATCAATTTTTGAATAACTATGGATATTTGATTTTACCCTCTTCATTGGATACTCCAAGTTTGACGCACTCTACTTCTGAATCGCATCATTTTAGAGCACTCCCGATATTTTATATCATAGATTGGACCTTTGACGATACTTTCTCAGAAAATTGAATGAATACTTCAATTATTTTGGTCTGTACTATTTTTTATATGAAGGCATGTTTTATTTTAACTTAAATGCTCTCCTAATATTTGAAACATTCATCTCATCGAAAACTGGACAACACCAGTCGATTTGTCGTATCAAAGAACCCGTATTCTCATAATTTCAGTATTTTTTGAGAGGAAAATTATTTTTCGTCAAATAAGTAGCTGGACTTAGTAAGGAAAATATTGCATTTTTCGCTATACTCCAAAAATATATTTTTGGCCTATCATCCTCTCGAAACATGTTCGATTAGATGAAATTCCATCTAAAATCGATAGGTGACTTTGTTAATGCCCTAATTCTATCAATTTTTGAATAACTATGGATATTTGATTTTACCCTCTTCATTGGATACTCCAAGTTTGACGCACTCTACTTCTGAATCGCATAATTTTAGAGCACTCCTGATTTTTTATATCATAGATTGGACCTTTGACGATACTTTCTCAGAAAATTGAATGAATACTTCCATTATTTTGGTCTGTACTATTTTTTATATGAAGGCATGTTTTCTTTTAACTTAAATGCTCTCCTAATATTTGAAACATTTATCTTATCGAAAAATGGACAACACCAGTCGATTTGTCGTATCAAAGAACCCGTATTTTCATAATTTCAGTATTTTTTGAGAGGAAAAACATTTTTCGTCAAATATGTAGCTGGACTATAGTAAGGAAAATATAGCATTTTTCGCTATACTCCAAAAATATATTTTTGGCCTATCATCCTCTCGAAATATGTTCGATTAGATGAAATTCCATCTGAAATCGATAGGTAACTTTGTTAATGCCCTAATTCTATCAATTTTTGAATAACTATGGATATTTGATTTTACCCTCTTCATTGGATACTCCAAGTTTGACGCACTCTACTTCTGAATCGCATAATTTTAGAGCACTCCCGATTTTTCATATCATAGATTGGACCTTTGACGATACTTTCTCAGAAAATTGAATGAATACTTCCATTATTTTGGTCTGTACTATTTTTTATATGAAGGCATGTTTTCTTTTAACTTAAATGCTCTCCTAATATTTGAAACATTTATCTTATCGAAAAATGGACAACACCAGTCGATTTGTCGTATCAAAGAACCCGTATTTTCATAATTTCAGTATTTTTTGAGAGGAAAAACATTTTTCGTCAAATATGTAGCTGGACTATAGTAAGGAAAATATTGCATTTTTCGCTAAACTCCAAAAATATATTTTTGGCCTATCATCCTCTCGAAATATGTTCGATTAGATGAAATTCCATCTGAAATCGATAGGTAACTTTGTTAATGCCCTAATTCTATCAATTTTTGAATAACTATGGATATTTGATTTTACCCTCTTCATTGGATACTCCAAGTTTGACGCACTCTACTTCTGAATCGCATGATTTTAGAGTACTCCCGATTTTTTATATCATAGATTGGACCTTTGACGATACTTTCTCAGAAAATTGAATGAATACTTCCATTATTTTGGTCTGTACTATTTTTTATATGAAGGCATGTTTTCTTTTAACTTAAATGCTCTCCTAATATTTGAAACATTTATCTTATCGAAAAATGGACAACACCAGTCGATTTGTCGTATCAAAGAACCCGTATTTTCATAATTTCAGTATTTTTTGAGAGGAAAGACATTTTTCGTCAAATATGTAGCTGGACTATAGTAAGGAAAATATTGCATTTTTCGCTATACTCCAAAAATATATTTTTGGCCTATCATCCTCTCGAAACATGTTCGATTAGATGAAATTCCATCTAAAATCGATAGGTGACTTTGTTAATGCCCTAATTCTATCAATTTTTGAATAACTATGGATATTTGATTTTACCCTCTTCATTGGATACTCCAAGTTTGACGCACTCTACTTCTGAATCGCATCATTTTAGAGCACTCCCGATATTTTATATCATAGATTGGACCTTTGACGATACTTTCTCAGAAAATTGAATGAATACTTCCATTATTTTGGTCTGTACTATTTTTTATATGAAGGCATGTTTTATTTTAACTTAAATGCTCTCCTAATATTTGAAACATTCATCTCATCGAAAACTGGACAACACCAGTCGATTTGTCGTATCAAAGAACCCGTATTCTCATAATTTCAGTATTTTTTGAGAGGAAAATTATTTTTCGTCAAATAAGTAGCTGGACTTAGTAAGGAAAATATTGCATTTTTCGCTATACTCCAAAAATATATTTTTGGCCTATCATCCTCTCGAAACATGTTCGATTAGATGAAATTCCATCTAAAATCGATAGGTGACTTTGTTAATGCCCTAATTCTATCAATTTTTGAATAACTATGGATATTTGATTTTACCCTCTTCATTGGATACTCCAAGTTTGACGCACTCTACTTCTGAATCGCATAATTTTAGAGCACTCCTGATTTTTTATATCATAGATTGGACCTTTGACGATACTTTCTTAGAAAATTGAATGAATACTTCCATTATTTTGGTCTGTACTATTTTTTATATGAAGGCATGTTTTCTTTTAACTTAAATGCTCTCCTAATATTTGAAACATTTATCTTATCGAAAAATGGACAACACCAGTCGATTTGTCGTATCAAAGAACCCGTATTTTCATAATTTCAGTATTTTTTGAGAGGAAAAACATTTTTCGTCAAATATGTAGCTGGACTATAGTAAGGAAAATATTGCATTTTTCGCTATACTCCAAAAATATATTTTTGGCCTATCATCCTCTCGAAATATGTTCGATTAGATGAAATTCCATCTGAAATCGATAGGTAACTTTGTTAATGCCCTAATTCTATCAATTTTTGAATAACTATGGATATTTGATTTTACCCTCTTCATTGGATACTCCAAGTTTGACGCACTCTACTTCTGAATCGCATAATTTTAGAGCACTCCCGATTTTTTATATCATAGTTTGGACCTTTGACGATACTTTCTCAGAAAATTGAATGAATACTTCCATTATTTTGGTCTGTACTATTTTTTATATGAAGGCATGTTTTCTTTTAACTTAAATGCTCTCCTAATATTTGAAACATTTATCTTATCGAAAAATGGACAACACCAGTCGATTTGTCGTATCAAAGAACCCGTATTTTCATAATTTCAGTATTTTTTGAGAGGAAAAACATTTTTCGTCAAATATGTAGCTGGACTATAGTAAGGAAAATATTGCATTTTTCGCTATACTCCAAAAATATATTTTTGGCCTATCATCCTCTCGAAATATGTTCGATTAGATGAAATTCCATCTGAAATCGATAGGTAACTTTGTTAATGCCCTAATTCTGTCAATGTTTGAATAACTATGGATATTTGATTTTACCCTCTTCATTGGATACTCCAAGTTTGACGCACTCTACTTCTGAATCGCAAAATTTTAGAGCACTCCTGATTTTTTATATCATAGATTGGACCTTTGACGATACTTTCTCAGAAAATTGAATGAATCTTTCCATTATTTTGGTCTGTACTATTTTTTATATGAAGGCATGTTTCCTTTTAACTTAAATGCTCTCCTAATATTTGAAACATTTATCTCATCGAAAAATGGACAACACCAGTGGATTTGTTGTATCAAAGAACCCGTATTCTCATAATTTCAGTATTTTTTGAGAGGAAAAACATTTTTCGTCAAATATGTAGCTGGACTTAGTAAGGAAAATATTGCATTTTTCGCTATACTCCAAAAATATATTTTCGGCCTATCATCCTCTCGAAACATGTTCGATTAGATGAAATTTCATCTAAAATCGATAGGTGACTTTGTTGATGCCCTAATTCTATCAATTTTTGAATAACTATGGATATTTGATTTTACCCTCTCCATTGGATACTCCAAGTTTGACGCACTCTACTTCTGAATCGCATCATTTAAGAGCACTCCCGTTTTTTTATATCATAGATTGGACCTTTGACGATACTTTCTCAGAAAATTGAATGAATACTTCCATTATTTTGGTCTGTACTATTTTTTATATGAAGGCATGTTTTCTTTTAACTTAAATGCTCTCCTAATATTTGAAACATTTATCTTATCGAAAAATGGACAACACCAGTCAATTTGTCGTATCAAAGAACCCTTATTCTCATAATTTCAGTACTTTATGAGAGGAAAAACATTTTTCGTCAAATATGTAGCTGGACTATAGTAAGGAAAATATTGCATTTTTCGCTATACTCCAAAAATATATTTTTGGCCTATCATCCTCTCGAAATATGTTCGATTAGATGAAATTCCATCTGAAATCGATAGGTAACTTTGTTAATGCCCTAATTCTATCAATTTTTGAATAACTATGGATATTTGATTTTACCCTCTTCATTGGATACTCCAAGTTTGACGCACTCTACTTCTGAATCGCATAATTTTAGAGCACTCCCGATTTTTTATATCATAGTTTGGACCTTTGACGATACTTTCTCAGAAAATTGAATGAATACTTCCATTATTTTGGTCTGTACTATTTTTTATATGAAGGCATGTTTTCTTTTAACTTAAATGCTCTCCTAATATTTGAAACATTTATCTTATCGAAAAATGGACAACACCAGTCGATTTGTCGTATCAAAGAACCCGTATTTTCATAATTTCAGTATTTTTTGAGAGGAAAAACATTTTTCGTCAAATATGTAGCTGGACTATAGTAAGGAAAATATTGCATTTTTCGCTATACTCCAAAAATATATTTTTGGCCTATCATCCTCTCGAAATATGTTCGATTAGATGAAATTCCATCTGAAATCGATAGGTAACTTTGTTAATGCCCTAATTCTATCAATTTTTGAATAACTATGGATATTTGATTTTACCCTCTTCATTGGATACTCCAAGTTTGACGCACTCTACTTCTGAATCGCATCATTTTAGAGCACTCCCGATTTTTTATATCATAGATTGGACCTTTGACGATACTTTCTCAGAAAATTGAATGAATACTTCCATTATTTTGGTCTGTACTATTTTTTATATGAAGGCATGTTTTCTTTTAACTTAAATGCTCGCCTAATATTTGAAACATTCATCTCATCGAAAACTGGACAACACCAGTCGATTTGTCGTATCAAAGAACCCGTATTCTCATAATTTCAGTATTTTTTGAGAGGAAAATTATTTTTCGTCAAATAAGTAGCTGGACTTAGTAAGGAAAATATTGCATTTTTCGCTATACTCCAAAAATATATTTTTGGCCTATCATCCTCTCGAAACATGTTCGATTAGATGAAATTCCATCTAAAATCGATAGGTGACTTTGTTAATGCCCTAATTCTATCAATTTTTGAATAACTATGGATATTTGATTTTACCCTCTTCATTGGATACTCCAAGTTTGACGCACTCTACTTCTGAATCGCATAATTTTAGAGCACTCCTGATTTTTTATATCATAGATTGGACCTTTGACGATACTTTCTCAGAAAATTGAATGAATACTTCCATTATTTTGGTCTGTACTATTTTTTATATGAAGGCATGTTTTCTTTTAACTTAAATGCTCTCCTAATATTTGAAACATTTATCTTATCGAAAAATGGACAACACCAGTCGATTTGTCGTATCAAAGAACCCGTATTTTCATAATTTCAGTATTTTTTGAGAGGAAAAACATTTTTCGTCAAATATGTAGCTGGACTATAGTAAGGAAAATATTGCATTTTTCGCTATACTCCAAAAATATATTTTTGGCCTATCATCCTCTCGAAATATGTTCGATTAGATGAAATTCCATCTGAAATCGATAGGTAACTTTGTTAATGCCCTAATTCTGTCAATGTTTGAATAACTATGGATATTTGATTTTACCCTCTTCATTGGATACTCCAAGTTTGACGCACTCTACTTCTGAATCGCAAAATTTTAGAGCACTCCTGATTTTTTATATCATAGATTGGACCTTTGACGATACTTTCTCAGAAAATTGAATGAATCTTTCCATTATTTTGGTCTGTACTATTTTTTATATGAAGGCATGTTTCCTTTTAACTTAAATGCTCTCCTAATATTTGAAACATTTATCTCATCGAAAAATGGACAACACCAGTGGATTTGTTGTATCAAAGAACCCGTATTCTCATAATTTCAGTATTTTTTGAGAGGAAAAACATTTTTCGTCAAATATGTAGCTGGACTATAGTAAGGAAAATATTGCATTTTTCGCTATACTCCAAAAATATATTTTTGGCCTATCATCCTCTCGAAACATGTTCGATTAGATGAAATTCCATCTAAAATCGATAGGTGACTTTGTTAATGCCCTAATTCTATCAATTTTTGAATAACTATGGATATTTGATTTTACTCTCTTCATTGGATACTCCAAGTTTGACTCACTCTACTTCTGAATCGCATAATTTTAGAGCACTCCTGATTTTTTATATCATAGATTGGACCTTTGACGATACTTTCTCAGAAAATTGAATGAATACTTCCATTATTTTGGTCTGTACTATTTTTTATATGAAGGCATGTTTTATTTTAACTTAAATGCTCTCCTAATATTTGAAACATTTATCTTATCGAAAAATGGACAACACCAGTCGATTTGTCGTATCAAAGAACCCGTATTTTCATAATTTCAGTATTTTTTGAGAGGAAAAACATTTTTCGTCAAATATGTAGCTGGACTATAGTAAGGAAAATATAACATTTTTCGCTATACTCCAAAAATATATTTTTGGCCTATCATCCTCTCGAAACATGTTCGATTAGATGAAATTCCATCTAAAATCGATATGTGACTTTGTTAATGCCCTAATTCTATCAATTTTTGAATAACTATGGATATTTGATTTTACCCTCTTCATTGAATACTCCAAGTTTGACGCACTCTACTTCTGAATCGCATCATTTTAGAGCACTCCCGATTTTTTATATCATAGATTGGACCTTTGACGATACTTTATCAGAAAATTGAATGAATACTTCCTTTATTTTGGTCTGTACTATTTTTTATATGAAGGCATGTTTTCTTTTAACTTAAATGCTCTTCTAATATTTGAAACAATTATCTTATTGAAAAATGGACAACACCAGTCAATTTGTCGTATCAAAGAACCCTTATTCTCATAATTTCAGTACTTTATGAGAGGAAAAACATTTTTCGTCAAATATGTAGCTGGAAGGAAAATATTGCATTTTTCGCAATACTCCAAAAATATATTTTCGGCCTATCATCCTCTCGAAACATGTTCGATTAGATGAAATTTCATCTAAAATCGATAGGTGACTTTGTTGATGCCCTAATTCTATCAATTTTTGAATAACTATGGATATTTGATTTTACCCTCTCCATTGGATACTCCAAGTTTGACGCACTCTACTTCTGAATCGCATCATTTAAGAGCACTCCCGTTTTTTTATATCATAGATTGGACCTTTGACGATACTTTCTCAGAAAATTGAATGAATACTTCCATTATTTTGGTCTGTACTATTTTTTATATGAAGGCATGTTTTCTTTTAACTTAAATGCTCTCCTAATATTTGAAACATTTATCTTATCGAAAAATGGACAACACCAGTCAATTTGTCGTATCAAAGAACCCTTATTCTCATAATTTCAGTACTTTATGAGAGGAAAAACATTTTTCGTCAAATATGTAGCTGGACTATAGTAAGGAAAATATTGCATTTTTCGCAATACTCCAAAAATATATTTTCGGCCTATCATCCTCTCGAAACATGTTCGATTAGATGAAATTTCATCTAAAATCGATAGGTGACTTTGTTAATGCCCTAATTCTATCAATTTTTGAATAACTATGGATATTTGATTTTACCCTCTTCATTGGATACTCCAAGTTTGACGCACTCTACTTCTGAATCGCATCATTTAAGAGCACTTCCGATTTTTTATATCATAGATTGGACCTTTGACGATACTTTCTCAGAAAATTGGATGAATACTTCCATTTTTTTGGTCTGTACTATTTTTTATATGAAGACATGTTTTCTTTTAACTTAAATGCTCTTCTAATATTTGAAACATTTATCTCATCGAAAAATGGACAACACCAGTCAATTTGTCGTATCAAAGAACCCTTATTCTCATAATTTCAGTACTTTATGAGAGGAAAAACATTTTTCGTCAAATATGTAGCTGGACTATAGTAAGGAAAATATTGCATTTTTCGCTATACTCCAAAAATATATTTTTGGCCTATCATCCTCTCGAAATATGTTCGATTAGATGAAATTCCATCTAAAATCGATAGGTAACTTTGTTAATGCCCTAATTCTATCAATTTTTGAATAACTATGGATATTTGATTTTACCCTCTTCATTGGATACTCCAAGTTTGACGCACTCTACTTCTGAATCGCATAACTTTAGAGCACTCCTGATTTTTTATATCATAGATTGGACCTTTGACGATACATTCTCAGAAAATTGAATGAATACTTCCATTATTTTGGTCTGTACTATTTTTTATATGAAGGCATGTTTTCTTTTAACTTAAATGCTCTCCTAATATTTGAAACATTTATCTCATCGAAAAATGGACAACACCAGTGGATTTGTCGTATCAAAGAACCCGTATTCTCATAATTTCAGTATTTTTTGAGAGGAAAAACATTTTTCGTCAAATATGTAGCTGGACTTAGTAAGGAAAATATTGCATTTTTCGCTATACTCCAAAAATATATTTTTGGCCTATCATCCTCTCGAAACATGTTCGATTAGATGAAATTTCATCTAAAATCGATAGGTGACTTTGTTAATGCCCTAATTCTATCAATTTTTGAATAACTATGGATATTTGATTTTACCCTCTTCATTGGATACTCCAAGTTTGACGCACTCTACTTCTGAATCGCATAATTTTAGAGCACTCCTGATTCTTTATATCATAGATTGGACCTTTGACGATACTTTCTCAGAAAATTGAATGAATACTTCCATTATTTTGGTCTGTACTATTTTTTATATGAAGGCATGTTTTCTTTTAACTTAAATGCTCTCCTAATATTTGAAACATTTATCTTATCGAAAAATGGACAACACCAGTCGATTTGTCGTATCAAAGAACCCGTATTTTCATAATTTCAGTATTTTTTGAGAGGAAAAACATTTTTCGTCAAATATGTAGCTGGACTATAGTAAGGAAAATATTGCATTTTTCGCTATACTCCAAAAATATATTTTTGGCCTATCATCCTCTCGAAATATGTTCGATTAGATGAAATTCCATCTGAAATCGATAGGTAACTTTGTTAATGCCCTAATTCTGTCAATGTTTGAATAACTATGGATATTTGATTTTACCCTCTTCATTGGATACTCCAAGTTTGACGCACTCTACTTCTGAATCGCAAAATTTTAGAGCACTCCTGATTTTTTATATCATAGATTGGACCTTTGACGATACTTTCTCAGAAAATTGAATGAATCTTTCCATTATTTTGGTCTGTACTATTTTTTATATGAAGGCATGTTTCCTTTTAACTTAAATGCTCTCCTAATATTTGAAACATTTATCTCATCGAAAAATGGACAACACCAGTGGATTTGTTGTATCAAAGAACCCGTATTCTCATAATTTCAGTATTTTTTGAGAGGAAAAACATTTTTCGTCAAATATGTAGCTGGACTTAGTAAGGAAAATATTGCATTTTTCGCTATACTCCAAAAATATATTTTTGGCCTATCATCCTCTCGAAACATGTTCGATTAGATGAAATTCCATCTAAAATCGATAGGTGACTTTGTTAATGCCCTAATTCTATCAATTTTTGAATAACTATGGATATTTGATTTTACCCTCTTCATTGGATACTCCAAGTTTGACTCACTCTACTTCTGAATCGCATAATTTTAGAGCACTCCTGATTTTTTATATCATAGATTGGACCTTTGACGATACTTTCTCAGAAAATTGAATGAATACTTCCATTATTTTGGTCTGTACTATTTTTTATATGAAGGCATGTTTTATTTTAACTTAAATGCTCTCCTAATATTTGAAACATTTATCTTATCGAAAAATGGACAACACCAGTCGATTTGTCGTATCAAAGAACCCGTATTTTCATAATTTCAGTATTTTTTGAGAGGAAAAACATTTTTCGTCAAATATGTAGCTGGACTATAGTAAGGAAAATATAACATTTTTCGCTATACTCCAAAAATATATTTTTGGCCTATCATCCTCTCGAAACATGTTCGATTAGATGAAATTCCATCTAAAATCGATATGTGACTTTGTTAATGCCCTAATTCTATCAATTTTTGAATAACTATGGATATTTGATTTTACCCTCTTCATTGAATACTCCAAGTTTGACGCACTCTACTTCTGAATCGCATCATTTTAGAGCACTCCCGATTTTTTATATCATAGATTGGACCTTTGACGATACTTTATCAGAAAATTGAATGAATACTTCCTTTATTTTGGTCTGTACTATTTTTTATATGAAGGCATGTTTTCTTTTAACTTAAATGCTCTTCTAATATTTGAAACAATTATCTTATTGAAAAATGGACAACACCAGTCAATTTGTCGTATCAAAGAACCCTTATTCTCATAATTTCAGTACTTTATGAGAGGAAAAACATTTTTCGTCAAATATGTAGCTGGAAGGAAAATATTGCATTTTTCGCAATACTCCAAAAATATATTTTCGGCCTATCATCCTCTCGAAACATGTTCGATTAGATGAAATTTCATCTAAAATCGATAGGTGACTTTGTTGATGCCCTAATTCTATCAATTTTTGAATAACTATGGATATTTGATTTTACCCTCTCCATTGGATACTCCAAGTTTGACGCACTCTACTTCTGAATCGCATCATTTAAGAGCACTCCCGTTTTTTTATATCATAGATTGGACCTTTGACGATACTTTCTCAGAAAATTGAATGAATACTTCCATTATTTTGGTCTGTACTATTTTTTATATGAAGGCATGTTTTCTTTTAACTTAAATGCTCTCCTAATATTTGAAACATTTATCTTATCGAAAAATGGACAACACCAGTCAATTTGTCGTATCAAAGAACCCTTATTCTCATAATTTCAGTACTTTATGAGAGGAAAAACATTTTTCGTCAAATATGTAGCTGGACTATAGTAAGGAAAATATTGCATTTTTCGCAATACTCCAAAAATATATTTTCGGCCTATCATCCTCTCGAAACATGTTCGATTAGATGAAATTTCATCTAAAATCGATAGGTGACTTTGTTAATGCCCTAATTCTATCAATTTTTGAATAACTATGGATATTTGATTTTACCCTCTTCATTGGATACTCCAAGTTTGACGCACTCTACTTCTGAATCGCATCATTTAAGAGCACTTCCGATTTTTTATATCATAGATTGGACCTTTGACGATACTTTCTCAGAAAATTGGATGAATACTTCCATTTTTTTGGTCTGTACTATTTTTTATATGAAGACATGTTTTCTTTTAACTTAAATGCTCTTCTAATATTTGAAACATTTATCTCATCGAAAAATGGACAACACCAGTCAATTTGTCGTATCAAAGAACCCTTATTCTCATAATTTCAGTACTTTATGAGAGGAAAAACATTTTTCGTCAAATATGTAGCTGGACTATAGTAAGGAAAATATTGCATTTTTCGCTATACTCCAAAAATATATTTTTGGCCTATCATCCTCTCGAAATATGTTCGATTAGATGAAATTCCATCTAAAATCGATAGGTAACTTTGTTAATGCCCTAATTCTATCAATTTTTGAATAACTATGGATATTTGATTTTACCCTCTTCATTGGATACTCCAAGTTTGACGCACTCTACTTCTGAATCGCATAACTTTAGAGCACTCCTGATTTTTTATATCATAGATTGGACCTTTGACGATACATTCTCAGAAAATTGAATGAATACTTCCATTATTTTGGTCTGTACTATTTTTTATATGAAGGCATGTTTTCTTTTAACTTAAATGCTCTCCTAATATTTGAAACATTTATCTCATCGAAAAATGGACAACACCAGTGGATTTGTCGTATCAAAGAACCCGTATTCTCATAATTTCAGTATTTTTTGAGAGGAAAAACATTTTTCGTCAAATATGTAGCTGGACTTAGTAAGGAAAATATTGCATTTTTCGCTATACTCCAAAAATATATTTTTGGCCTATCATCCTCTCGAAACATGTTCGATTAGATGAAATTTCATCTAAAATCGATAGGTGACTTTGTTAATGCCCTAATTCTATCAATTTTTGAATAACTATGGATATTTGATTTTACCCTCTTCATTGGATACTCCAAGTTTGACGCACTCTACTTCTGAATCGCATAATTTTAGAGCACTCCTGATTCTTTATATCATAGATTGGACCTTTGACGATACTTTCTCAGAAAATTGAATGAATACTTCCATTATTTTGGTCTGTACTATTTTTTATATGAAGGCATGTTTTCTTTTAACTTAAATGCTCTCCTAATATTTGAAACATTTATCTTATCGAAAAATGGACAACACCAGTCGATTTGTCGTATCAAAGAACCCGTATTTTCATAATTTCAGTATTTTTTGAGAGGAAAAACATTTTTCGTCAAATATGTAGCTGGACTATAGTAAGGAAAATATTGCATTTTTCGCTATACTCCAAAAATATATTTTTGGCCTATCATCCTCTCGAAATATGTTCGATTAGATGAAATTCCATCTGAAATCGATAGGTAACTTTGTTAATGCCCTAATTCTGTCAATGTTTGAATAACTATGGATATTTGATTTTACCCTCTTCATTGGATACTCCAAGTTTGACGCACTCTACTTCTGAATCGCAAAATTTTAGAGCACTCCTGATTTTTTATATCATAGATTGGACCTTTGACGATACTTTCTCAGAAAATTGAATGAATCTTTCCATTATTTTGGTCTGTACTATTTTTTATATGAAGGCATGTTTCCTTTTAACTTAAATGCTCTCCTAATATTTGAAACATTTATCTCATCGAAAAATGGACAACACCAGTGGATTTGTTGTATCAAAGAACCCGTATTCTCATAATTTCAGTATTTTTTGAGAGGAAAAACATTTTTCGTCAAATATGTAGCTGGACTTAGTAAGGAAAATATTGCATTTTTCGCTATACTCCAAAAATATATTTTTGGCCTATCATCCTCTCGAAACATGTTCGATTAGATGAAATTCCATCTAAAATCGATAGGTGACTTTGTTAATGCCCTAATTCTATCAATTTTTGAATAACTATGGATATTTGATTTTACCCTCTTCATTGGATACTCCAAGTTTGACTCACTCTACTTCTGAATCGCATAATTTTAGAGCACTCCTGATTTTTTATATCATAGATTGGACCTTTGACGATACTTTCTCAGAAAATTGAATGAATACTTCCATTATTTTGGTCTGTACTATTTTTTATATGAAGGCATGTTTTATTTTAACTTAAATGCTCTCCTAATATTTGAAACATTTATCTTATCGAAAAATGGACAACACCAGTCGATTTGTCGTATCAAAGAACCCGTATTTTCATAATTTCAGTATTTTTTGAGAGGAAAAACATTTTTCGTCAAATATGTAGCTGGACTATAGTAAGGAAAATATAACATTTTTCGCTATACTCCAAAAATATATTTTTGGCCTATCATCCTCTCGAAACATGTTCGATTAGATGAAATTCCATCTAAAATCGATATGTGACTTTGTTAATGCCCTAATTCTATCAATTTTTGAATAACTATGGATATTTGATTTTACCCTCTTCATTGAATACTCCAAGTTTGACGCACTCTACTTCTGAATCGCATCATTTTAGAGCACTCCCGATTTTTTATATCATAGATTGGACCTTTGACGATACTTTATCAGAAAATTGAATGAATACTTCCTTTATTTTGGTCTGTACTATTTTTTATATGAAGGCATGTTTTCTTTTAACTTAAATGCTCTTCTAATATTTGAAACAATTATCTTATTGAAAAATGGACAACACCAGTCAATTTGTCGTATCAAAGAACCCTTATTCTCATAATTTCAGTACTTTATGAGAGGAAAAACATTTTTCGTCAAATATGTAGCTGGAAGGAAAATATTGCATTTTTCGCAATACTCCAAAAATATATTTTCGGCCTATCATCCTCTCGAAACATGTTCGATTAGATGAAATTTCATCTAAAATCGATAGGTGACTTTGTTGATGCCCTAATTCTATCAATTTTTGAATAACTATGGATATTTGATTTTACCCTCTCCATTGGATACTCCAAGTTTGACGCACTCTACTTCTGAATCGCATCATTTAAGAGCACTCCCGTTTTTTTATATCATAGATTGGACCTTTGACGATACTTTCTCAGAAAATTGAATGAATACTTCCATTATTTTGGTCTGTACTATTTTTTATATGAAGGCATGTTTTCTTTTAACTTAAATGCTCTCCTAATATTTGAAACATTTATCTTATCGAAAAATGGACAACACCAGTCAATTTGTCGTATCAAAGAACCCTTATTCTCATAATTTCAGTACTTTATGAGAGGAAAAACATTTTTCGTCAAATATGTAGCTGGACTATAGTAAGGAAAATATTGCATTTTTCGCAATACTCCAAAAATATATTTTCGGCCTATCATCCTCTCGAAACATGTTCGATTAGATGAAATTTCATCTAAAATCGATAGGTGACTTTGTTAATGCCCTAATTCTATCAATTTTTGAATAACTATGGATATTTGATTTTACCCTCTTCATTGGATACTCCAAGTTTGACGCACTCTACTTCTGAATCGCATCATTTAAGAGCACTTCCGATTTTTTATATCATAGATTGGACCTTTGACGATACTTTCTCAGAAAATTGGATGAATACTTCCATTTTTTTGGTCTGTACTATTTTTTATATGAAGACATGTTTTCTTTTAACTTAAATGCTCTTCTAATATTTGAAACATTTATCTCATCGAAAAATGGACAACACCAGTCAATTTGTCGTATCAAAGAACCCTTATTCTCATAATTTCAGTACTTTATGAGAGGAAAAACATTTTTCGTCAAATATGTAGCTGGACTATAGTAAGGAAAATATTGCATTTTTCGCTATACTCCAAAAATATATTTTTGGCCTATCATCCTCTCGAAATATGTTCGATTAGATGAAATTCCATCTAAAATCGATAGGTAACTTTGTTAATGCCCTAATTCTATCAATTTTTGAATAACTATGGATATTTGATTTTACCCTCTTCATTGGATACTCCAAGTTTGACGCACTCTACTTCTGAATCGCATAACTTTAGAGCACTCCTGATTTTTTATATCATAGATTGGACCTTTGACGATACATTCTCAGAAAATTGAATGAATACTTCCATTATTTTGGTCTGTACTATTTTTTATATGAAGGCATGTTTTCTTTTAACTTAAATGCTCTCCTAATATTTGAAACATTTATCTCATCGAAAAATGGACAACACCAGTGGATTTGTCGTATCAAAGAACCCGTATTCTCATAATTTCAGTATTTTTTGAGAGGAAAAACATTTTTCGTCAAATATGTAGCTGGACTTAGTAAGGAAAATATTGCATTTTTCGCTATACTCCAAAAATATATTTTTGGCCTATCATCCTCTCGAAACATGTTCGATTAGATGAAATTTCATCTAAAATCGATAGGTGACTTTGTTAATGCCCTAATTCTATCAATTTTTGAATAACTATGGATATTTGATTTTACCCTCTTCATTGGATACTCCAAGTTTGACGCACTCTACTTCTGAATCGCATAATTTTAGAGCACTCCTGATTCTTTATATCATAGATTGGACCTTTGACGATACTTTCTCAGAAAATTGAATGAATACTTCCATTATTTTGGTCTGTACTATTTTTTATATGAAGGCATGTTTTCTTTTAACTTAAATGCTCTCCTAATATTTGAAACATTTATCTTATCGAAAAATGGACAACACCAGTCGATTTGTCGTATCAAAGAACCCGTATTTTCATAATTTCAGTATTTTTTGAGAGGAAAAAAATTTTTCGTCAAATATGTAGCTGGACTATGTAAGGAAAATATTGCATTTTTCGCTATACTCCAAAAATATATTTTTGGCCTATCATCCTCTCGAAACATGTTCGATTAGATGAAATTCCATCTAAAATCGATAGGTGACTTTGTTAATGCCCTAATTCTATCAATTTTTGAATAACTATGGATATTTGATTTTACCCTCTTAATTGGATACTCCAAGTTTGACGCACTCTACTTCTGAATCGCATCATTTTAGAGCACTCCCGATTTTTATATCATAGATTGGACCTTTGACGATACTTTCTCAGCAAATTGAATGAATACTTCCATTATTTTGGTCTGTACTATTTTTTATATGAAGGCATGTTTTCTTTTAACTTAAATGCTCTCCTAATATTTGAAACATTCATCTCATCGAAAACTGGACAACACCAGTCGATTTGTCGTATCAAAGAACCCGTATTCTCATAATTTCAGTATTTTTTGAGAGGAAAATTATTTTTCGTCAAATAAGTAGCTGGACTTAGTAAGGAAAATATTGCATTTTTCGCTATACTCCAAAAATATATTTTTGGCCTATCATCCTCTCGAAACATGTTCGATTACATGAAATTCCATCTAAAATCGATAGGTGACTTTGTTAATGCCCTAATTCTATCAATTTTTGAATAACTATGGATATTTGATTTTACCCTCTTCATTGAATACTCCAAGTTTGACGCACTCTACTTCTGAATCGCATCATTTTAGAGCACTCCCGATTTTTTATATCATAGATTGGACCTTTGACGATACTTTATCAGAAAATTGAATGAATACTTCCTTTATTTTGGTCTGTACTATTTTTTATATGAAGGCATGTTTTCTTTTAACTTAAATGCTCTTCTAATATTTGAAACAATTATCTTATTGAAAAATGGACAACACCAGTCAATTTGTCGTATCAAAGAACCCTTATTCTCATAATTTCAGTACTTTATGAGAGGAAAAACATTTTTCGTCAAATATGTAGCTGGAAGGAAAATATTGCATTTTTCGCAATACTCCAAAAATATATTTTCGGCCTATCATCCTCTCGAAACATGTTCGATTAGATGAAATTTCATCTAAAATCGATAGGTGACTTTGTTGATGCCCTAATTCTATCAATTTTTGAATAACTATGGATATTTGATTTTACCCTCTCCATTGGATACTCCAAGTTTGACGCACTCTACTTCTGAATCGCATCATTTAAGAGCACTCCCGTTTTTTTATATCATAGATTGGACCTTTGACGATACTTTCTCAGAAAATTGAATGAATACTTCCATTATTTTGGTCTGTACTATTTTTTATATGAAGGCATGTTTTCTTTTAACTTAAATGCTCTCCTAATATTTGAAACATTTATCTTATCGAAAAATGGACAACACCAGTCAATTTGTCGTATCAAAGAACCCTTATTCTCATAATTTCAGTACTTTATGAGAGGAAAAACATTTTTCGTCAAATATGTAGCTGGACTATAGTAAGGAAAATATTGCATTTTTCGCAATACTCCAAAAATATATTTTCGGCCTATCATCCTCTCGAAACATGTTCGATTAGATGAAATTTCATCTAAAATCGATAGGTGACTTTGTTAATGCCCTAATTCTATCAATTTTTGAATAACTATGGATATTTGATTTTACCCTCTTCATTGGATACTCCAAGTTTGACGCACTCTACTTCTGAATCGCATCATTTAAGAGCACTTCCGATTTTTTATATCATAGATTGGACCTTTGACGATACTTTCTCAGAAAATTGGATGAATACTTCCATTTTTTTGGTCTGTACTATTTTTTATATGAAGACATGTTTTCTTTTAACTTAAATGCTCTTCTAATATTTGAAACATTTATCTCATCGAAAAATGGACAACACCAGTCAATTTGTCGTATCAAAGAACCCTTATTCTCATAATTTCAGTACTTTATGAGAGGAAAAACATTTTTCGTCAAATATGTAGCTGGACTATAGTAAGGAAAATATTGCATTTTTCGCTATACTCCAAAAATATATTTTTGGCCTATCATCCTCTCGAAATATGTTCGATTAGATGAAATTCCATCTAAAATCGATAGGTAACTTTGTTAATGCCCTAATTCTATCAATTTTTGAATAACTATGGATATTTGATTTTACCCTCTTCATTGGATACTCCAAGTTTGACGCACTCTACTTCTGAATCGCATAACTTTAGAGCACTCCTGATTTTTTATATCATAGATTGGACCTTTGACGATACATTCTCAGAAAATTGAATGAATACTTCCATTATTTTGGTCTGTACTATTTTTTATATGAAGGCATGTTTTCTTTTAACTTAAATGCTCTCCTAATATTTGAAACATTTATCTCATCGAAAAATGGACAACACCAGTGGATTTGTCGTATCAAAGAACCCGTATTCTCATAATTTCAGTATTTTTTGAGAGGAAAAACATTTTTCGTCAAATATGTAGCTGGACTTAGTAAGGAAAATATTGCATTTTTCGCTATACTCCAAAAATATATTTTTGGCCTATCATCCTCTCGAAACATGTTCGATTAGATGAAATTTCATCTAAAATCGATAGGTGACTTTGTTAATGCCCTAATTCTATCAATTTTTGAATAACTATGGATATTTGATTTTACCCTCTTCATTGGATACTCCAAGTTTGACGCACTCTACTTCTGAATCGCATAATTTTAGAGCACTCCTGATTCTTTATATCATAGATTGGACCTTTGACGATACTTTCTCAGAAAATTGAATGAATACTTCCATTATTTTGGTCTGTACTATTTTTTATATGAAGGCATGTTTTCTTTTAACTTAAATGCTCTCCTAATATTTGAAACATTTATCTTATCGAAAAATGGACAACACCAGTCGATTTGTCGTATCAAAGAACCCGTATTTTCATAATTTCAGTATTTTTTGAGAGGAAAAAAATTTTTCGTCAAATATGTAGCTGGACTATGTAAGGAAAATATTGCATTTTTCGCTATACTCCAAAAATATATTTTTGGCCTATCATCCTCTCGAAACATGTTCGATTAGATGAAATTCCATCTAAAATCGATAGGTGACTTTGTTAATGCCCTAATTCTATCAATTTTTGAATAACTATGGATATTTGATTTTACCCTCTTAATTGGATACTCCAAGTTTGACGCACTCTACTTCTGAATCGCATCATTTTAGAGCACTCCCGATTTTTTATATCATAGATTGGACCTTTGACGATACTTTCTCAGCAAATTGAATGAATACTTCCATTATTTTGGTCTGTACTATTTTTTATATGAAGGCATGTTTTCTTTTAACTTAAATGCTCTCCTAATATTTGAAACATTCATCTCATCGAAAACTGGACAACACCAGTCGATTTGTCGTATCAAAGAACCCGTATTCTCATAATTTCAGTATTTTTTGAGAGGAAAATTATTTTTCGTCAAATAAGTAGCTGGACTTAGTAAGGAAAATATTGCATTTTTCGCTATACTCCAAAAATATATTTTTGGCCTATCATCCTCTCGAAACATGTTCGATTACATGAAATTCCATCTAAAATCGATAGGTGACTTTGTTAATGCCCTAATTCTATCAATTTTTGAATAACTATGGATATTTGATTTTACCCTCTTCATTGGATACTCCAAGTTTGACGCACTCTACTTCTGAATCGCATAATTTTAGAGCACTCCTGATTTTTTATATCATAGATTGGACCTTTGACGATACTTTCTCAGAAAATTGAATGAATACTTCCATTATTTTGGTCTGTACTATTTTTTATATGAAGGCATGTTTTCTTTTAACTTAAATGCTCTCCTAATATTTGAAACATTTATCTTATCGAAAAATGGACAACACCAGTCGATTTGTCGTATCAAAGAACCCGTATTTTCATAATTTCAGTATTTTTTGAGAGGAAAAACATTTTTCGTCAAATATGTAGCTGGACTATAGTAAGGAAAATATTGCATTTTTCGCTATACTCCAAAAATATATTTTTGGCCTATCATCCTCTCGAAATATGTTCGATTAGATGAAATTCCATCTGAAATCGATAGGTAACTTTGTTAATGCCCTAATTCTATCAATTTTTGAATAACTATGGATATTTGATTTTACCCTCTTCATTGGATACTCCAAGTTTGACGCACTCTACTTCTGAATCGCATAATTTTAGAGCACTCCTGATTTTTTATATCATAGATTGGACCTTTGACGATACTTTCTCAGAAAATTGAATGAATACTTCCATTATTTTGGTCTGTACTATTTTTTATATGAAGGCATGTTTTCTTTTAACTTAAATGCTCTCCTAATATTTGAAACATTTATCTCATCGAAAAATGGACAACACCAGTGGATTTGTTGTATCAAAGAACTCGTATTCTCATAATTTCAGTATTTTTTGAGAGGAAAAAAATTTTTCGTCAAATATGTAGCTGGACTTAGTAAGGAAAATATTGCATTTTTCGCTATACTCCAAAAATATATTTTTGGCCTATCATCCTCTCGAAACATGTTCGATTAGATGAAATTCCATCTAAAATCGATAGGTGACTTTGTTAATGCCCTAATTCTATCAATTTTTGAATAACTATGGATATTTGATTTTACCCTCTTCATTGGATACTCCAAGTTTGACGCACTCTACTTCTGAATCGCATCATTTAAGAGCACTTCCGATTTTTTATATCATAGATTGGACCTTTGACGATACTTTCTCAGAAAATTGGATGAATACTTCCATTATTTTGGTCTGTACTATTTTTTATATGAAGACATGTTTTCTTTTAACTTAAATGCTCTTCTAATATTTGAAACATTTATCTCATCGAAAAATGGACAACACCAGTCAATTTGTCGTATCAAAGAACCCTTATTCTCATAATTTCAGTACTTTATGAGAGGAAAAACATTTTTCGTCAAATATGTAGCTGGACTATAGTAAGGAAAATATTGCATTTTTCGCTATACTCCAAAAATATATTTTTGGCCTATCATCCTCTCGAAATATGTTCGATTAGATGAAATTCCATCTAAAATCGATAGGTAACTTTGTTAATGCCCTAATTCTATCAATTTTTGAATAACTATGGATATTTGATTTTACCCTCTTCATTGGATACTCCAAGTTTGACGCACTCTACTTCTGAATCGCATAATTTTAGAGCACTCCTGATTTTTTATATCATAGATTGGACCTTTGACGATACTTTCTCAGAAAATTGAATGAATACTTCCATTATTTTGGTCTGTACTATTTTTTATATGAAGGCATGTTTTCTTTTAACTTAAATGCTCTCCTAATATTTGAAACATTCATCTCATCGAAAAATGGACAACACCAGTGGATTTGTCGTATCAAAGAACCCGTATTCTCATAATTTCAGTATTTTTTGAGAGGAAAAACATTTTTCGTCAAATATGTAGCTGGACTTAGTAAGGAAAATATTGCATTTTTCGCTATACTCCAAAAATATATTTTTGGCCTATCATCCTCTCGAAACATGTTCGATTAGATGAAATTTCATCTAAAATCGATAGGTGACTTTGTTAATGCCCTAATTCTATCAATTTTTGAATAACTATGGATATTTGATTTTACCCTCTTCATTGGATACTCCAAGTTTGACGCACTCTACTTCTGAATCGCATAATTTTAGAGCACTCCTGATTTTTTATATCATAGATTGGACCTTTGACGATACTTTCTCAGAAAATTGAATGAATACTTCCATTATTTTGGTCTGTACTATTTTTTATATGAAGACATGTTTTCTTTTAACTTAAATGCTCTCCTAATATTTGAAACATTAATCTTATCGAAAAATGGACAACACCAGTCGATTTGTCGTATCAAAGAACCCGTATTTCCATAATTTCAGTATTTTTTGAGAGGAAAAAAATTTTTCGTCAAATATGTAGCTGGACTATGTAAGGAAAATATTGCATTTTTCGCTATACTCCAAAAATATATTTTTGGCCTATCATCCTCTCGAAACATGTTCGATTAGATGAAATTCCATCTAAAATCGATAGGTGACTTTGTTAATGCCCTAATTCTATCAATTTTTGAATAACTATGGATATTTGATTTTACCCTCTTCATTGGATACTCCAAGTTTGACGCACTCTACTTCTGAATCGCATCATTTTAGAGCACTCCCGATTTTTTATATCATAGATTGGACCTTTGACGATACTTTCTCAGAAAATTGAATGAATACTTCCATTATTTTGGTCTGTACTATTTTTTATATGAAGGCATGTTTTCTTTTAACTTAAATGCTCTCCTAATATTTGAAACATTCATCTCATCGAAAACTGGACAACACCAGTCGATTTGTCGTATCAAAGAACCCGTATTCTCATAATTTCAGTATTTTTTGAGAGGAAAATTATTTTTCGTCAAATAAGTAGCTGGACTTAGTAAGGAAAATATTGCATTTTTCGCTATACTCCAAAAATATATTTTTGGCCTATCATCCTCTCGAAACATGTTCGATTAGATGAAATTCCATCTAAAATCGATAGGTGACTTTGTTAATGCCCTAATTCTATCAATTTTTGAATAACTATGGATATTTGATTTTACCCTCTTCATTGGATACTCCAAGTTTGACGCACTCTACTTCTGAATCGCATAATTTTAGAGCACTCCTGATTTTTATATCATAGATTGGACCTTTGACGATACTTTCTCAGAAAATTGAATGAATACTTCCATTATTTTGGTCTGTACTATTTTTTATATGAAGGCATGTTTTCTTTTAACTTAAATGCTCTCCTAATATTTGAAACATTTATCTTATCGAAAAATGGACAACACCAGTCGATTTGTCGTATCAAAGAACCCGTATTTTCATAATTTCAGTATTTTTTGAGAGGAAAAACATTTTTCGTCAAATATGTAGCTGGACTATAGTAAGGAAAATATTGCATTTTTCGCTATACTCCAAAAATATATTTTTGGCCTATCATCCTTTCGAAATATGTTCGATTAGATGAAATTCCATCTGAAATCGATAGGTAACTTTGTTAATGCCCTAATTCTATCAATTTTTGAATAACTATGGATATTTGATTTTACCCTCTTCATTGGATACTCCAAGTTTGACGCACTCTACTTCTGAATCGCATAATTTTAGAGCACTCCTGATTTTTTATATCATAGATTGGACCTTTGACGATACTTTCTCAGAAAATTGAATGAATACTTCCATTATTTTGGTCTGTACTATTTTTTATATGAAGGCATGTTTTCTTTTAACTTAAATGCTCTCCTAATATTTGAAACATTTATCTCATCGAAAAATGGACAACACCAGTGGATTTGTTGTATCAAAGAACCCGTATTCTCATAATTTCAGTATTTTTTGAGAGGAAAAACATTTTTCGTCAAATATGTAGCTGGACTTAGTAAGGAAAATATTGCATTTTTCGCTATACTCCAAAAATATATTTTTGGCCTATCATCCTCTCGAAACATGTTCGATTAGATAAAATTCCATCTAAAATCGATAGGTGACTTTGTTAATGCCCTAATTCTATCAATTTTTGAATAACTATGGATATTTGATTTTACCCTCTTCATTGGATACTCCAAGTTTGACGCACTCTACTTCTGATTCGCATAATTTTAGAGCACTCCTGATTTTTTATATCATAGATTGGACCTTTGACGATACTTTCTCAGAAAATTGAATGAATACTTCCATTATTTTGGTCTGTACTATTTTTTGTATGAAGGCATGTTTTCTTTTAACTTAAATGCTCTCCTAATATTTGAAACATTTATCTTATCGAAAAATGGACAACACCAGTCGATTTGTCGTATCAAAGAACCCGTATTTTCATAATTTCAGTATTTTTTGAGAGGAAAAACATTTTTCGTCAAATATGTAGCTGGACTATAGTAAGGAAAATATTACATTTTTCGCTATACTCCAAAAATATATTTTTGGCCTATCATCCTCTCGAAACATGTTCGATTAGATGAAATTCCATCTAAAATCGATATGTGACTTTGTTAATGCCCTAATTCTATCAATTTTTGAATAACTATGGATATTTGATTTTACCCTCTTCATTGAATACTCCAAGTTTGACGCACTCTACTTCTGAATCGCATCATTTTAGAGCACTCCCGATTTTTTATATCATAGATTGGACCTTTGACGATACTTTATCAGAAAATTGAATGAATACTTCCTTTATTTTGGTCTGTACTATTTTTTATATGAAGGCATGTTTTCTTTTAACTTAAATGCTCTTCTAATATTTGAAACAATTATCTTATTGAAAAATGGACAACACCAGTCAATTTGTCGTATCAAAGAACCCTTATTCTCATAATTCCAGTACTTTATGAGAGGAAAAACATTTTTCGTCAAATATGTAGCTGGAAGGAAAATATTGCATTTTTCGCAATACTCCAAAAATATATTTTCGGCCTATCATCCTCTCGAAACATGTTCGATTAGATGAAATTTCATCTAAAATCGATAGGTGACTTTGTTGATGCCCTAATTCTATCAATTTTTGAATAACTATGGATATTTGATTTTACCCTCTCCATTGGATACTCCAAGTTTGACGCACTCTACTTCTGAATCGCATCATTTAAGAGCACTCCCGATTTTTTATATCATAGATTGGACCTTTGACGATACTTTCTCAGAAAATTGAATGAATACTTCCATTATTTTGGTCTGTACTATTTTTTATATGAAGGCATGTTTTCTTTTAACTTAAATGCTCTCCTAATATTTGAAACATTTATCTTATCGAAAAATGGACAACACCAGTCGATTTGTCGTATCAAAGAACCCGTATTTTCATAATTTCAGTATTTTTTGAGAGGAAAAAAATTTTTCGTCAAATATGTAGCTGGACTATGTAAGGAAAATATTACATTTTTCGCTATACTCCAAAAATATATTTTTGGCCTATCATCCTCTCGAAACATGTTCGATTAGATGAAATTTCATCTAAAATCGATAGGTGACTTTGTTAATGCCCTAATTCTATCAATTTTTGAATAACTATGGATATTTGATTTTACCCTCTTCATTGGATACTCCAAGTTTGACGCACTCTACTTCTGAATCGCATAATTTTAGAGCACTCCTGATTTTTTATATCATAGATTGGACCTTTGACGATACTTTCTTAGAAAATTGAATGAATACTTCCATTATTTTGGTCTGTACTATTTTTTATATGAAGGCATGTTTTCTTTTAACTTAAATGCTCTCCTAATATTTGAAACATTTATCTTATCGAAAAATGGACAACACCAGTCAATTTGTCGTATCAAAGAACCCTTATTCTCATAATTTCAGTACTTTATGAGATGAAAAACATTGCATTTTTCGCAATACTCCAAAAATATATTTTCGGCCTATCATCCTCTCGAAACATGTTCGATTAGATGAAATTTCATCTAAAATCGATAGGTGACTTTGTTAATGCCCTAATTCTATCAATTTTTGAATAACTATGGATATTTGATTTTACCCTCTTCATTGGATACTCCAAGTTTGACGCACTCTACTTCTGAATCGCATCATTTAAGAGCACTTCCGATTTTTTATATCATAGATTGGACCTTTGACGATACTTTCTCAGAAAATTGGATGAATACTTCCATTATTTTGGTCTGTACTATTTTTTATATGAAGACATGTTTTCTTTTAACTTAAATGCTCTTCTAATATTTGAAACATTTATCTCATCGAAAAATGGACAACACCAGTCAATTTGTCGTATCAAAGAACCCTTATTCTCATAATTTCAGTACTTTATGAGACGAAAAACATTTTTCGTCAAATATGTAGCTGGACTATAGTAAGGAAAATATTGCATTTTTCGCTATACTCCAAAAATATATTTTTGGCCTATCATCCTCTCGAAATATGTTCGATTAGATGAAATTCCATCTAAAATCAATAGGTAACTTTGTTAATGCCCTAATTCTATCAATTTTTGAATAACTATGGATATTTGATTTTACCCTCTTCATTGGATACTCCAAGTTTGACGCACTCTACTTCTGAATCGCATAATTTTAGAGCACTCCTGATTTTTTATATCATAGATTGGACCTTTGACGATACTTTCTCAGAAAATTGAATGAATACTTCCATTATTTTGGTCTGTACTATTTTTTATATGAAGGCATGTTTTCTTTTAACCCAAATGCTCTCCTAATATTTGAAACATTTATCTCATCGAAAAATGGACAACACCAGTGGATTTGTCGTATCAAAGAACCCGTATTCTCATAATTTCAGTATTTTTTGAGAGGAAAAACATTTTTCGTCAAATATGTAGCTGGACTTAGTAAGGAAAATATTGCATTTTTCGCTATACTCCAAAAATATATTTTTGGCCTATCATCCTCTCGAAACATGTTCGATTAGATGAAATTTCATCTAAAATCGATAGGTGACTTTGTTAATGCCCTAATTCTATCAATTTTTGAATAACTATGGATATTTGATTTTACCCTCTTCATTGGATACTCCAAGTTTGACGCACTCTACTTCTGAATCGCATAATTTTAGAGCACTCCTGATTTTTTATATCATAGATTGGACCTTTGACGATACTTTCTCAGAAAATTGAATGAATACTTCCATTATTTTGGTCTGTACTATTTTTTATATGAAGGCATGTTTTCTTTTAACTTAAATGCTCTCCTAATATTTGAAACATTTATCTTATCGAAAAATGGACAACACCAGTCGATTTGTCGTATCAAAGAACCCGTATTTTCATAATTTCAGTATTTTTTGAGAGGAAAAAAATTTTTCGTCAAATATGTAGCTGGACTATGTAAGGAAAATATTACATTTTTCGCTATACTCCAAAAATATATTTTTGGCCTATCATCCTCTCGAAACATGTTCGATTAGATGAAATTCCATCTAAAATCGATAGGTGACTTTGTTAATGCCCTAATTCTATCAATTTTTGAATAACTATGGATATTTGATTTTACCCTCTTCATTGGATACTCCAAGTTTGACGCACGCTACTTCTGAATCGCATAATTTTAGAGCACTCCTGATTTTTTATATCATAGATTGGACCTTTGACGATACTTTCTCAGAAAATTGAATGAATACTTCCATTATTTTGGTCTGTACTATTTTTTATATGAAGGCATGTTTCTTTTAACTTAAATGCTCTCCTAATATTTGAAACATTTATCTTATCGAAAAATGGACAACACCAGTCGATTTGTCGTATCAAAGAACCCGTATTCTCATAATTTCAGTATTTTTTGAGAGGAAAAACATTTTTCGTCAAATATGTAGCTGGACTATAGTAAGGAAAATATTACATTTTTCGCAATACTCCAAAAATATATTTTTGGCATATCATCTTCTCGAAACATGTTCGATTAGATGAAATTTCATCTAAAATCGATAGGTGACTTTGTTAACGCCCTAATTCTATCAAATTTTGAATAACTATGGATATTTGATTTTACCCTCTTCATTGAATACTCCAAGTTTGACGCACTCTACTTCTGAATCGCATCATTTTAGAGCACTCCCGATTTTTTATATCATAGATTGGACCTTTGACGATACTTTATCAGAAAATTGGATGAATACTCCCATTATTTTGGTCTGTACTATTTTTTATATGAAGACATGTTTTCTTTTAACTTAAATGCTCTTCTGATATTTGAAACATTTATCTCATCGAAAAATGGACAACACCAGTCGATTTGTCGTATCAAAGAACCCTTATTCTCATAATTTCAGTACTTTTTGAGAGGAAAAACATTTTTCGTCAAATATGTAGCATTTTTCGCAATACTCCAAAAATATATTTTCGGCCTATCATCCTCTCGAAACATGTTCGATTAGATGAAATTTCATCTAAAATCGATAGGTGAATTTGTTAATGCCCTAATTCTATCAATTTTTGAATAACTATGGATATTTGATTTTACCCTCTTCATTGGATACTCCAAGTTTGACGCACTCTACTTCTGAATCGCATCATTTAAGAGCACTCCCGATTTTTTATATCATAGATTGGACCTTTGACGATACTTTCTCAGAAAATTGGATGAATACTCCCATTATTTTGGTCTGTACTATTTTTTATATGAAGACATGTTTTCTTTTAACTTAAATGCTCTTCTGATATTTGAAACATTTATCTCATCGAAAAATGGACAACACCAGTCGATTTGTCGTATCAAAGAACCCTTATTCCCATAATTTCAGTATTTTTTGAGAGGAAAAACATTTTTCGTCAAATATGTAGTAAGTAAAATATTGCATTTTTCGCAATACTCCCAAAATATATTTTTGGCCTATCATCCTCTCGAAGCATGTTCTATTAGATGAAATTTCATCTAAAATCGATAGGTGACTTTGTTAATGCCCTAATTCTATCAATTTTTGAATAACTATGGATATTTGATTTTACCCTCTTCATTGGATACTCCAAGTTTGACGCACGCTACTTCTGAATCGCATAATTTTAGAGCACTCCTGATTTTTTATATCATAGATTGGACCTTTGACGATACTTTCTCAGAAAATTGAATGAATACTTCCATTATTTTGGTCTGTACTATTTTTTATATGAAGGCATGTTTCTTTTAACTTAAATGCTCTCCTAATATTTGAAAAATTTATCTTATCGAAAAATGGACAACACCAGTCGATTTGTCGTATAAAAGAACCCGTATTCTCATAATTCCAGTATTTTTCGAGAGGAAAAACATTTTTCGTCAAATATGTAGCTGGACTATAGTAAGGAAAATATTACATTTTTCGCAATACTCCAAAAATATATTTTTGGCATATCATCTTCTCGAAACATGTTCGATTAGATGAAATTTCATCTAAAATCGATAGGTGACTTTGTTAACGCCCTAATTCTATCAAATTTTGAATAACTATGGATATTTGATTTTACCCTCTTCATTGGATACTCCAAGTTTGACGCACTCTACTTCTGAATCGCATCATTTTAGAGCACTCCCGATTTTTTATATCATAGATTGGACCTTTGACGATACTTTATCAGAAAATTGAATGAATACTTCCTTTATTTTGGTCTGTACTATTTTTTATATGAAGGCATGTTTTCTTTTAACTTAAATGCTCTTCTAATATTTGAAACAATTATCTTATCGAAAAATGGACAACACCAGTCAATTTGTCGTATCAAAGAACCCTTATTCTCATAATTTCAGTACTTTTTGAGAGGAAAAACATTTTTCGTCAAATATGTAGCATTTTTCGCAATACTCCAAAAATATATTTTCGGCCTATCATCCTCTCGAAACATGTTCGATTAGATGAAATTTCATCTAAAATCGATAGGTGAATTTGTTAATGCCCTAATTCTATCAATTTTTGAATAACTATGGATATTTGATTTTACCCTCTTCATTGGATACTCCAAGTTTGACGCACTCTACTTCTGAATCGCATCATTTAAGAGCACTCCCGATTTTTTATATCATGGATTGGACCTTTGACGATACTTTCTCAGAAAATTGGATGAATACTTCCATTATTTTGGTCTGTACTATTTTTTATATGAAGACATGTTTTCTTTTAACTTAAATGCTCTTCTAATATTTGAAACATTTATCTCATCGGAAAATGGACAACACCAGTCGATTTGTCGTATCAAAGAACCCTTATTCCCATAATTTCAGTATTTTTTGAGAGGAAAAACATTTTTCGTCAAATATGTAGTAAGTAAAATATTGCATTTTTCGCAATACTCCAAAAATATATTTTTGGCCTTTCATCTTCTCAAAACATGTTCGATTAGATGGAATTTTATCTAAAATCGATAGGTGAATTTGTTAATGCCCTAATTCTATCAATTTTTGAATAACTATGGATATTTGATTTTACCCTCTTCATTGGATACTCCAAGTTTGACGCACTCTACTTCTGAATCGCATCATTTAAGAGCACTCCCGATTTTTTATATCATAGATTGGACCTTTGACGATAATTTATCAGAAAATTGAATGAATACTTCCATTATTTTGGTCTGTACTATTTTTTATATGAAGGCATGTTTTCTTTTAACTTAAATGCTCTTCTAATATTTGGAACAATTATCTTATCGAAAAATGGACAACACCAGTCAATTTGTCGTATCAAAGAACCCTTATTCTCATAATTTCAGTACTTTTTGAGAGGAAAAACATTTTTCGTTAAATATGTAGCATTTTTCGCAATACTCCAAAAATATATTTTCGGCCTATCATCCTCTCGAAACATGTTCGATTAGATGAAATTTCATCTATAATCAATAGGTGACTTTGTTGATGCCCTAATTCTATCAATTTTTGAATAACTATGGATATTTGATTTTACCCTCTTCATTGGATACTCCAAGTTTGACGCACTCTACTTCTGAATCGCATCATTTAAGAGCACTCCCGATTTTTTATATCATAGATTGGACCTTTGACGATACTTTCTCAGAAAATTGAATGAATACTTCCATTATTTTGGTCTGTACTATTTTTTATATGAAGGCATGTTTTCTTTTAACTTAAATGCTCTCCTAATATTTGAAACATTCATCTTATCGAAAAATGGACAACACCAGTCGATTTGTCGTATCGAAGAACCCGTATTCTCATAATTTCAGTATTTTTTGAGAGGAAAAACATTTTTCGTCAAATATGTAGCTGTAAGGAAAATATTACATTTTTCGCAATACTCCAAAAATATATTTTTGGCATATCATCTTCTCGAAACATGTTCGATTAGATGAAATTCCATCTAAAATCGATAGGTGACTTTGTTAATACCCTAATTCTATCAATTTTTGAATAACTATGGATATTTGATTTTACCCTCTTCATTGGATACTCCAAGTTTGACGCACTCTACTTCTGAATCGCATCATTTTAGAGCACTCCCGATTTTTTATATCATAGATTGGACCTTTGACGATACTTTCTCAGAAAATTGAATGAATACTTCCATTATTTTGGTCTGTACTCTTTTTTATATGAAGGCATGTTTTATTTTAACTTAAATGCTCTCCTAATATTTGAAACATTTATCTTATCGAAAAATGGACAACACCAGTCAATTTGTCGTATCAAAGAACCCGTATTCTCATAATTTCAGTATTTTTTGAGAGGAAAAACATTTTTCGTCAAATATGTAGCTGGACTATAGTAAGGAAAATACATTTTTCGCAATACTCCAAAAATATATTTTTGGCATATCATCTTCTCGAAACATGTTCGATTAGATGGAATTCCATCTAAAATCGATAGGTGACTTTGTTAATGCCCTAATTCTATCAATTTTTGAATAACTATGGATATTTGATTTTACCCTCTTCATTGGATACTCCAAGTTTGACGCACTCTACTTCTGAATCGCATAATTTTAGAGCACTCCCGATTTTTTATATCATAGATTGGACCTTTGACGATACTTTCTCAGAAAATTGAATGAATACTTCCATTATTTTGGTCTGTACTATTTTTTATATGAAGGCATGTTTTCTTTTAACTTAAATGCTCTCCTAATATTTGAAACATTCATCTTATCGAAAAATGGACAACACCAGTCGATTTGTCGTATCGAAGAACCCGTATTCTCATAATTTCAGTATTTTTTGAGAGGAAAAACATTTTTCGTCAAATATGTAGCTGGACTATAGTAAGGAAAATATTACATTTTTTGCAATACTCCAAAAATATATTTTTGGCATATCATCTTCTCGAAACATGTTCGATTAGATGAAATTCCATCTAAAATCGATAGGTGACTTTGTTAATACCCTAATTCTATCAATTTTTGAATAACTATGGATATTTGATTTTACCCTCTTCATTGGATACTCCAAGTTTGACGCACTCTACTTCTGAATCGCATCATTTTAGAGCACTCCCGATTTTTTATATCATAGATTGGGCCTTTGACGATACTTTCTCAGAAAATTGAATGAATACTTCCATTATTTTGGTCTGTACTCTTTTTTATATGAAGGCATGTTTTCTTTTAACTTAAATGCTCTCCTAATATTTGAAACACTTATCTCATCGAAAAATGGACAACACCAGTCCATTCGTCGTATCAAAGAACCCGTATTCTCATAATTTCAGTATTTTTTGAGAGGAAAAACATTTTTCGTCAAATATGTAGCTGGACTATAGTAAGGAAAATATTGCATTTTTCGCTATACTCCAAAAATATATTTTTGGCCTATCATCCTCTCGAAACATGTTCGATTAGATGAAATTCCATCTAAAATCGATAGGTGACTCTGTTAATGCCCTAATTCTATCAATTTTTGAATAACTATGGATATTTGATTTTACCCTCTTCATTGGATACTCCAAGTTTGACGCACTCTACTTCTGAATCGCATAATTTTAGAGCACTCCTGATTTTTTATATCATAGATTGGACCTTTGACGATACTTTCTTAAAAAATTGAATGGATACTTCCATTATTTTGGTCTGTACTATTTTTTATATGAAGGCATGTTTTCTTTTAACTTAAATGCTCTCCTAATATTTGAAACATTTATCTTATCGAAAAATGGACAACACCAGTCGATTTGTCGTATCAAAGAACCCGTATTCTCATAATTTCAGTATTTTTTGAGAGGAAAAACATTTTTCGTCAAATATGTAGCTGGACTATATGTACTTCAGATGAAACCTTTGGAAGAAACGGATGACTTCGAGCAGCTGAAGAAGAGGTTGGACATGCGATATGGTCATGACCATCGAGAACATTATAGTAAGGAAAATATTGCATTTTTCGCAATACTCCAAAAATATATTTTTGGCCTATCATCCTCTCGAAACATGTTCGATTAGATGAAATTCCATCTGAAATCGATAGGTGACTCTGTTAATGCCCTAATTCTATCGATTTTTGAATAACTATGGATATTTGATTTTACCCTCTTCATTGGATACTCCAAGTTGGACGCACTCTACTTCTGAATCGCATCATTTTAGAGCACTCCCGATTTTTTATATCATAGATTGGACCTTTGACGATACTTTCTCAGAAAATTGAATGAATACTTCCATTATTTTTGTCTGTACTATTTTTTATATGAAGGCATGTTTTCTTTTAACTTAAATGCTCTCCTAATAGTTGAAACATTCATCTCATCGAAAACTGGATAACACCAGTCGATTTGTCGTATCAAAGAACCCGTATTCTCATAATTTCAGTATTTTTTGAGAGGGAAATTATTTTTCGTCAAATAAGTAGCTGGACTTAGTAAGGAAAATATTGCATTTTTCGCTATACTCCAAAAATATATTTTTGGCCTATCATCCTCTCGAAACATGTTCGATTAGATGAAATTCCATCTAAAATCGATAGGTGACTTTGTTAATGCCCTAATTCTATCAATTTTTGAATAACTATGGATATTTGATTTTACCCTCTTCATTGGATACTCCAAGTTTGACGCACTCTACTTCTGAATCGCATAATTTTAGAGCACTCCTGATTTTTTATATCATAGATTGGACCTTTGACGATACTTTCTCAGAAAATTGAATGAATACTTCCATTATTTTGGTCTGTACTATTTTTTATATGAAGGCATGTTTTCTTTTAACTTAAATGCGCTCCTAATATTTGAAACATTTATCTTATCGAAAAATGGACAACACCAGTCAATTTGTCGTATCAAAGAACCCGTATTCTCATAATTTCAGTATTTTTTGAGAGGAAAAACATTTTTCGCAATACTCCAAAAATATATTTTTGGCATATCATCTTCTCGAAACATGTTCGATTAGATGAAATTCCATCTAAAATCGATAGGTGACTTTGTTAATGCCCTAATTCTATCAATTTTTGAATAACTATGGATATTTGATTTTACCCTCTTCATTGGATACTCCAAGTTTGACGCACTCTACTTCTGAATCGCATCATTTTAGAACACTTCCGATTTTTTATATCATAGATTGGACCTTTGACGATACTTTCTCAGAAAATTGAATGAATACTTCCATTATTTTGGTCTGTACTATTTTTTATATGAAGGCATGTTTTCTTTTAACTTAAATGCTCTCCTAATATTTGAAACATTTACCTTATCGGAAAATGGACAACACCAGTCGATTTGTCGTATCAAAGAACCCGTATTTTCATAATTTCAGTATTTTTTGAGAGGAAAAACATTTTTCGTCAAATATGTAGCTGGACTATAGTAAGGAAAATATTGCATTTTTCGCTATACTCCAAAAATATATTTTTGGCCTATCATCCTCTCGAAATATGTTCGATTAGATGAAATTCCATCTAAAATCGATAGGTAACTTTGTTAATGCCCTAATTCTATCAATTTTTGAATAACTATGGATATTTGATTTTACCCTCTTCATTGGATACTCCAAGTTTGACGCACTCTACTTCTGAATCGCATAATTGTAGAGCACTCCTGATTTTTTATATCATAGATTGGACCTTTGACGATACTTTCTCAGAAAATTGAATGAATACTTCCATTATTTTGGTCTGTACTATTTTTTATATGAAGGCATGTTTTCTTTTAACTTAAATGCTCTCCTAATATTTGAAACATTTATCTCATCGAAAAATGGACAACACCAGTGGATTTGTCGTATCAAAGAACCCGTATTCTCATAATTTCAGTATTTTTTGAGAGGAAAAACATTTTTCGTCAAATATGTAGTAAGTAAAATATTGCATTTTTCGCTATACTCCAAAAATATATTTTTGGCCTATCATCCTCTCGAAACATGTTCGATTAGATGAAATTCCATCTAAAATCGATAGGTGACTTTGTTAATGCCCTAATTCTATCAATTTTTGAATAACTATGGATATTTGATTTTACCCTCTTCATTGAATACTCCAAGTTTGACGCACTCTACTTCTGAATCGCATCATTTTAGAGCACTCCCGATTTTTTATATCATAGATTGGACCTTTGACGATACTTTCTCAGAAAATTGAATGAATACTTCCATTATTTTGGTCTGTACTATTTTTTATATGAAGGCATGTTTTCTTTTAACTTAAATGCTCTCCTAATATTTGAAACATTTATCTTATCGAAAAATGGACAACACCAGTCGATTTGTCGTATCAAAGAACCCGTATTTTCATAATTTCAGTATTTTTTGAGAGGAAAAATATTTTTCGTCAAATATGTAGCTGGACTATAGTAAGGAAATTATTGCATTTTTCGCTATACTCCAAAAATATATTTTTGGCCTATCATCCTCTCGAAACATGTTCGATTAGATGAAATTCCATCTAAAATCGATATGTGACTTTGTTAATGCCCTAATTCTATCAATTTTTGAATAACTATGGATATTTGATTTTACCCTCTTCATTGAATACTCCAAGTTTGACGCACTCTACTTCTGAATCGCATCATTTTAGAGCACTCCCGATTTTTTATATCATAGATTGGACCTTTGACGATACTTTATCAGAAAATTGAATGAATACTTCCTTTATTTTGGTCTGTACTATTTTTTATATGAAGGCATGTTTTCTTTTAACTTAAATGCTCTTCTAATATTTGAAACAATTATCTTATTGAAAAATGGACAACACCAGTCAATTTGTCGTATCAAAGAACCCTTATTCTCATAATTTCAGTACTTTTTGAGAGGAAAAACATTTTTCGTCAAATATGTAGCATTTTTCGCAATACTCCAAAAATATATTTTCGGCCTATCATCCACTCGAAACATGTTCGATTAGATGAAATTTCATCTAAAATCGATAGGTGACTTTGTTGATGCCCTAATTCTATCAATTTTTGAATAACTATGGATATTTGATTTTACCCTCTCCATTGGATACTCCAAGTTTGACGCACTCTACTTCTGAATCGCATCATTTAAGAGCACTTCCGATTTTTTATATCATAGATTGGACCTTTGACGATACTTTCTCAGAAAATTGGATGAATACTTCCATTATTTTGGTCTGTACTATTTTTTATATGAAGACATGTTTTCTTTTAACTTAAATGCTCTTCTAATATTTGAAACATTTATCTCATCGAAAAATGGACAACACCAGTCAATTTGTCGTATCAAAGAACCCTTATTCTCATAATTTCAGTACTTTATGAGAGGAAAAACATTTTTCGTCAAATATGTAGCTGGACTATAGTAAGGAAAATATTGCATTTTTCGCTATACTCCAAAAATATATTTTTAGCCTATCATCCTCTCGAAATATGTTCGATTAGATGAAATTCCATCTAAAATCGATAGGTAACTTTGTTAATGCCCTAATTCTATCAATTTTTGAATAACTATGGATATTTGATTTTACCCTCTTCATTGGATACTCCAAGTTTGACGCACTCTACTTCTGAATCGCATAATTTTAGAGCACTCCTGATTTTTTATATCATAGATTGGACCTTTGACGTTACTTTCTCAGAAAATTGAATGAATACTTCCATTATTTTGGTCTGTACTATTTTTTATATGAAGGCATGTTTTCTTTTAACTAAAATGCTCTCCTAATATTTGAAACATTTATCTTATCGAAAAATGGACAACACCAGTGGATTTGTCGTATCAAAGAACCCTTATTCTCATAATTTCAGTATTTTTCGAGAGGAAAAACATTTTTCGTCAAATATGTAGCTGGACTATAGTAAGGAAATTATTGCATTTTTCGCTATACTCCAAAAATATATTTTTGGCCTATCATCCTCTCGAAACATGTTCGATTAGATGAAATTCCATCTAAAATCGATATGTGACTTTGTTAATGCCCTAATTCTATCAATTTTTGAATAACTATGGATATTTGATTTTACCCTCTTCATTGAATACTCCAAGTTTGACGCACTCTACTTCTGAATCGCATCATTTTAGAGCACTCCCGATTTTTTATATCATAGATTGGACCTTTGACGATACTTTATCAGAAAATTGAATGAATACTTCCTTTATTTTGGTCTGTACTATTTTTTATATGAAGGCATGTTTTCTTTTAACTTAAATGCTCTTCTAATATTTGAAACAATTATCTTATTGAAAAATGGACAACACCAGTCAATTTGTCGTATCAAAGAACCCTTATTCTCATAATTTCAGTACTTTTTGAGAGGAAAAACATTTTTCGTCAAATATGTAGCATTTTTCGCAATACTCCAAAAATATATTTTCGGCCTATCATCCACTCGAAACATGTTCGATTAGATGAAATTTCATCTAAAATCGATAGGTGACTTTGTTGATGCCCTAATTCTATCAATTTTTGAATAACTATGGATATTTGATTTTACCCTCTCCATTGGATACTCCAAGTTTGACGCACTCTACTTCTGAATCGCATCATTTAAGAGCACTTCCGATTTTTTATATCATAGATTGGACCTTTGACGATACTTTCTCAGAAAATTGGATGAATACTTCCATTATTTTGGTCTGTACTATTTTTTATATGAAGACATGTTTTCTTTTAACTTAAATGCTCTTCTAATATTTGAAACATTTATCTCATCGAAAAATGGACAACACCAGTCAATTTGTCGTATCAAAGAACCCTTATTCTCATAATTTCAGTACTTTATGAGAGGAAAAACATTTTTCGTCAAATATGTAGCTGGACTATAGTAAGGAAAATATTGCATTTTTCGCTATACTCCAAAAATATATTTTTAGCCTATCATCCTCTCGAAATATGTTCGATTAGATGAAATTCCATCTAAAATCGATAGGTAACTTTGTTAATGCCCTAATTCTATCAATTTTTGAATAACTATGGATATTTGATTTTACCCTCTTCATTGGATACTCCAAGTTTGACGCACTCTACTTCTGAATCGCATAATTTTAGAGCACTCCTGATTTTTTATATCATAGATTGGACCTTTGACGATACTTTCTCAGAAAATTGAATGAATACTTCCATTATTTTGGTCTGTACTATTTTTTATATGAAGGCATGTTTTCTTTTAACTTAAATGCTCTCCTGATATTTGAAACATTTATCTCATCGAAAAATGGACAACACCAGTGGATTTGTCGTATCAAAGAACCCGTATTCTCATAATTTCAGTATTTTTTGAGAGGAAAAACATTTTTCGTCAAATATGTAGCTGGACTTAGTAAGGAAAATATTGCATTTTTCGCTATACTCCAAAAATATATTTTTAGCCTATCATCCTCTCGAAATATGTTCGATTAGATGAAATTCCATCTAAAATCGATAGGTAACTTTGTTAATGCCCTAATTCTATCAATTTTTGAATAACTATGGATATTTGATTTTACCCTCTTCATTGGATACTCCAAGTTTGACGCACTCTACTTCTGAATCGCATAATTTTAGAGCACTCCTAATTTTTTATATCATAGATTGGACCTTTGACGATACTTTCTCCGAAAATTGAATGAATACTTCCATTATTTTGGTCTGTACTATTTTTTATATGAAGGCATGTTTTCTTTTAACTTAAATGCGCTCCTAATATTTGAAACATTTATCTTATCGAAAAATGGACAACACCAGTCAATTTGTCGTATCAAAGAACCCGTATTCTCATAATTTCAGTATTTTTTGAGAGGAAAAACATTTTTCGTCAAATATGTAGCTGGAAAATATTGCATTTTTCGCTATACTCCAAAAATATATTTTTGGCCTATCATCCTCTCGAAATATGTTCGATTAGATGAAATTCCATCTAAAATCGATAGGTGACTTTGTTAATGCCCTAATTCTATCAATTTTTGAATAACTATGGATATTTGATTTTACCCTCTTCATTGGATACTCCAAGTTTGACGCACTCTACTTCTGAATCGCATAATTTTAGAGCACTCCTAATTTTTTATATCATAGATTGGACCTTTGACGATACTTTCTCCGAAAATTGAATGAATACTTCCATTATTTTGGTCTGTACTATTTTTTATATGAAGGCATGTTTTCTTTTAACTTAAATGCGCTCCTAATATTTGAAACATTTATCTTATCGAAAAATGGACAACACCAGTCAATTTGTCGTATCAAAGAACCCGTATTTTCATAATTTCAGTATTTTTTGAGAGGAAAAACATTTTTCGTCAAATATGTAGCTGGAAAATATTGCATTTTTCGCTATACTCCAAAAATATATTTTTGGCCTATCATCCTCTCGAAATATGTTCGATTAGATGAAATTCCATCTAAAATCGATAGGTGACTTTGTTAATGCCCTAATTCTATCAATTTTTGAATAACTATGGATATTTGATTTTACCCTCTTCATTGGATACTCCAAGTTTGACGCACTCTACTTCTGAATCGCATAATTTTAGAGCACTCCTAATTTTTTATATCATAGATTGGACCTTTGACGATACTTTCTCCGAAAATTGAATGAATACTTCCATTATTTTGGTCTGTACTATTTTTTATATGAAGGCATGTTTTCTTTTAACTTAAATGCGCTCCTAATATTTGAAACATTTATCTTATCGAAAAATGGACAACACCAGTCAATTTGTCGTATCAAAGAACCCGTATTCTCATAATTTCAGTATTTTTTGAGAGGAAAAACATTTTTCGCAATACTCCAAAAATATATTTTTGGCATATCATCTTCTCGAAACATGTTCGATTAGATGAAATTCCATCTAAAATCGATAGGTGACTTTGTTAATGCCCTAATTCTATCAATTTTTGAATAACTATGGATATTTGATTTTACCCTCTTCATTGGATACTCCAAGTTTGACGCACTCTACTTCTGAATCGCATCATTTTAGAGCACTCCTGATTTTTTATATCATAGATTGGACCTTTGACGATACTTTCTCAGAAAATTGAATGAATACTTCCATTATTTTGGTCTGTACTATTTTTTATATGAAGGCATGTTTTCTTTTAACTTAAATGCTCTCCTAATATTTGAAACATTTATCTTATCGAAAAATGGACAACACCAGTCGATTTGTCGTATCAAAGAACCCGTATTTTCATAATTTCAGTATTTTTTGAGAGGAAAAACATTTTTCGTCAAATATGTAGCTGGACTATAGTAAGGAAAATATTGCATTTTTCGCTATACTCCAAAAATATATTTTTGGCCTATCATCCTCTCGAAATATGTTCGATTACATGAAATTCCATCTAAAATCGATAGGTAACTTTGTTAATGCCCTAATTCTATCAATTTTTGAATAACTATGGATATTTGATTTTACCCTCTTCATTGGATACTCCAAGTTTGACGCACTCTACTTCTGAATCGCATAATTTTAGAGCACTCCTGATTTTTTATATCATAGATTGGACCTTTGACGATACTTTCTCAGAAAATTGAATGAATACTTCCATTATTTTGGTCTGTACTATTTTTTATATGAAGGCATGTTTTCTTTTAACTTAAATGCTCTCCTAATATTTGAAACATTTATCTCATCGAAAAATGGACAACACCAGTGGATTTGTCGTATCAAAGAACCCGTATTCTCATAATTTCAGTATTTTTTGAGAGGAAAAACATTTTTCGTCAAATATGTAGCTGGACTTAGTAAAGAAAATATTGCATTTTTCGCTATACTCCAAAAATATATTTTTGGCCTATCATCCTCTCGAAACATGTTCGATTAGATGAAATTCCATCTAAAATCGATAGGTGACTTTGTTAATGCCCTAATTCTATCAATTTTTGAATAACTATGGATATTTGATTTTACCCTCTTCATTGGATACTCCAAGTTTGACGCACTCTACTTCTGAATCGCATAATTTTAGAGCACTCCTGATTTTTTATATCATAGATTGGACCTTTGACGATACTTTCTCAGAAAATTGAACGAATACTTCCATTATTTTGGTCTGTACTATTTTTTATATGAAGGCATGTTTTCTTTTAACTTAAATGCTCTCCTAATATTTGAAACATTTATCTTATCGAAAAATGGACAACACCAGTCGATTTGTCGTATCAAAGAACCCGTATTTTCATAATTTCAGTATTTTTTGAGAGGAAAAACATTTTTCGTCAAATATGTAGCTGGACTATAGTAAGGAAAATATTGCATTTTTCGCTATACTCCAAAAATATATTTTTGGCCTATCATCCTCTCGAAACATGTTCGATTAGATGAAATTCCATCTAAAATCGATATGTGACTTTGTTAATGCCCTAATTCTATCAATTTTTGAATAACTATGGATATTTGATTTTACCCTCTTCATTGAATACTCCAAGTTTGACGCACTCTACTTCTGAATCGCATCATTTTAGAGCACTCCCGATTTTTTATATCATAGATTGGACCTTTGACGATACTTTATCAGAAAATTGAATGAATACTTCCTTTATTTTGGTCTGTACTATTTTTTATATGAAGGCATGTTTTCTTTTAACTTAAATGCTCTTCTAATATTTGAAACAATTATCTTATTGAAAAATGGACAACACCAGTCAATTTGTCGTATCAAAGAACCCTTATTCTCATAATTTCAGTACTTTTTGAGAGGAAAAACATTTTTCGTCAAATATGTAGCATTTTTCGCAATACTCCAAAAATATATTTTCGGCCTATCATCCACTCGAAACATGTTCGATTAGATGAAATTTGATCTAAAATCGATAGGTGACTTTGTTGATGCCCTAATTCTATCAATTTTTGAATAACTATGGATATTTGATTTTACCCTCTCCAATGGATACTCCAAGTTTGACGCACTCTACTTCTGAATCGCATCATTTAAGAGCACTTCCGATTTTTTATATCATAGATTAGACCTTTGACGATACTTTCTCAGAAAATTGGATGAATACTTCCAATATTTTGGTCTGTACTATTTTTTATATGAAGACATGTTTTCTTTTAACTTAAATGCTCTTCTAATATTTGAAACATTTATCTCATCGAAAAATGGACAACACCAGTCAATTTGTCGTATCAAAGAACCCTTATTCTCATAATTTCAGTACTTTATGAGAGGAAAAACATTTTTCGTCAAATATGTAGCTGGACTATAGTAAGGAAAATATTGCATTTTTCGCTATACTCCAAAAATATATTTTTGGCCTATCATCCTCTCGAAATATGTTCGATTAGATGAAATTCCATCTAAAATCGATAGGTAACTTTGTTAATGCCCTAATTCTATCAATTTTTGAATAACTATGGATATTTGATTTTACCCTCTTCATTGGATACTCCAAGTTTGACGCACTCTACTTCTGAATCGCATAATTTTAGAGCACTCCTGATTTTTTATATCATAGATTGGACCTTTGACGATACTTTCTCAGAAAATTGAATGAATACTTCCATTATTTTGGTCTGTACTATTTTTTATATGAAGGCATGTTTTCTTTTATCTTAAATGCTCACCTAATATTTGAAGAATTTATCTCATCGAGAAATGGACAACACCAGTGGATTTGTCGTATCAAAGAACCCGTATTCTCATAATTTCAGTATTTTTTGAGAGGAAAAACATTTTTCGTCAAATATGTAGCTGGACTTAGTAAGGAAAATATTGCATTTTTCGCTATACTCCAAAAATATATTTTTGGCCTATCATCCTCTCGAAACATGTTCGATTAGATGAAATTCCATCTAAAATCGATAGGTGACTTTGTTAATGCCCTAATTCTATCAATTTTTGAATAACTATGGATATTTGATTTTACCCTCTTCATTGGATACTCCAAGTTTGACGCACTCTACTTCTGAATCGCATAATTTTAGAGCACTCCTGATTTTTTATATCAAAGATTGGACCTTTGACGATACTTTCTCAGAAAATTGAATGAATACTTCCATTATTTTGGTCTGTACTATTTTTCATATGAAGGCATGTTTTCTTTTAACTTAAATGCTCTCCTAATATTTGAAACATTTATCTTATCGAAAAATGGACAACACCAGTCGATTTGTCGTATTAAAGAACCTGTATTTTCATAATTTCAGTATTTTTTGAGAGGAAAAAAATTTTTCGTCAAATATGTAGCTGGACTATAGTAAGGAAAATATTGCATTTTTCGCTATACTCCAAAAATATATTTTTGGCCTATCATCCTCTCGAAACATGTTCGATTAGATGAAATTCCATCTAAAATCGATAGGTGACTTTGTTAATGCCCTAATTCTATCAATTTTTGAATAACTATGGATATTTGATTTTACCCTCTTCATTGGATACTCCAAGTTTGACGCACGCTACTTCTGAATCGCATAATTTTAGAGCACTCCTGATTTTTTATATCATAGATTGGACCTTTGACGATACTTTCTTAGAAAATTGAATGAATACTTCCATTATTTTGGTCTGTACTATTTTTTATATGAAGGCATGTTTCTTTTAACTTAAATGCTCTCCTAATATTTGAAACATTTATCTTATCGAAAAATGGACAACACCAGTCGATTTGTCGTATCAAAGAACCCGTATTCTCATAATTTCAGTATTTTTTGAGAGGAAAAACATTTTTCGTCAAATATGTAGCTGGACGTAAGGAAAATATCACTTTTCTCGCAATACTCCAAAAATATATTTTTGGCATATCATCTTCTCGAAACATGTTCGATTAGATGAATTTTCATCTAAAATCGATAGGTGACTTTGTTAACGCCCTAATTCTATCAATTTTTGAATAACTATGGATATTTGATTTTACCCTCTTCATTGGATACTCCAAGTTTGACGCACTCTACTTCTGAATCGCATCATTTTAGAGCACTCCCGATTTTTTATATCATAGATTGGACCTTTGACGATACTTTATCAGAAAATTGAATGAATACTTCCTTTATTTTGGTCTGTACTATTTTTTATATGAAGGCATGTTTTCTTTTAACTTAAATGCTCTTCTAATATTTGAAACAATTATCTTATCGAAAAATGGACAACACCAGTCAATTTGTCGTATCAAAGAACCCTTATTCTCATAATTTCAGTACTTTTTGAGAGGAAAAACATTTTTCGTCAAATATGTAGCATTTTTCGCAATACTCCAAAAATATATTTTCGGCCTATCATCCTCTCGAAACATGTTCGATTAGATGAAATTTCATCTAAAATCGATAGGTGACTTTGTTAATGCCCTAATTCTATCAATTTTTGAATAACTATGGATATTTGATTTTACCCTCTTCATTGGATACTCCAAGTTTGACGCACTCTACTTCTGAATCGCATCATTTAAGAGCACTCCCGATTTTTTATATCATAGATTGGACCTTTGACGATACTTTCTCAGAAAATTGGAAGAATACTTCCATTATTTTGGTCTGTACTATTTTTTATATGAAGACATGTTTTCTTTTAACTTAAATGCTCTTCTAATATTTGAAACATTTATCTCATCGAAAAATGGACAACACCAGTCGATTTGTCGTATCAAAGAACCCTTATTCCCATAATTTCAGTATTTTTTGAGAGGAAAAACATTTTTCGTCAAATATGTAGTAAGTAAAATATTGCATTTTTCGCAATACTCCCAAAATATATTTTTGGCCTATCATCCTCTCGAAGCATGTTCGATTATATGAAATTTCATCTAAAATCGATAGGTGACTTTGTTAACGCCCTAATTCTATCAATTTTTGAATAACTATGGATATTTGATTTTACCCTCTTCATTGGATACTCCAAGTTTGACGCACTCTACTTCTGAATCGCATCATTTTAGAGCACTCCCGATTTTTTATATCATAGATTGGACCTTTGACGATACTTTATCAGAAAATTGAATGAATACTTCCTTTATTTTGGTCTGTACCATTTTTTATATGAAGGCATGTTTTCTTTTAACTTAAATGCTCTTCTAATATTTGAAACAATTATCTTATCGAAAAATGGACAACACCAGTCAATTTGTCGTATCAAAGAACCCTTATTCTCATAATTTCAGTACTTTTTGAGAGGAAAAACATTTTTCGTCAAATATGTAGCATTTTTCGCAATACTCCAAAAATATATTTTCGGCCTATCATCCTCTCGAAACATGTTCGATTAGATGAAATTTCATCTAAAATAGATAGGTGACTTTGTTAACGCCCTAATTCTATCAATTTTTGAATAACTATGGATATTTGATTTTACCCTCTTCATTGGATACTCCAAGTTTGACGCACTCTACTTCTGAATCGCATCATTTTAGAGCACTCCCGATTTTTTATATCATAGACTGGACCTTTGACGATACTTTCTCAGAAAATTGAATGAATACTTCCTTTATTTTGGTCTGTACTATTTTTTATATGAAGGCATGTTTTCTTTTAACTTAAATGCTCTCCTAATATTTGAAACATTTATCTCATCGAAAAATGGACAACACCAGTGGATTTGTCGTATCAAAGAACCCGTATTCTCATAATTTCAGTATTTTTTGAGAGGAAAAACATTTTTCGTCAAATATGTAGCTGGACTTAGTAAGGAAAATATTGCATTTTTCGCTATACTCCAAAAATATATTTTTGGCCTATCATCCTCTCGAAACATGTTCGATTAGATGAAATTCCATCTAAAATCGATAGGTGACTTTGTTAATGCCCTAATTCTATCAATTTTTGAATAACTATGGATATTTGATTTTACCCTCTTCATTGGATACTCCAAGTTTGACGCACTCTACTTCTGAATCGCATAATTTTAGAGCACTCCTGATTTTTTATATCATAGATTGGACCTTTGACGATACTTTCTCAGAAAATTGAACGAATACTTCCATTATTTTGGTCTGTACTATTTTTTATATGAAGGCATGTTTTCTTTTAACTTAAATGCTCTCCTAATATTTGAAACATTTATCTTATCGAAAAATGGACAACACCAGTCGATTTGTCGTATCAAAGAACCCGTATTTTCATAATTTCAGTATTTTTTGAGAGGAAAAACATTTTTCGTCAAATATGTAGCTGGACTATAGTAAGGAAAATATTGCATTTTTCGCTATACTCCAAAAATATATTTTTGGCCTATCATCCTCTCGAAACATGTTCGATTAGATGAAATTCCATCTAAAATCGATATGTGACTTTGTTAATGCCCTAATTCTATCAATTTTTGAATAACTATGGATATTTGATTTTACCCTCTTCATTGAATACTCCAAGTTTGACGCACTCTACTTCTGAATCGCATCATTTTAGAGCACTCCCGATTTTTTATATCATAGATTGGACCTTTGACGATACTTTATCAGAAAATTGAATGAATACTTCCTTTATTTTGGTCTGTACTATTTTTTATATGAAGGCATGTTTTCTTTTAACTTAAATGCTCTTCTAATATTTGAAACAATTATCTTATTGAAAAATGGACAACACCAGTCAATTTGTCGTATCAAAGAACCCTTATTCTCATAATTTCAGTACTTTTTGAGAGGAAAAACATTTTTCGTCAAATATGTAGCATTTTTCGCAATACTCCAAAAATATATTTTCGGCCTATCATCCACTCGAAACATGTTCGATTAGATGAAATTTGATCTAAAATCGATAGGTGACTTTGTTGATGCCCTAATTCTATCAATTTTTGAATAACTATGGATATTTGATTTTACCCTCTCCAATGGATACTCCAAGTTTGACGCACTCTACTTCTGAATCGCATCATTTAAGAGCACTTCCGATTTTTTATATCATAGATTAGACCTTTGACGATACTTTCTCAGAAAATTGGATGAATACTTCCAATATTTTGGTCTGTACTATTTTTTATATGAAGACATGTTTTCTTTTAACTTAAATGCTCTTCTAATATTTGAAACATTTATCTCATCGAAAAATGGACAACACCAGTCAATTTGTCGTATCAAAGAACCCTTATTCTCATAATTTCAGTACTTTATGAGAGGAAAAACATTTTTCGTCAAATATGTAGCTGGACTATAGTAAGGAAAATATTGCATTTTTCGCTATACTCCAAAAATATATTTTTGGCCTATCATCCTCTCGAAATATGTTCGATTAGATGAAATTCCATCTAAAATCGATAGGTAACTTTGTTAATGCCCTAATTCTATCAATTTTTGAATAACTATGGATATTTGATTTTACCCTCTTCATTGGATACTCCAAGTTTGACGCACTCTACTTCTGAATCGCATAATTTTAGAGCACTCCTGATTTTTTATATCATAGATTGGACCTTTGACGATACTTTCTCAGAAAATTGAATGAATACTTCCATTATTTTGGTCTGTACTATTTTTTATATGAAGGCATGTTTTCTTTTATCTTAAATGCTCACCTAATATTTGAAGAATTTATCTCATCGAGAAATGGACAACACCAGTGGATTTGTCGTATCAAAGAACCCGTATTCTCATAATTTCAGTATTTTTTGAGAGGAAAAACATTTTTCGTCAAATATGTAGCTGGACTTAGTAAGGAAAATATTGCATTTTTCGCTATACTCCAAAAATATATTTTTGGCCTATCATCCTCTCGAAACATGTTCGATTAGATGAAATTCCATCTAAAATCGATAGGTGACTTTGTTAATGCCCTAATTCTATCAATTTTTGAATAACTATGGATATTTGATTTTACCCTCTTCATTGGATACTCCAAGTTTGACGCACTCTACTTCTGAATCGCATAATTTTAGAGCACTCCTGATTTTTTATATCAAAGATTGGACCTTTGACGATACTTTCTCAGAAAATTGAATGAATACTTCCATTATTTTGGTCTGTACTATTTTTCATATGAAGGCATGTTTTCTTTTAACTTAAATGCTCTCCTAATATTTGAAACATTTATCTTATCGAAAAATGGACAACACCAGTCGATTTGTCGTATTAAAGAACCTGTATTTTCATAATTTCAGTATTTTTTGAGAGGAAAAAAATTTTTCGTCAAATATGTAGCTGGACTATAGTAAGGAAAATATTGCATTTTTCGCTATACTCCAAAAATATATTTTTGGCCTATCATCCTCTCGAAACATGTTCGATTAGATGAAATTCCATCTAAAATCGATAGGTGACTTTGTTAATGCCCTAATTCTATCAATTTTTGAATAACTATGGATATTTGATTTTACCCTCTTCATTGGATACTCCAAGTTTGACGCACGCTACTTCTGAATCGCATAATTTTAGAGCACTCCTGATTTTTTATATCATAGATTGGACCTTTGACGATACTTTCTTAGAAAATTGAATGAATACTTCCATTATTTTGGTCTGTACTATTTTTTATATGAAGGCATGTTTCTTTTAACTTAAATGCTCTCCTAATATTTGAAACATTTATCTTATCGAAAAATGGACAACACCAGTCGATTTGTCGTATCAAAGAACCCGTATTCTCATAATTTCAGTATTTTTTGAGAGGAAAAACATTTTTCGTCAAATATGTAGCTGGACGTAAGGAAAATATCACTTTTCTCGCAATACTCCAAAAATATATTTTTGGCATATCATCTTCTCGAAACATGTTCGATTAGATGAATTTTCATCTAAAATCGATAGGTGACTTTGTTAACGCCCTAATTCTATCAATTTTTGAATAACTATGGATATTTGATTTTACCCTCTTCATTGGATACTCCAAGTTTGACGCACTCTACTTCTGAATCGCATCATTTTAGAGCACTCCCGATTTTTTATATCATAGATTGGACCTTTGACGATACTTTATCAGAAAATTGAATGAATACTTCCTTTATTTTGGTCTGTACTATTTTTTATATGAAGGCATGTTTTCTTTTAACTTAAATGCTCTTCTAATATTTGAAACAATTATCTTATCGAAAAATGGACAACACCAGTCAATTTGTCGTATCAAAGAACCCTTATTCTCATAATTTCAGTACTTTTTGAGAGGAAAAACATTTTTCGTCAAATATGTAGCATTTTTCGCAATACTCCAAAAATATATTTTCGGCCTATCATCCTCTCGAAACATGTTCGATTAGATGAAATTTCATCTAAAATCGATAGGTGACTTTGTTAATGCCCTAATTCTATCAATTTTTGAATAACTATGGATATTTGATTTTACCCTCTTCATTGGATACTCCAAGTTTGACGCACTCTACTTCTGAATCGCATCATTTAAGAGCACTCCCGATTTTTTATATCATAGATTGGACCTTTGACGATACTTTCTCAGAAAATTGGAAGAATACTTCCATTATTTTGGTCTGTACTATTTTTTATATGAAGACATGTTTTCTTTTAACTTAAATGCTCTTCTAATATTTGAAACATTTATCTCATCGAAAAATGGACAACACCAGTCGATTTGTCGTATCAAAGAACCCTTATTCCCATAATTTCAGTATTTTTTGAGAGGAAAAACATTTTTCGTCAAATATGTAGTAAGTAAAATATTGCATTTTTCGCAATACTCCCAAAATATATTTTTGGCCTATCATCCTCTCGAAGCATGTTCGATTATATGAAATTTCATCTAAAATCGATAGGTGACTTTGTTAACGCCCTAATTCTATCAATTTTTGAATAACTATGGTTATTTGATTTTACCCTCTTCATTGGATACTCCAAGTTTGACGCACTCTACTTCTGAATCGCATCATTTTAGAGCACTCCCGATTTTTTATATCATAGATTGGACCTTTGACGATACTTTATCAGAAAATTGAATGAATACTTCCTTTATTTTGGTCTGTACCATTTTTTATATGAAGGCATGTTTTCTTTTAACTTAAATGCTCTTCTAATATTTGAAACAATTATCTTATCGAAAAATGGACAACACCAGTCAATTTGTCGTATCAAAGAACCCTTATTCTCATAATTTCAGTACTTTTTGAGAGGAAAAACATTTTTCGTCAAATATGTAGCATTTTTCGCAATACTCCAAAAATATATTTTCGGCCTATCATCCTCTCGAAACATGTTAGATTAGATGAAATTTCATCTAAAATCGATAGGTGACTTTGTTAACGCCCTAATTCTATCAATTTTTGAATAACTATGGATATTTGATTTTACCCTCTTCATTGGATACTCCAAGTTTGACGCACTCTACTTCTGAATCGCATCATTTTAGAGCACTCCCGATTTTTTATATCATAGACTGGACCTTTGACGATACTTTATCAGAAAATTGAATGAATACTTCCTTTATTTTGGTCTGTACTATTTTTTATATGAAGGCATGTTTTCTTTTAACTTAAATGCTCTTCTAATATTTGAAACAATTATCTTATCGAAAAATGGACAACACCAGTCAATTTGTCGTATCAAAGAACCCTTATTCTCATAATTTCAGTACTTTTTGAGAGGAAAAACATCTTTCGTCAAATATGTAGCATTTTTCGCAATACTCCAAAAATATATTTTCGGCCTATCATCCTCTCGAAACATGTTCGATTAGATGAAATTTCATCTAAAATCGATAGGTGACTTTGTTAATGCCCTAATTCTATCAATTTTTGAATAACTATGGATATTTGATTTTATCCTCTTCATTGGATACTCCAAGTTTGACGCACTCTACTTCTGAATCGCATCATTTAAGAGCACTCCCGATTTTTTATATCATAGATTGGACCTTTGACGATACTTTCTCAGAAAATTGGATGAATACTTCCATTATTTTGGTCTGTACTATTTTTTATATGAAGACATGTTTTCTTTTAACTTAAATGCTCTTCTAATATTTGAAACATTCATCTCATCGAAAAATGGACAACACCAGTCGATTTGTCGTATCAAAGAACCCTTATTCCCATAATTTCAGTATTTTTTGAGAGGAAAAACATTTTTCGTCAAATATGTAGTAAGTAAAATATTGCATTTTTCGCAATACTCCCAAAATATATTTTTGGCCTATCATCCTCTCGAAGCATGTTCGATTATATGAAATTTCATCTAAAATCGATAGGTGACTTTGTTAATGCACTAATTCTATCAATTTTTGAATAACTATGGATATTTGATTTTACCCTCTTCATTGGATACTCAAAGTTTGACGCACTCTACTTCTGAATCGCATCATTTTAGAGCACTCCCGATTTTTTATATCATAGATTGGACCTTTGACGATACTTTCTCAGAAAATTGAATGAATACATCCATTATTTTGGTCTGTACTATTTTTTATATGAAGGCATGTTTCCTTTTAACTTAAATGCTCTTCTAATATTTGAAACAATTATCTTATCGAAAAATGGACAACACCAGTCAATTTGTCGTATCAAAGAACCCTTATTCTCATAATTTCAGTACTTTTTGAGAGGAAAAACATTTTTCGTCAAATATGTAGCTGGACTATAGTAAGGAAAATATTGCATTTTTCGCAATACTCCAAAAATATATTTTTGGCATATCATCTTCTCGAAACATGTTCGATTAGATGAAATTCCATCTAAAATCGATAGGTGACTTTGTTAATGCCCTAATTCTATCAATTTTTGAATAACTATGGATATTTGATTTTACCCTCTTCATTGGACACTCCAAGTTTGACGCACTCTACTTCTGAATCGCATCATTTTAGAGCACTCCCGATTTTTTATATCATAGATTGGACCTTTGACGATAATTTATCAGAAAATTGAATGAATACTTCCATTATTTTGGTCTGTACTATTTTTTATATGAAGGCATGTTTTCTTTTAACTTAAATGCTC